>CM059195.1:86863921-87527689 GCA_030323885.1 Branchipolynoe longqiensis | reverse complement strand
GCGCCTGCGCAAAATGAGGTCGAGCAGTCTCGCCCACTTCACAGCCTCCCCAGACGAACAACAGGAACTGATGTTCGTCTAAGAAAGGAAAAGTGGGAGAGACTACCAGGGTTCGCGGCTGTAGCAACAAATAATAAGCGTAATCGCGACCCCGCTTGATCCACGACTATATGGCGTGGAATGCGAGGTACCGCATACTTCCTTCTCGTTGTGTAATTTTTTTCGATTTGAGACAAGCCAGCTCTCTGGTCAACAATTTCAGTATTTCACAAGAAATATGTTTCTACTTAAATTCCTTCAAAAACAGTTTTGAATCATTACTTGATAAAATTGAAACTACCAGAATCGACCTTCAAATCTGGTACCGGCCCAATTAAAAATACTGACCCTGTCGTAGCGGAATACCCTGCCAGTCAGTCTGGCAATGAAAGAAACTCCACTAGTCACTCGTCATCTGTACAATTGCACACCATCCAATATCACAACCCTTTATAACACACTCCACCATTTTGACACTTGTGACCACACATGTACTACTAACCCCTAGAAGAAAATTCCCTAGCCCAGTTCCCTTGATGAAAGCTAGCTCAATATTTCTCCTCTACCAGTAGCCTATACTGTAAACTCATTACAGCCTCAAAAGTACTCTGGCTGGCGTTACCATAGTAATATCCCTATCTCCAGTCCGTATCACACCTTATGCTAAAAGTGAAGGGTATTTGGAATTCGCTACAGACGACATTACCCTAAATGTATACAGCTCCAATGACAGGGTCCCCTTTTTCTCCAAAAATTCACACCTTGACTACTAGACAATGACTACTATACAATGACTACATTGTAACCAAAGCCGGAAATTCCCGAAGGAAGTCCGCTTTTGGTTCACACAAAAACAATCTACGGTGCTATTCAAGCGCAAACTCAACCATTGGTAATTTACACTTCAACCAAAGCCGGAAATCCCTGAAGGAACTCCGCTTTTGGGTGACAGAAAAACAATTTACGGCGCCACCGAAGGGCGCACCAGACCATTGTTTTCTTTTTTTTTTTTAGGGAAGTGCTCCATTAGGTAATTTAAGTACAATTTTCGCCTCTGAGGGAGATCAAATAAGGGCAACATTTAATGTTTGTCGGGTCAAACCCAATGAAGGCCAAAACACGTACCGACGCGCACGGTCGTGCGAGACGAAACTGTACCCAAAGTAAATGCAAGCATAAGTAAATGTGTGCATTTGTCAGTTTGCCCACAGCCTGATTCGCAAAAGTTGTACTTTCTCGCCAATATGCGCACACGCATATATTTCTTCTTGTAGCAATGGGATAATACTGGAGGGACACATTTCTGGTTTGATGGCCGGTGGGCCCCGTATATATAAAAATACTCCTCACCGGATTACTATTGGGCACCGCATCCAATTAATGGTGCTCCCGACCGTAGCGTCTTTAGGCATCGTATGCCGGCACACTCCCTTCGATTGGGCCACGCATGCCGTCACACTCCTTACCAGGTAATGTCTCTACTCGCAGTGTGTTCCCTTATTTGCGCCGTCACATTATCTAGTCTGATCTACATCACTGGTTTGATGGCCGGTGGGCCCCGTATATATAAAAATACTCCTCACCGGATTACTATTGGGCACCGCATCCAATTAACGATACTCCCGACCGTAGCGTCTTTAGGCATCGTATGCCGGCACACTCCCTTAGATTGGGCCCCGCATGCCGACACACTCCTTACCAGGCAATGTTTGTCAGCGGGTTTTGCGCCACTGCGCATATATACCCGTTTCTTCTGTATGTGATACATTCGGCTTGGCGAGCCACTAAATGCGAATCCAAGCAGCGATCCTGCGTGCCTTCTGCATCGACAGGTCAAGGCCGGAGTTTCTTACTCTCTGAGCTCTGTGTGGTATGTGTTTTGGTGGTGTAGGTGTATGGTGTGTGTCTGTGGTGTGGGTGTAGGTGTGTGGTGTGGGTGTAGATGTATGGTGGGGGGTTTAGGTGTGTGGTTGGGGTGTCAGGGGTACCAACCAAAGCATTACAGAGACCGGCATGGATTATCAAAGATTTTAAATACAGATTTATCGCACAGATCAAGCCCCCGGGATCTCAATGGGGGTGTGTGCCATCATATCAATGAACCACTGTTACATAAAATGTACCATGGCAAAGCACAAAAGCCTGCATATACGCGTACATCACATAAAATGAAAGCTGAATCTGTTAAACATAATATAGCTATCTAATACGTGGTAAGAGTTACTATCCCTTAGTTTACATATAAATTTTAATTCTCAGACTACAGAGATAGAAATTTAATAATATACAATATACTTAATAAAACGGCACCGTGTAACCTTACTGATGGTCTGTATAATAATTTAACATGTGCTAACTAGTAATAGGACTGATGTCCTTTAAGTAAATATTTCGTCCTAGTGACAAGAATAACAATCCAAAACGCGATGATTTCTCAGGATGGCCGATAATAATGAGGGGCACACCCTAGTAGCGGCAATGGCTATCGCCGACGCACCACACTACCAGAAAAAAATTGAAATAGCTAATGCGGGTATCCAAAATTGGGTCCTAGTGTGGCCAGGGGTACCGGGCACACACTCTGAGGGGACACCCGCCCACTCACTCGGTTGTAAACTGATAGCGAATATACGATTGTTACACTAATCTGACCCAATACGGGGTCAATCACGAGCCGTGAACGTTCCGGCCATGGGAGTAGATATTTAAATTTGCAAATACTTCAGCACAGTTAAGTTGTTAGCAATACAGACTTTAGGAAATACGAACACACGAGGCCTCGTAGAGGTCTCGCATGGATGTAATATAGCGACAATGCTAAAGTATCACATCAATGTTACTTTCTAGCGAAATTTGTTCTATAATAATCTGCAAAATTTGTTCTATAATAGAATTTGGCATAATCCCTACCCTTGCACACGACCAAACAGGACACCTTAATACTCTACTTGTAGCCCTAATTTATATGCATCCTTGTTAACATCTAAGCTTGTGTAGGTACCTGTTCCTTCATTTACTAAACATTTTGAAATACCTCTAGCCACATGGGTAGTTATACAGTAGCTCCTCTAGATGGTTCAGTTTTGATGTTTAACCTTATAGATATTTATCTTCACAATCACCATAGCAAAAATTCATATAGTAACACTGGTAGTTACTTACACAAATTTAAATGGTTCACTTTTTATGTTCAACTTTATAGAATGTTTATAGTACTTGGATAATACAATTTAAACATATTTACACCTATACACACTTTGGTCTAGTGGTCGAGTATGAAGGGGATTTAATGTTTACATGGGAAAACTGTTACAAATACTTTACCTATAATAGAATTTGGAATAATCCCTACCCTTCCACATGACCAAACAATTCATATTAACATTTCACTCTTATCCCTAATGTACATGTATGATTAACTAGTGGTTATCCCCAGAGATCATGGCTAGTTACTCCTACAATTTTAAATGGTTTAATTTTATGTTTAATTTGATTGAATGTGTATGTCTATTTCCCCATAGATTAGTTTTAGGCCTATATTCTAGAAAATTTTGAAAACCAAGCTGGTGCCCTCAGAGAGAAGAACCAGATTCAGTAAATGATTGTTAAGCTTCATAGTTTAGAGACATACATATTCAATGCTCATTTTGAATCAGTTTAACCATGAAGAATATATTCACCAGTTCAACCATGAAGAAAATTCCCTCTGGGTGCATCTAAAATAAATTTGCTGTCTAATCCCCTGGCATTAGTTGGACCCACCGTTAACCAACCTATGGCAATAGTTGGACCCACCGTTAACCAACTTATTTCCCCAACAACATGGGGAGCCACAAATAACACATAATACAAACATAACACGTATATCCACCATTTAATAATTTAGTCAAGTGGTTGGTTACGAAGAGGTGTCTACATTTACCTTAATAAAACAGTTAGAAATGTTCTAGTTTACACAGATAACATTTTGAACATTCCTGTGTCCTTCCAGATGACCAAATATAAACATTTGCTATATTTTAGTGCCAGTTTTTTTTATATTTACTATAATAGGTTTACCAACCACAGGCTGTTTCCCTCCGGAAGAAAGCAGCCTGGGGAAAATTGCTATTATTATGATAATTACAACAAATTGTAGAATGTTCACATATGTTTACTCTTATAGAAACCTGGTTAGTTTTATTTTTATTTAAATTTAAGTTTAGGGTTAATATGTTCCAATTTGATTTGGCCCCATCCCCTTGTGTACCAGTTTAACCGTGAAGGCTTTCAAGGATTCTGTGGTGTATTTTACTTTTCTCTACCAACATGTATGATGTAAATATATGTTTGCAAGGGTTTTTGACCTATAATTCTAAATCTGTTTTTACCACAATGCCTAGATTAGTGCTTAGGCTCACAAGGGTGTTGTGGTATATTTTCAATTGGTTTTACCAACATGTAAGGTTTTAAATAAATTTTTACTTAGAAATCACCCAGAAATCAATAGGTTACAATACTCAATATAAAAGGTGCTCAAAAGAAACGCCAGTGGCCTAACTGATTCCCTGCTCTACAACCAATATACCAATTACACCACATACAATATTACAAACTATATACAAATCAAGGTGTATTTTTAATGTGGTGGTGTGTGTTTTTACAAGATAAGAATATAAGTGTATCATTTAAATAGACCCGCATATTGTATAGCCCCGTGAACCCATCCCCGTAAATAGAATATTCCCAAAACAATACCTAATGTGATGCCCACCTCCGGAGTCTGTGGGTGGCCGCTGCTCGTCCTGCGAATCCCACGGTCACTGCTGGCTGGTGCTATTTGCGGGTGGCCGTTGGTCGCCCCGCGAAGCCGACTGTCACTGCTGGCTGGACTTGGTATTTGCGGGTGGCCGTTGGTCGCCCCACGGATCCAGCTCATATCCAGCTCGTAGTGTAGGCTGGATCGGCTAACCGCGGGTGGTTGCTGCTCGCCCCACAAATCCAGCTCGTAGTGTACGATGGATCGGTTAACCGCGGGTGGTTGCTGCTCACCCCGCAAATCCAGCTCGTAGTGTATGCTGGATCGGGTAACCGTGGGTGGTTGCTGCTCACCCTGCAAATCCAGCTCGTAATGTATGCTGGATCGGTTAACCGCGGGTGGCCAATGCGAATCCCGCGAATCCAGCTCTCACTGCCGGCCGGACTTGTCAACCGTGTGTGGCCACCGTGAATCCCTATCTCCTCATCCTGTCATCGAGCGGTTGATATGGTGTGTGCGTCTAAATGTTGTGTGTATGAAATATAAATAGGTTTACATTAATTAGAGTTTATATTATTATATTTATTCAGAAATACAAAGCATGTAGTTCACTGGCCTAATACAAGCACATAAATGAATTGAGCAGAGAATCAGGTTACCTAGAGCATTTTAGAGGATATTTTAGATATATAATAGTTTACTTTACCCCATTACATTATTATGGAAATTCAACCACTCACCCCAGATAAGCGAAAATTCGACGGATGGACTATCGCCCTATGTAATCAGTGGTGGTTGGATATATAATAATTTACTTTACACTCATTACTATACAGTGACAGATGCATACTTGATATGAGTTGAACAGAGAATCATGACAGAAAGAACACAAGACTTTAGAATATAAATGCACCCATTTTACATATAGTCATTACAGTGACATACACACAGTTACATACATATATATATATCATGCTGTGTATATGAAACCAATGGTGATCATGACAGCTATTGGTGGTACAGCTATGCCTATGGTAGGCAGTTAATGCACAATTGTCTTTGTATTATAACTTTGGTGGGGCATATTTCTGGGTTTCTTGTATAATGTTACTTTTCAATTTAAATGTCTAGCACAGTAGAAGGCCAATAATATTTAAATTTTGTGAATAAACACAAAACAAATAACAGCAGCAAACCAGCAGTATTTGATAGTACATTAAAATTACTTTATATGAGTTGAGCATAGATTCAGGTTATTTAGAGCAATTACCATTTCTTAGATATATAATAGTCATACAATCACACAACTCATTTGAACAGAGAATAAGTTACTTAGAGCACTTTTAGCTAAAATGTTAGATATATAATATGAACAGTGCAATACAGATAATATATAAGTTCAATAAATAAATGGTAAGATAACATTCTAAATGTATCTATATTGAAATAAATATGCAAAAGTCAACAGTAATTTTGGAATTAAAACAGTAATTTCGGAATTAAAAGTAACATTAATAGCTTAATAAGTTTTAACATAACACGACGAAAAACGGCCGAATAAAATCGATATCGTCGTCACATTACTTTATATAAACTACAACTCTTCAAAATTTGTTAATATGGATAAATATAACACCAATAACTCCTAACTTTAGATTAAAAGTAGCATTATGGCCAAGCAAAAGACATTTAGACATTCTACCTCCGAATTAATAAATAAAAAAAACCCGTATCAGGTCAACCAAAAAGTCTGAGCCCTGACACATACTTCCCTTACTGTAATACTGTGTGGGCACATTTCTTCCAATGATGATAGTTTATATTTAACCCAAAATCATCCCGAAAAGCATGAATTCAATGAATATGACAAAGTAAACCGGAATTATGTATTAAAAGCAACTTTAATGGCAAAATAATGCCAAAAATACGAAGTTTAAACATAACACGACGAAAAACGGCCGAATATGATCGACCTCCTCGTCCTGCTACTTTATATGAGACTACAACTATTCGAAATCTATAAATATGAATAAATATAAAACAAATAAATCCTAGTTTTAGATTAAAAGTAACATTAATGGCAAAATAATGCAAAAAATAAGAGGTTCTAAAAGAAACACGACGAAAAAACGGCCGATCTCCTCGTCATATTCCTTTATATGAACTATAATATTTAAATGTTGTGAATATAAATATATATAAAACAAATAACTGGTAATTTTGGATTAAAAGTAATATTAATGGCAAAATAATGCCAAAAATAAGAGAGAAAGTAACACGACGAAAACGGCCGAATAAAATTGATCTCGTCGACGTCGTATTGCCTTGATATAAACTAAAAACGATTCGGAATGCATGAATATGAATGAATATAACACAAATAAACCAAATGTGGGTTAAAAGTAATTCTAAATATTACATAAATGCTGTCTGGATTATTCAATGTTCAAAGTCTTCCAACCTTCGAACCAATACACTGCTGCCAGACGAACTGCAAATTGTGTACCAGTCGCCCAGCAACCGCACTCAATTTGTTGATGGATACGGGTACTGACAAGCCTCTCCCAGGCCCGCAATTTGCGAGGCCGAGTTAACGTGCACCCGCGAATTGCGTGTGGATTTTATATTATTACAAAACCATTTCAAATGGATAAATATGTCCAATTATGACAAAATAAACCCCAATTTTGAACTAAAAGTACGATTAATACAAAAAATAAGACATCCCATAAGAAATACGACGAATCCGGCCGTGAAAGGCCAATGCACTGGTCCTCACGCCCTCCCCTGCGTTCGTCCATGTATTTACCAGTTCCCCACAAATATTGTATGTAATGCAGTGACTTTCATAAACATACAGACATCCCAAATGTGCACATATAACTAAATATGACAAAATAAACGCCTAAATTTGGAATTAAAAGTACTATTAATGCAGAAAATAAGAGATTTTATAGAAAAATGATGAAAATAACCGCGAGAGGCCAATATCGCCGTACCCTGCGTTCGTCATGATATTTGGTATGCTATAAACAGAAAGTCCTCCCGATATGCATTAATTACCAGGTTAACCATCCAAAACCATCAGAAATGGACAAGTAGAACGATAAACTGCAGAAATAGACCCTAATTTTGAATTGAAAGTCCCAGTGGTGCCAAAATTAAGACATATAATAGACAGATCGACGAATTCGACCGTGAAAACCGATCTTATGGTCTTCACGTCCTATGCGGCGTTCCTTCATGTGGTGTGACTCAATATTCACAGAGAATCCTCCCAACAGGCTAAAAATGTCAAAACAAACCCCAATTTTGAACTAAAGTACCATTAGTGCAAGAATAAAGGCATTAAAATAGAAGACCGATCTTATGGTCTTCATATCCTACCCTGTGCATGGTTCCTCCAACGACGATCAGTCACTGCAGTCTTGCATAATCCAGAGAACATATGAAGTTACAGATGCAAAAATAAAAGAATTTGTACTACAAGTTAGAAATCTCAATAAGATAAGATTAAAAGCCAGAACAAGTGGTGAGCAAAATAAGTGAAATACACAGTAATATCAGTTGATATTAGTGTTTCTTTAACTTATTTCATTTTCCTAATATATTTATATATATATACGCTTGTAAATTTAGACAATTTTGGAAATTAGTTTATGTTTACAAAATAAATTAATAGATGCCTAAAAGTGTAAAAAGACCACTTTTAGAGATTACATTAATGTATACTAAATAAATTAATAGAAGCCTAAAAGTGTAAAAAGACCACAAGTAAAATTGAAAAGGTAGAGTAATAATTAAAAAACAACAAAAAAACAACAAAAAAAACAGAGCAGCACATAGCAAACCTGACCAAACAGTCTGAGATCTACTGAACTACTGCCGTGAAGCTCCAATCACGCATCATGACGTCGCCTCCACTCCGCGACGCGTTTCATCGCTAGGAGACACCGTAACAAATGGAAAAGGGCGGCTAGTTCAAAGCTATATAACGTCCGTCATTGCCCTATGCCGGGGTAGCTAATCCTCGCCTATTCGACTCTATCCGTTCAGAGCGACACAAGGTTAACGTCGTTATTATGGGCCTCAGGCTTGTAGCCATCCCATTAAAAATTAATACGACTAGCCGCGAAAGAAAACCAGGAATACCAATTTAGTTGAACACTATTATTTCTCCATTATTAATGCAACCCCGGGTATTCCCTAAACTGTCATGGTATGGCGTGAAACCTCAAAACAGGCGCCGGTCTGACACTGTCAACACTACCCGAATAAGCTATACAAAAAAATAAAAACAATTTCTAAGCATACAGAAGTGAACTAAAAGGTATTACACTCCTTACTATCCTGGTCACGGCACCAGTTTAACCGTCGGGCTATTCCACCCCCGCTTAAGGCGACCCTACGTGTTAATATCAATAATTGTTTCCATGTGAATGACTTGTGCCTCCTGCAGCCGGTTGTCTGTCACCCTGCCAGCCTGACCCTTGACTAGCATTACCCGAGGTGGAGAGTTCGAGTCCTGACAGACCATTGGCAGACGGCCCTTAATTAAATAAGATTATAGAGCAATCCAAATAGCAATCTGAAGTTGACCATAGCGGTTAATAATATAAGTCTGGAGGACAGTAAGGAATGCAAGGAACGTTCATGTCACTTCTTAGGAGCTCACCATTTTATTCTTACCTCTTACTAACAGAATGAATTGATCAATAAAACCTATGTTCTTAGTTAAAATGCAAAAACACGTCCGATGGGTCTGGGTCCGAACGCCCGACCTTCTATCGTTGCTAGGATAGTCACAATCGACGTATCCAAGCAACGCTTTACAGCAGGGAACCCTGCCTCGCAAAATGCGCGCCTGCGCAAAATGCGCGCCTGTGCAAAATGCGCGCCCGCGCAAAATGCGCGCCTGCGCAAAATGAGGTCGAGCAGTCTCGCCCACTTCACAGCTCCTAAGAAGTGACATGAACGTTCCTTGCATTCCTTACTGTCCTCCAGACTTATATTATTAACCGCTATGGTCAACTTCAGATTGCTATTTGGATTGCTCTATAATCTTATTTAATTAAGGGCCTTCTGCCAATGGTCTGTCAGGAGTTGAACTCTCCACCTCGGGCAATGCTAGTCAAGGGTCAGGCTGGCAGGGTGACAGACAACCGGCTGCAGGAGGCACAAGTCATTCACATGGAAACAATTATTGATATTAACACGTAGGGTCGCCTTAAGCGGGGGTGGAATAGCCCGACGGTTAAACATGTATAGACATCTTCACCCAAAATTGAGATGGTTTCACCAGTTAGTCATGTATTAGAGCAAACCAAGGAGAAGCAGGAGCGAATAAATCTAACGACAGAAAACATGGTGGGAGAGATCAATCACAGCACGATTCCCTCTAAGAAGAAAAAGAGAAAAGATGAGAAAAGCGGAAGTAGGAAGAAGAAGAAGAAGAAGAAGAGAGAAGTGCATCAATCTACTATAAGTAGATTGATGCAGGATCGCATGCGTCAGTCGAATGGAGGAATAAAAGGGAGAAGAGGTAAAAGCAGTGAAGAGAAGAATAAAAAGAAGAAGAAGAAGAAGGATCAAACGAAACGCAAATCTCAATCCATACATTCTAAACATTTGAAGCGAAAGAATAAGAAATGATAAGTGAGAAGTAGAAGAGTGAGATTGTGAGTTTGAGAGCTTGTGATAGAGAGCGAAAGAGAGAGAGAGAGAGAGTGAGTGTGAATGATCACAATTTCATTAATAAAATTATAAAATGCAGCAGGAATATCTCCTACAGGATGCGATTGAGGGATATACCGAGAGACTGGATATTTTCTCCAAACCGCGTATGGATGCAGGGGTCTTGTACTCGGATTATGTTCAGATTCACCCTACGTCCACCATTTCCAATGAGGGATCGATTCTATT
Source organism: Branchipolynoe longqiensis (assembly GCA_030323885.1). NCBI lineage: Eukaryota > Metazoa > Annelida > Polychaeta > Phyllodocida > Polynoidae > Branchipolynoe > Branchipolynoe longqiensis. The sequence continues at coordinate 87,516,990 of CM059195.1, read as the reverse complement.
CAAAGTAGATGGAATGAATGGTGGATATCTCAATACAAGGAATATACAGATGACGATTTCAATGAAAATCGTTAAATCGGACAACTCCCCAGTGACGACTACTGATGATGTCACCCTAACAAATCAGCCGCTGTATAGTGTATTCCGTCAAGTGAATGCCACAATTAATAGTTCTTACATCAACTCCGATGTCGGTGGTTTATATGCTCAAAAGAATTACTATAAATCATTATTTGGAAAAAATAAGGGGTTGAATTCTAGTTATAATAGAATGAAAGGATACTTTCCGGATGAAGATCATGTTGAATTGGTGAATATTATTGCCAAAGAATCATCCCCTTCCTTTAATGCGGGATTGAATGCGCGTCATAAACTCACCAATAAGGGGCAAGTAGCAGAATTTAAAAGTCCTCTAGGATTAGATTTTATCGATGACTTAGATAAGATTTTAGTGAATGGATGTGAAATTATCTTCGAATTTCAACAGCATAGTGACGCCTTTAGACTTCTCTCTCCTACAGAAGGTGCAAGTTATAAGCTTCTAATTACTAAGATGTATCTCACTGTAAACTATATTCGCATTAGACTGGAGATATTACTAAGTCATTCAGAGAAGTTTGCTCAGAATTCTGGGCTTAATGTAGCGCAATTCACTTATCCCCGAACCATGATGAGGCTATTCACAATTCCTGCAGGTGTTAAAACATGGGAGGCTACAGGTGTTTTAGGTGATAAAATCCCTTATCAACTCGCCTTAACACTTGTGAATGATATAGCATACTCAGGAAGTTACAGTAGAAACCCCTTCAATTTAGAACATTGTAAAGTAGAATATATTTCCTTTGAAATAGATGGACGAAGTGTTCCAGATAGACCCTTAACCCCTAATTTTGAAACTGGGGAGGTGATTGAATCTTTTCACGCAATGGTTAAAGCTCATAGACATCCAGATCTATGTACATTGTCTCCTGATGATTTTCAAAAAGGAAGGACAGTATTCTGTTTCAAAGTGGAGGAATCCACCTACGGAACTGATATGGAGGGAGTATATCCTATTCTGAAGCGCGGATCATCCAGAATATGTCTCTCATTTAAAGAAGCTCTTCCCAACTCGATGGTCGTCATCATTTCAGCACAGGTCTTTGGAGATTTCACTATTAGCAAATCAAGACTTGTAACAGTAAATCAATGACAAGGAGAAAGAAGAAGAGAGAGAAAGGAAAGAAAAGTGAAAGGAGAGAAGCAAGCATACATATAATGTTAGTTTTAGTATGAGTATCCTCAGAAATGTGAATGAATGTTAGTCTACTAATGTTTAGAATTAGTAGTATTATTATTATTAATATTATTATTATTATGTTGTATATAATGAAATGTCAAGAGCACAATATTTCTATCAATCGCTATTATCGATAGATATTTGCTAATAGCGAATTTTATATGCGGAGTGAAGTGGAAGTATTATGATGCGATGTATTATGATGTGATGTGATGAGATGTCTTGCGGTGTGATGTATCATGATGCGATATGATGAAATGTGAAATTAAAATAATCCATCGTCTAATATCTGTAGTTATCGTCTAATATCTGTAGTTATCGCTTCTTTCTTTTCAGTTCGATTTCACCTCCTCCTGTTCATTGTTATGATTCCCTTCGAATAGAGAGTGAGATTCTTGTATTACTTTAGTATTTTCTTTTATATTATTGGTGTATGTATATATAGATATATATATCTAAAGATGAATAAATAAATAAATAATTAAATTAAGTTCTATATATATATATCTATATACTTGTTAAATGGAGGTTTTCACTCTCTTCCTTTCTAAATACTAAACTCCGCATCTCGCAACACTCACTATCCACTCTCTCACTTTCGCATATCCGACACCACATCAGTATCCGCTTCAATTCACTTTTCCCATTCCTATATATTAGGAAGCGGATATTTCAAATATTCTTTATTTATAGTATGTAAATTGAATATAAGTAAATGTCGTTATAGATATATATATATATAAATATATATATATATATATATATAAATACTTTTCATTAAACTTATTTCATTAAAAAAAAAAACACCCAATCACTTTCGAACATTCTCAACAATGCAAAGTCGTTTTACTTTTCCACGTGCTTCAGTGTGATATACGGGATTATAAGGAGTGATAAGGAATCATGATTCAATCATACACGTTTCAATCATATAGGATGTGGAACAAGGATAGGATGTGGAAAAAGGATGCGAAAATCTACTAAATAAGAGAAGTATTTCTTTATGGCGTGAAAGATTCACAGATGTCGTTATTATCGCGGAAACGCGATGCGCACGACTGAGGAGGATGGTCAAAGAGTGTGAAAGACTAAATCTTCTATGGGGATTTAAACAAACAAACAAACAAAAATTGTTACACCACACAAAATGAAATCTTTTCACAGCTAACACAATTAAAGAGATATGATTTAGTTAAATTTTGATTATTCAGATTTTCTTTGTTTAGTTCGATTTTCTTTGTTTATTAGAAAGAAGTTGCTTTATTTAATATTTCTCACCAAGAATGAGTCGATGTTTCTTGATGTTATCCCATCGTCTCCTGCAGGTGGTGGGATATCTGGAATGATGACAGTAGTAATAAAGTTGTAAGTGGAGTAAAGGTGAAGGTGAGGGAGGAGGATGTCAAAGGTTATTCACTCGGTCAGTTCATTTGGTGAAAGTTCTGCTGAAAACACGCATGCATATCTGGAGACCGCAGTAATAGAGCAATAAGTGGAGTATAGCCGTTCATGAAGCAGAAGGGAATGACATGACCGGTCATCTCATTTGTTGAAACTCCTGCTGAAAAACACGCATGCGTGTCTACAAACCGTAGTAATAGCGTTATAAGTGGAGTAAAGACGATTGTGAAGGAGAAGGGGATGTCAAAGGTTACTCAGCAACGGAATGAGTGGTCAACTTATTTGGTGAAACTCCTGCTGAAAATTAAAAAAAATAAAAATAAAAATTAAAAATTAAAAAATAACGACAACAAAAAAACAAACAAACAAAAAACAAACAACAAAAAACAAAAAAACAAACACGCATGCATGTCTACAGAAATTACTGAAAACATAAAGTGTTTAGGTTCAATGCTGGGCAGGAGAATCCGTCTCTATATATATATATATTTTGATGGGAGAATAATATAAAATTGAACTCCACATTTAATATAGATCTGAGAAAACTTTCCATTCAGAATAAAAATGAAGAATTAGTTTTAATATATCTATATATATATATATATATATTTCCCACCTGGAGGAATGGGAGAGTGGAATACTTGTTGGAGTTTTGGAAGATGATGATGATGAAGATGATGGAGGGGAGTAGAACATTTGAAGGCCTCTATCCCTTCCTTCAGATTCACTCCCCCCTCCACCCCATCCTCCACTTCCGATACAATCACCAATCTCGCGGAATTGAAGCCATCTGCATCGGGTAGGTGAAAGGAATCCCCCTCCTCCTCCTCCTCCACCACCTCCTCTTCCTCTTCCTCTTCCTCTTCCTTCTCTTTCTCCTGTAATTCGAATAGATCCTTGGTGGTGGTGGAGGAGGAGTCAAAGGTGGGGGAATAAGTTGAGGTGGACTCACCAAACGCCTGCAGTGTCTCCCCTAGTAAAAATGCTGTGAAAAGAATAATAATAATGATAGTAATAATAATAATAATATTAATAATAGTAATATTAATGACATTGATATGAAATAAAAGGAAAGATGATAATGAAAATGAATATTCTGATATATATATATATATATATATATATATATATGTATAACTAAACTCACCTAAAGTGGAGTTTGGCGCTTCATCTACTATCCTCTGACGACAGCAACTCATGATCATTCGGCAACGGGAGGGGAGATGCTGGCGGAAATGTTTACAGCAAGCTCCTAAGGAAGATTTCAAATTTTAAAAAAAGAAGTAGAATTAGCTGCATCAATATTATCATTATCATCAAGCATCTTCAGCATTCATTATCAATATCTTCATTTTCTATCCGCATCTGTCATACAAATAAAAAGAAACAAGCAAACAATGCGTTATTCATTCTCAAGAATTCATTTCATATCATTTCATATATCATATAATATCATTTCATATATCATATCAGCATCATATCATTTCATATCATTTCATATATCATATCAGCATCATATCATATCATATCAACATCATATCATATCAGCATCATAGCATATCATATCATATTATGTTATTTCATTTCATATCACAGCAGTCTACTCACACCACAGCAACACCATTACACCTCTTTTCACATTCACCAATTGCGACATTAGCAAAATTATCATCATCATACTTCATTCCAACATAGCACAAATTAAATAATCACATAATTATTATTATTATTCATTCATCAATAGAATCATTAGCAAAATTATCATCATCATCATTCCAGCATATTACAAATTAAATAAACACATAATTTGTTAGTCATTGATGACATTCATTCAATCATGCACAAGAAAATATAACATCACAACTGGACTTATCACATCACAGAAAAAGTTACCTGTGTTCTTGTTCTTTGATTGTCGATAGTATCGCACACATAGGGTGCATGAAAATAGTAGGAGGGTGCAGACTGCGCCCAATGCCGATTTTAGCGCAATATCTCCTGCTATTATATTAGTAATCCTCCTCTCATCACCACTTTCACTTTTACTCCCTTTCTCTTTCCCCAGAAATAATTTTCTAGTCACCTCCTTTAGTCTCATCTTCAAAAGACTTATAATCGAAACTGAAGAAGAAGTAGAAGAAGCGTGGGGAGAAAGAGAGGGAGTAGAAGTTGGGATAGGAGATGCTGTTGTAGTTGAAGTTGGGGTATATGAGGCTATTGTTATAGTTGTCAGCGAAGGCGTATTCATAGACGAAGTCGTATTCATAGTCGAAGTCGTAGTCGTTGAAGCCGTAGTCGTTGAAGCCGTAGTTGTTGAAATCGTAGTTGTTGAAGTTGTAGTTGTTGAAGGCGTAGTTGATGAATCCGTAGTCGAAGCTGAAGCCGTACTCGAAGCAGAAGCTGTAGTCGAAGTCGAAGTCTTACTCAAAGACGTAGTTGATGACATTGATGAAAACGAAGATGATGATGATAAATCTGATGATGAAGCTGGACCGTGGAAGAGAATTTTTTTAGTCTTTATTACGTTTAACGAATGGGAGGGAGAAGACGGAGTGCAGTCGGAGGCGATGATTAATCCTCCTTTTACTCCTTCGGAAGGGATGGAGCTACAATCAAACGTCGTCAACTGCCTCGCAACGGAAAGAATTTTTAAATTTGGAAATTTATGTTGTATTCTAGTGATATTAATTCGAAATAAAAAGGAGTGATCTAAAAATAAATTGTTCAAAGAAAAATCATTTGGAAGATCCCAAAGATCTTCCTCGCTAAAGCGAGGACAGATTTTAGTTGTTTTTGAAACAAAGGTGCAATGTCGAAGCGCATTGCATAGATCGAATTCCACCACCAACACCATTCCCATCACCATCAGACACCACCACCTCATTCTAACACCTCCACCACTTCCTCCACCCGAAACAACTCCATCAACGCAAAGCATGTCTGAAAAGCAAAAGTGAAAAATGTTCATTCACTCATTTTTCATTCATTCATTCACTCTTTTCTCATTCATTCACACATTTCTCATTCATTCACTCATTTTTCACTCCTTTCTCATTCACTCATTTTTCACTCATTTCTCATTCATTCACTCATTTCTCATTCATTCATTCACACATTTTTCATTCATTCACTCATTTTTCATTCATTCCTTCCATTCATTTGTCATTCCTTCCATTCATTTATTCATTCATTCATTCATTCATTCAAGCATGATTTACATATTTCTATACCATAAAATTCATTTGATAAACTCTCTTTCATTCATTCTTTCATTCATTCATTCTTTCATTCATTCATTCTTTCATTCATTCTTTCTTTCATTCATTCTTTCATTCATTCATTCATTCATCATCTTTCTTTCATTCATTCTTTCATTCATTCATTCATTCATCATACATACATTCATTCATACATACATACATACATACACAACCTCATTCGTTCATATATACATTTACTTACATAGAAAATGAGTCTTCCTCCATCCTTTTAATTTATCAAATTAAATAAATAGCATATCATATGATTCACTGTAGCTAAATTGAGCTATATTTCTATAGCAAAATAAACATTTTAATCAACTTACCTAGTTTTTTAGAGGAAAACTGCTGCTTGAATGAAAATCGACTTTCAAACTGGAGGAGAATGTCTAGACACGTTTTATCAAACCTTTATCTACGGAATACCACACTAAACTTCATTTAGAAAATCTTATCTTATCCGTTCTTCTTTTTCTCATCAATAAAATTATCGAAAATAATAATAATAATAATAATAATAATAATAAATGCGAAATGAATATAATGCATAATATAATGAAATATAGAAATGAAGGCATGTAGTTAATTTTATTTATTTTTGAGAATCTTGGTGGGTGGATGTGATGTGCGGTAAACAGGTGGTAGGGTGTTGTGTGCGTGTGTGTGTGGGTGTGTGTGGGAAGGAGGGGAAGTGAATACACACACACTCACATATCTCACATATTACATTCATATTGGCACCCATATTCATTCTCTACACACACACACATATATATATATATATATAAATATCAAAAATTGTCCTTGTGTGGAGTGGATGAGGGAAGATGGAGGGAATTCACTTGTGGAAATCGACTGTTAGAATTGGGTGTAGTTGATGCTTGGGGTGGGATGGCTGTGAAAGTCTCATAAACCACTCGAGCTGTCCCGTAAACCTGTTCACCCCCACACACACACACACACTCACATACACACACAGCGTCCTCTCCTGCGAGGGGGCGGGAGGGAGGAGTCACAGAGTATATGCTTGAAGAATATACTCCGTTCCGCCTCAGTTGTTAGCTGAATGGGAGGGGAGGTGAGTGGGAGGGGATAGCTGTGGGGTGATAGTGGAATGAGGTATATGCTTGGAGAGTTAACTTGTGACATCTCAAATGACCCTCCCATCCAATGAAAAATAAGAGAAGGAGGTTCCGACCCTCAATACAAAAATGTTTTAAAAAACAAAAACAAAACACCATCCAATCAAAATGAAGAAGAATATTAATATCATGGGGAGGGAGAATGATGCATAATTAACTAGGCGGGGTTTATGCATTCTTGTGACTATAAAAACTGTAGTTGCAGCAGAAGCTCAGATATCTTTTCACTTCAGTGAAAATATTTTATTTCACGTCAATAGTGTGAGGTGAGATATTACACCGCGTGAGATAGACCTCACACCGCGTGAGATATACATCATACCGAGTGAGATAGACTGACATGACACCACGTGAGATATACTTCACTCCGTGAAGACGATCTATCCTCCCTTCTTGGAGCGGGAGTGGAATTGGGAGTGGAAGCGAGATTAGGGGAATCCCCTGGAGACGACAAGTAACGGATTTTCTGACAGTTTTATGTTCAGTGAGTGAGTGAGTGAAGCACTCCCACCATGTCTAAAGGAGCGAGCTACAAGTATATCCAGCGTCAAAGAAAAGGAGAAGTAGGAGGAGGAGGAGGAGGAGGAGATGAAGGGTAAGTCGCTATTATTAGTATACTATTATTAGTAGACTATTATTCATTCATTCATTCATTCATTCAATCATTCATTCATTCTTTCATTCAGTCATTCATTATTCATTCGATCATTCCACCTTTCATTCCACCTTTCATTCTTTCATTCCACCTTTCATTCTTTCATTCCATCTTTCATTCATTCATTCATTCATTCAATCATTCATACCTCTATTCATTCCTCTATTCATTCCTCTATTCATTCCTCTATTCATTAATTATTTCATTCGTTTATTACATTAATTTAATTCATCTATTCATTCACTCAGGCATCTACTCATTCATGCATTCATCCATATATTCTTTCATTAATATATTCCTTCATTCTTTCATTCATTCATTTATTCATTCATTTATTCATTCATTCATTTATTCATTCATTCATCTATTCATTCATCTTTTCATTCATTCATCTATCAAATAGTTTTCACGTTTCTTTCATTCGTATAATCATTCGTTCATTCCATCTTTCACTCATTTGTATTTTGTATGAACGTTTGAATGTCTAGTCTCGTTTCACATTTTCATATACGATTCACATTTTCATATACGTTTCACGTTTTCATATACGTTTCACGATTTCAAATACTTTTCAAATTTTCAAATAATTTTCACGTTTTCAAATACTTTTCACGTTTTTCAAATACTTTTCACATTTTCGAATAGTGTGTCTTACTAAATGAAAATATCTTACTTTCATCAAATAGATTGAGAAAATGGAGATACTACTGTCGGATGCGAATTTGATTATTATATATTTATTCTCACTCTACTATTCTCCTTTTTTTCTCTAGATCTGATGCGCTCAAGTACTTCCACTCAAGTCAAAGACGGAACTCGGTGTCGATTGCTGCAATGAAAGATCGAGTGCGACGACTGTCTCTGGCTCTGGGCAGTTTGGAGAGTGCATTGGAGGAAATGGAGGCAGCAGGCGCCCAACTTCAGTTATCAGCAGTAAGCTTGGCTAGTCGTGCTGACCTCCATTTCCCGCAGAGTACCGCAATGCGGAAAATGCGCGCTGTTGTACAGCGCAACAATGCGGTGATGCGACGAGTGTTAATTCCGAGCGATATGATTCTGGAGACAAAGGAGGATGGGAGGATAAACTTAATCAAAAAGAATAACTTTTGGTCTCCCTCTCCCTCTCCTATTCCAATCCTTTCTCCCTCTCCTTCCCCTAGTCTTATTCCTAATCCGTTACACCTTCCTACTCCCATTCCCACTGTAACTTCTACTCCCTCTGTTTTGTCCATGCCACCTCCTCCTCCTCCTTCTCCTACTCCCATTCCTCAAACTTCCTTCAATCCCCATCCCCTCTCCATCTCCAATCTCTCCCCCATCCCCCATCCCAAAACTATTCCTATTTCCATTCCTATCCCCATCAATAGTCCCTTTTCCATCTCCAATCCTATCTCAATTCTCTTTTCTAGTTATGATGAAGAGAACAACAGCTCCTTCCTTCCTCTTGAGAACTCCACCCCAAATCCTAGTGTAGATATAATGGATAACAGTGGAATTATCTCTGTCACTGACACTAATAATAGTAATTTTCTCATGGAGTTCTCCCCACCTGCTCCACCTTCTCCACTAGCTAATGAAAGCCTGATTGATATCATTAATGAGTTTGTAGACAGTTCAAATTCACTCAGCTTTGAGACATTAGTCACAAATTTAAATCTACCTGAAACAGATAATCAAAATTATAATAATGAAAATTCATTATCAGATGAAGAAATTATGATGGTGAAGCCGGGAGATATTTCTTCTCTGATTCTCCCTCCTTCACACTTTTCCTCATCCCCTCTTTCTTTGAGAGATATTCTAGAGTCAGAGGATGAGGAGAACTCAAAATTTAGGGAGTTACACACTCCTCCTCTTCATTTTACTTCTCCCATTTCAATAGCTATATTACATAAACAAAATAGTGCTCTCTCTAGTAGCGAGTCAGCTCTAGAGTGTGCTAGAAAGCTGGTGGAGAGAATGGATATGCAGCATGCTGCTGCTACTGGTGAAGATGCTGATGCTGCTACTGGTGAAGACGTTAAAGTATCTGATGATGAGATTGTTGATATTACTGCTACTGTTGATGAAATTGATGAAGATGATATTGCTGTTGCTGATATTGATGCTGATATTGTTGATGATGATATTGATGTTGATGATATTGTTGTTGCTGATATTGTTGTTGCTGATAATGATGATGATATTGTTGATGTTTCTGATATTGATGATGTTATTGTTGCTGATGAAATATGTGGAGGGAAAAAAAGCTAGTGATTGAGGGAGAAGATGAGGAGGATTCAATATGGAAAACCCCTCATCTTATTCGAGCTTTTCGAAAAAAAACACGAGAAGAACGTTGTCAAAAAAATGCATCTGCAATGAAAGATCTCGTTTCTTATATTCTTCCTCCTAAGAAAAGGGTTTATCTCCCCCCCCAAAAACACAGGATGATGCTATCATCATGAGCAATAAAGAGGGGGAGTTTTCAGAGAATGTAGAATTGGAAGGGGAGTATTTCTCCCTTAAACAAAGGAGAAAAGTGAAATTATTCATTCCCCTTAAAAAAAAAGATCCTTATCTCCACCTTCTTCTTATTCTTCTTCTTTGATGCGGAAGAAGGGGGTGAAAGTAAAACTTTCTTTTGAATGATGAAACAACAACTATTACATTTGAGTAGACTCATTTGAATTAGGAACTGCTTATGATGTTGAAGAATATGATGTTGATAGTGATGAAATCGATGGAAGAAAAGTAATAACCATGTAACTGAGCGAGTGAGAATAGATAAAATGAAAAATGTTTTTGAAAACGCGTTAGTTGTTAGACGGAATGAGAGCTATAACCATTGATTTGATTTGAATGAATGAACTTGTATGAGAAGGTATCGGTGGAAAGGATGATGATGATGATGACGACATGTGGAAAGTTCTAACTGAATGCAGTCCTCCCTCCAAAAAAAAAAAGAGAGCTTTCATCAAGAGAGGGAGATTTCACTGTTTCCAACATGTGTAATGCGAATATTGAAGTGAGAGTTGATAATAGCGATGAAAATTCAACTAATGAAAATTCAACTAATGAAAATAGTATTTTAACTATGTTAATGAGAAAAAGAAAATGTTGGGGCGTGATTCTTATCATGTGCATATTCATTATATCCTTATTTTTCACTGTACTCTTCCCAATGAAAGAAATGATTCAAAGTGAAATGTTGTCTAAAATGTTGAATAGAAGCCTTGAATATTATTATTCTATTCAACATCTTCATGTATACAAAAAAAAAAGTGGAATAAAAGTCATGAATATTATTATTATTATTATTAGTATTATCATTTATATTATTATCACTATTATTATATTCAACAACATCATTTTATGAGAGAGACTATGAATATATTTATATTCAGTCGATATGAAAATAAATGAACATAACAAAGAGAAGTTGTTTATTTGCTTTGTTTTGATTTTTATTAAACAAAGATAGCGATTGATGGTATGAACATCTTTGATATATATATATATATATATAATATGTTAACAGTAAAAGAAGTACTAGTAGTAGTATTAGTAATTTAATTCCTCTTCCTTCTTCTTCCTCTTCCTCAGACAAGTTTAGCCTTAGTCATCAACTGTGATAACTGTAGCTCCATAGGCAATAGCGCAACTCGAGTACAGATATCGCACTGATGGGGTTTGTGGGATGGGACATCACACTTTACCTCAAAGTCTCCATGAGGAAAGAGGAATGAGTGGAGCTGCTCCTTCAGGAACTTGTTTAACTTTTCCAGTTGTGCGACATTCAAATACAAGCCCTGCTTGCAGGGTGTCAACGCCCTTTTCTCCAGCGGCTTCAGCTTTTCTGAACTTAAAACAAACCATTTACGAAAATCGATGCGGGAACTATCGCGTTCAACCACACCAAATACCCCACGTCCAAAGTTAACATGGAATCCCCCAAAACGTCGGTCTGTTTTAGCTGTTTTGAGGGCCTGAAGCATGTCATCTATGCTCTCGAGCAGGATGGCGATGGCGTTTTCATCAAAGTCCATAAAATATCGATTGCTGCTCGTCAGCAGAGTCCTTCCATCAGGATTAACTGTTTCTGCTGACGGCGTTGCACTTCCCTGGATGTCATACCGCTTGCTACTGACATCCCCAGCAAAGTCATCTCCTCCAGACCGAGTCCATAGGGCGATCTTTATACCAAGTTTTGCTCCTGCTCCTCTAATGCGCTCCACAAAAACTTGATTCCCTAGCGGTAGGCTGGCGGCATCAAAATGCGAAATATCAATTCCCGGGGGAATAACTAAGAATGAAGCGATCTTGCGTCGCTTCTTACACCTCAGCCAATTTTCCTCCTCCTCCTCCTCCTCCTCCTCATTCTTCTTCTTCTTCTTCTTCAACTCAATTTTCCGACTCTTGAAGGTCTCGACTCCATCCTCAAGTATAGAGGGAGAGGGAGAGGGGGAGGGAACGATAATTGTTAACTCCCCCTCCTCTTCTTCCATTCCTTCACTATCTGAGGAGGAATACATACTCGTTCTCTTGAGATTGATAGCTCTCGTTAGTTCAAGTGACATATCCACTGCTGGCGATGCGACTGATGATGCTGATGGAATTTTTATCGGATTCGATCTCAGACGCTTCAGAATGCCCTTCTGCATGAACATGGTGGAAGGTGAAGTGATGAGAGTAGGCTGGAGCTCAGCAGGTTTTATATGCAGCGTCAAATTCGGAGATATGGAAATGAGGAGTATTCAAATCAAATGGGGTGGGAGGTCTTTTGGGTGGGAGGGGGTGGAGATGAGTGGGAAGGTGGGAGGGGGAGGTGGAAGGGGGGAGAAAGGGAGTGGGGGAAAGTCAACTCATTTTCATCAATCATCATACTCTTCCATCCAAAAAACGGCCACTTCCAATGCATTCCATATGAAAGTAGCCGAGCTTGGTTAAAGGCAAATGAAATCTCCTTAAAAAATGAAACTTTATTTGGTAGTAAAATACAGGAAAAGTATCTATGTGCGTGGTTAAGAGCGCAAGAAATTAGATTATTATATTGAAAAGTGTCTGTGAGTTGTGGAAAATATTCACCACTAGTTCTATCAAAAACTCCAATCCCGCTACAATGAACTATAATATGAATGCATGCTCTATTCACATCTAATTGATCTCCTGGGGGGCTAGATTGAATATGTGAAGAAGAAGGAGAAGAACAATGATATAAAATGATATAATCAATATCGTGATTCTTTATCAATTGTTCAAAATCCTGCAATGCGGTAAGCAGGGGAAGGAGTTGTTTAGGTAGAGAATGAAATCTGTTTTCCTTCCAAACAGCAATGAAGTCGTGAATATGATATTCATTCAAAGGAATGCGAATACTTTGTATATTCCTATATTTTGTTAAATCCTCCATCAATGTGTGATCAGTGTCGTGCAAAATAGATTGTATAACATCTCCTAATGAAGAAGGCATTATGACTGTAATGGTGACGTCATCATTCCAGTTAAACAAAGGTTAAATCACTCAAAAAAACAATACACAAGAAAAAAAAACAACCAGATAACCGTCCTACAACCAGAAGCATGACGTCATCAATGCAGTCAAAAAAGGTCAAATGAGTTCAATCAAAACATCTATCCATCCTGCAAGCGAAGGTCAAATCAGTTCAACCTAAAATCCTGCAAACATGCAATGGATAGAACCTGAACAGTGACGTCATCATTCCAGTCAAAAAGGTCAAATGAGTTCAACCTGAACAGTGACGTCATCATTCCAGTCAAAAAGGATGAAAACATGCAATGGGTCATCTCAGGTCACTGATTCCCATTGTCCCGCAAGGTAGAACAGTGACGTCATCATTCCAGTCAAAAAGGTCAAATCAGTTCAACCTAAAATCCTGCAAACATGCAATGGGTAGAACCTGAATAGTGACGTCATCATTCCAGTCAAAAAGGTCAAATGAGTTCAACCTGAACAGTGACGTCATCATTCCAGTCAAAAAGGATGCAAACATGCAATGGGTCATCTCAGGTCACTGATTCCCATTGGCCCGCGGTGCAAACAATGCAATGGGTCATCTCGGGTCACTGATTCCCATTGTCCCGCGGTGCAAACATGCAATGGGTCATCTAAGGTCATTGTACCGCGTCGGTCCTCTGACGCGGGACGATTACGTAATATGGACCCATATCGGTCCTCTCTATACTACTGGTGTGTGCGGGTGGGGGGGGGGCTGTCGGGTATCCCCCCAATCACCCCCCCCCCTCCTCCCCATCACCAACTACTTTAGCCTTACCTCCTCACCTGGCAGGTGTACTTAAGTCTGACACGGTGACACCGGGAGTGTGTGCTTGTAGTGGTGGGTGTGTGTGTGGGGGTGGGGGGGGGCTGCCGGGTCTCCCCCCAATCACCCCCCCCCCTCCTCCCCATCCACCAACCACTTTACGCCTTACCTCCTCACCTGACAGGTGTACTTAAGTCTGACACGGTGACACCGGGAGTGTGTGCTTGTAGTGGTGGGTGTGTGTGTGCGGGTGGGGGGGGTGGTGGGGCTGTCGGGTCTCCCCCCAATCACCCCCCCCTCTCCTCCATCCACAACCACTTTACGTCTTACATCCTAACCTGACAGTTGTACTTAAGTCTGAACGGTGGCACAGGGAGTGTTTTTAGTGGTGGTGGTTGTGTGTGTGGGGGGGGGGGGGGCTGTCGGGTCTCCCCCCAATCACCCCCCCCCTCCTCCCCATCCACCAACCACTTTACGCCTTACCTCCTCACCTGACAGGTGTACTTAAGTCTGACACGGTGACACCGGGAGTGTGTGCTTGTAGTGGTGGGTGTGTGTGTGCGGGTGGGGGGGGGGGCTGTCGGGTCTCCCCCCAATCACCCCCCCCCGCTGGCTAATCCCCAGTCTGTAGCGCAACCACTCAATGCCCCCCTCCGTCTCTTTCTCTCGCTTTCTCTATCTCTTTATCTCTTTCGCTGTTTCTTTCTCTCTCTCTTTCTCTCACTATTTCTCTCTGTGTCTCTCATTCTCTCTCTCTTTCTCTCTCTCTTTCTCTCTCTCTCTTCTCTCTACTTTTCTCTCTCTTTCTCTCTCTTTTCTCTCTCTGTTTCTCTGTTTCTCTATCTATCTTTCTCTCTTTCTTTCTCTTGCATTCTCTCTTTCTCTTTCTCTCTTTCTCTCGCACTCTCTTTTTCCCTCTTTCTGTCTCTTTCTGTATCTTGCTCTCTCTCTTTCTCTCTCTTTCTGTATCTTGCTCTCTCTCTTTCTCTCTCTTTCTCTCTTTATTTCTCTCTTGCTCTCTCTCTTGCTCTCCATTTCTCGCTTTCTCCCTTTTTTTCGCTCTCTCCCTCTCTCTCTGTCTTTCTATATCTCTCCCTCTCTCTGTCTCTCCCTCTCTCTCTGTCTCTATATATCTCTCTCCCGCTCTCTGTCTCTCCCTCTCTCTCTGTAGCTCCATGTGTCTTTGTCTCTCTATATCTCTCTCCCTATATGTCTCTCTCTCTGTCTCTCCCTGTCTCTGTCTCTCTATATATATCTCCCTCTCTGTCTCTCTCTGTCTCTCCCTGTCTCTCTGTCTCTCTATATCTCTCCCTGTCTCTGTATCTCTGTCCCTCTCTCTGACTCTCTCTTTCTCACTGTCTCTCCCTCTCTCTGTCTCTCTATATCTCTCCCTGTCTATGTCTCTGTGTCTCTCTCTCCCTCTCTCTCTCTCCTCATCCTCCTTCGCCCTCCCACATCCCTCTTTATTGTCGTAATTTACTAACAAAAGGAAATCTCCACACAAAATCAACCAAAATAAAACTTAAATTAAAAAGTAAAATCATTATAAATCAGGTACTGTCGAGTGCTATATTTGCGGCTATGTATGTCATGAATATGTTTGTTCACCTAATAATATTCGATTAAAGATAAGTTTCATTTTCCTAAGCCAGCTACTCTCCATTGCTATATTTGCGGCTGTTCCACCCTCTGTTCCGTCCCTGTACCGTCCAGTATTATATCCCCTGTTCCACTCGTGTTCCATCGCCGGTTCCATCCATTGTTTGATCCCCTGTAATACACCTGTGACATCAGTGTTCCACTCCTGTTCCATCCCCTGTTCCACCCATGTTCCCTCCCATGTTCCATCCACTGCTCCACCTCTCTTCCACCCTTGTTCCTCCCCTATGAGACCCTATGTTCCATCCACTGCTCCACACCTGTTCCACCCCTGTTCCACCCCTTTTCCACCCGTGTTCCACGTCTATGCTCTCCCATGTTCCATCCACTGCTCCACCTCTCTTCCACCCATGTTCCTCCCATATGGGACCCCCATGTTACATCCACTGCTCCACCCCAGATCCACCCCTGTTCCACCCCTGTGCGATCCCATATTCTATCCACTGTTCAACCCCTGTTCCACCCCTGTTCCATCCCCGTTCCACTCCTGTTCCAAGTCGAGTTTGACTCCTGTTCCATCCCCTGTTTATCCCATATTTCACCATCAGTCCACCCCTTGTTGTACCCATGTTCCATCAGTGTTCCACCCCTGTTCCACCACTGTTCCACAACTGTTTCAACCCCCTGTTCCTTTCCCTGTTCCACCCTAGCTCAACACCCCGTTCCATCCCAGGGTTCCAATCCTTGTTCCACCCCCTGTTCAACCCGCTGACAACGCCCCCCTATTGTGTGTTTATATACTCCTCCCCCCTACCCGATCACCCATACACATGCACCCCTAACCACAATGCCCCCACGCTCCCACGCACCCACCCCTGCCTTTTATTTGAAGTCAAAAACACTTAACAATACGGTGTTGATGGTATGCACATATATATGTAACAATGAGGACAATTTCTCGAGTGATATTCCTCCAAATATATATACTGGTTTGCCACAGAGGCAACATTAATTAAACTGTACATACACATCCACACACCCACCCTCCATCCACACACCCACCCTCCATCCACACACCCTTCCTCCATCCACACACCCACCCTCCATCCACACACCCTCCCTCCATCCACACACCCTCCATCCTCCCACCCTTCCCACATCCACACACCCTCCCTCCACCCACACACCCTCCATCCACCCACATATCCTCCCTCCATCCAAACACCCTCCATCCATCCACACACCCTCCCTCCATTCACACAACCTCCCTCCATCCACACACCCTCCCTCCATCCACACACCCTCCCTCCATCCACACACCCTCCCTCCATCCACACCCTCCATCCACACACCACACCCTCCCTCCATCCATACACCCACACACCATCCAGACACCCACCCTCCATCCCATCCATCCACACACCACCCTCCTTCCCTCTATCCAGACAACCCACCCTCCATCCACACACCCACCCTCCATCCACACATCCTCCTCCATCCACAACCCTCCATCCTCCACCTCCCACCTCCCATCCCCTCCCCACCCTCCACAACCACACCCCCTCCCTCCATCCACACACCACCCCACCATCCACACCACCCTACCATACAACCACACACCCCTCCCTCCATCCAAACACCCTCCCTCCATCCACACAAACCTTCACCCACACACCTCCCTCCATCCACACACCCTCCCACACAGACCCCTACCCATCCAGACACCCTCCCCCCATCCCATCCATCCCACCCTCCCCCCATCCACACACCTCCCACATCCACACACCCCTCCCATCCATCCACACGCTCCTCCCCCACCCACACACCCTCCCCCACCCACATCACCACACACCCTCCCCATCCAGGCACCCTCCCCCATCCACACACCCTCCCCCCATCCACACCCCCCCCTCCAGACACCCTCCCCACACACACCCTCACCCTCCACACACCCTCCCTCCACACAACCCTCCCTCCATCCACACACCCTCCACTCCATCCACCACACCCTCCCTCCATCCAGACATCCTCCCCCATCCACACACCCTCTCCCACCATCCAACACACCCTCCCTTCAGCCACACCCCCTCCATCACATCCCATGCCCTACCCCCTCCCCCCTCCCTCCCTGCCCCCCCCCCCCTCTCTGCCCCCCCCCCTCCCCGCTCCCACCCATCCTCTCCGCCCTTCCCCCCCCCCCACCCAGACTCCCCACTTCCCCCACCCACCCTCCCACCCCCTACCACCCACCTCCCCCCCCCCTGACATCGGCGGCATAGCAGTAGTGGCGGGCAGACGACTATTACCCGAGTCTGGGGACCTTTAATTCAGTTAGCCGCCGCCAGGTGGCAGAGTCTTACTTACACGTCACCATTAATCTGCAGCCGGGTCACGGCCATCCTGCCAGCTTATCTCCACCCACGTGACAACCCGTGTTTGCACTGCTACTTCCACCAGCAGCAACAACAAAAAGAGGGCAGAGGATCGGGGTGGGGGGGGGGGGTGTCGGGGGGGGGGGGGGGGTTGGTGCGATAGCCATAGCAAGATCTGTTCTGCCTCAACAAAGCAGAGGAAGGCAGTCCTGCATGTTAAAGATACAATATTCAATACAAATATAGCATTAAATTTGCTCCTCGTCCTGATATGACCTTAGATGTTGCCAGGACGTAAAACGCCAACACATACATCACATTTGCGCATACATGTTTAAATTAGACACTGGTGCTCTTATTAAAAGATGCATAGTTTGATGGTTGGGAATTTGCGCCATTATTTGAGATGAAACGCCCAATAGCAACGTCCAATAGCAATCACAACAGGAAATGGCTGTGTGGGGGTGGGGGGGGGGGGGGCTACCTAAAATCAAATAAAAGGTTTGGTGCGAAAGCTATAGCAAGATCTGTTCTGTGTCAACAAACCAGAGGAAGCTAGTCCTACCTGTTCAAGCTGTGTAGTCGAATGAAAACATCTAATCACACTCATTGTGACTTTATAGCGCTGCCCCTCTGGGAGTCTGACCTGATATCCCACTCAGTCACATGCACAATCGTGCTATCCACCCTACTATTGGGAACCGAGGCTTGGACAGTGTACAGATGACAGGTGAAAAAGCTGCAGGCCTTCATGATGTGACATCTGCGTTCACTCTTGAGGATAACATCCGACAGGGCTGTGCTTTATGGACGATCCTCTGATAAGAAAAAACCTCCGGTGGACTGGACACGTGATGAGGATGTCAACAGACAGGCTACCAAAGCAGATCCTCTATTCTCAATTGTCTTCTAGTCAGAGAAAGAGAGGACGCCATTGTCTCTAGTTCAAGGATACTATGAAGAGAAACCTGAAGCAGAGAGACATTAGGACCGACTCATGGACATCACTCTCACAGCAGAGAGCTAAATCGAGAGCAGTGGTTAAGAAATGAATGCAGTCTTTGTTGCATTGCGACTGACAGCATGATGATGATGATATTATCCTGACACTGAGCTAACCAGTCCTTGCCCTATCCTAATAATGCAGAACATCTGGCCAGGACGCGACATGTATACATTTTTAAGTCATTGGTTTGACTCGACCACGATCTACCAAAACAGGAAGTGGCTTTGGTGATGAAATAAAACATATAACTAGCCGCCACATGGGGAGGGGGCAAAAAGAAGCTAAACAATATCACCCGCTGTGATAAGAGAGAAGGGTGTGCAACGATAGCCTTCCCATTGGACGCAACAGATAAACGGGTATTGCAATTGATGGCTGGGACCATACCAGATGTGCCATTGACACCATTTGGAAGCGCAACCCGTCTGTGCCTTCCAACCTATTGCTACCTAGCCTCAGTCAAGTCACACAGCCCCCACCACCACACTGCCACCGCACAGTTCACCCACCATGTACCACTTCCCTACAACCATCTCCCTAACCCCCTCTCCCCCTTCCCCCACCTCTCCACTTCCCCCACCATTCCTTCCACCTTCCCCCAGGACTACTCTCCTACCACCCCATCACAAGGCCCTTCGCCCACACTTCCCCCCCACCCCTCCACTTCCCCCTATGCCTACTCTCCTACAATGACCCCCACAAAGCCCCCTACCCCACCCCTCCACTTCCCCATCAATCCCTCCAACTTCACTATGCCCACTCTGCTACCTCACCCGCTCACACCCGCTCACCCCCAATCCTCCACTTCCCTGCCATTCCCCCCACCCCCACCTTCACCTAGCCATACCCTCCTTCCACCCCTTTACACCCCCCTCCCTTCCTTCCCCCCACTCCCCCCACTATCCCCTATGCCTACTCTCCTTCAATCACCCCCTCCCCCGACCCTCCCCCCCTCCCCCCTCCCCACCACCCCTCCTTCCTCCCCTCCCCCCCTCCACACTCCCCCCTCCCCCTACCCTTCCCATGATCCCCCCTGGTGGGGGTCGCAGCGTCCCCCTTGGAGTGTTCCGGCCGCCGTCAGACCACCACCAGCATCCCTGGCGGCGGGCGATGTTAATAACATTAGGCCGCTCCATTCACGTCACGTAAACCTGATGAGAACGAGATGCATCCCGCGTCCATGTGCGAGCAGCTGCGAGCAGATTGGATCCGCCCCTTGCGCCCCTTGCGCCCCTCTTGTCTCGAGCCACGAGCCACTCGATCGACCGTAGAGCAGGTCGCGCGCAGAATGCCGCTTAGCCTGCCCGATACCCGACTCACTCTGCACGGTGCCCCCCGCTCTGACTGAATGAAAAAGCGAAGTAAAGCTTATTTTATTTAACAATACCTCTAGAGCACATTGCATTTTATCATCGGCTATTGGATGTCAAACATATGGTCATTCTGACATATTGCTTCGGAGGAAACCCGCCGCCGCCATATAGGCTACTCTTTCCGTTTGTCACTTCTATTGCTGTCAGGTGACTATCAACACTAAAACAACAAACTACAACTAACAAAGTCACCTAACTAACCATAAGAGGCTAACACTAGAATATTCCTATCAAACTTCTATTGTCTAACTTCTAACTCCTACTAGCTATGTCCTACATTGTGCATGTTGGCCCGAGGCTAACATGGGTAATTTGCTCACGAGGCTGGTCTATTTTTAGTTTTCCTTGCTTGCCTCGCTCTACCTGTCGTCACTCTGAACCTGGTGCTCCTGCAGTGCACTTCACTTTTCCCACCCTCCCACCCACTGACTGGGGGGGTGAGCGCTGATCTTCACTTACTTGATCTACTGAACTGATTCACAAACTGTTATCTGGTAGCGCAGTCCAGTCAGCGCTTGATTCTGGCCACAGTCGCCCATGATGCTATTTGTTCGACCTCCATTGGTCCCTGACTTGTTTTTATTAAATTCTACTGAAATCAATCTCTCTATGTCCTTCTTTCCGTTTCCTTTCCGCAGCCGAGTGGGCGAATTAAAGCTTATTACTACTTATTACAACTTTACCAAAATGAAGCTAGATAACTTCTGCTTACATTCTGAATACTCACATTGATCCATGTTTATGTGTGGTATAAATATTATTTATGCAAATATTATTAAGAATGTTGTGGGTAGCTGTCTGGGTGGTAACCCGATCCAGATACAGTACAACCCCGTTAAACCAAGCTCGGTTAAACCACACGATCGGTTAATCCAAACTTTTTTTCGGGGGCCCAGCAAAATACTACGATTTATCATATAAAAAAGTTGGTTAAACCAAAGTGGGTTAATCCAAAGTAATGGTGAATCCAAACAAAATTGTCGGCCCCAGATCACTTCCGGTACAGTTAACCCAAACTTTCATGTGGTTTTAAGGTCACCTGAGACTTTCTTATATAATAAATGGTAGTATTTTGCAAGGTCGCCGAAAAAGGTTTGGATTAACCGATCGTTTGATTTAACCGAGGTTGGTTTAATGGGGTTAAACTGTATATACATAAAGACAATAATCATTGTGTCCACATACATTGTACATTCATAATGCACCCCCTTTTTTGCCAAAGCCAAGTCAAAGTCAAAGCTCGGTTAAACCAATGATCGGTTAATCCAAACACATTTCTAGGGTCCCTTCAAGTTTGGTTTAATGGGGTTATACTGTACATTGATATGTTCTATGGTTCTAGGGAGTTGGTGGAGCAGCCTGGTCAGCCGGATGCAAACTGAGAAGTAGGGCAAGCGGGCCTGGACCGCAGGCAACCGGCCAGAATAGCAGAGTGGTGGTCAGTTGGTTATTGGAATCGGTATTGATGTAGTCATCTGGCAGCACTGTTGCCATATTGTCATGGAACTTCTAGGTCAGAAAGCCATCGCGCTAGATGCTGCAAATTGCGTATTCAACAGCCATTGTTTGCTCACTTCATATACCTCGCAATATATACCATATTTGTATGTGTAAATAATCGCAAATTGAACAAAAATGGCTGGAAGACCAACGCCTCGGTTCTGACTAAATAACTTCTCCAGCAGAATAAACATATTTACCAAGAAAAATTAATTTAAAAAGCAAACATTTTTACCTAAAAACTAAAGGTTTCAAGCGCAAAACCATGTAAAATTGAGATAAACATTGGAATCAAACCTTCAAAAATTTAAAATTTTTAAAATTTGTACTCCTTTGTTCATTGCTCTATAATCACACACTCATTATGAAAAGTCGAATTAGTGAGAATACAAATTATTTTCACGGAAAAATCTTTGATTTACACTACATTTTTGTATTGGCGTTGGGGTGGTTTTGGCGCCTGTACTCTTCAAACATGGCCACCACACATGCGCAACACAAAGCACCCACCGGCTTGACACCACTAATCAACCGACCCTCCTCCACTAATAGCGCCGTCACGTGGCCGTGGCGCCACCTAGAGGCGATTGGGAGGTTTCCCCCCCGGTGGCGCCCTCCCACGGGAAATTAGTGCGACACTGACTGTGCGCAAGTCAACAACAGCTTGCAGTCGCCACCGCCGCCATTGCCGTCGAAGCGCCCCCTATGTTTAGTGGGCGACATGACTGGCGATGTCAACGCCCCCTCGTGGGGAAACAGCGGCATTTCCCGAGAGAATTTTTACATATTTATTTTACAGCTGTGGAAATTTGTTTCATTTTGCTACTTTTTCTTTCCATTTTTACTTCTGTTGGAAGTATTTAATTTTCTGTTGGATGTATTTCTTTTGTTGTTACTGCTGTAAAAATGTTTCATATTCTTCCTTTTTCTTTTTTTCCTGCTGTAAACATTTTTCTGTATTTTCTTATTCTTATTGCTGTGAAAATTGTTTCATGTTTCTGCTTTTTCTTGTTTTACTGCTATTAAATTGTTTCTTTTTCCTACTTTTTCTTTTATTTTTACTACACAATTTCTTTTTCATTTTCCTACATTTTCTTTACCCTTTAGTTCTATAAACATTGTCTAATTTTCCTGCGTTATTTATTCTTACTGCTGTGAACATTGTTTCATTTTTCTGCTTTTTCTTTTATTACTGCTATTAAACTGTTTCATTTAGCTATTTTTTCATCTTTCTACTACTGTAAAAAAATTGTTTTATTTTCGTGCATTTTCTCCTCTTTTACTGGTATAAAAGTTGCTTCACCCTCTTGCTTATTATCGTATGTTTTTACTCCTGTGAAATCGGTTTCATTTTCATATCATAATAAATCAGATTGACTTTTTGTCTTTTTTCATTGCCAAGCAATGTTGGTCTAGCTTTTGTAATTTACATGGTATGGACTTTGAACTCCGCTATACCTAGCTATTCACATGAACCCCAATGAATAGTCCACTGATGTCCGTCTCAGTTACTCATCTTTACTTACTGCTACTCAGGTGGTTCCTGACAACTGTCTGCCAGTCCCCACCTTGAAAGTACTCTAAACAACTCATAAGGAAGAAAGGAAGACAAGTTGCGCAAGATTGACAGTGATAAGGTTGAACTTTATTGGCTACAACTCTTGTTCACCTACTAGCGACCTGCCATCCTGACTAACTTACCACCTGCTACACAGACCCACATGGTTCTTGCTTACTCATATCAAATCATTGCCTACAGCCCATTGAACCTGGGTCCAATGGTTGTTGCACACAGCTCAGTGTTTTGAACTGCTTCTTTCAGTATGTCTAGAGTGAGTGTGTCTGCATAGCAAGTGCAAGGAGTAAAGGGCGTCTGGGCTCACACAGACAGCCAATCAGACACCCCCTGCAGCCTGGGTGGGTGGCGCCCAAAAGGGTCACATGTCACTCAATCCCAGTGCAGGTGGTGTCCATAATGTATGCAGAATGGCTGGTGTGCTTGCCCAGTGGTAACAAATAGTTCTCATACAGTTATAGTAAATATATGCCAATGCTCCCACTCAATTTGCACCCTTCCTGGACATCATATCACAATAACGGTCACTGTGCGTCATAACATTTATACATAGCTTTCTTATGTCACACAGTGACTTGGCACCCATTGCCTCTGTGTTACACAACAATGGTCCCCAACTCTGTCGCCCGAGATATTAATGTTTTTCCCTAACTCGTTTACCATGACCGAAAGACCGTATATTTGTGCACCAGGAACGGGGGCTATGAGGACAGCGCTTGAGCTATTACAAGTCTGCGGTGTTTCTCCTATTCGATATCTTTCCCTGAAGAGCGTTTATTGAAAGGAATTAGTGGAGACAAGAAGCAGGTGGGTAGAGCGTCTGGCACATGTGGGTTATGGGAGTACGCTCACACAGGGTTAACATCAGAAGGCATGAAGTTAGGCTAATTAACACAAAATTGTCAAATAAATAGATAGTTTGAAATGCTGAGTGCGTTGGTGGGTGGCAGCCCTTTATTCACTAAAAATGTGTATGTGTGTGTGTGTTTGATTGGTTGATTGTTGAAATTTTACGTCCTGGCAACATCTAAGGTCATATCAGGATGGATATCGACTTGTGACAGTATGCACCCATGGCAACTTTGTAGTGCTGCCCTACTGGGAGACCAGGCCGCCAGCACCATGACCTGATATCCCACTCAGTCACATTATCCTGACACTGAGCTATCCTTACCCTAGCCTTACCCTATCCTGATAATGCCTGGTGTCTGTGTCACATTATCCTGACACTGAGCCAAGGGCGAGGGGCGGAGGGCGGAGGGCGGAGGCGGAGGCCGAAGCGGATGCGGAGGGCGGAGGCGGAGGCGGAGGCGGGAGGGCGGTGCGCGGAAGGGCGGAGGGCGGTGGGCGAGGGCGGTGGGGGAAGGGTGGAGGTGGAGGGTCGGAGGGCGGAGGCGAGGGGCGGAGGGCGGAGGCGGAGAGCGGGAGGGGGGCGAGGGCGGAGGCGGGAGTGAGGTGGAGCGAGAGCGGAGAGAAAGAATAGGGAACAGAGAAGAAGAGTGGACCGCGGAGAGCGGAGGGCAAGGGGCAGAGGGCGGAGGGTGGAGGGCGGAGGGCAGAGAGCGAAGAGCGGAGAGCGGAGAGCGGAGAATGGAGAACAGAGAGTGGAAATCGGAGAGCGGAGAGCGGAGAGCGGAGGGCGAGGGGCGGAGGGCGGAGGGTGGAGGGCCGAGAGCGGAGGGCGGAGGGCGGAGGGCGGAGGGCGGTGGGCGGAGGGCGGAGGGCGGAGGTTCCGAGGGCATAGGGTGGAGGGCGGACCTTGGAGGGCGAGGGGCGGGGGTGGGGGGGGCGGGGGGTGGAGGTGGCTGTGCAGGCAGCGTGCTATTGATGGGCTCACAATGTGGAAGTGGCAGTGGGTGAGGTGGATGCTACTTGTAATCGACATTTATGGTCGGGTTGGCATGCCATAGGTCTCTGCAGTAACCGGCCACCGCCTCCGCGTCCCTCCCCGCCCTTCCCCGCCCCTCTCCGCCCCTCTCCGCTCCTCTCCGCCCCTCTCCGTCCCTACCCGCCCCTCCCCTCTCCTACCCTCCTCTCCGGTCCCGTCCTGTCCCCTCCCCTCCCCTTTCTCCCATCCCCGTCTCTCCCCGTCTCCATCCCCTTCCACTCCCCTCTCATCCCCTCTCACCCCTCTCCCCTACTTTCCCCTCCCTTCCGCTATAGTGCCCTCCCCTCTCGTTCCCGCCTAGACCTCCCCTCCCCTATGAACCCCTCCTCTTTCCTCCTATCGCCTCCCCTTCCCTCCTCCTCCATCCCCTCTCCCCTCCCCTCCCTCCCTCCCCTCCCCTCCCCTCCCCTCCACTTCCTCCCTTCCCCTCCCCTCTCCTCCGCTCCCATCCTCTCCATCATCATCCCATCCCCTCCTCTCCTCTCCCACCCCCTCCCCTCCCATCCCTCCTCCCCGCCTCTACCCCCCTCCCCTCCTCTCTCCACCTCTCCCCCCCTCTCTCCTCCTCACTTCTCCCCTACCCTCCCACGCTCCCCGCAGGGCATCGCCTGTCCGAACAGAGTGACCATTATGTGGTTAGTAAACAAAGATTGTCCCATCTCGGCAGATCTCAGGAGGATTGCTTGTTTCTTGGGGCTTTACGTCCTAATATCATCCGAGGTCATATCAGGACGGGTACTGGATTCGTGACAGTATACACTGAAGGTGTCTTTATAGTGCTTCCGCATTAGAATACTGAACTGCCGGCACCATGGCTGATGTACCTTTGAATAATATAATTGTGATGCTAAAAAAATCCCAGTCCTCGCCATATCATATTAGTGCCAAGTGCTGGGATCGGTAGCAGCATGCACTTTGTAACTCATTGGTTTGGCTCGGTCTCATTCATGACCTGCCGCGCAGGATTCGTTGGAGTTTTACGTCCTGGCAACATCTAAGGTCCTATCAGGACAGGCACCGACTTGTGACAAAGCGCATTCATGGCGACTTTATAGTGCTGCTCCTCGGGGAAATGAGGCCGCTAGCATCATGACCCCATATTCCACTCAGTCAAATTATCCTGACACTGAGCCAACCTGTTGTGGATGTGGGGTGAGTGTGGGTGTTGGTGGTGTTACTATGGGTGGTGTCAGTATAGACAACGTGAGTGTGGGTGGTGTGAGTGTGTGCGGTGTATCAGGTCACATACACGTTAGTGGATCTAGTTGAACATAGTGGAGGCTAATGTAGTTGAACGTAGTTGAACGTAGTTGAACGTAGTTGAACATACTGGCATCCATACTTCTCCATCATGCTAACTTAGTAATAACGTGGGTGGGTTGTGAGCTCCGATTTAATCTTTGGACATGTTCAAAAGAGCGCTCGCTATGTTAGAGGCTAACGTACTGTGGCGAAGTATCAATACTCTTGATGTACTCTAGTGTACTCTACCATACTCTAGCATACTTTAGCATACTTGGACATAGTTGAACGTAGTTGACCATAGTGGAGGCTAACATACATTGAACGTAGTTGAATGTAGTTGAACGTAGTTGAACGTAGTTTGAACCTCGTTGAACATACCGGCATCCATGCCGTAATATATTTATTTGTAGCAAAACCTGCCGTACCTTAACGTTTTTCACCGTAGTTTAACATACTTACACCACGTTAGACCCACATTATTCTATCCTATGTTCAACCACGTTCAATAACGGGTAGGGCTTTACTATGGGTGGTGTGAGTGTGCCCAGTGTGTGCGCGGGTGTGGGTGAGTGTGGGTGAGTGTGTGCAGTGTGATGGTGGGTGTGGGTGGGTGTGACTGATTGTCTACTCTCCTGGCATTCTTACCAGCTGTCTTGTCTAATTACCTCTCACAACGCCTGCCCTGCACATACTCCCCTGACAACAAACACATCACAAACATCACAAACATCACAAACATCAAACAAGCAACCATTAACAAAATAAACCAAATAAGCAATTGAACCAAGAGAAACCAATCGCCATGTTTACCGACTCCTTGCACGTCCTGATATGACCTTAGATGTTGCTAGGACGTAAAACAACAACAAACAAACAAAACAAACAAAACGACTCCTTGCACGGAGAACTGTCTGAATTGTTTTAAAGACAAATGTAGCCATAGGATGCTAGTCCTTTGTTTATTGCACAACAACACCAATGTTCAAAATGGCGGATTGATTGATTGGTGGTTTCTTTATGTCTTATCGGCAGCATAGCCCATATCCATATCCATAATGGGGTGTGCTGCACACAATGCAGCACATTCCACTTCCCGATCACAAGGTATAAACAAAATGTGATCGCTTCAATGGCTGGAAGACTAGTGCCTTGGCACTGACAAAATATATGTTCAGATTAATACAATATTTACCCCCACCCCCAAAAAAAGCCCACACCTTCCCGGACAGATAAAAGTGATATTGTACTGGCCTCAGTCCAAGTCCACATTTCCCTCGTTTACAAATAATTGTTATTTAGATATTATAACATAACATATGCAAGCAATTTCATATTCTACTTTTTGAAAAGTTAATTTCTTTTTGTCAGCTAGAGAAAATAAATTGACAGCATATGACGCGAACTTGTGGTTTTACTATCTATGCCCTTCACAGTGTAGACCACATTTGTTCTGCCTTCAATGCATCGGTGTTCTAAAGGGTCGCGTGTTCAATCCCATATTGGGTAACACACTGCTTAATGTAATATATTTTAATTTGTTTGGATGTCTTAACCCCCCTCCCCCACACAAAACTAACATAACTACAATCAGCTAGGATGACAAGGCCACTACCAAATTGAGATTATTGCTGTTCTGTGATGAAAACAAGACTTGACGCGACTTACTCCTTATGGACAGGGTAAACAAACCATCACACACAAAAAGAAGTAAATGGGTCATTCGCTGAAACTGGGTACCATTTTTGTGACATGGAAGCCAAAAGTGAAACCATTCCAAATAATAGCAGAAAACGTTCCAAATAATAACAGAAAACATTCCAAGTAATAGCAGAATCAATATCGATATGAAGGTTTATATGGTTTGTTGTTTGTTTGTTTGTTGTTGTTTTACGTCCTAGCAACATCTAAGGTCATATCAGGACGGGTACCGACTTGTGACAGTGCACACTCATGGCGACTTTTATAGTGCTGTCCCACTGGGAAACCAGGCCGCCGGCACCATGACCTGGTATCCCACTCAGTCACATTATCCTGACACTGAGCGCACCAGTCCTTGCCCTATCCTAATAATGCCGAGCGCCTGGCTAGGAAGCAACAAGTATCAATTTTAAAGTCATTGGTTTGACTCGACCGGGACTCGAACCCACGACCCCACGATCTACCAGCATGGGAGACGGATGCTCTAACTCATTCGGCCATCCCGTCTATATGGTGTAGATATATCAGAGTTGAAAGAAAAACTATTTCAATGTTTGATTTTGATTACGGACTACTTTAACTTGTCCTGTGTAACGTGGAAATGAAACACACATCCAGAACATCATTTTAGCAAGTTGCAACCGGATGAAACCTGTTCCACGGATGACTTCCGGTAAGACTTCCGGTGAGACTTCCGAGTCAAATGTGAGGTCACTCCCAAGGGGTGACTGTAAGGTGTGCTCTAGAATCTTCACCCAAGAAGAAGGCGGTCAGGGGAAATAGCGATAGGTAACCAAACAACTAACTAATTGTAGAAGTAACCGAATCACAGAGGGTTGCAAGATGTGGGAGAATGCTTACAAACAAAGAAAGAATGCATGCAGTAGATAGCTACATGACACCGGAAAATAACAAAACAAGGGGAACAACGAGACTATTACTGTCTAGTGACAAAAGCGAGTCATTAGACTTAACTGTTACCGGCAGCATAAATACATCTTCGCACAAAAATCTTAATACACTTATAGGAATATAAACAAGGACGCTGCCGCTTATTTGTTCCCTCTTCTATATTAGTGATTATCTATTATCCTACTGTCACAGGAGTTAGTTCCTGATTCTGCCATGACGGCGCCACCTGTGAGTGGCTCCTGGCCACCTTGATACCAGCTGTGTCTGGTCACTACCGCCTCCAGACCAGTGCGGACGGTCATATAGCGTAATACCCTGGATGATATATACTCATATGTGTGGTTGTGTGATGCTACATTATAAATAGATGTGTAGTATCACTCAGCAAATTGCTTTGTTCGCCAACATATTGTTCGCAACCTCTCTCCACTTCTACACCAAGTTTACCACCCATCCACACCACATCACCAGCACACTACCACCACACTATCATCACACAGCACCACCACCACACTATCATCACACACCATCAGACACAACCACCACCACACTATCATCACACACCATCACACGCCGTCACCACAACACTATCATCACACACCACCACCACTACACTATCATCACACACCATCAGACACCACCACCACACTATCATCACACACCACCGCCACCACACTATCATCACACACCATCACACACCAGCACCACCACACTATCATCACACACCACCGCCACTACACTATCATCACACACCATCAAACACAACCACCACCACACTATCATCACACACCATCACACGCCGTCACCACAACACTATCATCAAACACGACCACGCCACTACAATACCACCACAACACTGTCACACTACCACCACACTACCACCACACTGTCATCGCACACCACCACACACCACCACCACACTATCATCACACGCCATCACACACCACCACCACCACACTATCATCACACACGACCACGCCACTACAATACCACCACAACACCATCACACTACCACCACACTACCACCACACGATCATCACACACCACCACACACCACCACCACACTATCATCACACACCATCACACACCACCACCACAGTATCATCACACACCACCACACCACTACAATACCATCACAACACCGTCAAACTACCACCACACTATCATGTGCCAGCTTCCCCATTCACCATGGCCACCCTCTCTCACCGCTCCACCACCCTCACTAACACCACGTGACCACGCTATGAATATTCATGAACGCCGAACCCACACCAATAGGGCGTGGGCTCTGGGACGCTGTGGTAGCGATGTTGTGGTGGTAGGGTGGTGGTGTGGTGGTGTGGTAGTGTGGTGTTGGCATAGTGTTGGTATGGTGGTGGTATGGTGGTGGCATGGTGGCGGGGTGGTGTGGTGGTGGTTTATTGGTGGTGGTATGATGGTGTGGTGGTGTGGTGGTGTGGTGATGGTGTGGTAGGGTTGTAGGGTTAGGTGTGGTATGATGGTGGTGGTGGTGTGGTGGTGGTGTGGTGGTGGTATGATGGTGGTTTGGTGGGGATGCCACTGGTGCTGCTGCTAGTGCTGGTGCTGCTGGTGCTGTTGGTGCGGGTGGTGCGGGTGGTGCTGGTGGTGCTGGTGGTGCTGGTGGTGCTGGTGGTGCTGGTGGTGCTGGTGGTGCTGGTGGTGCAGGTGGTGCTGGTGGTGCTGGTGATACAGGTGGTGCTGGTGGTGCTGGTGGTGCTGGTGGTGCTGGTGGTGCAGGTGGTGCTGGTGGTGCTGGTGGTGCAGGTCGTGCTGGTGGTGCTTGTGGTGCTTGTGGCGCGAGTGACCCTGGCGGTGCTGGTAATGCTGGTGGTGTTGCTAACTCTTCTGCTGGTGTTGCTGGTGTTGCTGGTGTTGCTGGTGGTGCTGGTGGTGCTGGGGGTGGTGCTAAATCTTCTGATGGTGGTGTTGGTGGTGCTGGTGGTGCTGGCTATGCTGGTAGTGTTGGTGGTGCTGGTGTTGCTGGCGGTGCTGATGGTGCAGGTGGTGCTGGTGGTGCTGGTGGTGCTGGTGGTGCTTGTGGTGCAGGTGGTGCTGGTGGTGCTGATGTTGTTGGTGGTGCTAGTGGTGCTGGGCTGTGGTGCAGGTGGTGCTGGCGGTGCTGCGGTGCTGATGGTGCTGGTGGTGCTGGTGTGCTGTGTCTGGTGCTGGTGTGCTGTGGTGCTGGTTGGTGCTGGTTGCTGGTGGTGCTGGTGGTGGTTGCTGGTGGGGTTTTGTGGCTGCTGTGCTCTGCTGGTGCTGCTGGTGCTGCTGGTGCTGGTGTTACTGGTGGTGCTAGTGGTGCTGGTGCTGTTGGTGCAGGTGGTGCTGGCGGTGCTGGCGGTGCTGATGGTGCTGGTGGTGCTGGTGCTGGTGGTGCTGGTGGTGCTGACAGTGCTGGTGGTGCTGGTGGTGGTGGTAGTGCTGGTGGGGCAGGTGTGGCTGCTGGTGCTGCTGGTGCTGCTGGTGCTGGTGGTGCTGCTGGTGCTGCTGGTGCTGGAGGTGCTGGGCATGTGTGCATAATTACCGCCCTTAGATCCTGACTGATGTCTGCGGCCCCGGTCGCCTCCAGTGCAAAGTGAATGGGCGCAGACTGGTCGGGCACTGAGTAAAGCTACGATTCCTTCTACGCGGTATGCGGTATGCGGTATGCGGCATGCGGTATGCAGTATGCGAATGGGAGGATTCCTTCTATGCGGTAAGCGGCAAGCTTCTCCCCACCACCACCAATAACAGATGTTTCCACTCAGCACCCCTGTGTGTGACCGTTCCGTAATGATCAGTCGCCTCTCCTAGTCTAAAACTAATGGACAAGTGTGACTGATGTTTCTATTCGCATACCGGATGCCGCATGCCATATGCCACACCGATCGCTACAGGGACCGATCGAGTTGCCGCATTTGCATTTGCATTTGCATTCGCAT
The DNA here is from genome assembly GCA_030323885.1 of Branchipolynoe longqiensis. Lineage (NCBI taxonomy): Eukaryota > Metazoa > Annelida > Polychaeta > Phyllodocida > Polynoidae > Branchipolynoe > Branchipolynoe longqiensis. Next base: position 87,484,879 of record CM059195.1, on the reverse strand, counting down.
ACCGCATGTAAGGGATGTAGCCCATCGACTTCAAGGCGTTTCGATTTTTTGCCGCATTCACATTCGCATACCGCATACCGCATACCGCATACCGCATACCGCATACCGCATGTAAGGAATCTTAGCTTAAAGCTACGATTCCTTACACATGGTATGCGGTATGCGGCATGCGGTATACGAACGGGTTGGGTCTTTCACCCACACACACATAGTGTCAGGTTTCTCTAACACTGTTTTCTATGGGCATTCACATGCCGCAGCGATCGCTACATGGACCGATTCAGTATTCACATGCTGCATGCCGCATACCGCGTGTAAGGAATCACCCTCATTGACTTAGATGCTTTTCGATTTTTTGCCGCATTCGCATGCCACATACCGCGTGTAAGGAATCCTATCTTAAGACATACCAACAGCCGCAAAGAACAACCCCTCACCCACGCCACCCACCCTCACCCACCCCACCCTCACCCACCTCACCCTCACACCACTCCACCCTCACCCACCTCACCCTCACAGCACTCCATCGTCACCCACCCCACGCTCACCCACCCCACCCTCACCCACCCCATCCTCACACCACTCCATTGTCACACCACCCCACCCTCATACACACACCCTCACCTACCACACCCTCACCTACCCCACCCTCACCCACCTCACCCTCACAGCACTCCACCCTCACCCACCCACCCTACCCACCTCACCCTCACAGCACTCCATCGTCACCCACCCCACCCTCACACACCCACCCTCACCTACCCCACCCTCACACCCCCCACCCTCACCGACCTCACTCTCACACCACTCCACCCTCACCCACCCACCCTCACCCACCTCACCCTCACACACTCATCGTCACACCACCCCACCCTCACACACCCACCCTCAACTACCCCACCCTCACACACCCCACCCTCACCGACCTCACTCTCACACCACTCCACCCTCACCCACCCACCCCCCCCCACCTCACCCTCACACCACTCCATCGTCACACCACCCCACCCTCCACACCACCCTCACCTACCCCACCCTCACACACCCCCCCTCACCGACCTCACTCTCACACCACTCCACCTCTCACCCACCCACCTCACCCACCTCACCCTCACACCACTCCATCGTCACACCACCCCACCCTCACACACCCACCCTCACCTACCCCACCCCACACACCCCACCCTCACCGACCTCACTCTCACACCACTCCCACCCACCCTCACCCACCCACCCTCACCCACCTCACCCTCACAACCACTCCATCGTCACACACCCACCCTCACACACCCACCCTCACCTACCCCACCCTCACACACCCACCCTCACCTACCCACCCTCACACACCCCACCCTCACCCACCTCACCCTCACACCACCCCACCCTCACCCACCTCACCCTCACACCACTCCATCATCGTCACACCACCCCCCACTCACACACCGGTGACCTCATTAGTCTTGCCCTCATTCCCAGTACCATATATGGGATTAGTCAGGTTCCAGACTACCTACACATTAATAGGTCATTACTCATCACGTGACCATCGCGAGATGTGAATGTGGACCACATCAACAAGACTTTTGACAAGCTTGCCGAAATGATGTTGGTTTCTTTCAGCTCAAATTGCTCCAAAACTAGCCATTTTAGATCCAAATGACTCCGGAATAATGAATAATAGGTTATAATAGTCAACTTAATACCACCACCATCTGTGTGTGGTGGTATTGCAATACCTCAGGGAGTTTGACGCCCCTGCCCTGCAGAGTTGTAAACCACTGCCTTGTGGTACAGGTTCTTGACAGAACGGAAGGCTAAGGGAGCAAACCCTGAACAGAACCATGTCACTGTGGCAGCATCAAGGGCGGTTGATGTATGGAACTCCCAACATCTCCCGACCAGCCACTGCAGGGACAAATAGTTTTGTGCCTGTCAGGACATGTTCTTGCCGGTATGAGACCTCTATTTGCTCCCCGAGAAAGTGCTGCTGGTAACTTGCAAAAGCCAGCAGCACTTCAACACTTTTGCAGGCAGCTTTCATGAAATGAGAGCGGCAGTGAAGTAATGAAAGCAGTCTTTGTCGCATCGCGACTGACAGCATGATTATGATGATGATGATGAGTACATTTATCTAAAAAATTATGCAAAAATTCGAACGTCATCGGACTATGCAACTTTAAGTGGATAGAGCATTCACTCTACTATCCTGTAGCAGGTTATATGTGTGCTGAGATGAGGGGTGGGGGTTTGGAGAGGAGTGGGGAGTGGAGGTGGGTAGTGTGGGTGGGGGTAGGGGTGGTGGTGGTGGTGTGGTGGAGATGGCCACTGGGGGTTGGTGGGGGGGGGGGTGGAGGGTGGGCAGTGGGGGTGGGGGTGGTGGTGTGCGGGGGTGTGGTGATGGGGGGTGCAGGCATGGTGGGGGTGGGGGTGGGGTGGAATGTGGGTAGTGGTGGTAGGGTGGGGTGGGGCTGGTGCTGGGGGTCGTGGTGGGCGTTGAGGAGTGGGTGTGGGCGTGGTGGTGTTGATGGGCGCTGGGGGTGGGGGTGGTGGGCGGGTCGTGGTGGTGGGGGTGGTGGTGGGGGTGGTGGTGGTGGTGGTGGTGGTGGGAGTGTGGGTGGGGGGGATGGGGGAGTGGGTGGTGGTGGTGGGGGGGGGGGTCGGGGGGTGGTGGTGGCGGCCTGATTTCCCAGTGCGGCAGCACTATAGAGTCGCCATGAGTGTCACAAGTCCGTGCCCGTCCTGATATGACCTTAGCTGTTGCCAGGACGTAAAACTCCAACAACCAAGCCAAACCATGTTATAAGATCTCAGATGGTGCAAGGATGCAATGTTCCAATCAATCAATGTCAATTAAATGTTATTGTGATATATCCTCGTATAGATGGCAAGGGAGGCGAAATAAAGGAAGACTGATGTCCTATGTTTCGCCTTGTATTGTCGATCGGGTAAGTGTAATGGATCATACATTACTGATGTACTTTGAAGGTGTCGATCAGTCTTGTGGGTTTTATCTGTATATTATTTTCTCTCCCTGTCGCAGAGATTTCCTACGTTTACGTTAAAGCTGCATAGTCCGATGGTTTTTAATTTCTGTACTTTTTTCTGAGATAATTATATTAGATCGATCACTAGTATCTACTTTACATTAGTTCAAAGTTACTTTTATTTTAGATGGTAAACCTTTGAGATATTTTGAGTGCAAACATGGAAAATTAGTTTTGGCAGGCTTGTCAAAACTCTGACACCATAGACTTCTGCAGTAACATGCTCTGTTAAATTGACTCAGTATTTATTGCCTTCTACGCAGAAACAAATGCTTAATAAGTGCATCAGTATCTAAGTTAGATATGTAAAATCAAATCTAGATAATTGGTTTGGTTTTGAAAATTTGATGTTTCATTGGACTATGCAGCTTTAAGCAAAACGAGAGGTTATAATGAAAACTTGATGTGGCATTCTAACTTTGCACATCTGATATAAATGTGTGCGTTTATACATATATGTGCAAGTGTATATCTATAGTAATGCTATTAAGCATATAAACTAATGTGATGTATAACGAATTATGCGAGTACAAAGATATATAAGGGAATTATGATCATTAGTGTTATACTCATTAAGACCCAACACTGTACCGGTGGCGCCACCTGTGGCCTCCTCGCCTCCACCGGATGTGGACCAGTGTCAGTCGCACGTCCATAGTTAGGATCGGTGGCGGTGGCTGCGCCACTGGTCAGGCACCAAATGAGTGGAAGAATAGTAATATAATAACAATAATAATAATTTTCCTTCCGTGCCTTTATACTCGTATAATGCTTATACATCAGATATATATATATAGATGCATGCATATACGTATATGCATATGTATAGATTAGTTAGACGAATCTTACCTTGGTATAGATGATGGATAACTATTGTTTTCCCGAGGTATAAGCCTCGGCTAGCCTGAGGCTATATACCAAGATAAAATATATATATATATATATCAGGGGTCCCGCTACACAGAAGGGGTGTAGCATAAGTTGCACAACTTAGACTTACTCCCTATAAGTGGAACCAGCTTTACCGATTCCCACCATCCCTTTCCTACCAGTTCTGCACTGCATGTAATGTATATATATGTATATATAAATATATATGTATTTATGTGCTCTATAATCTATAATGGGAATATAAACAAGGACAGTACCATCTTCAGTTATATTTGTATTGTTAAATTGTGAACCACAGCTAGTGCATGACATTGTTTAGTTCCAGGTTTGGCCACGCGGCGCCACCTTTCAGGGGCTCTGACCTCATATAAGCCAGCTGTGTCTGGTTGTGATCGCCTCCCAACCCACTCGAACGGTCAAATTTAATTTAAATAAGTACACAAGTAAATTTATGTATATATGTACATACGTATATATGTACATATGCATATCTTTTTACATATATGTATATATGTATATTTATGTATCGTATATATGCATATGTGTGTATATGTATGTATATATGTATGTATGTGTATATATATGTGTATATATATGTATAGATCTATATATGTATATATGTATGTATATGTGTACATGCATGTATGTATACATATGTATTTACATATGCATGCATATTTGTATATATGTATGTATATGTATGTGTATGTATTTATATTTATGTACATATATATATATGCACATGTTATATATTTATGTCTATCTATAAAATCTAACATAATAACCCAACACACATAATCGAACACAACCCGTCGTCATTCAGCTGAACCCAGCTCGCAACTCCAACCGGAAGCCACTGCGAGAAACCGGAAGTGAAGGCGCAACCCGCCTGCGTGGGAGACAGCTGTGTAAGTCACAAACAAAATGGCGGCCATTGTATGATTGTAAGAACGCCTTCTCGATTCGCACTACCTGCATGCCGGCCTGCTCCCGGGCTTTTTGACCCAGCAAATGGACTACGTCGGTGTCAGGTTGGAGATGGTCAATATTTGGAAGCAGCGCCCCCACGCGGTGAAAAACCGGGCAGTGCCGGTAGAGGGCGCGTCCTACTAACTGCATGCTGCCATATTTGCATCTGTGAGGTATCCGCATTGTCGCGGTGGCAGTTGGCTACGTCAGGATTTTTTGTTTAAACAAAACTTTCCCTTCCCAATTGTTCATCTTGTCAGATTGGGTACGGTCAATATTTGGGAGCAGCGCCCCCACGCGGTGAAAAACCGGGCAGTGCCGGTAGAGGGCGCGTGCTACTAACTACATGACGCCATCTGTCCATCTGTGAGGTATCCGCATTGTCCAGGTGGTGGTTGGTTATGTCAGGTTTTTAAATAAAAAATATAATTTGTTCAAAATTCTTAGTGCAGTTGAACAACATCTTTTTTTTCAGCACAGAGATGCAGGTCTTCCAGCCGTAACAGTTATGACACATATGAATGATTTACAGATGAGATGATGAGATGGAATGAACGAAATAGACAATGCCCGGTAGCAATCATGCTTTACAAATATTATGGGGGATGTTATTCTGTGCATGTAGATTGGATGATTGTTATTTTATATTTTACACTATATATGGTGGTTGTTGGTGCAGTGTGGCATCTTCTCCAGTTGCACTTCTTGCTGCGGACGGACGCGATGGCCGAGGCGGTAGAGCGCAAGCATCCCATGCAGGAAGGTTAAGAATGTTTAATTCCGATCCAGTCAAACCAATGACTTCAAAATGAATCGTTGTCGCTACCTCGCCTGGCGCTACAGCATTGCTAGGAAAACGCAAGGCCAGGATAGCTGAGTATCAGGATAATCTGACTGAGTGCAAAGTTGGGTGATGGTGTCGGCGGCCTGGTCTCCAAGTGGGGCAGCACTATAAAGTCGCCATAAGTGCACATTGTGATAAGTCGATGACCTTAGATGTTGCCAAGACATAAAACTGCAACAAACAATTACAAATAACATCTGGAGCTATACAGTGTTATAAAATGAATAATGAGTGCATGTGTAATAATGTTATTAACCAACTGCAATTGTAGACAGTTTACTGTTGCAGTTGATAGCTTCATTTATATATCAAGCAATCTTAATGTATGGTGGAAGTCACTTACCATTTTCCTTCCATCTGTGTCTAATTTTGTTGTTGCTTTTGGTCGCAACAAGGTTGCCGATATATATACTATCGGCGTTAAGTGAGTAGGACAGTGAGCAGGCGAGCGGTGGCGCCACCGTCAGAGTTGAAGCCTGAGCAGTAGATGAGTAGTCCGAGCGAAGTTCAACCACCCGATTACTGGTGGGTGGGTGTTAGGATAGGATAGAATTCCGGGTTATTATACTTGTATAGTTCTTATACAGCATATAACATTTGTTGGTAGTCGCAGGTGGTCATAAAAGGTCGCAAGCTTAGTCACTGTTGGCTTTAAATAGGTGGTACTTGTCACAATCCAGCCTGGTGATCAGTATTACCACATAATATGGGAAGTATTAGTTGACTGTGATTAATGTGACTGAGTATCAGGGTAACTCTCCTGAAAACTGGCCAGAAGTGTCACATGGAGAGTTAACATTTAATATTTGAATTTTTAACATTTTTTGCTTGCAAATGAAAGCTGCAAAGCGCCCCTTTACATCTATGTAAAATATAAATTGATGAGATAAAAATTAAAGGTGTAGTCCATGATTAAGCTATGTCAATGGCAGTATAACATGTGTTGCTCAGATGTAACACATGTTTAGAACACCACACAGTCTGTTTAATGAAAATCTAAGCAGAATTAAATAATTTCATACCTAGAAGCATATTAATCATGTCATAATATACAGAAATCTGTAGTGCTTATATTGATAAACAAAAAAGTAATTCCCAGCCATGCTTTATTCACTGAATAATTAGCATACAATATTTGTGTGGCATCCAGACACCACTGGTTACATCTGTGATGGAAATTTGTAATGTTATTTCTGAAGACATCAAATATTTTCTTTTTAAATTTAAGCATGCATACATGTTAATAAATACTTCCTTTTGATTTGGGAACTGTTTTGTTTGATATATCAATGCAATACAAGACTACCGCAAGGATCCAACCATGTCCCATATGTCATGTTACAAATGACTGACTGTAAAATGGGTTTTCTGGGTACAAAAACACTTCATAACTAAAAAGACCAAAGGTGCACACGGTTTATTTAATTTCCCTTATTTCTTACATCAAATCTGAACATGAATAAGAAAAGTATAAGGACAAAAATAGGTAGGACGTTTTTTTATTGATGTTTTAAAATCCCATCCCATGCTGACCAGTTTTAAGGAGCGTGACCCATCAATATCATGTCCTGGTGAAGTGCCAAACACAAGCCTGAGCCAGTCCTGATATGATGCCCCTCAGATGCTGAAAGCACATAAACCCCAAACAAACAAGCAACCCCCTTCCACACCCCCACCCACACACGCAACCCACACACCCACCCGAACCCACCCCCACATCCATGCACTCACAAACACCCACCCACCCACCCACACAAACACATAGAACCTTACGTTAGGAAGGAGGACTAGGCGGATAAATCATGGTCTGCCAACCCTGGGTTGTGACGTCACTATTCCGGCTAAACCACCGTGCGACCCTGCACCTGGCACCAGGCCCTCCAGTAAACGAGGCCACCCTGGAGTGGGATCAAAGGGCGACTGAGGCGCTAACACCGCCCTGCCTCCAGTCACCTCTGAGAGCTAGGGTTACACAAGGGCCGTTTTAGGGCGATCACCACTGCCTTCATTGTGTGCTGGGCTTCGACTAAATGTCACTTCTAGCGATGAAAGCTGCTCAGATTCCGTAAGCGCGGAAGCGACATACGTCATGCGATATGTACATGGATGCATGGTGGGTAAAAAGAAGAAATGAATGTAGACGCGTTAGCATGATTCCATTTGTCTGGAAGTGGCTGGAGTTTTTCGTATTGATGCATGTGCAGTAAATTGAATCGGTCCGTGTAGCGATCGCTGTGACATCCGAACATAAAATTACATATTGCATACCGTTTCCATGTATATGAAATATTAGCTTAACGCGTAGAGGGAGGTGGCACCTACTTATATATACCTGGGAGGCTGGCACCTGTTAGCGTCTATTGATATAGCACGTTAAAGCAATAATATATCACTTTAGATTTTGTCAGATAGTGGCAGGATTCCCTATGGAATAGGGTGTACAATGCATTGGACCAGGCTATTCGCAGAGCTGCTTTGCTCTGCGAATTAGCATAAAATGATTAGTATTTGCAGAGCCGCTTTGCTCTACGAATTAGAGCGAGAAGGATTTGTATTTACAGAGCTGATTTGCTAAAGAATGACATTTTAATATTTAGAACAAGAATTAAAAATGGTCATGAGAACTGATTGGTAAAGTGATCGATTGTTTTGTTGGGAATTGCATGTTTCTTAGCTCAAAATGTTTAATTATGGATAGCTTTGTATTAAATATATTCATTATATTATTATATTATTATATTATTATATTATTATATTATTATATTATTATATTATTATATTATTATATTATTATATTTTATATTATTATATTATTATATTATTACATTATTATATTATTATATTATTATATTCTTATATTGCTTGCGTGCATCCATGTTTATGGCAAATTGTTCTGTATTTCTATTAATTTAGAATAAAATCGAAGTTGTGCACTGTGCGTATCAGCAAACTCAATGGCTGTGCGCATTTGTTTTGCTGTCAACGCCATTTTCAGCGCATGGGCAGTCAGAATTATGAACTCGTCTATTGGTTGGTTGCAGCTCTGGTGGCTGTTATTCGCAGAGTAGCAGCTCTGCGAATAGCCAGTGTGTAGCGCATTATGCAAGTATTATTTAGGATGGAGCCCATGTCTCTTCCTACATAAGGCTCGCACCACTATGCATCAGAGTCATTCTCAGAACCTGTGTACCACACACTTTTAATTTTCACTAGACGGGATGGCAGAATGAGTTGAGCGTCAGTCTCACGTTTTGAGAGATCATGGGATACAAACCCAGGAGTTTGAATCCTGGTCGAATCAAACCAATGACTTAAAAATTGGTACTTGAGGCTTCCTAGCCTGGCGCTCGGCATTCATAGGACAGGGCAAGGACTGACCCAGTATCAGGATAATATGACTGAGTCGGATATCAGGTCATGGTGCGAGTGGCCTGATTTCCCAGTGGGGCAGCACTATAAAGTTGCAATGAGTGTGCACGGTCACAGGTCGGTACCTCTCCTGATATGACCTCAGATTTGGCCAGGACGTAAAACTCCAACAACCAACCAGCCCTTCTCTTTCTGGGTCATCCTCAGAAACTGTGTCCCACATATTTAGTTGCCACGTTACATTCTTAATGATTAAACCTTTTTTTGAAGGGGGGGTAGCAAGTTAAATATTTATTGTTGCCGCTGTGTTTTTAAATATGATACCGATACTACATGTATTTAATAACATTACACTCTACTAGAGGTAGTGTCAGTAATATCTCAAACCAGACAACTCAAAAACAAGGTACAAATGTACCTCGCAGCGGAGTAATATCACATCTGGTCACATGATTTCAATATGCCGTCTCTAAATGAAAGATCACACTTAGAATGGGCTAGAAACTAGAAGAAGCCAGCATTTAGCCAATGTTATGTTTAGGAGAGCTCAAGATAAGAAATATCATGATATAAATCCTGGTATAACAAGACAACATGACAAGCTCGTACTTAAAGTCATTCACCCAAACAATGAACAAGTTAAAAACAGCCTACTTTTTAAGCGGTCCAAAATCTGGAGTGACATGTCCCTTGTAGTTCAGACCTTACCCACCGATGATGCATTCATAAATTATTCCAAGCATTTGTTTATAAATGTGCCTAACAACTGATACATTCCTTGGATGGGTCTCAATATGAGTAAATACTACGTATGTACTGTGTCATTTATTGAAGTTGTTAATCTGGACTGTTATGTACTATTTCTTAGAACATCAAACTGCTATTTGTACATCTGTTGCAGTTCAAATGTTTTTTGTGTGTGTTTTTTTAATTTTCTAATTTTGTTTGTTTTCTCTCTTGCCTCATCTCACCCACCTCATCTGCCATAACATTCTCAAATCACTTAATTTGATATGTAAATAGATCTAAGCGCCATCTGGGCTGGATTGTAGGGCATGACGACTCAGGTTGCATAAGTGACCTTGATGCTCTACAATTCCATGTATTAGCTTTCTTTTGCCCTCAATAAAAAGAAATGTCTGCACGAACCCAGTAGGATGTGATTGGTCTTCAAAGCACTGTTATACTCTGAGTACCCCATGGTTATTATTAATTATTCTGTGACGTCACACAGGGAAGGAGAAGATGGAGTTACAGGTCTGAGCCATACTAAAAAACACTCCCATCTACTTTAATTGATAATATAATTTGAATTACTTTCCAAGTCTATGATATGTCCTAGAGAGCAGTAATGAGGACTCAATGACTCTAATAGCCACAGTCTGACCACAGCGACACTCAAACCAGTGTTGGGCCCTCGATAACTCCTAGAGAATAGGTGGCTCTACAAATGATGACTGGTTAATCATAATAATTGGACCACATAGATAAACATTAAAGTTTGAAGTGAGAGCTGGGAGACCTTTGGAGTCGGTTCACAGGAAAGGGGAAGCAGAGAGTGCCCGGTTACAGGGGGGCCTGCTGAGAATAAGGGGTGTTGGGAAGCGAGAGGTGCCCAGAAGGAGCAACGAAAAACATTAGGGACTATTATTTTGTTATATTCACATAACAAATTACATAGCACATATTCATAACATACCAGACGGGATGGCCGAATGAGTAGAGCGTCCGTCTCCTGTTTTGGGAGATCAGGAGATCCGAACCCATGAGTTTGTGGGTACGAATCCTGGTCGAGTCAAACCAATGACTTAAAAATGTATACTTGTCACTTCCTTTTTTTATTTTTTAGTGAGGCTGTAGTTATACTATCCATAGCATATAAGCCTGGGTATTCAGGCTTGTTTTCAATGCTGACCAGCTGTAGTGTTGGTGTTATCTTTCAGTAGCTCCTGTTAAGGTATTTGATTGCCTACATTTCCATAGCAGATAGATAGTTGGTTGGTACAGATAGTAGCCTATGTTAGTTTTTTTTAAATTTTCTTGGGATATATGTGTATTATTTTGTTCTACTTTTACTACTAGACGAGCCTACTCCTATTTACATATCATAGGCTTGTACATAGCTGTGTGGTGTGCTATCTGGCTACTTTTGGATGGTTACCTTCCATTGGTCATCCCGCTGGTGGGCATTTGATATATCACATGCCCCTTTGCAGTGCAACTTAGTGGGGGTTTCCTAGCCTTATTTTGCACAAATATTTTTTGTATGTTTTTATATCAGGAATTTGTTGTTCCTTTACCGTTTGGGCATTGCACACATTGGCAGCCATTTCCAGCATGCTTCTATCATGAGCTTGTATTTGGCTTCTGGTCTGCTTTAGTAGTGGCACATTATTTGTTACCTCGATCATCATTGTTGCATGACCTTCTCCTGGTTGCCACTCTGTGGTGTGAACACAGCAAACACGTCTGGATATTTAAACAAATATATATTTGTATTTAGTGTCAATTCTATGGAACAAGTGATCCTGGATACATCTGAGATATCGTGGGATGTTTTACAACCAGGTCTCTGCGGCCACTTCAAAAGCACACGACAAATGATGACGTCACACACACCGGATGTGGGGATGGCAATGGAGCCTCATTCTGAGCTTCAGCTCCAGGTAGCTTCTGGTTTTATGTGTGCCATGTCCGCCATGTTTCTGTTTGATATTAGAACTCTGTCGTCGTCTGCTCTGACCTCTCAGAAAAGGAGCTAAAGAGACAGGTAGGCATGGATGGATAGGGTGATTGCATCAGGGAGCCTAGGTAAGGTAATGGTTAGGACACCAGCTCTGGAATGGCAGGAATTGTGGGTTTGAATCCTGCTCTAGGCGGAATATTTCCCATTTGCATTATCCGCCATGACACTGGTTGCCATGGCTGCGATAGACTACAGGTTACACACTGGGTGTTTGTTTTGTGTTTGTTGTTGTTTTACGTCCTAGCAACATCTAAGGTCATATCAGGACAGGTACTGACTTGTGACAGTGCACACTCATGGCAACTTTATAGTGCTGCCCCACTGGGACACCAGACCACCAGCACCATGACCTGGTATCCCACTCAGTCACATTATCCGGACACTGAGCCAACCAGTCCTTGCCCTATCCCAATAATGCCGAGCGCCAGGCTAGGAAGCGACAAGTATCAATTTTAAAGTCACTGGTTTGACTCGACCAGGGCTCGAACCTACGATCCCATGGTCTACCAACACGGGAGACGGACGCTCTAACTCATTGGCCATCCAGTCTGGTCACTGGGTGTTTGATGAACCTATGGTATGTATGTATATACTATTATTAATTAAGTGCATTGACTGCATGTGTGTCCTTGTAAGCATTAAGTGACTTATGGCCGTAAACCGTTTAAAAGATTTAGCGATTCCAGGGGAGGGGGACAAGTGTAATAGTAGTCTGTACTGACCTCTAATATGTGCACAGGGTGATTGCATCAGGGAGCCTATATGGTGTGATGGTTAGGATGGTAACTTCAGAATGGCAGTAAGTGTGTGTTCAAATCCTGCCCTCAGCACAATATTTTCCATTTGCATCACCCCACTATGACAGTACCTTTAAGAACAATAACAACCACGTGGTTGGGTACAGGTGAGAATGCTTTAATGTGGTGTTCTCTGTGCCGGAGTGGTTAGAGTGTCTGACTTTTTTCTAGGTCGGACTCCTAATCTGAAGGTTGGTGGTTCGATTCCCCATGCCCCCACCTCTGCCAATTTGGATTTCCATTACTGTGTATAACTTACAGTGACATCAAAGGCCAGTTGCTCTCATACCATGTCTATGTGGTGTGGGAGGTTAAAAATCCCTTGGGTCGGTAAAAGTGTAGGCTCAGGCTTTCTATCGACAAACTGTCTAATGGTGAAAACAAAGGCAGTATAAATCTTCAAGAAAAAAAAAACCACAATGTTCTTACCTGTCGCTCTGTTTCTGAAGGCCGAGATCCTCTAGTCCCGAAGGAAGGTTCTGATGGTGTTTGTTTGTTTGTTGTTTTACATCCTAGCAACATCTAAGGTCATATCAGGACGGGTACTGACTTGGGACAGTGCGCACTCATGGCAACTTTATAGTGCTACCCCACTGGGACTCCAGGCCGCCAGCACCATGACCTGGTATCCCATTCAGTCACATTATCCTGACACTGAGCACACCAGTCCTTGCCCTATACTAGTAATGCTGAGTGCCAGGCTAGGAATTGACAAGTATCAATTTTCAAGTCATTGGTTTGACTTGACCAGGGTTCAAACCCACGACCCCACGATCTACCAGCACGGGGGATGGACGCTCTAACTCATTCGGCCATCCCGTCTGGTTTCTGATTGTGTCATGAGCTTACACAGATGAATTGTCACATAGAAAGGTACCCGTCGGTACGCCGATTGCATCCGGGAGCCTAAATAGCCTAATGGTTTGCACGCTCACAATAAAAATGACAGAAATGGAGGTTCTAGTCCCACTCTAAGAATGCTGTTCTCGCTTATTTGCAATGCATGAAATATATAACATTGGAGCCATGCCCAGGATTCTGTATATTCATAATAAAGTTGTGTTAAATTGTTTAAATACACTTAGTAGATCTTTTGTGATGGCTGATGAGATTAATTTATTTAAAAAAAATGAAAATGACACCTATAAAAGAGAATTTGAGGCGGGATGGATGAATGAGTTAGAGCGTCCGTCTTCCTTGTTAGTAGATCGTGGGATCGTGGGTTCGAACCCTGGTTGAGCCATACCAATGACTTAAAAATTGATATTTGTTGCTTCCTAGACAGGTGATTGCCATTATTACAATAGGGTAAGGAGCAGTGGAATGAGGAAGACCAATCGTCTGCGATTGAAATTTCCCCCGCTTAAACAACTTATGTACCAACAAAAAAGAAAAAAGGTTACAAACCCCAAACTACACTGTATCACGCAAAGTCCAGCTACAGGAAATACAAAGCGCAGTAAGGAGCCAATCAGTCGAACATGCCCTGCACATGTGTTCGATTGGTTGCCTCGTTGTCACGGCGAATCTTTGTGGCGGATTTGTGTACATTCATCACCTACACTTGGACTGCTGACAACTCAACCACAGTTGGCAGGCCACTAGATACATCCGGAGTGACGTCACCAGAATGGCCCACGTCATCGATCCGTCCACTTTGTCTCGGCAGTCAGTACCGGGTCATGGACTCCCGGAGTTAGTACCGGGTCAAATACTTCCCATATTCAGTACCGGGTCATGGACTCCCCAGAGTTAGTACCGCATCATGGATTCATCAGAGTCAGTACCGAGTCATGGACTCCTAGGAATCCTAGGCATCAGTACCGGTTCATGTAACCCCCAGTACCCTGTACCGGATCATGGCCTCCTAGGAGTCAGTACCGTGTCATGCATCCCTAGATGTCAGTATAAGGTCATGGATTCCGAGGATTCAGTACCGGATTAAGGACTCCCCAGATTCAGTACTGGGTCATGGACCCCCATATTCAGTACCGGGTCATGGAACCCTGTACCAAACATTTCTATGTTATGACTGTAATGCCTAAAAGAAAATATCCTGGTTGGTTGTTGGAGTTTTACGTCCTGGCAGCATCTAAGGTCATATTACGAAGGGTACGGACTTGTGACAGTGTGCAAGCTCATGTTGACGTTATCCCATGATCTACCAAAAAGGGAGACGGACGCTCAACTCGTTCGGCCATCGTGTCTGGTCGATAATATCATTTGAGGAATAAAATTGCATTTACTAAAAGATGTGTATAAAGACTTGCATGTTGAACATAATTTTGTTTGTATGTGCATACAATAACTGTTCTTATTACTAGACCAATTTTTTTGTAAAGCCTTTAATAGCAAATTGTTGTACCTATATTTAGATGAACACAATGAATGCTCTGAACAGAATTATTGAATGAGTGACTTTGACATTTTATGCTATGCCGGCAGCTATGGCCATATTCATTGCGTAAACATAATAATGCTACTACTGCAACAATCCATTTCCTTACTGCACCTGCATTGACTGATAATTGTCTCGGTTTATTTCAGGTGAGTTGCCTCCTAGTAGTGTTCAGCTGCTGTTTCTTTCGGAGAGGATGTACTCCTTATGGTAAGACAACAAAACAGACGGAATCATCTAAGGTAGGTATCTAGGTGAGTAACTATGGGCGTTGGCTATTTCATGAGAGGTATTGACTGGACGCGATGGCTGAACTGGTAAGAACGCAGGCTTCCCGTGCGGAATCCCGGGAGTTAGAATCCCAGCCGAGCCAAGCTAATGACTTATAAAATTGATACTTGGTGCTACCTAGCCTGGCGCTTGAAATTAATAGGATAAGACGAGGACTCGTTAGCTCAGTATCAGTATAATATGACTGTGTGGGATATCGGGTCATGATGACTGTGACCTGATCTCTCAGTGGGGCAGCACTCTAAAGTCGCCATGAGTGCGCACTATCACAAGTCGGTTACTGTCCTGGTATGACCATGGATGTTACTAGGATATAAAACCCAAACAAACAAGCAAACAAACAAGTAACACAATCCTCTCTACATCACAGGCTACCCACTGCTAGCAGCTCTAACACCCGCCCATATCATCCCTCCACTACCCAGGACATTCATAAGGCTACTCCTCCCCCCACACCCACACACATAACCACTCCCCACCCCCACACACCCACCTTCCGTCACACACAGGTACACTGACTCTGCTACATTCCAAATCTCTTCAGCCATTCAAAATACGCCTTCCACTACCATTTACCACGCTTCCTTCACCGCCTTCCCCTCCTCCTCCACCCCCTCCCCCTTCCCCCTTCCCCCTCCCCTTCCCCTCTCCTCTTATCGGATTTGCCCCCTCGCCCCCTCAACGCTTCCCCCTCAGCCCTCAACCCCTCTCCTCTCTCCTCTCCCCCTCACCCTCTCACCCCTTCTCTCAATCTCACCCTCACCATGTCACCCCCTCTCTCCTCTCCCCCTCACCCTCTCACCCTCTCTCTCCATCTCCCCCTCACCCCCTCTCCCTATGTCCCTCTTCGGCCTATTCTTCACGCCCTATTCGCTCACCCCCATCATCCCCTCTCTCCTTCTCCCCCTGCCTTCACACCCTCTCTCTCTCTCTCCCAATCACCCCCTATCCCTCTCCCAATCACCGCCTCTCCCTCTCCCCATCACCCCCTCCCTCTCGCCCCCTTCTCTCGTCGCCATCTTCCCCTCTGCACTCACCTTTTTGGCTTGACCTTTACTCCCTCACTCCTCTGCCCCTCTGCCTCTCTGCCCCTCTTCCATCTACCTCTTCTGTCTTCTGCAATCTCCCCCTCCTCTCTCCTCTTCTTGGTTCACCCCTCACCCCCTCACCCCCTCACCCCTCACCCCCTCACCCCCACCCCCTCACCCCCTCACCCCCTCACCCCTCACCCCCTCACCCCCTCACCCCCTCACCCCCTCACCCCTCACCCCCTCCACCCCCTCACCCCCTCACCCCTCACCCCCTCACCCCCTCACCCCCTCACCCCCTCACCCCCCTCACCCCCTCACCCCCCTCACCCCCTCACCCCCTCACCCCCCCTCACCCCCTCACCCCCTCACCCCCTCACCCCTCCCTCACCCCCTCACCCCTCACCCCCTCACCCCCTCACCCCCTCACCCCTCACCCCCTCACCCCCTCACCCCCTCACCCTCCCCCCTCACACCCTCACCCCCTCACTCCTCACCCCTCACCTCTAACACCCTCACCCCCTCACCCCCTCACACCCTCACACCCTCACACCATCACCCCCTCACCCCCTCACCCCCTCACCCCTCACCCCTCACCCCTCACCCCCTCGCCCCTCTGCCCCCTCTCCCCCTCTACCCTCTACCTCTCTCATGCTCCTCACCAATCCTCCCCCCTCGCCTCTCTCCTCTTCTTGGTCCAGCCCCTCACCCCCCTTCCCCCCCTCCCCATGCTCCCTTCCCACCTCCCCTTCTCCCCCCCCCCTACCCCTTCCACACTCCCCCCCCCTCCCTCCTCTCCCTTCCCCCCTTCCCCTCCCCGCCCCCCTCCCATCTGAGCGGCGACGGGTGGCTTCAGAATGTCCGACTGCGCCTGCGCCTGATTCGCCTTATCTTCATGGCCGACCGCCACCAGGGGGCGCGCCGCCAGCTCCTAATCCACCATTATGCGCGCCATCTTCCGGGCCTGGCGGGAAGTTCGCCTATACCGCGCAAGGATATGCTTTGCTCGTCGGCCTCAGCACACCAACAAAGAAAGAGGAAACCCCTCCGCCTCCCCCCTCTCCCTGCCCCTTACCTCTACACGTCCCCCTCCCCCCTCCCCCTCCCCCTCCGATACTCCCAGTCCTCTCCTGCCCCCTCCCGCTCCTCCTCTCCCTCTCCCTGACCCATACCCCCTTCACGTCCTCCTCCCCCCTCCCGCTTACCCTCCCCGTCCCCGTCTCCCATCTCCTCTCCTACCCCCTCCCCCCTCCCCCTCCCGCAACCTCCTCTCCATCCCTCGCCCTCCCCATCCGCTCCTCCCATCGCCTCTCCTGCCCCCTCCACCTCCCCCTCTCCCTGCCCCATACACCCCCTTCACGTCCCCCTCCCCCTCCCGCACCCTCCTCCACCTCCTCTCCATCCCTCCGCCCTCCCCCTCCGCTCCTCCCATTCCTCTTCCGCCCCTCCATCTCCCCCTCCCGCCTCCCACTCTCCCTCCGCCCCCCCTACATATTTCCCCCTTCCCCCTCCTTCCTATCGCCGCCCCGCCCCCTCCCTCCTATGTCCCCTTCCCCTCTCCCTCCATTCCGTCCCCTCCCTATTCCACCTTCCCCCATATTTCCCTCCCCTCCTCCTCCCTCTTTTCCCTACCACTCCCATCTCCTCATCCCCTCCCCCTCTCCATCTCTATGCCCCTTACACCCTCCCCACCCCCTTCCGTCCCGCCTCCCTTCCGCCTCTCCCCTCCCCCCCCCCCCGCGTCCCTCCCCTCCCCCCCTCCTTCCCTCCTCCTCCACCTTCTTCCAGTGCCATCTCGCGACTCTCCCTCCACACTTGGATAGACCCCGTCACCCCTGCTCCCTGCTCCCTCCTCCTCCCAGTTGCCACTCCGGCATCCCCCTTCTCCCCTCCCCCTCCCACACCTCCTCACTCACACCCCTCCTCACTCCTCCCCCTCCTCCCACACCTCCCCTATACGCCTCCTTGTGTAGAACCCCACTCACTCCATACCCCCCCCCCCCCCCACAAACATCCATGGTCGGGCGCCCTCCCGGCACCAATCCAAGTCACTTAAGTAGGTCTGTTGGAAATGGGATTTATTTCTGGTTGTGTCGGCGAGAGGTGGGTGGCCGCAGATGGAGAAGAATTGTGGGCGAAATAGAGAGGTGTGTGTGGGGCGTATGTGTGTGGGTTGTTGGTGTGTGGGTGAGTGAGTATGTGTGTGTATGAGTGTTTGGGTGTGGGTGCACCTGTGTGTGGGTGGGTGTACGTGCGTCGGTGTGGGTGTATGTGTGTGGGTGTACATGTGTGGGTGTGGCTGCATGTCTGTGTGTGTGGGTGTACGTGTGTGGGTGTGTGGGTGTGGGTGCACATGTGCATAGGTGTATGGCTGTGTGTGGGTGTTTCGGTATGTATGTGTGAGTGGGTGTGGGTGTACGCGTGTGTGTGGGTGTATGCATGTGGGTGTGGGTGTATGTGTGTGGGTGTACGTGTGTGGGTGTGGTTGTATGTGTGTGGGTGGACGTATGTGTGTGGGTGTACGTGTGTGTGGGTGTACGTGTGTGGGTGTGGGTGTATGTGTGTGGGTGTACGTGTGTGGGTGTGGGTGTACGTGTGTGTTTGGGTGCATGTGTATCTCGGTGCACATATGTGGGTGTGGGTATTCGTGTGTGGGTGTACGTGTCTGGGTGTGAGTGCATGTGTGTGGGTGTATGTGTGTGGGTGTATGTGTGTTGGTGTTGGTGTGGGTGTGGGTGTGTGAGTATGTGTGTGGGTGTGGGTGTACGTGTGTGGGTGTACGTGTGTGGGTGT
The DNA here is from genome assembly GCA_030323885.1 of Branchipolynoe longqiensis. Classification (NCBI taxonomy): domain Eukaryota; kingdom Metazoa; phylum Annelida; class Polychaeta; order Phyllodocida; family Polynoidae; genus Branchipolynoe; species Branchipolynoe longqiensis. Next base: position 87,465,709 of record CM059195.1, on the reverse strand, counting down.
GGGTGTACGTGTGTGGGTGTACGTGTGTGGGTGTGGGTGTACGTGTGTGGGTGTATGTGTGTGGGTGTGGGTGTATGTGTGTGGGTGTACATGGGTGGGTGTGGGTGTACGTGTGTGGGTGTACGTGTGTGGGTGTGGGTGTATGTGTGTGGGTGTACATGTGTGGGTGTACATGTGTGGGTGTACCTGTGTGGGTGTATGTGTGTGGGTGTACATGTGTGGGTGTATGTCTGTGGGTGTGGATGTACGCGTGTGGGTGTACGTGGGTGGGTGTGGATGTACTGTTAGGGTGTACATGTGTGGGTGTGGGTGTACGTGTGTGTCTGTATGTGTGTGGGTGTGGGTGTGGGTGTACGTGTGTGGGTGTACATGTATGGCTGCATGTGTGTGGGTGTACGTGTGTGGGTGTATGTGTGTGGGTGTACATGTGTGGGTGTATGTCTGTGGGTGTGCGTGTACGTGTGTGGGTGTGGATGTACTGTGAGGGTGTACATGTGTGGGTGTGGGTGTACGTGTGTGTCTGTATGTGTGTGGGTGTACATGTGTGGGTGTATGTCTGTGGGTGTGCGTGTGCGTGTAAGTGTGTGGGTGTCCGTGGGTGGGTGTGGATGTACTGTGAGGGTGTACATGTGTGGGTGTGGGTGTACCTGTGTGTCTGTATGTGTGTGGGTGTGGGCGTGCGGGATGCGAGAGGAGGTATGCAGGATGCAGGATGCGGGATGGGGGAGGCGGAAAGCGGGAAGCGGGAGGCGGGAGGCGGGAGACGGGAGGCGGGAGACGGGAGGCGGGAGGAGGGAGGCGGGAGGCGGGAGGCGGGAGGCGGGAGGAGGGAGGTGGGAGGTGGGAGGCGGGAGGCGAGAAGCTCCAGGAACACCTACACACTACATACACACAAACACACATACATCCTCACCCGACCAAACAATAATCTCACCACATATCAACGACAATGTCATCATATAAATCCAACAGCCTTATTAAGACTATAAACAGCCGACTCAGGAATTTCATATAAGGACAACCACAACACACCAGACGGGATCGCTGAAGGAGTTGAGCATCCGTCTCCCGCTTTGGTAGATCGTGGGATCTGAACCCACGGATTCGAACCCTGTTTGAGTCAAACCAATGAGTTAAACAGTTATACTTGTCCCTTCCTAGCTAGGCATTTGGCATTATCAAGATAGGCCAAGGACTGGTTGGCCCGTGGTCAGGATAATGTGACTGAATGGGATATCAGGTCATGGTGCTGATGGCCTGGTCTCCCTGTGGAACAGCACTAAAAAGTTGCCATGAGTGTGTCCTGTCACAAATCGATACCCATTCTGACATGACCTTAGATGTGGCCAGGATGTAAAACTCCAACAACCAACCAACCCAGTGGGTCAGCACTATAAAGTCGCCATGAGTGTGAACTGTCACAAGCCGCTACCCGTCCTGATATGACCTTAGATGTTGCCAGGATGTAAAACCCCAACAACCAACCAACCCAGTGGGTCAGCACTATAAAGTCGCCATGAGTCTGAACTGTCACAAGCCGCTACCCATCCTGATATGACCTTAGATGTTGCCAGGTGGTAGAGCTTCAACAACCAATCAACGACAAGAAACCTCCCAAGCTGCGCAGTCCACCCATACTTGTCCCTATCCGTGGTGGTGTGGCCCGGATCTGGGTCATTCTCCTCCAGTAGCTATGGTCGAGTGTCTCAGGCCACCTGTAGGGAATGTGATCCCAGATTGAGTTATACCGCCTCCTTCTGAGAGCGCCGGACACCCTCCCCTACCACCCCCCCCTCCTCCCCATCGCCTCCTCCTACCCCTCAACGCCTACAGTACAGACCAGGCAACTATTGCCCGTCTTAAGGCCCTGTCACACTACGACGTGACAACGTCAGCATAGGGAGAACGTGAAAAACGTCGAACTTCTTGGTATAGTATGCAAATTTGGGCACAAGTTGAACATGGATGCAGCGTAGTTGACGAGAACATAACGCCGGTAAAGCGTAGTGATATCGTCATTCAACGAGAGAGGACAAGGTAATTACGGTCACGGAACGTTATGAACATTATTCCATTACCAGAACTACGTTGCTTTATGTTATGTGATGTTACATATGTCATGACACGGTGGCGAAATGCTGAACGTACGTTGGACGTACATTCGGTGTACATTCTCCTGACGTTCTCCTGACGTTCTCCTGACATTCCCATTACGCCGCATGGACATTTCCACCGGCGTTAATGTGGGTCGACGTAGTCGAACGTAGTAGAATGTAGTGAGCAGCATTTGACTAACATCCGTTTAACATCGTTGATGTTCACCGAACGTGTACAGAAGTATGGCGAACGTAAACCCTTACGTTCGAGTCACATCAAAAGTTTTGAATAGGTTCAAAACCTTGATGCATGCCGACGTAGCACGACATAACATGACATAGCTTGACGTCAGTCTAACGTCATTCTGACATCATCACAACGTAACCCAACATACGTCAACGTAATGACGAAAAGTGCCCATGTCAGGCTTACATTGGCTCGTTATGTTGTAGTGTGACAGGGGTATTACCAACTAAGTCACTGTCATTGTTTTTGGTTAATATTTGTATTCCCCCGACAAAAGTTTGGTTTATTTACAACGCCACTAAGATTCGTGCCTTCCAGCCATTATTGGCATACATAGTTGCACTTAATACAAGATCATTTTTGCTACAGATATTTGTACTTAATGGAAATATCATTATTGGTACAGGTTTTTACACTTAATAAAAGATAATTGTTGGTACAGGTATTTACGGTTGAAAGAATGATGCGTGTTGGTAGAGGTATTTACAAAAGATAATTGTTGGTACAGTTACTTACACTCAAAAGAAAGATAATTGTTGGTACAGGTATTTACACTTGAAATAAAAATAATTGCTGGTACATGTGGCTTACATTTAGAAGAAACATAATTGTTGGTACAGGTATTTACACTTAAAAGAACGATACTTGTCATACAGGTATTTACACTTAATACTAAGATAATTGCTGGGACATGTATTTACACTTAAAATAAAGAAAAGTGTTAGTGCATGCATTACACTTAAAAGAAAGACAGTTGTTGGTACAGGTATTTACACTTAAAATAAAGTAAAGTGTTGTTACAGGTATTTACACTTAAAAGCAAGATAATTGGTGGTACAGATAGTTACACTTAAAAGAAAGATAATTGTTGGCAGGTATTTACACTTCAAAGAACCAATTGTTGGTACATGTATTAACACTTAAACTAAAGATAATTGTTGGTACAGGTATTTACACTTAAACAAAAGATAATTGTTGGTACAGGTATTTACACTTAAACAAAAGATAATTGTTGGTACAGGTATTTACACTTAAACAAAAGCGAAGTGTTGGTACAGGTATTTACACTTAAACAAAAGATAATTGTTGGTACAGGTATTTACACTTAAAAGAAGGATACTTGTTGGTACAGGTATTTACACTTAAACAAAAGAGAAGTGTTGGTACAGGTATTTACACTTAAACAAAAGATAAGTGTTGGTACAGGTATTTACACTTAAACAAAAGATAATTGTTGGTACAGGTATTTACACTTAAACAAAAGATAAGTGTTGGTACATGTATTTACACTTAAACAAAAGATAAGTGTTGGTACAGGTATTTACACTTAAAAGAAGGATACTTGTTGGTACAGGTATTTACACTCCTCACATATATAATGCTTATTTACCAATTCGATATGACAGGGTGAATTTGAATGAGGTCATTGTCTTCTGTCTTAACTGTTTTCCCTGTTTTCTTACTATTCCAATTTTTTTTTTGGTGCGTTTAAAAAGAGAATTAATCACTTAATTTTTGGGGGCAGGGGGGGGGGCGTGTTGCCCTGTAAACTCTTACTTACAAAGCTGGAATGAATAGTCACGTTTCTGCGTAAATGTTGACTTGGTTTATTGGGGTTTATTCGGGTTTTGAAAAAGCTGCATGCCTTCATGATGCAACATCTGCGTTCAATCATGAGGCTAACCTGGAAGGACAAAGTGACGAATAAGGAAATACTCGAACGGATGGGGCTGCCCTCTATGGAAGATCTTCTGATCAAAAAGAATCTCCGGTGGACTGGACACCTCATGAGGGTGTCATCAGAGAGGCTACCAAAGCAGATCCTCTATTCTCAACTGTCTTCTGGCTACAGAAAGAGAGGGCACCCCCCGCCTCCGGTTCAAAGATACCATCAAGAGAAACCTGAAGCTGAGAGACATTAAGACCGACTCATGGACGCAACTCTCACAGCAGAGAGCTAAATGGAGAGTGGCAGTCAAGTAATGAAAGCAGTCTTTGTCGCATCGCGACCGACAGCGTGATGATGATGATGATGATTCGGGTTTTATGTCCTAGCATCCTCTAATGTCAAAGTCAAAGCAAGACTGAACAAAACCCATCGACTTGTGGCAGTTTGCATGCTCTGACGACAGGTTTATAGTGCTGCCCACTTAGGGGTACCGTGCTGTCGGCACCGTGGTTTGACTCAGTCACATAATGCTGGCAATCAGCCAAATCAGTCCCGCGGATAGGTTGAAGTAGGTGGCAACGTGCACAGAGCCGGTAGGAAGGATCTCCGGAACGATGGAGATAGTGACAGCAGTGAAATCCACAAGTAAGGAATATACATGGATACATGTTCATAGCGTATAATATAAGGGATACCCACTTTTGGCAGATTGGTAAATATGCCTAAGGAATACCGAATTGGTGAATAAGCCTAAGGAATACCAACTTTTGGCAGATTGGTAAATAAGCGTAAGGAATACCGACTTTTGGCAGATTGGGAAATATCCCTAGGGAATACCAACTTTTGGCAGATTTGAAAATACACCTAAGGAATACCAACTTTTGGCAGATTGGCAAATATGCCTAAGGAATACCGACTTTTGGCAGATTGGCAAATATGCCTAAGGAATACCAACTTTTAGCAGATTGGCAAATACGCGTAACGAATACCAACTTTTGGCAGATTTGCAAATACGCCTAAGGAATACCAACTTTTGGCAGATTTGCAAATATGCCTAAGGAATACCGACTTTTGGCAGATTGGTAAAAATGCCTGAGGAATACCAACTTTTGGCAGATTGGTAAATACGCCTAAGAGAGTGAATTTCGACTTGCTGTGTTTCGGCACTATCAATAATATTGATCTACATTTGATCATTCAGAAAACAAGGGCGTTACTAATAAATATAGTCTACCATTTACAATTATTACTATTAGACCTGCCAACATGCTGGAACTAACCGTGTCTGGCTGGAAATGTCAAGACACAACATCTCTTCTATGAGGCTTACTCATGCATCGCTACATCCAAGCGCATACCGTGCCCAAACAGGTTAAGATCACTTAAACCTGCATAGACCGATGAAAACATCAAATTTTCAAAACCAAACCAATTATCTACATTTGATTTTACAAGTCTAACTTCGATATAGGTGCACTTGATAAACATGAATATATGCTGCAAACACATGCAGAAGCAAAAGTAGGGGTGTCGCAGTTTCATTTCCCAGCAGTTGAAGTTCCCACAATTGCTTCTGCGCATGCGTCAAAGCATTGTCTGCACATGTGTCAACATTAGCCTGATTTAAACCATCGCCGATCGCCGCAAATCGCTGTCACTATAGTGTCAGTGTGACTAACCTTATAAATTTAATATAATCTTTTCGGTAAACATGTTTTCTATATGTGTACCAAGCGATTTGTTTCTAGGTGGTGTGGCTTTAGAGATATTTCACTTTTTTTGCATGAAGATTGCTCACAAAGATTGACAATGCGTTGAGTTTGGCGGTACATGCAGTGCAAAACATTATTCAAAATTAATAGAAATCCAGAACCCTAACCATATCAATTTAATATAATCGTGTTGGTAAACATGTTTTCTATATGTGTACCAAGCGATTTGTTTCTAGCTGGTTTGGTTTTAGAGATATTTCACTTTTTATGTGTGAAGATTGCTCACGACCATTGACAATGCGCAGACAATGCCGTTAGATGTTGATGCATGCGCAGAAGCAATTGTAGGAACTTCAACTGCTGGGAAATGAAACTGCGACACCGGATTGAGGGCCCAATGGCCTATACATAGAGGTCCCAAATATGGAGTGGAGGTTGTTGCTGTTGGTTGTTGTTTTATGTCTTGGTAACATTTAAGGTCATATCAGGACATGTACCAACTTGTGACAGTGTGCACTCATGGCGACTTTATAGTGCTGCCCCACTGAGAAATCAGACTGCCAGCATAATGACCCAATATCCCACTCAGTCATATTATCCTGACACTGAGCTAACCAGTCCTTGCCCTATCCTATTAATGCCAAGCGAAAGGCTAGGAAGTGACAAGTATCAATTTTATGGGGCAGTCACACTACGACGCTTCTCACCGGCAACCCGTCAATGCTGAAAATAAAATTTTAAGCGTCGAGAAACGTTAAAGATAGTGGAAATAAGGGGAAATTGGACGTTGGCGCAGCGTGTCAGTAGCGTGTTATTAGCGCGGGCCAACGTTGTGGTAACGTATATCGGCGCATTCTCTCTGTGTCTCTGTCTGTGTCTCTGTCTGTGTCTCTGTCTGTGTCTCTGCCAGTGGCTGTTTGTGTCCCTGCCTGTGTCCCTGCCTGTGTCTCTGTCTGTGTCTCTCTCTGTGTCTCTGTCTGTGTCTCTGTATGTGTCTCTGTATGTGTCTCTGTATGTGTCTCTGTCTGTGTCTCTGTCTGTGTCTCTGTCTGTGTCTCTGTCTGTGTCTCTGTGTCTGTGTCTCTGTCTGTGTCTGTGTCTGTGTCTCTGTCTGTGTCTCTGTCTGTGTCTCTGACTGTGTCTCTGACTGTGTCTCTGCATGTGGCTCTGTATGTCTCTCTGTCTGTGTCTCTGTCTGTGTCTCTGTGTATGTGTATGTGTCTCTGTCTGTGTCTGTGTCTCTGTCTCTGTCTGTGTTTGTGTCTGTGTCTCTGTCTGTGTCTCTGTGTCTGTGTCTCTGTTTGTGTCTGTGTCTCTGTATATGTCTCTGTCTGTGTCTCTTTATGTGTCCCTGTATGTCTCTCTGTATGTCTCTCTGTCTGTGTCTCTGTGTATGTGTCTGTGTCTGTGTCTCTGTCTGTGTCTCTGTCTATGTCTCTGCCTGTGTCTCTGTCTGTGTCTCTGCCTGTGTGTCTTACTGAATCTCTCTGTGTCTCTGTCTGTGTCTCTGCCTGTGTCTCTGCCTGTGTCTCTGTCTGTGTCTCTGCCTGTGTCTCTGTCTGTGTATCTCTCTGTGTCTCTGCCTGTGTCTCTGTCTGTGTCTCTGTCTGTGTCTCTGTCTGTCTCTCTGTCTGTGTCTCTGTGTATGTGTCTGTGTCTCTGTCTGTGTCTCTGTCTGTGTCTCTGTCTGTGTCTCTGTCTGTGTCTCTGTCTGTGTCTCTGTCTGTCTCTGTCAGTGTCTCTGTCTGTGTCTCTGTATGTGTCTGTCTCTGTCTGTGTCTCCGTCTGTCTGTGTCTGTGTCTCTGTCTGTGTCTCTGTCTGTGTCTCTGCCTGTGTCTCTGTCTGTGTCTCTGCCTGTGTGTCTTACTGAATCTCTCTGTGTCTCTGTCTGTGTCTCTGTCTGTGTCTCTGTCTGTGTCTCTGCCTGTGTCTCTGTCTGTGTCTCTGCCTGTGTCTCTGCCTGTGTCTCTGTCTGTGTATCTCTCTGTGTCTCTGCCTGTGTCTCTGTATGTGTCTCTGTATGTGTCTCTGTCTGTGTCTCTGTCTGTGTCTCTATGTATGTGTCTGTGTCTCTGTCTGTGTCTCTGTCTGTCTCTGTCAGTGTCTCTGTCTGTGTCTCTGTATGTGTGTCTGTCTGTGTCTCCGTATGTCTGTGTATGTGTATGTCTGTGTCTGTGTCTCTCTGTGTCTGTGCCTCTGTCTCTCTCTCTGAGACACAGCGACACACACACAGACACACATGCACAGACACACACAGATACACAGAGACACACACACATACACAGAGACACACACAGATACACAAATACACACACACATATACACAGATACACATAGACACAGAGACACACACAGACACATATACACAGAGACACACACACATACACAGAGACACACACAGACACAAATACACACACAGACACACAGAGACACAGAGACACACACAGACACAGAGACACACACACATACACAGAGACACATAGACACACACATGCACAGAGGCACACATACAGACACAGAGACACACACAGAGACACACACAGACACACAGACACACCCAGAGACACAGACACACAGAGACACAGACACAGAGACACACACATACACAGAGACACATAGACACACACAGACACATACATAGACACATACACAGACAGAGACACAGACACAGACAGAGACACAGTGAGAGACACAGACACAGACACAGAGACACAGACACAGAGACACAGACAGATACACAGACAGAGACCCAGACACAGAAACAGAGACACAGACACAGACACAGACACATAGAGAGACACAGACACATAGACACAGACAGACACAGACAGATACACATACAGAGACACATTCAGAGACAGAGACAGAGACACAGAAACAGACACAGAGACACAGACAGAGACATAGACAGAGACAAATACACAGATACACACACAAAGACACAGACAGAGACACATACAGAGACACAGACAGAGACACATACATAGACACATACAGAGACACACACAGAGACACACACAGAGACACATACAGAGACACACACAGAGACACACAGAGACACACACAGAGACACACACAGAGACACAGACAGAGACACAGACAGAGACACACACAGAGACACATACAGAGACACAGACAGAGACACATACTGAGACACATACAGAGATACACAGACAGAGACACAGACAGAGACACATACACAGAACCAGAGACAGAGACACAGACAGAGACACAGACACATACAGAGACACAGACACAGAGACAGACACAGACAGACACAGACAGAGGCACATACAGAGACACATACAGAGACAGACACAGAGACACAGAAACAGACACAGAGACACAGACAGAAACACAGACAGAGACACAGACAGAGACACAGAGACACAGAGACACAGAACCAGAGACACAGACACAGACAGAGACACAGACAGAGACACATACAGAGACACAGACACAGAGACAGAGACACAGACAGACACAGACAGAGATACATACAGAGACACATACAGAGACAGACACAGAGACACAGAAACGGACACAGAGACACAGACAGAGACACAGACAGAGACACAGAGACACAGAGACACAGACAGAGACACAGACAGAGACACAGACAGAGACACAGACACAGACACATAGACACAGACAGAGACACATACACATACAGAGACAGACACATAGACACAGACAGAGACACATAGACACACACAGAGACACAAACACACACATAGAGACACAGAGACACACACATAGACACACACATAGACACACACAGAGACACACACACATCCAGAGACAGAGACACAGACACATAGACACAGACAGAGACACAGACAGAGACACATACAGAGACACAGACACAGAGACAGAGACAGAGACAGACACAGACACAGACAGAGACACATACAGAGACAGACACAGAGACACAGAAACAGACTCAGAGATACAGACAGAGACAGAGACACAGAGACAGAGACAGAGACACAGACACAGACAGCGACACAGACATAGAGACACAGACAGAGACACAGACAGAGACACATACAGAGACACATACAGAGACAGACACACAGACACAGACACAGACACATAGACACACACACAGACACAGACACACACATAGAGACACAGAGACACACATACAGCAACGTGTGAGCAACGTCCCTCCAACGCGCTTGTAACATGCGTCGACGTCCGCCTAACGTCCTTACCCATATATTTGCATGCGCTGCCGGTCGTTGTTTTTTTTTGACATGTTGAAAACACTCAGCGCCCAATAACGCGTGCCGACGTTGTCCGCCGACCGTCAACGTCAAAGATAGTGTACCGACATGTACCGACGCACGCAAAGCGAGCGCCCAGCGTGTTCTGACGTTTCCCTTATTTTCGCCCAAAATGTTCACACGTCGATGGGTCGCCGGTAAGAAGCGTCGTAGTGTGACAGCCCCAAAAGTCATTGCTTTGACCCCGCAACCCCAAAGCTTGCACTCTGGTAGTTGTGGCGGAACAGTTAAACAAACCTGGTGACCTTTAACCTTCCCGGAAGTGGGTTAAAGGGACGCTGGCTCCAGCTTCTAGTGATCGGACGCAGTCTACTAATCGGTAGAGTGCAGGCCTCACGTTCGGAAGATCGGGAGTTCCATTCCCGGCCGAGTCAAACCAATGACTTACAAAATTAATACTTGTCGCTTCCTAGTCTGGGGCTCGTCATTAATAGGATAGGGCAAGGATTAGTTAGCTCAGTATCAGCATTATGTGACTGAGTGGGATATCAGGTCAAGGTGCTCACAGCCTGGTCTCCCAGTGGGACAGCACTATAAAGTCGCCATGAGCACCCACTGTCACAAGTCGGTGCCCGTCCTCATATGGCCTTAGATGTTGCCAGGACGTAAAACTCCAACAACCAACAAACCAAAGATTCTAGCCGATTAATCATTTTGTCTGAGGGAATTCAGTCAATATGAACCACTATATCTCAAAGTATATTTTCATTCCTTTGAGCGCGAAGAAAGATTATAAGAATATTGAGCTTTCTGTCAGAGAGCGTATTTCTTAATATATTGATCAATATCCTGTCGCTTTTCCCGATGACATATTGTAAAGTCTAATGATCGAATTAGTGGATGTGTAGGCAGGCTATGGTGAAATCAATACAGACAAAGAGAAAGGAAGAGTATAAAGTGTAAAGAAGAAGAGAGAGTCCAGCCCTCTGGTTTGTTATATATGCTACATGGGTTCATTGTAGAGTATCACCCCACCCCTTTCCCCCAATGGGAAACAAGCATTCTTGGACCTACCAATAGGGATCCACCATTCCTGGTCCACATGGATACCAGTGGTCTGCCCACCACCACAAGCTGTATGGCTCCATGGCCACCACCAACCTTGACCTTTGAGTGTGGTGATCCCCATCCCAGCAGAGGGGGTAGGCCCTGGGTGCACTCACACCCACACCTGCCAGCACCACTATGTCTATTTACATCCCACTCAGGCACCACCAATCCATATATATATATATATACATACATGTGCCTGGTCACGTACACTGATCAGCAATATAACATTTGCATTCCCCCCCTGTGCCGAATATCAGAATATTTTACAATATGATAAGGCTGTGCTCATCGAGATATCAAATTAACCCAACACCATGTATCAGTCCTGTAATTGAGAATAATGACTTAAAGTTGCTTACTTTGATGAAACCATAATATTTTCAGAACCATGTCACTTAGCCTACATTTAATCCTTCATATAGTTATTAAACATCTATCGCTTTTTTGTGCTTTTTTTTTTGGTGATGGTGTATTTATGCTGCCCATAACGGTTAAGTCTAACGACTTGTTTTCGCTGCTAGATGGTAATAGCTTGTGGTTCCGCTTGTTTTGTCACTTTCAGTTGTCATGTAGCTACGTACTGCATACATTCTCACCAGACGCTTGCCATGTGGCAGATCAAGAGTTCGATTCCAGTCTTTACAAAATTGATACTTTTTGCTTCCTAGCCCTGTGGTTCCCTTTGTGTTGATATCAAGCCAAATTGGTCATGTTAGCGCGAACATGGATAATTCTCGGCGGAATGGGAAGTGGTAGGGAACTGCCTTTGTTGCCACCTTTCGGAACCCAAGCAAACTAACTTACGACTACTGAATGCCTACGCAGTTCAGACTGCGCTTGTCCATGGTGGCACCCCCTTCCATCAAACATCCGCATTTCTCATTGCTATCTCCCTAACCGGCATCTCAGGCTACTAGCATCTATGCTGGTGCCACCTTCCATAAACCTTTGAACTAACGTAGTCATTGTGTCGCGCCCTTATGGGTCACTGCTCACGCTGATGTCACACAAACTGCACCCTCGCTCACTTGTCACCTGAACACGAGCCCGCAAAGTCAGGTTGATCGCCCATAATTTGCCGCCACCCACCGCTCTACTAACCAAAGACATTTAAAGGGTGGGGTTGAGAGCGCTGATTGTCCATCATTCCATTGTCCGGTCTCCATTGTCCTCTTCATTGCTCTATTGTTCTCATTGTTATTTGACCTTATTGTTCTGGTTGTATTCTTCATTGTTTCAGTAGTTCTCTTACTTGCTGACCTTAATTGATTCTGACTGCATTGATTCTTACCCTGAAAGGTCTCATTGATATTGCCTCAGATGACCCGACTGAATAAAGGGAACTTATACCACTTCTGTTCCGTAGTTTAATCATGGACCCTATAATACTAAGACGGCTCACTCAGCCTGTATTGTGTAATGAAAATGATCAAACCCACCACTTGGTGCGCTGGCTGTTCTCTCGGTTAAACAGGTGCTATATTATATGTATAAATCTATATATGAACATGAAAGATGTGTGATGATGGCGATGCTGATGATGATGCTGATGATGATGTGTATTTGTTCATAGCAATTTCATATTGATGTGTCTTCATACTTACCTATCTCATGTATAATATAATTGTATGTGTTTACATGTGAAACACCAAGCAGCAGCTGGGCCCATCAAGCCCACATACTTGCAATCATACGATGTGGAACATTTCAGCGTCCACACTAATATTATTTTGCATGTTTTCCTTAAACACGCAATAAAAAAAGAAGATACAGTTATTCTCTGTAATTATTATTTGAAATTCATAGGTGAGTTTATATAATACTTGTAAATTATTGTCTTGCATTTGCTCGCTGTATAATCAGTGTATTATCATTATATACATAATTCTTTTACACCTTTGTTGTGTTTACATATTATTTCCTGAGTTTAAATCGAATACCAAAGAATTAACCGTAATTAATCTCCACACAAATCCCAAATATGTTTGCATTATATACATAATTCTTTTACAACTTTGTTGTGTTTACATATTTATTTACTTTTGTTATCACATAGACAAATACGATAATATGAATTCACAGTCCAGAACACGTTCGTGTATAAATTACCAATTCTCTTCTCAGATCCAACATTTTTTCAGAAAAAAAGAATGTGTGAGCAAACTATTAGTAAAGCGACGGCTCTACACGCGGCAAGTCTCCGCCGTCCTGAGACTGTGAGCCCCCCCCCTCCCTACCCCCCCCCCCCCCCCCCACACACACACCCTCCCTCAGGGCGCAGGCGCAGTGGGGATCAATATGGCCGGCAGTGGCGAAATTGAAATAGGCGCATGCGCCGAGATATGGAGGCGTCCCTTCGACGCCACGCCCTCTATCGGATCCCTTCAGAAATAAAACTAGGTCATAATGTGACCAAGTATGTACTTACCTAGCAACATTCATGTATATATATATATATAGTATATATATATTATAGCTAATTGAGTATTATATCTAATCCTCCGGTGCGACTGACACTGGTCTACATCCGGTGGAGGTGAGCAGGACACAGATGGCGCCACTGGTACAGTTTTCGGTCTAACAGTAATGATAACAATAATGATAATAATTCCCTTACGTATCTTTATACTCGCATAAAGCTAGGATTCCTTACACGCGGTATGTGGTATGCGGTATGCGAATGCGAATGCGGCAAAAAATCGAAAAGCATCTAAGTCAATGGGGGTGATTCCTTACATGCGGTATGCGGCATGTGGCATGCGGCATGCGAATACTGAATCGGTCCATGTAGCGATCGGTGCGGCATGCGAATGCGAATGCCCATAGACAACAGTGTTAGAGAAACCTGACACTATGTGTGTGGGTGTGGGTGAAAGGACCCAACCCGTTCGCATACCACATGCCGCATGCCGCATGCCACATGCCGCATACTGCGTGTAAGGAATCCTAGCTTTATTCATTTTACATCACATGTATATATATATATGGGTCGTTCTCAGAAACTGTGTACCACTTGAGGTAGTCTACTAGAAATGCATATTTCAAAGAAACCCTTTATTGGAGTGTCAATATTTAGTTTTCATCAGTTAGCCAAATAATGTGGGAGATAGTTTAGATCAAAAGTAAATGTTAATATTGTGTATTATGTATCTTATTGGGATGGATGTAGCTAAATACATAGAAAATTACATCACTAATTTGTGACATTGTCAACAGCATTGAAAATAAAGTGTCACAAACTTAATGAAAACCTCTGAACAACAGCTCATTTCACTTCAAATGGTCATATACAATGTCTTCATTAAGTTGAAGACATTTATTTCTAAAAAAAAAATTTAATGATGAAATAGTTAACATTTTCTGGAGTCATTAACATCGTAACATTTCGTTTCCACTTGCAAATACTATGAAACTCTGTATCAAACACTGAGTACAGATACAGTACAGGAATTATTTTCACCATTTGACACTATGCATGGACCCAGTTATGGTATAGTAAAAGATAAATCCTGAAATTGCCCCTAAACATTGAAATTTGAGCCGAACATTTGTGTAAAATTGTTTGTTTCCACTTTGTTACTCTGCTAATCCGTTACTCTGCTAATATTTTCTTGCTTTTCTCTTTAATATTCACAAATAAGACAAAACCATAGCAATGAGGTTTCAAATTATTATTACTACTGTTTATAAAGCAAGTGGCATGTGAAATGTCCTAAAAATGTCAAGTTTTGTGTGGAAAATATTTGATTTTGGAGTCAGATTGGTTTCCATGCTATACTGCTATTTATTGGGTGTGAGCATCATTTGACCTACTTAAAAATGCCAGAATATGTTTATTTTCAATTATTCAGACGCAAAAGGACATACACATTGAGGAAACTTGCTTATAGGACTTTGGCAGCATTTTGATTTTCTGGTACTGATGTCACACTATTGGTACACAACTTCTGAGAATGACCCATATACAAATGCATTCCACACATGTGGTGCACTACTTGCACAGTTACCCTTCTCAGTTGGCTGGTTGTTGGATGTTTACATCCTGGCAACATCTAAGGTCATATCAGGAGGCGGCCCTTCTCAGAGGATTACGCTTTACAAATTAGTTGAGTCTATTGGAGGGTAGATTGCAGAAGGTAGAGGGTAGAGGGTTGATGATAGATGGTAGATGGAAGAGACTAGTGGATTAGAGGATTAGAGGATTAGAGGATTAGTGGATTAGAGGATTAGAGGATTAGAGGATTAGAGGATGAGAGGATGAGAGGATGAGAGGATTAGAGGATTAGAGGATTATAGGATTAGAGGATTAGAGGATTAGAGGATTAGAGGGTGTAGGATGGATAATATAGAGTAAAGGGTAGAAAGTAGAGGGCAACTACTAGAAGATGGAGGATAGAGATGGGGATGATAGAGTGTAGATCGTAGATGGGAGAGGATAGAGAAAGGATGGTCGAGGGTAGATTATAAAGGGTGCAGGGTAAATGGTAGAGGGTAAATTACCCAGGGTGGAAAGTAGAGGTATCCGGTAGTGAATAGAGGCTAGAGGGTGGAGGATAGATAGATGAGGGTAGAGGGTAGAGAATAGGTGGTAGAGGATTACAGAATATGATAGAGGATAGACGGTGGAAGGTAGAGTTAAGGATGGGGAGTAGAGGATGGATGGGAGAGGATTGTAGAAGCTGATAGATGATAGAGGATAGAAGGTAGAGGATATATGGAAGAGAGTGGATGGCGGATGAAAGATGATCGATGATGACGAGTAATGATACAGGATGAAAAATAGAGGATGGAGAATAAAGGATGGAGAATAGA
The DNA here is from genome assembly GCA_030323885.1 of Branchipolynoe longqiensis. Lineage (NCBI taxonomy): Eukaryota > Metazoa > Annelida > Polychaeta > Phyllodocida > Polynoidae > Branchipolynoe > Branchipolynoe longqiensis. Next base: position 87,449,830 of record CM059195.1, on the reverse strand, counting down.
GGAGGGAGAATAGAGGATAGAGGAGAAATGGTAGAGGACACACAATATATGATATACAATAGTGGATAGTTGATAGAGGATAGAGTATATCTGATAGAGGGTAGATTGTAGACGGTAGTGGACAGAGGATAAGAAGAGGAAGGGTAGAGGACAGATGATAAATGATATACGATAGGGGATACAGGATAGAGTGTATATGATATAGGGTATATGATAGACGATACTGGATGGATGATAGTGGATAGAGGATAGATGAAAGAGGATATATGATAGTGGATATAGTATATAGGATAGAGGATAAAGGGTAGATGATAGATTATAGAGGATATATGGTAGACATTAGTGGATAGAGGATAGTGGATATAAGATAGGTGATAGAGGATAGAATATATCTGATAGTGGAAGTGGATAGAAGATAGAGGATATAGGATATAGGATACAGAATAGCGGGAAAAGGTTAGAGGATAGAGGATAGAGGTTATATGGTAGACGGTATTGGACATAGGATAATGAATAGAGTATATATGATAGAGGATAGAGGGTAGATGATATAGGATAGAGGGTAGTGGGTAGAGGGTAGAGGATAGAAGATAAAGGACATAGGATAGTGGATATAGGATAATTGATAGATTAGAAGTGATATAGGATATATGATAGTGGATAGAGGATATAGGATAGCGGGTAGAGGATAGAGGATATCTGATATCTGATAGATGATATCTGATAGAGGATATCTGATAGAGCATATCTGATAGAGGCTATCTGATAGAGGATATCTGCTAGAGGATAGAGGATATATGATGTATGATACAGGATAGAGGATAGAGGATATATGATAGAGGATAGAGGATAAAGGATAGATGATAGAGGATAGAGGATATAGGGTACATATTAGATGGTAGATGAGAGAGGGCCTAGTTCGGATGCTAGACGATGGTCAAAGCTGACAGAGGATAGAGGGTAACAGATGGAGGGTAGTGGGAGAGTGGCTGCGGTGAAGGATGCTGGGTAATTGGAGCAGGTCACTATACAATCACCCCCCCCCCCCTCGCCTCCACTCTCCTCCCACACCTTTCACCAGGCCCGACAGTAAGCTAAGTCAATAATTGGGTTGGAATAAGGATTCAGGTTTAACTTTAAGTTCCTTCTGTGACTTTATCACTTCCCGTCATTTTGCTACCCCGTGCCCCGTCCCCCGCCCCCGCCCCGCCCCCCCTCCTCCGTCCCCTTCCCCCGCCCCCCTCCTCCGTCCCCCGTTCCCCCGTTCCCCAGCCCCCCTCCTCCGTCCCCCGTCCCCCGTCCCCCAGTCCCCAGCCCCCGTCCCCCAGCCCCCAGCCCCTGACCCCTGTCCCACGTCCCCGTCCCCCACGTTCACTGTCCCCCGTCCCCCTCCTCCCGTCCCCCATCCACCACATTCACTGGCCCCGTCCCCCCCCCCCTCCCCCTCCCCCGGCCCCCCTGCCTCCGGTCGCCGGTCGCCCCATGCCGTATCGGGTGCGACAGGGCTGACCGGAAGTCATTAGTCGCAGTGTAAGTGTATCGGTCGGCCACCACCGCTACCGCGCCGAGAACAGCACGCCACGCGGCGGTCTCTGGTACTAACTGCATTAAGGGCACCGCAGTCTGGTGCTACTGCGCATGTTTGTGTGTGGATGGTTGTTGGCGTTTCATGTCCTGGCAACATCTAAGGTCATATCCCGTCAAGATATGACCTCAGATGTTGCTAGGACGTAAAACAACAACAAACAAACAACCAACATCCAAGCTCATATCAGGACGGTTACGGACTCGTTTGTTTGTGGGAGTTTTGCGTCCTGGTAACATGTAAGGTCATAGCAGGATGGGTAGCGACCTGTTTATTTGTTGGAGTTTTACGTCCTGGCAACATGTAAGGTCATAGCAGGATGGGTAGCGACCTGTTTATTTGTTGGAGTTTTACGTCCTGGCAACATGTAAGGTCATAGCAGGATGGGTAGCGACCTGTTTATTTGTTGGAGTTTTACGTCCTGGCAACATGTAAGGTCATAGCAGGATGGGTAGCGACCTGTTTATTTGTTGGAGTTTTACGTCCTGGCAACATCTAACATCATCTCAGGACGGGTACCGATTTGTCTGTTTGTTGGAATTGTACGTCCTGGCAACATCTAAGGTCATATCAGGATGGGTACCGACTTGTGACAGTGAACACTCCTGGTGACTTTATAGTGCTGCCCCACTAGTAAAATCAGGCTGCCTGCACCATGACCCAATATCGCACTCAGTCACATTATACTGACACTGAGCTAACCAGTCCTATTAATGCCAAGCACCTGCCTAGGAGGTGACAAGTATCAATTTTATAAGTCATTGGTTTGACTCGACCAGGATTTAAACTTGTGGGTTGGAATCCCACCATCTACCAAAATGGGGGATGGATGCTCAACTCATTTGGCCATCCCGTATTGTCTCTCCTATAAAGCAGATAATGTGCCTCTTTTGGCTAGAAAAGTTATTTTAATTGAATATAACGGGGGCTCTTTAGATGTGCTTTTCAATACAATGCCAGCTTACATAAGAAATTAATCAAACTGCGATGAACAATCATTCAAAAGGCAGCTTGGAGTTGTGTTAACAACAATACCAGATGAACCACATATTCCAGGATACACCCAGCTAACACCAGCAGATTCAAACTCATTACTGCACATAGTAAAACTGAACAGAGCATCCTCACCACATGTGATGGGCTCTGATGGTGGAGTCTCCGACTTGGCCTGAGCATACAGCTCAAACACTCTAATCTAATCTAATCTAAACAGAGCCTCCTTACCTCATATGGTGGACCTGATGGTGGAGTGTCCGACTTGGCCTGAGCATACAGCTCGAACACACTAATCTAATCTAATCTAATCTGAACAGAGCATCCTTACCACATATGGCGGACCCTGATGGTGGAGTCTCCGACTTGGCCTGAGCATACAGCTCAAACACTCTAATCTAATCTAATCTGAACAGAGCTTCCTTACCACATATGGTGGAGCTGATTGTGGGGTCTCTGACTTGGCCTGAGCATACAGCTCAAACACTCTAATCTAATCTAAACAGAGCCTCCTTTCCAGATATGGCGGACCCTGATGGTGGAGTCTCCGACTTTGTGTGAGCATACAGCTCAAACACTCTAATCTAATCTTATCTAATCTAAACGGAGCATCCTTACCGCATATCGTGGACCCTGATGGTGGAGTCTCCGACTTCGCCTGAGCATACAGCTCAAACACTCTAATCTAATATAATAAAGGCATTAAGGAGTAGTTTTAGAGATTGTGCTAGCCCCAAGTTTTGTGGTACATATGCACACCTGAAAACTGTTGGTGACCTGGATGCCCTCAAATTATCCATACAGTTCCATGCTCTTCTGACAAAAAAAGTTAATTTTTACTTAACGATGCCTCTAGAGCAGTTAAACTTTTATCATCAGCTATTGGACGTCAAACATACAGTCATTCTGACATATTTCTTTGGAGGAAACCTGCTGCCACCACATAGGCTACTCTTTCCGATAAGCAGCAAGGGTCTTTTATATGCACTTTCCCACAAACAGAACAGGACAGCACATTCCACAGCCTTCGATGAACCAGTTGTGAACCACTGGTTGGAGCAGAAAATAGCCTAAACTGCAAATGTGTCCTCGGAGCAGGATCGATTGGATGACCCACACCTTCATAGGTGGAAACGCTACCTACCACCTGAGCTACATCCCGCTCCTGTTCCTCAGACAAAGAGTTTACACAGGGGGACATGGCGTGTGAATATGTCGTGAGAATCAACCATATATGGTCGGTTAGTTGGAGTTTTACATCCTAGCAACATCTAAGGTAATAGCAGGATGTGTACCGACTTGGTTGTTTATTGGAGTTTAATGTCCTGGCAACATCTAAGGTAATATCAGGACTGGTACTGACTTGTGACAGTGCACACTCACGGGGACTTTATAGTGACAAGTATCAGTGGCTAAGTAGTGACAAGTATCAGTTTTTAAGTCAATGGTTTGACTTAACCAGGGTTCGAATCCTATGACCTACTGAACGAGAAGCGAGCGCTTGACTCGATACTTCCGGTTCACGATCACTTCCGGTTCACGATCACTTCCGGTTCACATTCACTTCCGGTTCACGATCACTTCCGGTTCACATTCACTTCTGGTTCACCATCACTTCTGGACCACCTCTCCATATACACTGATGGTTCGAAAGACCAAAGCCGGGTAGCTGCTGCGTCAGTCTGCTGACAGGACAAATTTGGTGTAAGTTTGCCCGATCAGAGCTAGATTTTGACTCCAGAAGCCCAAGCACTCCTTCTCGCTTTAGAGTGTATCGAGGTATCCAACCACACTAACTATGTTATATACAGTGATTCGTTCTCTTGCCTCCTGGCTTTTGCTGGACTGAAAATGAATCACCCTATTCTAGCAACGGTCATTTATAAAAATGAACCAACTGACAAAGGATGGGTATGACATCCACCTGTGCTGGGTGCCTGGCCATGCCAGCATACAAGGAAACAAATGAGCTGATCGGGATGCGAAGAAGGCCCTGAACTGTGATCTTGAACCGTGTCTGATCCCTCACTCTGATCTGAAACCACTAATAGCCACCCACATAAAATCCAAATGGCAACATGAGTGGGATGAAAACATTAATAAACTTAAAGAAATTGAACCATCTGTGGGAAAGCCACCATGCGGGAGGTCGGCGGGACCAAGTGGTCCTTAGCCGCTGCCGTATTGGCCACTCATGCTTTTCTGCTCAAGGGGGAACCTCCCCCTGAATGTATTGGGTGTCAGTCCCCGCTGACACTCAAACACATTTTACTAAGTTGCGTTAATTTTTTGGCCCTGCGCCAACAGTTATACACTGCAGACAGTATGCATGACCTTTTTACTAAGGTAAAACAGGAAAACATTTTAGCCTTTTTGAGGGCAGCTGGACTGTACCACCTCATATAGCTTACTAAATAGATTCTATCAATTATTAATAACACTTTTCTTTTTCTATGGGAATTTGTTTTCCTTGACCACAAATATATGATTGTGAGCTTTCTAATTTAAGGAGTGTCTATTGGCACATAATTGATTGTCTGCTTTTACATGTAAAAGCGATGGTTTGAACAAAAAACAGACATTTCTCACGTGAATATGGCCTATGCTGCCGACTCGCCGTAAAGCAACCACCAATCAAACAATCAATCAATCAATCAATCAATCAATCAGTTCACCATCACTTCCGGTTCGCCATCACTTCTGGTTCACCATCACTTCCGGTTCACCATCACTTCCGGTTCACCATCACTTCCGGTTCACCATCACTTCCGGTTCACCATCACTTCCGGTTCACCATCACTTCCGGTTCACCATCACTTCCGGTTCACCATCACTTCCGGTTCACCATCACTTCCGGTTCACCATCACTTCCGGTTCACCATCACTTCCGGTTCACCAGCACTTCCGGTTCACCAGCACTTCCCGTTCACCAGCACTTCCGGTTCACCAGCACTTCCGGAAGCATTAATTGTGACTCTGGCTTTCTTTCTTTCATTTATTTGTGTGTTTTACATCTAAAATATCTAAGATCATATCAGGATGGGTACCGACTTGTGACAGTGCGCACTCATGGCGACTTTATGGTGCTGTGCCACTGTGAGACCAGGCTGCTGGCACCATGACTTGATGTCTCACTGAGTCACATTATCCTGATACTGAGCTAACCGGTCCTCGCCCTATACTAATAATGCCGAACACTAGGTTTTCATTTTTTAAGTCATTGGTTTGACTCGACCGGGAACTAAACATCCGACCTTCTACACAGGCAACCTTGCTCTATCGATTTGGTTCAAACCCTGGTTGAGTCAAACCAATTACTTAAAAGTTGATACTTGTCGCTTTCTAGCCAGGCGCTTGGCATTACTAGGATAGGGCAAGGACTGGTTGGCTCAGTGTCAGGATAATGTGACTGAGTGGTGCTGGCTGCCTGATTTCCCAGTGGGGCAGCACTATAAAATCCCCATGAGCACTATCAACAGTTGGTACCTCTCCTGATATAACCTTAGATGTTGCCATGACGTAAAACACCAATAACCAACCAATCTATCTATTCGGCCAACTGCATTTGGTGATGTTTCTCTAAAACAACCACAATTGCCATGGTTATGTGCACCAGCCGAACCCCCACCCACCCACCCACACATATACCCCCCCACCCACCACCCCCACCCGCTGTGTTCACCGACATGACGGAGCCAATAATTGGACATGTACCCTCCGCTGAGAGCTACAGAGAAAAACCCAGCTAATGAAATAAAAATAGACCCTTAATGAAATATATATTGGAATGAGTAAAAACGCGCGCATTTGCCTGACAGGCAATTATCTGAGCACTTTATAGCGCGAGGCCAGCGTCCCAAGTTGTCATGGCAACTTGTGGTGGCGACAGAGTGGGCTTTAAGACGGGCGTCGACGCGATTTATCAAAGAATATTAGGTAAGAAAATACAATTTAAAAAAAGAAGAAAACTACACATTAAAATATTAAAGTTACATAGTCCGATGGTTTTCATTTCACCGGAAGCGGTTGGTTGTTTGTTTGTCGGAATTGTATGTCCTCGCAACAACTGAGGTTATAGCATGACGGGACCGGAAGTGGTGGTTCAATCGGTAGAGCGCAGGGTTCACATGCGGAAGGTTGGGAGTCCGATTCCAGGCCGGGTGAAATCAATGACTTACAAAATTGATAATTGTCACTATCTAGCCTGGAACTCAGTATTATTAGGATAGGGAAGAGACTGGTTATGTCAGCATCAGGATAATGTGACTGAGTTGGATATTGGGTCATAGTGCTGGCGACCTGATCTTCCAGTGGGGCAGTGCTATAAAGTTGCCATGAGTGCACACTGTCACAAGTCGGTACCCGTCCTGATATGACCTTAGATGTTGCTATGACGTAAGATGCTAACAACCAATTAACCAACTGATGGTTGTGAATTCTTGTGAATAAGAGAATTAGCTTTTTGTTTGTTGTTTTATGTCCTAGCAAAACCTAAGGTCATATCAGGACGGATACCGACTTGTAACAGTGCGCACTCAGGTGACTTTTTAGTGCTGCCCCACTGGGAGGCCAGTCAGCCAGCACCATGACCTGATATCCCACTCAGTCACATTATCCTGACACTGAGCGAACCAGTCCTTGCCCTATCCTAATAATGCCGAGCGGCTAGCTAGGAAGCGACAAGTCTCAATGTTTAAGTCATTGGTTTGACTCGACCATGTGAATAAAAGAATCCCACATGCTCTTTACCGTATGTTGGGTATGGAACTTCCAGCCATGTGTATATTTTCATTATTTTATTAGAGTGCATATATATATATAGATAGACAAAATAACCGGTAATGTCCGCCAACGACCGCTCGGAGGTGCGTGCGGTAGCGGGGGCAGTCGGGCAAGCACTGTCGACTGGTCGAATGCACCTGGCGTAGACTGCCATGGTTACAGAACGCAGCGTCACCCAACGGATAATATCTGAACCAATCTTGTTTCGATCTCTTATGCACCGCAAGAGGGGGGCACTGTGTTCTGCCACATACACGCGGATATACGTCGTATATCCAAGCGATATAAAAAGAGAGATGGTGTATAACTTACAGCGTCATCAAAGGCCAGTTGCTCTCATACCATGTCTATGTGGTGTGGGAGGTAACAAATCGCTTTGGGTCAGTAAAAGTGTAAGCTCGGGCTTTCTATCGACAAACTGTCTAATGGTGAAACCAAGTCTATTCAGAGTTATCGATGATAGGCAGTATAAATCCTCAAGGAAAAAACAAACAAAAAAAAGATGGAGAGACACAGAGAGAGAGCTATGGGTGATAATAGGAGACATGGCCAACTGAAACTACTTGAAGGCCGACTGATTGATTCCCAGGTTATGATTCCGTCACACTTGAGTGTCCGCAAGTCTGGGAGCAGAGATGGGGGCGAGGGGGTGCATCTATGGAGTGAAGAGAAACAACAAATATCGAGCACTCTGATACATATTATGTGCTGGTTTTACATCAGACGGGATGTCCGAATCGGTAAGAGCCCTTGCCAGTTTCCCATGTGGGAGATCATGAGTTTTAACCCACATCGACAGTCAAACGAATGACTTTGACACTTGTCGCTATCTAGCCTGGTACTCGGCACTAATAATAGGAACTGGCCTGATATGACCTTAGATGTTGCCAGGACGTAAAACCCCAACAAGGAACCAAGTAATAGGAATGGGCAAGGACTGGTTTGCTGAGTATCAGGACAATGTCACCGAGTGGGATATCGGGTCATGGTGGCAGCAGCCATGACTCCCAGTGGGGCAGCACTATAAACTCACTATGAGTGTGCACTGTCAACAAATCGGTACCCCTCTTTAATATGACCGTGGATGTTGACGTAAAGCTCCGACAAACAAATCGCCATCTTACAAAAGGTTCAAAACTCATGTGGGTCTCAGAACGCGAAGCTGTGCTGTTATAATTTTGCCGGAGGAGTCGGTGAGTTTGTAGTGCAGTGGGGCCCCCTGGAAGCGGCGTAAATTAAGTCCATTGAGCGAGCAGAGAGTGGAGTGGTTAGAGGTAGGCAGAGAGTGGAAAGGGTAATGCACAGGAGCAGGAGGTTGGCAAGTGAGTTGGGGTAAGTGGGAGGATCTGCGGTAGGTGGGGCGGCGGGCGGAGGCGGGTGGGTGGGTCGGGGGAGGAGCGGACAGGAAGAGGAGGGGGAGGTGGGGGTGGGGAGGCCTGGGGGGAGGGAAGAGAGTACAGGCAAATGAGGGTGCGGGGGGGGGGGGGCTGGGGGAAGAGAGGACAGGAAGAGAAGGGGCTTTGGGGGGTAGGGAAGAGAGTACAGGAAGAGGAGGGGCTTTGGGGGAGGGAAGAGAGGACAGGAATAGAAGGGGGTTTGGGGGAGGGAAGAGAGGACAGGAAGAGGAGGGGGCTGGGGGAGGGAAGAGAGGAAAGGAAGAGGAGGGGGTGGGGGACTGTGGGGGGAGGGAAGAGGATATGAAGAGGAGGAAGAGGAAGGGAGGTGGGGGCACGGGGGGGGGGGCTGGGGGGAAAGAGGACAGGAAGAGGAGGATGAGGAGGTGTTGGGCTGTGGAATGAGAGAGGAGGTGGGGGAAGGAGGAGCAGAAAAGATGATTTTATTTGCTTGGGGTTTACATTCTAGCAACATTTAAGGTCATATTAGAGTAGGTACCAATCATCATCATAACACAGCAGCCAACAATAACAGCAGATGAATAGCTTCAAAATGTACACTTGCTCGGTTTCAATTTGGGTTGGTCAGTATTTTTAGTCATGCATAAACTAATGCCCCACCCCCCAAAAAAAAACCCACTAAAACCAAAAAATAACCCGAAAATACCACTCCCCGATTATCACCCCACTGCACAACCTGTATGATCGACCTGCCCTTCGACATTGGGAGGCTACAGGCGAGTACCCAACTGTCGCTGGTGCCCGACAGAACTTAATCATCAGTCGCTGCATTAGGCCCAATCAGTGGGGCCACACGGTGGGCAGGCAGCAGCAATGGCTGTATTAAATGACCGCTAATGAATGTCAAATATTGGCCGACATGATGGCCGAGCTGTCAAGCTGTGCACAGCCAGGCGTGGAGCCCTGCCTCGGGAACAAGTCACACCTCACTGCGTTCACCTACCTATCCACCTAGTACCTACCTATCCACTGCGTTCATCTACCTATCCACCCTCCTCCCACACACACATCCCATATATTTTATGAATGTAGGGATCACTCCAATGCTTACCACAAGGAACTATTCATTCGCGTCTTGTACATATATATATACCTCAGATATTTTCAGCAGTGAGTGAGTGTAAGTGTGGGGGGGGGGGCAGTGGTGTGTCCTCAGACGACGGATGGCACCCTCAACAGATTTAAGGTTGACTAGACTGGAACAGTAGATTACTAGAACAAGGGTCCTCCAGTCGATGACTGAGAGAGGAGTCAGGGCTGAGGAGCAGATGGAAACTTCCAGCTTTATTACACTCGCATAATGACCTCTACTGGATATATATAATTATGTGACGCATAATGCATTATACGAGTATAAAGGCATGGAATGGAATTATTTTGCTATGTATTGTATTACTCTGAATACCCTGTACTGCCTCCTGCCCATGCTCATGGCTGGTGGCGCCACCTCCGGCGCTCCCTCGCACCTATCGGGGCGGGAAAAACTCAGCGACATCAGAGGAGTTTTCTTTATATATATATATATTTTGATTCCACATCCCATCAATCTGTAGTAGTATGGATCTAGGCCTATGCTACATACTACCTGCCTAAATGCTGTCACAACAAGCAGGAATAAATGTTTAAAAAAAAAGGGAATTTGGCTTCACTTATAAATGCTATTGCTACATTTAAATATGTGGATCACTTGTTCATTCACATCATGGAGACCAGCTAGATAAGCATCGCTTTTCTGGGATCCTTTCTGTCTGTAAGGAATTTGGATGCATTTATTGTATCACCTCAGTTTATTGTAAACATACCTTGCAGAGAGTTGAAATAAAAGAATTGAATTGAATTGATTTAACTTATTATGGACCACATACTAACACGGAACCCCTGTTATCGACCATTTCTCTCTGTGCCTCTCTCTATTTCTCGCTCTTTGATATTATATTTTGTTAGCGGTACAGTAAGTGGCAGGTACAATGTGAAGGGGTGGTGGCGCCACCAGCGGAGCTGGGGTTGGGGAGGCTGGAGCAGTAGATGACTATGACACACTCCCACAGTCCATGGAGCTGAGTGAGTGGTGAGGGAAAGGAGGGATATTCCGGGTTATTACAATTGTATAATTCTTATACAGCATATACATGAAACAATGCAAATATAAACAATGCAAATATAAACAAGGACACTCTTCCCATACAGTTCTATTCGTAATATATGCAATACTGGCTATATCAGTATTACTATTAGTTCCCGGTCCTGCCACTGGCCATAGCCGCGCCACCGTCGATTGCACATACTCATCGATTGTGGTCACTGCCATTCAGATTGTTAGCTATATATGTACAATATATACTATATATATATTATATACTATATATACTATATATATATATACCAGACGGGATGGCCGAATGAGTTGAACGTCCGTCCACAATGTTGGTATATCGTGGGATTCGAACCCATAGGTTCTAACCCTGGTCGAGTCAAACCCAATGACTTAACATTTATACTTGTTGCTTCCTAGCCAGGCACTCAGCATTAATAGGATAGGGCAATTACTGTTTGGCTCAGTGTCAGGATAATGTGACTGAGTGGGATATAAAGTCATGGTGCTGGCAGCCTGGTCTCCCAGTCAGACAGCACTATCAAGTTGCCATGAGTGCACACTGTGACAAGGCGGTAGCCGTCCTGACATGACCTTAGATTTTGCCAGGATGTAAAACTCCAACAACCAACCAACTACATATATGTACACAACGCCGAGTGCATTGCTTCTTGTAAGCATTGGAGCAGTGACGACATTCATAATATATATAGGATGTGTGTGGGTGTGTGTGTGTGTGAGGGGGGTGCTAGTTGTGTGCAGTGAGGCGTAACTGGTATCCGAGGAAGGGCTCCATGCCTGGTTGTGTGCAGCTTGACAGCTTGGCCGTCATGTCGACCAATATTTGACATTCATTAGCAAGGCACTTAATGCACCCATTGCCGCTGCCTGCGCACCGTGTGGCGCCACTGATTGGGCCTAATGCAGTGACTAATGACAAAGTTCTGGCCGGCGCGAGCGACAGCCGGGTACTCTCGCTGGTAGCTGCCATGCATCGAAGGGCAGGTCGATTGGAGAGATTGTGCAGTGGGGCGATAATTGGGGAACGGTGTTTTTTGTGTGGGGTTAGTTTATGCATGAGATGTAATATAAAAGCATTTATGTTAATATTATTGGAATGTAACGGCTATTGGTAAGTGTGTAGCAGGTTGGTAGCTTGAGCAGCTTGGGGAAGTGTTGTCCAGCTTGGCAGGTAAGCCTAGTAGGAGTGCTGCACTGGTTTATAAGGGGGCACCACCAGCAATGAATTCAGTTAATGCCTCCAATTTTCGTTTTAATACCGAATAAAGCTAAGATTCCTTAGAGGCAGTATGCGGCATGCGGCATGCGAATGCAAATGTGGTATATGCGGCATAGATATATGCCAACCCCCAATAGCCAATGTTTACTTTTTGTGCTGGGGGATCGTTAAACATACAAACACACCAAAAAAGTTACCCATAACATGTTTGGGGGTTTTTCCTCCAAATTTGCGAAGGAAGATCAAAGTTAGTATTGTTTTCTATGGCAAGCACAGCAGTATTCACATTCGCATTTACCCCGATCGGTCCATGGGTCGATCCATTTGCCACATTCGCATTCGCGTTTGTATTCGCATTCAGACCACTATTCATTTACATGCTTTTCAATTTTTTGCTGTATTCGCATTCGCATTCACATGTCGCATACTGCGTATAAGGAATCTTAGCTTAACCCAAATTTAAATTGGACAAGTGTACATTTTGAAGCCATTCACCTGCTTGTTGTAACTGACACGACAGAATATTTAGGCAGCATGGTGAGGTTGGTTGGTTGTTGGAATTTTACATCCTGGCAACATCTAAGGTCATATCAGGATGGATATCAACTTGTGACAGTGTGCACCCATGGCAACTTTGTAGTGCTGCCCTACTGGGAAACCAGGCCACCAGCACCATGACCTGATATCCCACTCGGTCACATTATGCTGACACTGAGCCAACCTGTCCTTACCCTATCATAATAATGCCGAGCACACACATGACACACAACATACAGGGCACACCCAGCACACATACCACACACAACACACATATCACATGGAGAACATACAACACACACCACACACATCACACACATCACACACACCACACACACCACACACACCACACACCACACACACCACACACACACCACACACACAACACACCACACACACCACACACCACACACACCACACACAACACACACAACACACCACACACCACATACACCACCCACACCACACACACCACGCCCACCGCACGCAGCGCACGCAGCGCACACAACGCACACAGCACACACAGCACATGCAACACACACCAAACACAACACACGCAATACACGCAACACACACAACACACGCATCACACACAACACACACACAACACAACACATACACCACCCACACCACATACCACACACATCACACACCACACACACCGCACACACCACACACACCACCCACACCACCCACACCACAGACCACACACATCACACACACCACACATACCACACACACCACACACACCACGCCCACCGCATGCAGCGCACGCAGCGCACGCAACGCACTCAGCACAACATGACACACAGCACACCCAGCACACACATCACACACAGCACATGCATCACATGCAACACACGCAGCACACGCATCACACACAACACACACAACACATGCAACACACACAACACACACAACACACGCAGCACACACAACACACACACCACACACAACACACATAACACACACAGCACACACAGCACACGAATCACACACATCAGTCACAGCACACACAACACACGCATCACACACAACACACACAGCACACACATCACACACAACACACACAACACACACAGCACCCCCTGTTGGCTGAATTGGCTAAATGAGTTACGCAGGGTGTATGAAGGCTCCGTACAAAGTATGACGCCTGGGCCAATTCAGCCTGTCAGGAACAATCCAGGCGTGATTAGAATTTCCAATCTCATTAGCCCCCAGTGTGCGGCTAATTGCAACTCACGCCCACAATTCGCTTAGTGGGAAAAGCACACTGCAGTCGGGGAGGGCCCGCTAGGTGGAGCTCTCAAGGGTTCGCTGTTTTATGCCACGGCTTTAATGTTGCATAGTCCGATGGTTTTTAATTTCTGTCATTTTCTGAGATAAATATATTAGGTTGATCCTTGTAATGTATCTTACTTTAATTTGAAGTAACTTTTATTTTAAATGGCTAACTTTTGAGATATTTGAAGTGCGACCATGTACATTTGATTTGGCAAGCACTCCAAACTCTGAAACCATAGGCTTCGACATTAACAGGTTCTATTAAATTGCTTCATTGTTCCCTTCTATGTGATGACACGTGTTTACTAAGTGGTCCAGTATTTGTTGGCTTTTGTTCCTGGAACCTTCATTTTTATTCCGGGAGTGTGAATGGTAAATCAATATCTCCACCAGGAATCGAACCGACGACCACTCGCTTGAGAAGCAGGCGTTCTATCTGCTTGTAAAATTGGCCGATATATGAGATATGGGATATGGAGAACTCTGCTATAATAAATTGTAAACTTGTCTATAAAATGGTAAATAGTATGTAAAACCAAAGGATATAAGGTATATGTGGACTTGGTGCTCTATTACTAATTGAGGATAGACATTTTGTGTTAATATAGTATAGAGAGAGAGGGTCACTTCTTGACCTGAGAGAGGGTCACTTCTTGACATGTGGGACAGTCTTTGGGAAGTCGCCTCACTTACCCCCTCCCCTCCAAGATTTATTTATGGATCACTGCACCAGATACAACAGGGCACTGTAGCCAGATCTGACCATGCCTTGGCAACAAGGATATTGAACCCTCATTGGTGGATAGAGGAATGATTGTTAGGGATTGGAAGACTGGATCATGTGATCACCACCATCTTGTTCTTGAAACTATAAATACAATAAATGAGAGAGTCTCACTCTCCTACCTTTCACTCTTTATCTACTTTCCTTCCTTGCCTGTAGTGATTTCTTATTAGCCTATCTACACCACTCAAACCACCAGGCGTCGACTTTACATACCGATCCACTCCGTTCTCTCAGCCACCAAGGTTTCACTTAGCTAATTCTAACCTTCCTCAGCCCACGTGACGGACCCGGTGGCTGAATCAGTAGAGCGCAGGCTTTCCGTGCGGAAGATCAGGAGTTTGACCCCAGCCGAATCAAACCAATGACTTATAAAATTCCAACAATTGTATACATCCAGGCAAAGCATTTACATATACATACACAGGTTAGGTACAACAACTACACAGCGCGTAGCTTGTACAGGATCATGACCACAGCACCAGTGTCATGGGGGTGATGAAAACGGGAACTATTGCGACTAGCGCGGGACTCTAACCAACATCTCCAGTATGCTAACAATTACACCACCTAGGCTCCCTGATATCACCACCCTACCCACACCTGTCTACGCGGCTCCTTACAAGAACATTCATTTTTACATACAAGTGAATCTTCTTTAAAGTCCTGTAGTAGTTGGCATTGACCTCTTGAGCAATGAGCCACATAGACAGATAGCGCAGATAGGGTGTTTGCATCAGGGAGCCTAGGTGGTGAAATGGTTAACACATTTCCATCGGAATGGCAGGAAGTGTGGGTTTAAATGCTGCTCTAGGCACAATGTCCCACATGTTCATTGCCCCCACCTCCCCTGACACCGTGAAAAGTTTGTGTACCTCTGTGGTATTTAAGTCTATGTTGTATTAAGATAGGAGTTTACATTAGACTAAATTGAAGTAGTCGTCAGAGAACTTCTACACATATTCTTTATATATATATATACTATCAACTATCTACTTCTAAAATCACTTGTTGGGCTCAGTATCTGAAAGATCACACAAGAAAACACAATATTGTACTCACATGGTTTAATCCAAACTAAAGTTTACACAAGCACACGTTACATACAGATCTGGACTGGCTGGTGGTGGTGGTGAGAGAGAGAGTGCACCTGACCTGCACCCCTATTTATATTGGGTCATTAGTCATGTGACCTAGCTTTCTTGTACCTGGCACCCCTTTGCTTGCAGAGTAATGTATAAGGTAGCAGCTATCACATAGGCCGTAATCGATTAACACAACCCGAGCGACTCGGGTCACCCGAGTCGTCAGAATTTCAAATCAAATACTGCGAGTAGAGTCGACAAATACACGTGCCATGTGCAAAACGATCCGACCCAAGTAACCCACCCCCTAGCTAGGGTTGTCTACAAGCGATGATGTCACATTTGCGCTGGTACCGTCCTGCAGGATAACAGCTACCGATACCAGTCATACATGCTTTTTAAAAAACAATAACTTAGGTTAATAAAATGGAAATATAGCTAAACTAGACCATCATAAAATACTTTAAATCCTATTTTGCTGTAGTTTTATCGGTTATTTAAAAAAAAAAAAAAATGTGTCCACCCGAGCGCGGAGAAACGTATTCGATTATTCGACCTGAGTGTGTAGGATGTGCGCATGCGCCAAAAAGTGGCTCGGGTGACCCGAGTTGATTAATCGATTACGCCCCGGGAGACCCTTTTTCTGTCCAATAGTAGCGTTATTTCCCTGCAACCACATTAATAATATGTATTACCTCTATATCGTTATATGCACATACAACATGCTTTTTGAATAGTATTTAGCTACCCCAACATTCCGAAATATTTTACAACTGGTTGCCATGGAGAGGACCTGGTACAAGCTGCAGGCTGCCAGGCTAAGCCCCCGTCACACATAGCCGGACGAGCCCCGGATCTTTAGCCGGACCACCCCTGGACCACTCCCCCGCACCACCCCGGACCGCCCCAGATAAAATCTCTATTTTTGGTCGTTTTTGCCTCGCTCTCACACTTACCCGGATGAGCCACGGCCCACAGCCACGGATTAGTCCCGGATCAGCCCCGGATCGTCCCCGGACAACCCCCGGACAACCCCCGGACAACCCCCGGATGACCCCCGGACTACTTCCGGAGTATAAAATGACCCAGACTGCCCCGGACGAGACACGGACGACCCCAGACAACCCGGATGAGTCACGGATCACACACGGATGATGCCGGTTAACCCCAGATTGCAATATTCCCCAGATCGCCCCGATCACCCCGGATGTTTTAATCATTTTAAAACAGCCGGGGATCACCAAGGACCAGCCATGGATGAGCCATTGATCACGCCGGATCGCCACGGATCACGCCGGATAACGGTCCGGTCCCTGATGCGGGTAGGTCTGCCCTAGGCTTTATTGAACTGGCCCTGTAAGTGCATTGCCTCTATGTATTATGTAATCCTAAGCAGTAAATGACTAATGGACGTAAACCATTTAAAAGACTTACAATTTCACAGGGATGAGTGTAGTAGTCTGCACTGACCTCTCAGGCAAGGAGCAACATAGACAGGTAGACGTTGATAGGGTGATTGCATCTGGGAGTCTAGGTGGTGTAATAGTTAACATACTAGTCACATAGTGGCAAGAAGTGTGGGTTCGAAATCCTGATCTAGGCGCAATATTTCCCATTTTCGTGGTGTGTAACTAGTTACGCGAATATTATTAACCAAAGTGTAAGTTACTTGTTGGTACCACAGGACGGGGGTCTGTGCAACCAAGGTGTGTATGCAGCAGTATCCTGCTTTGAAGTCGGGCCGGTCTACTGGACAGCCCGCACATACCGGCGGTGACAGCGCATGGGTGCCGATGTGCGTATGCGCAGGACACTATCTGCCGTCAGTCGCGGAGAAATTTACTTCATAAATAAACGGAGGGGCCTTTTAGAGGTACCAGCCAGGGAAACGACTCATCCAACTATAGATAATGTTTGTCTTGTCTTAGTTGTCTTGTCTCAATTGTCTACGGTGCATCCATTAATAACACTGACATGACAGTTGCACTTGCAGTGGCCAATGCTTCTGAGTTGCTCCAATTTGTTTTCTTTACAAGATAAATGTATTCGATTGATCATTATAATTACAACCAACCTCACTTTAGTTTGAAATCCCTTTTATTAGAAATGGTTAATTTTAGAAGTATTTTAAGTGAAAACATGCCAAGTTTAATTGTGGCATGCACATCAAAATGATTGGCACCCTAGGTATCCGCAGTGATGGGTGCAATAAAATGTACTTAGTCTTCCCTTTTATGTGACAACAAAAGCCTAATAAGTGCACCAGTAACAAAAGTTTGATGTGTGGAATTAAATATATTTGATGCTTTCTTTGGAATTGGCAGTTTTAAATGAAATATTATTTGCCGGTGAAAAATTTAGAAGAGGGGGGAAAAAAGCCTAAAAAATACAAAGAAATTCCAAGGGGAATTGCATAAAACCCATCCAGCATTTAAAATCAAGCACCCATTTCGGTGAAGCGCCTTGACCACTCCCTACGACAGTGGGGTAAGTCCCCCATTTGTACTGTGTGAGAGGACACTTCCGCCTGTGTGAACAGGAGTAGCATTGACTTAGTATTCCCTTATATGTAACAACAAAACCCTAATAAGTGCACAAATATAACAAAATTGAAGCTTCCATTGAAATTGACAGCTTTAAATGAATTGCTATCTGCCAGTGCAAAATTGAAAGGAGGGAAAAAATCCCACAAAATACAAAGAAATTCCAAAGGAAGATACATAAAACCCATCCAGCGATTAAAATCAAGCACCCATTTCGGTGAAGCGCCTTGACCACTCACTACAAGAGCGGGGTAAGTCCCCCTTTTGTGTTGTGTGAGAGGACACTTCTGTCTGTTTAAACATAAGTAGCGCTGGCAGGTGACATGACCGGAAGTGAAGCCTACTTCCGGTATGCTGCCTCCAGGTCAGCCTGAGGGAAGGTAAAGCAAACATCAGACTCTTGCTGCTGCAGGCCTGAAACCCAGTTGTAAAATACTACTACCGATAGCCTGGGACTTTCTACTAGCCATATATCAAGAGTCCAGGTGAAAAACCCCGTCAATGCCAATCTAAAAATTGGGATAAACATTGGAATCAAACTTAGAAAAACATTATTTGTTTACATTCCTACTGTTTTTGTCATTACTCCATAACCATGCAATCACAACAAAAGTGGAATTTGTCAGAATTAAAATTATTTTCATGTCAAAATCTTTCATTTTAATTGCATTTTTGGATGGGCGTTTGGATGGGCGTTTACAGGGTTTTGTGCCTGAACTCTTCATATATACACATACAAATACATTTATGTGCAATATAATCTATTATATAAATATAAAATGGCGGGTGAGGTTATTATAATATTATTTATTATCCTATGATCTTATAATATTATTTATTATCCTACGACTTCATGATTATTTCTTGTCCATGATATATATTTGCTGCGGGTCAGCACTCTCTTGCTGCTTCCCCTCCCCCCACCTTCTACACTCCTCACTTCTGCTGTTTGCTTGGCACACTACACACCTATTCCTTTCACTTAGCCTGACTGTATATACATATATATACATATATATATATATATGCAACCCCATCCTGACATGACCTTACATGTTGCCAGGTTGTAAAACTCCACCAACCAGCCATATGTCATGCAGAACAAATTATGCGAGTATACAGATATGTAAGGGTTAATTATTACTATTAATTGTTATACTCTGTAAGACCAACACTGTACCGCTGGCTCCACCTAGCCTCCTCTCCTCCACCGGATGTAGACCAGAGTCAGTCGCACCAGAGGATTTGTATATACAGAAATATACATATACATCCATACATATATACACATATATATATATAGCCTACATGTGTGCATATATACACATATATACACATATACACATATACACGTATACACGTATGCACATATACACGTACACACATTCGCACATACACCCACATACCCATACACCCACATGCACACATACACACCTACACACATACACATGTATACACATACACACATATGCACATACACTCATACCCACATACACACATACCCACATACACGCATACACACATACATATATACACACCTACACACATACACACATGTACACATACACATACCCACCCACACTCACATACACACATACCCACATATGCACACATACATACACGCATACACACATACCCACACACACACATGCCCACACACACATAGCCACATACACACATACACCCATACACATATACACACATACCCACACCTACACACATGCACCCATATACACATACACACATACACACATACCCCCACATACACACACGCATACACACATACATACACCCACATACACACACATATAATGATATACACACATATACACATACACACATACACACACACACATACATAGTGGCGGTCAGACCGTCATTCTGCAGATCGCCATAAGAACTCAGTGTACTTAATTGTATTGCACATCGCCGGTTCAGTCTGTGTCATATTCCGCTTGCTTATTGCGGGGCCTTGCGGCTGTCTATACTCGGGCCCGGTGAACGTTGCTTGCAGTGTTCTATCAATGCAAACACAGCAAATGGTCCAGTCGGCTGAGAAACTGAGTGAAATGTATGAGGAACGCAAACCTCCGAAGAAAGAAGACGTGGTGTCAGCTTCGACGGCGGAGCGGGACTCTGCAGGGGGCTATGACATGGAGGAGGGGTGAGCGGGAGCTGACGGGCAGGAGAGGGAGCTGGAGGACGACATGGATCACTGCCTGCACTGCCGGCGCCATAGACGCTCCGCCAGCTCAAGCTCCGCGACTGGGAGGTCAGCAAGCCGCGAGATAAAACAAAGAAGTAAATGGTCCATTCGTCGAAATCTGGAGCACCGAAAGTACTTGAACAAATTAACCCCCTTTGAGTTGATACAGTTATCATGTGGGTGGGTCCTTGATAACAAAGACCTAGACCTCCAAGACTTGAGACGTTTTGTGAAACATATCAAATACATTGCGGGTAAAGCTAAGCCGGGTCAGTTTCAAGATCAAGCACACACAAGCTATGACCTGGCAATCAGAAAGTTGGCAACCACTGAGGGTGCGAGAAATGCGGAGGTGGCACTTCAATATTACGCATTTGAGAACATGCGGGGTCAGTCATCTAAGAGGGGCTCTAGCGGGGCCAAGAATTCCCAGGGTAATAAATACGAAGCAACTTTTTTCGAAAGATGGGAAAAAACCTTGCTTTGGATATAACAAAGAAGAGGGTTGTAGCAGGGATGAGAAAACCTGTAATTTTGGCCGCTAGTGTTGTCGGAGAGGGAGCATGTCCCACATTAGGGTTAAGTGCCGCAAGGAGTGAATTCCTAGAGGTTGGGGCAGGACTGGGGCAGATCGCCTATCTAATTCTGTTGCGGGTGTTGTTGAACCTCCTCTAGATTGTGTGACACCTGCCGATATACCGGCCACCTTGCCAGAAGTGCATGGCTCTCGTTGTGTTAATATTAACAATGTTGTGCCACACTGTAATGATTCGGGAGTGGGTGAGTATGTGTCACAGCGAGCTAATTGAACGTCGCCACATAAGCACCCCTGATCTGGGGCCGTATGCACGAATCGGGGTTAGGGCCTTAACCGCGGTTTGGCTAGCTCCACACGGCTAAATGTGAGAAATCTGTATGCACGAATCGGTGTTAGTGCTCACCGCAAAATTTAGCCTAGGCTAAGCTAAACCACTTTCAAATCAGGTTTTACCTCTAGCCGGGGTGGTTAGTGTGCGTGTGTAGCTCTCACTCTATTGAATGCGATCATATTTAACAGAATTACATACACAATAAGTGAAATTTGATCAATTTAACCCTAAATGCCAAGCGTTATTAAGGCTACCGCCACATTGGCGGCGATATTAATAGTAATATTTTCGAATCGACGAACATAAAGTAAACAAATCGCCGCCGCCACCGCATCGACATCGCTTTCCATACTGGCGGCGGCGGCGGTTTGTTTACTGTAAGATCGTCGATTCGAAAATATAACTAGTAATATCGCCGCCAATGCGGCGGTAGCCTTAATAACGCTTCGAATTTAGGGTTAAATTGATAAAATTTCACTTATTGCGTATGTAATTCTATTAAATATGATCGCATTCAATAGATTTGAGCCTAATATATGGGTACAAACACAGAGGGAATTCCCAAATCTATAAATAAACTCACGGTTAGCTATTCGCAGCGGCTAAAACATTGGTGCATACCGATTCACATATTTCTCAAATCCCCCACTACCCTGAGGTAGCTATCCACGGCTAGTGCCCTAACTCCGGCTAAGCCTAACCCCGATTCGTGCATACGGCCCCTGAAGTGCATTGATACCCCTGATATTATTTGTACTAATCGAGTTAACTGCCACCCTAATGGGGATCCACTTGATAATAATTACTGCATGCCGATAATGTCTACCGGTATGGAGGCATATGTGACCCCTGGGGGCAAAGGTGCTGGGGGGGGGAGGGGGGGGGGGGTGACGTCACATGCTCCGTATGGCATGACAGAGCCTCCGCTATATGCCCCGACTGGGAGGCCATTGACTATTAGCTGTTGTGAGTGGCCTGATTGTTGGGGCCACTGGTCAATTTAATAGGTGTCGGAGTGTTTTTTCATCACTGCTGCATGTTTGGGCACAATTTGCATCTGCACCCATCTGTTTCAGGGGAAGGTTTCTCAATTTAAACCCTGCCGCATCTTCTGTGACTGCTTCACCAAGGACCTACCTGACCCAAACTCTGACTATATTCTACACGGAGCTATTTTTGGGTTTAAGGTAATTAATCCCTCTTGTACAACAACGTATTCTGGCCGTTACACACAGATCATGAATCCTATTCATAAAGGCTTGATTAATAAGAAACTTGATAATGAGTTAACTTGTGGGTATATTTCTAGGTCTGATAGCACCCCCCCCCCCCCCTTTGCATACACAACATCTTTGCTATCCCTAAGTCAACGGGGGAGGGGTACCATACTATTATCAACTGTGGTGTTCTCTGTGGCGGAGTGGTTAGAGTGTCTGACTTTTTTCTAGGTCATACTCCTAATCTGAAGGTCAGTGGTTCGATTCCCTGTGCCCCCACCTCTGCCTATTTGGATTTCGACTACTGTGTATAACTTACAGCGTCATCAAAGGCCAGTTGCTCTCATACCATACCTATGTGGTGTGGGAGGTTAACAATCCCTTGGGTCGGTAAAAGTGTAGGCTCGGGCTTTCTATCGACCTGGGCCCATATGCAGGAGTCGGTGATAGCGGCATTTGGTGTTACAGCCTCTCATACCATGTCTATGTGGTGTGGGAGGTTAAAAATCCCTTGGGTCAGTAAAAGTGTAGACTCGGGCTTTCTATCGACAAACTGTCTAATGGTGAAAACAAGTCTATTCAGACTTATCCATGATGTGCTGTATAAATAAATCTTCAAGAATGCGGCACCATTGTTGCCCGCCGAAGTGCTTAAAATGTTCTCCTTTATGTCAGGGAGCGAAGTTCATGTTTCCACACGTCCTGCATTATTATTGGGATTTAGGGCACTCCTACGTAAATGCCAGATTACGGACTCCGAGTCCATCCTCTTACACTCAGACTTCTCGTTTCACACATGCAGCAGGGTTGTCACCGGGCAAGGGGTGACTGGTCCTCAGACAGGGTATATAAATACATTGCCCACCCATTTCTCCGAGAGGTTTGTCTCCGACATCCGCATGCCCGCTAGCCTGGGGGATGTGGTGTAATTCTCTAGGTCGGACTCCTAATCTGAAGGTCGGTGGTTCGTTTCCTCATGCCCCCATCTCTGCCAATCTGGATTTCCACCGCTGTGTATAACTTACAGCATCATCAAAGGCCAGTTTCTCTCATACCATGTCTGTGTGGTGTGGGAGGTTAAAAATCCCTTGGGTCGGTTAAAGTGTAGGCTCGGGCTTTCTATCGACAAACTGTCTAATGGTGAAAACAAGCCTATTCAGGCTTATCCATGATAGGCAGTATAAATCTTCAACAACAACAAAAGAATTCTGTTTGGGAGGGTCCTTTGGATGTGGCATTTGTCAGCCCAGCCAGATACTATCGATATATATAAATATTTACTATACAATGATGTCAAATAAAGATTGTATCATCCACTCAGGTCTTCCTCATAATGTGTACCTTACACCCAAGTATATACTAAGGTATATGCCGATGTAAGAAATGACATGGTGCTGCTCCTCGTGGCGATTCGGGGAGCCGGGCGGGGGGGTTGATGGTTATTCCACTAGTCGGCATGACAGGGCGACATATACACTATGGAGCACACGCCCACTCCGTCCGTCCGTCATTCTACACATCGCCATAAGAACTCACTGTACTCAATTTTATTTTGTATGTGATTGGGTAGGGCATTTGTCCACCCAGCAAGATACTATCGATATATATATATATATATATAATGAGCACGGTATTCATAGAATATATTCATTCACGAATGCCGTAAGGCAATTAAAGTTAGAGGTCGATAAAATCAGTGTAAATAGCTAGTAGGCGTACTGCCCACCATAGTGTGAATGGGCCTCAACCATTCCGACAACGGTCAGCTGCACCGGTGTCACTGGAAAAGACTCCAAAATCAAGTCCTGTGACTAGTTCCAATTTTCTGCCTGGGTGAGATGAGTGTAAAAAGTAACAGGCGTACTGTAAAGCCTAATGTGACCGTGCCACCACCATTCATGTGGGTAATAAAATCAGTGCAAATAAATATAAGGCATATTGTCCAGCATAGTTTGACCGAGAAATTTCTTTGACATTTCTATATGGTCATTGTAGCAGTCGCCAAAATATTAGTAAACCGTACAAGTAAAATATGTAGTTACTTCGACGCCATTACCAGTAATCACTCAAGCATGATGCGCAATGCCGAAGTTCAACTCAGTTAAGGCCCTGTCACATTACGGCGTATGGCGGGGGCGTATTGAAAACCTACGTACGTTCTGCGAATGCCGGCCTATGATGACCTTTGGTGACCTATCGGGTGTTTTTTAGCGTATGTGTAACATATGAGGAGCGTACGAGGAGCATATGAGAGCGTACTGTGACACTTTTTGACAGTTTTGATTGGCATATGGAACCTATGCGTAGCGTATGCGTAGCGTATGCATAGCGTATGAGCATATGAGTAGCGTATAAGTCAAGATCGATGTCGAGACCTATGGCATACGCTTTGAATACGCTGTGCATACGCTGTACATACGCTGTGCATAAGCTAGGGGTACGCTCCCATACATAACTCGTAGGCTATGCGTACGCTACATACGCTAGAGATACGCCGGTGACGCAAGTTGAGCGTATGCGTAACCTACGCCGGCGCACCCTTTGCGTACGAGGAGCATACACCGGCGTACGAGGAGCGTACACTGGCGTATGAGTAGCGTATGAACCATACGCTCCCATAGGTCGAGATTTTTTGAGCATGCACAAACAAATTTGGACGGACGGACGGGAGAAAGCGTATGGCGGCGTACAATGGCATATGCCGGCATAGGCCGTCACATGACGGCCTATGCGTAGCGTATGCGTAGCGTATGGCGGCGTATGGCGGCGTATATGACGTAATGCGCCTACACCGCCGTACGCTCCCACAAAAAACCCTAATGTGACAGCCCCTTTACAGTTCATAAGTCATTCAGACCCAACGTATATTAATGAAAAACATGCACGACTAGCCTGACACAGATGTAGTATTTCTTGGTGTCCGCCTCTATTTTGACTGTAGTTGCCATCGATAGGTAAATCCCAGGTAAAATGCTGTCACCAACTCAGTTACAGGTCATAAAGCTTCCAGACACAACGTATATTCACTGACAGGTCCTGCCGTGAGTTGTGAAATGAAACAAAACATGGCGACTCGAAAATTAGCGTGTCGGACTTTTCCAACGTTTAAACGCTAATAATTCCGTGAATACAGTAGCCACCTGGCTGAAACTCGCACAAAAGACGCTAACGTTGTTAATAAAGGAACGGGTGAAAAATAATCGCCCAATTCCGGTTATTTGTTGAGAAATCTGTAGAAAAATACCGCTGACTCGCGTACATCCAGGCTAGCTTGAAATCTAGGCTCATGTGATGCCAACTGTATGTACTGGCGCATGACCGGAGTGGTGTCGCACAAAAAGAGGCCCCGGAACGCAGTAAATCGGCTGAGCCGGTGTATGAATAAATAAATAAATAATTAGCATGCATATTAAAAGAGAAATAAATATCACAAGATGCTCCGCCCCTTTATATTCATATAATACGTTATATCTCACATATATATATATTTACGATACAATGATGTCAAATAAAGATTGTATCATCCACTCCGGGCTTCCTCATAATGTGTACCTTACACCCAAGTATATAGTAAGGTATATGCCGATGTAAGAAATTGCATGGTGCTGCCCCTCATGGCAATTCCAATTGTTATCTCATTTGTTGGATTGGGGTTTACAGGGTTTTGCACCTAAACTCCTCATATATACATATATATGCATATTTCCATATATCCACATATATATATACTTATATATGAATATATATGTACGCACACATATATATATACATATATATATACATATATAAACATATATATACATATATATACATATATATACATATATATATGAAGTGGGAGATACTATAAACAAGGTGTGACTGTTATGGGCTTGCGGCCAGTCACCCGAAATTAATTGCCGGCTGCTTGCAGATGCGGGCCCGCAATGGGTATCAAACCCGGGAAAGGGTTCACTGCTGTAACTCATTGCTGGCAGATGTGCCGTGGCGTCCCAGCCTACTCTCCTAGCAACGGAAAAGAGTTGTCGGGCTCGGACCCATCAGATGTGTTTCGTGTAGGCTCTGATGTTTTCAACGATATTCTGGTTTTAAATGCAGTAATCAAAAGCATCTTAACTATGGGGAAGTTTGATACACTTTATTTATCCTCTGGCTGACATTGAATGGGTTTAGATGGTGTTATTAGGAAGTGTAATACATATATATAAATATATATATATATATATATATGTAAAAACCATGTCTTTGAAGATGGCCAATCAGAAAGCTGTTCACTGTGTTCACCCCAATCGTATTGCTTTTTCAATCACCTACTATTTAGGCTTCCTCATTCCTATTTTCCCTTCCTCATTCCTATTTTCCATTCCTCATTCCTATTTTCCATTCCTCATTCCTATTTCCACTTCCTCATTAATATTTCCCCTTCATCATTCCTATTTCCCCTTCCTCATTCCTATTCCCCCTTCCTTATTCATACTTCCCCTTCATCATTCATATGTCCCCTTCCTCATTCTTATTTCCCCGTCATCATTCCTATTTCCCCTTCCTCATTCCTATTTCCCCTTACTCATTCCTATTACCCCTTCCTCATTCATATGTCCCATTCCTCAATCCTATTTCCCGATCCTCATTCCTAGTTTCCCTTCCTCATTCCTATTCTCCCTTTCTCATTCCTATTTCCCCTTCCTCATTCCTATTTCCATTCCTCATTCCTAGTTCCACTTCCTCATTCCTATGTCCCCATCCTCATTCCTGTTTCCCATTCCTCATTCCTCATTCCTATTTCCCCTTCCTCATTCCTATTTGCCTTCCTCATTCCTATGTCCCCTTCCTCATTCCTATTTCCCTTCCTCATACCCATTGTCCCTTCCTCATTCCTAGTTCCCTTCCTCATTCCTATGTCCCGTTCCTCATTTCTATTTCCTGTTCCTCATTCCTATTTCCATGTCCTCATTCCTATGTCCCCTTCCTCATTCCTATTGCCCCTTACTCATTACTAGTTCCCATTCCTCATTCCTATTTCCCCTTCCTCATTCCTAGTTCCCCTTCCTCATTCCTATTTCCCTTCCTCATTCCTATTTCCCGTCCTCATTCCTATTTCCCCTTCCTCATTCCTATGTCCCCTTTCTCATTCCTATGTCCCCTTCCTCATTCCTATTTCCATTCCTCATTCCTACTTCCCCTTCCTCATTCCTATGTCCCCATCCTCATTCCTGTTTCCCATTCCTCATTCCTATTTCCCATTCCGCATTCCTATTTTCCCTTCCTCATTCCTATGTCCCTTCCTCATTCCTATTTCCCTTCCTCATACCTATTTTCCCTTCCTCATTCCTATTTCCCTTCCTCATTCCCATTTCCCCTTCCACATTCTTGTCCCGTTCCTCATTCCTATTGCCCCTTCCTCATTCATATGTCCCATTCCTCATTCTATTTCCATTCCTCATTCCTATTTCCCTGTCCTCATTCCTATTTCCCCTTCCTCATTCCTATTGCCCCTTACTCATTGCTAGTTCCCCTTCCTCATTCCTATTTCCCTTTCCTCATTCCTATTTCCACTTCCTCATTCCTATTTCCCCGTCCTCATTCCTATTTCCCCTTCCTCATTCATATTTCCCCTTCCTTCTTCCTATTTCACCTTCCTCATTCCTATTTCCTCATTCATATTGCCCCTTCCTCATTCCCATTGCCCCTTGCTCATTCCTATTTCCCCTTCCTCATTCCTATTTTCCCTTCCTCATTCCTATTTCCCTTCCTCATTCCTATTGCCCCTTCCTCATTCCTTCCTCATTGTACATTTCAGGTGAGTCACTCAGTAGAGCCGCCATACCTTGACGACCAGGACAGGTCACGTGGGTGGATCGCTTCGTTGCTATTGCAATGTTGCTTCTGTGTCACACTGTTTGTATATCCAGTGAAACCCCGTTATAAATACTAGGAAGCGACGAGTATCAATTTTCTAAGTCATTGGTTTGACTCGACCAGGGTTCAAAGCCGTGGGTTCGAATCCCACGATCTGCCAAAAAGGGAGATGGACACTCAACTCATTTGGCCATCCGCCTGGTCTACATCCCGTCGCGCGTGCACAATTACAGCCATGTCGACTAAGTGATGGTGAGGAGGAGGCTGAGGGGGGGGGGGAGAATTGGACATGACAACCCCATCACTCTGATGGCGCCATATGCGGATAGCGTCTTCCCCTATATCGCAATTCTACCCACCTAACATGGCAACCACTGTAACAAAATATTGAACGCGGTGGCCGAATCGATAGAGCGCAGGCTTTCTGTGCGGAAGTTGAAATCCCAGCCGAGTCAGACCAAAGACTTATATTAAATTTGATACTTGTCACGTCCTAGCCTGGCATTGTGCATTATTAGGATAGGGAAAGGACTGACTAGTTCAGTGTCAAGATAATGTGTCTGAGTGGGATATCGGGTCATGGTGCCAGTGGATTGGTCTCTCATTGGGGCAGTGCTATAAAGTCAGCATAAGTGCACATGGGCACAAGTCGGTATGCATCCTGATATGACATTAGATGTTGCCAGGACATAAAACTCCAACAACCAACAAACCAACAGCCCGAAGTAACATAAAAATGGCGTGGGTGGTGATGAAAATGGGAAATATTGTGCCTAGATCGAGACTCAAACCCAGATCTCTTTGCATTCCGGGCTAATGTGCTAACCGTTACACCACCTAAGCTCCCTGATGTCACCACACTACCCACGCCTACCTGTCTATGAGGCTCCTTGCCTGAGAGGTCAGTGCAGACTACAACACTCGGCCCCCTGGAATTGTAAGTCTTTTAATGCTTACAATTAAATACATACAGGCAATGCACTTACATCATTATATACATACACAGGGTAGGTTCAACAACTATACAGCATGTAACTTGTACAGGGTCATGGTCACTGCAACCAGTGTCATGGGGGGGTGATGAAAATGGGAAATATTGTGCCTAGAGCGGGACTCAAACCCACATCTCTTTGCATTCCGGGCTAGTGTGCTAACCGTTACACCACCTAGGCTCCCTGATGTCACCACACTACCCACGCCTATCTGTCTATGCAGCTCCTTGCCTGAGAGGTCAGTGCATACTACTACATATATATAATATGCATGTATATATGTATATATAATATACATAATGTATATGAATGTATATATAAACATATATACATAATGTGTATGCATTTAGGTAAGCATAATACATGTATGCCTGTATATAAACATATATATATATAGTATGTATATGTATGTGTATACACATATATCAATATATCAATATATCAATATATCAATATATCAATATATCAATATATCAATATCATATCAAATATCAATATCAATATATCAATATATCAATATATCAATATATCAATATATCAATATATCAATATATCAATATATCAATATATCAATATATCAATATATCAATATATCAATATATCAATATATCAATATATCAATATATCAATATATCAATATATCAATATATCAATATATCAATATATCAATATATCAATATATATATATAGATATATAGATAGATATATAGATATATAGATATATATATATGTATGTCAACTGCGACTTATGCGATGGACATATGCCTGAGGAAAGAATTCCAAGAATTAAACAAATTGACCTCAACCCATCTACCGACTCGCTAATCAGACGGGATGGCCGAATGAGGTAGAGCATCCGTCTCCTGTGTTGGTAGACCATGGGATCGTGGGTTCAAAACCTGGTCGAGTCAAACTGATGAGTTAAACATTGATACTTCTCATTTCCTAGCCAGGCGCTCGGTATTATTAGGATAGGGCAAGGACTGGTTGGCTCAGTGTCAGGATAATGTGACTGAATGGGATATCAGGTCATGGTGCTGGCTGCCTGGTCTCCCAGTGGGGCAGCACTGTAAAGTCACCATGAGTGCGCACTGTCACAAGTCGGTACCTGTCCTGATATGACCTTAGAAGTTGCTAGGATGTAAAACTCCAACAAACTAACAAACCGGCTCGCAAATAGGAGAATGTTTACAGTATTATTGACTGTAAGCCCCAGTCGACCTCAATCACAGAACTCCACAATTACTTCTTTGCGATCTAAAGCAAAAACGCGTCATGTTTCATTGAAAATATTAGATGGTCAATGAATATATCGCGTAGCAGACGACATTTAGCCAGCGCCGATAGCGGTTGCCTGGTTACCAGCTGCGCTATTAATCGTCTGTTGCTATGATGGATGGCGCCAACCCGACCGCCGCTCCCCCTGGCAACACCCGCCGTCATCAATACTGTTTAACACAGGCCAGGCCTGACCCTTCCCTGTCTATCTCCTGGTCCAGTCCCTGTAGTATCGACACCTCTACACCCTGACCACCCATCAACCCACCCACCTCCATCGCCAATTACAGACGACATTTTACTGCCGACTTGCTTGCTGCTTGGTCCATGGCAGTTACTCTCAATGATTACTTGATAAGGAATCTCTTTATTTAATTGATTTAAAGCTGCATGGTCTGATGAAAGCGTCAACTTTGTAAAAACCAAAACACTGATGACCTAAATTTGATTCTGGTGCATTTATTAAACATTTGTCCCCACATAGAAGGGGAACACTGAGTCAATTTAATCGAAGGTGTTACTGCAGAAGAAGCCTTTGGTGTGAGAGTTTTTGGCGTGCTTGCCAAACTTAAATTGACAATGTTTGCACGTCAGATGGGGTGGGATGGGGTAGGATGGGGTATGATGGGGTATGATGGGGAATGATGGGGGTATGATGGGGTATGATGGGGTATGATGGGGTATGATGGGGTATGATGGGGTATGATGGGGTATGATGGGTATGTGGGGTAGGATGGGGTATGATGGGGTAGGATGGAGTAGGATGGGGTAGGATGGGGTAGGATGGGGTAGGATGGGGTAGGATGGGGTAGGATGGGGTAGGATGGGGGAGGATGGGGTAGGATGGGGTAGGATGGGGTAGGATGGGGTAGGATGGGGGAGGATGGGGTAGGATGGGGTAGGATGGGGTAGGATGGGGTAGGATGGGGTAGGGTGGGGTAGGATGGGGGAGGATGGGGTAGGATGGGGTAGGATGGGGTAGGATGGTGTTAGAGGGTGTGGAAGAGGGTGGGAGGGGTGGCGATGGAGGGGTGGAAGGGTGGAGAGCTGGAAGGGTGGATACGTGGAGGGTTGGTAGGGTGGAGGGGTGGAGGGGTGGAGGGGTGGAGGGGGGGGGTGGAGGGGTGAGGGTGGAGGGGTGGAGGGGTGGAGGGGTGGAGGGGTGGAGGGGTGGAGGGGTGGAGGGGTGGAGGGGTGGAGGGGTGGAGGGGTGGAGGGATGGAGGGGTGGAGCGGTGGAGGGGTGGAGGGGTGGAGGGATGGAGGGGGTGGGAGGCAGACTTGGCTCATTCTGGGGGCGAACATTGTAAATATAATCATCAACCTGAACTAAACCAATCACTGTCTTGATCCTATTCTACGCCTCCCCCCTCCCCCAACCACCAGCCATCCAGTGTAAGCTAATCAACCTACTGAACAACATCAACAACTAAACAACAAACAGAACACCCACGACCCTTCCAGCCGAACAACCATACCACCACTAATACTCCAGGGTAAAAGCCCTCAGGGCGAAGGGCCTCCTCAGCTTGGTGTTTGTGTAATGTGAAACACCAGAACAACCCTGGTACCAGCACAGCACCCCCGCACCCCACCCCCACCCCACCCCACACCATACGCCCCCACCTCGTTCGCCCACCAACCGCACTACCCCGCATCTAGCCACTAAGCCGGTCCTCCATTAGGATTTGTTGTTGGGGTTTTACATGCTAGCAGCATCTAAGGTCATATCGGTACGGGTACCGACTTGTGACAGTGTGTGCACTCATGGCGACTTTTTAGTGCTGCCCCACTGGGAGACCAGTCCACCAGAACCATGATGTTATATCCCACTCAGTCACATTATCCTGACACTGAGCCAACCAGTCATTGTCCTGTCCTAATAATGCCAAGCGCCTGGCTAGGAAGCGACAAGTATCAATTTTCAAGTCTTTGGTTTGACTCATCCAGGGTTTGAACCCATGCGTTAATATCCACAATCTGCCAAAACGGTACATGGACGCTCAACTCATTTGGCCATCCCTTGTTGTTTTTGGGGAGTTTTCAGTCGCATCGGTGCGCTGAAGGCTGCACATCTGCAGCACTGTATGGGCACCGCTGAAAGCGGTCCCATGTGGTCGGGAGTTGGCTTCCGATGGGTAGTGGTCAGAGAAAATTGGGGGGGGGGTAGGGGGAGGAAGAAAAAAGGCAGCCTAAGAGCCCAACCACAGTCCTCTAAGAGGGCCGGGGGACGCTGGGTGTTTGGTGTAGTTTTACGCCCTAGTAAGACCCTAGGCCATACCAGTACATGCACCGACTTATGACAGCGCACACTCATGGTCACCTTAGGGTGCTGCACCACTGGGAAATCACGTCTGGTCATCCCCCCCACCCATACACCTCACCCCTTCCCAGCACACCTACCCCACTACCCCGCTTCTCGCCACTGAGCCACCTCCTCCCCTATAACGCGCACAACAAACACAACCAATTCTTATGTCTCCAACCACTACACACCAGACGCCAACTCCCGGCCACATGGGACCGCCCTTTAGCAGTGCCCATACAGTGCTGCAGATTTGCAGCCTTCAGCGTGCCAATGCGACTGAAAACTCCCCCAAAATAACACAAACATTGTTATTACTTAAATTAGCCTCAGTGCCATATATTATTATTATTATTAACTCATGGACAAAATCAAGTAAGCTCATGTCCGTGTATGCAACCATTATAGGTTCGTCCAGCATAGAGCTTCTTTATGGGGTGCAGTGATTTTACAATTCCTACATTTGTTTTCAGTTTTTAGACATTCATTTATTAAGCAGGGTAAATTCCAACCACAGATAATTGCTTTTCCTCATTCCACTGGTCCACGTCCTAGACCAGTCATGAGAAACTTCAGGCTAGGTAGCGACAGGTATGAAGTGTTTCTTTGACGCGTTTGGATTTTGAACCTGGATTGCAAACCCCATGACCTGCCACATGCCAAGCAGGGTGCTTAACTCTTTAGGCCATCCTGCCTTGCTTCCCTCCCCGCCACTATGATAGCAGGCGTGGCAGTGTTGATGTTGGGTGACGTTGGGTGGTGTTAGGTTGTGTATGTTGATGCTGGATGGTGTGAGGTGGCATTGGGTGGTGTCGGGTGGTGTTGGATGGTGGTAGGTTGTGTAAGTTGATGCTGGATGGTGTAAGGTGGTGTTGGGTGGTGTTGGGTGGTGTTAGGTTGTTTAAGTTGATGCTGGATGGTGTAGGGTGGTGTCAGGTGGTGTTGGGTGGTGTTAGGTTGTTAACATTGATGCTGGATGGTGTAGGGTGGTGTCGGGTGGTGTTGGGTGGTGTTAGGTTGTTTAAGGTGATGCTGGATGGTGTAGGGTGGTGTCAGATGGTGTTGGGTGGTGTTAGGTTGTTAAAGTTGATGCTGGATGGCGTAGGGTGGTGCTAGGTTGTTTAAGTTGATGCTGGATGGTGTAGGGTGGTGTCGGGTGGTGTTGGGTGGTGCTAGGTTGTTAAAGTTGATGCTGGATGGTGTAGGGTGGTGTTGGGTGGTGTTTGGTGGGATAGGGTGGTGTTGGGTGGGATAGGGTGGTGTTGGGTGGGATAGGGTGGTGTTGGGTGGTGTTGGGTGGTGTTGGGGGGTAGGGTGGTGTTGGGTCGTGCTAGGTTCTGTATGTTGATGTTGGGTGGTGTAGGGTGGCATTGGGTAGTGTGGGGTGGTAGTAGGTGGTGTAGGGTGGGGTGGGGTGGTGTTGGGTGGTGTATGGTGGTGTTGGGTGGTGTTGGGTAGTGCTAGGTTCTGTATGCTGATGTTGGGTGGTGTCGGGTGGCATTGGGTGGTGTGGGGTGGTAGTTGGTGGTGTAGTGTGGTGTTGGGGTAATGCTAGGTGGTATATGGTGGTGTATGGTGGTGCTATGTGGTGTAGGATGGTGCTAGGTTGTGTAGGGTGGTGCTATGTGGTGTAGGGTGGTGTAGGGTAGTGTAGGGTAGTGTAGGGTTGTGATAGGTTGTGTAGCGTGGTGCTATGTGGTGCAGGGTGGTGTAGGGTAGTGTGGGGTGGTGCTATGTGGTGTAGGGTGGTGATATGTGGTGTATGGTGGTGCTAGGTTGTGTAGGGTGGTGCTATGTTGTGTAGGCTGGTGATATGTGGTGTATGGTGGTGATAGGTTGTGTAGGGTGGTGCTAGGTTGTGTATGGTGGTGCTATGCGGTGTATGGTGGGGCTAGGTAGTGTAGGGTAGTGCTAAGTTGTGTAGGGTAGTGCTAGGTTATGTAGGGTGGTGTTATGTGGTGTGTGGTGGTACTATGCGGTGTATGGTGGTGCTAGGTTGTGTAGGGTGCTGCTAGGTTGTGTAGGGTGGTGATATGTGGTGTAGGGTGGTGTAGGGTAGTGTAGGATGGTGCTAGGTTGTGTAGGGTGGTGCTATGTGGTGTAGGGTTCTGATATGTGGTGTAGGGTGGTATAGGGTGGTATTGGGTGGTGTAGGGTGGCATAGGGTAACATTGGGTGGTTTAGGGTGGCATAGGGTGGTATTGGGTGGGGTAGGGTGGTATATGGTGGTATTGGGTGGGGTAGGGTGGTATAGGGTGGTATTGGGTGGTCTAAGGTGGTATTGGGTGGTATTGGGTGGTGCATGGGAGGCAGTTACTTCGCTGATCTTGATCTATAACAACTATAAGGGGCCCTCCAATATCTACATCAATAACTGTCTTGGTTAAATTAAAGTGCCCCCCTCCGTGTGCATAAAGCCGCACAGTGAGCACATCGATCAGCGACTGTGTGACGTCACTTTGAATCCTCCTCCATCTCACCCCGGAGCCGTTGTAGTAAGTTCAAAACACTACCCTACAAAAACACTACAGTAGTTTTTTCAACCTAGGGTCAAACACTACCATAGTGTTTTCAACCTAGTTTAAGGTAGGTTCAAAACACTGTGGCCACGCTGAAAACGCTATCCTTAAGTTCAAAACACTACCATTTCGTTCAAAGCACTACTCTAAATGTTTGGGTATATTTGGTGCATATTCATTTTCATTTGTAGTAGGGTGAGGCAGTATGCAGTAGGGTGGGGCAGTATGCAGTAGTGTGGGGCAGAATGCAGTAGGACGGGGCAGTTTACAGTAGGGTGAGGCAGTATGCAGTAGGGTGGGGCAGTATGCAGTAAGGTGGGGCAGCTTGCAGTAGGGTGGCGATGTATGCAGTAGGGTGGGGCAGTGCGTAGTAAGGTGCGGCAGTCGGGGTTGTTGTTGTTGGTTGCTGTTTTATGTCCTAGCAACATCTAAGGTCATATCAGGCCGGGTGCCAACTTGTGACTGCACACTCATTGTGTGTTTATAGTGCTGCCCCACTGGGAAACTAAGCTGACAGCACCATGACCCTGTATCCCACTCAGTCACATAATCCTGACACTGAGCCAACCAGTTCTTGCCCTATCCTATTATTAATGCCAAGTGCCTGGCTAGGAAGCGATAAGTATCAATTTTAAAGCCATTGGTTTGATTCAACCGGGAACTGAACTCCCAGCCTTCTGTATGCTAGGCCCACGCTCT
Organism: Branchipolynoe longqiensis; assembly: GCA_030323885.1. NCBI lineage: Eukaryota > Metazoa > Annelida > Polychaeta > Phyllodocida > Polynoidae > Branchipolynoe > Branchipolynoe longqiensis. Next base: position 87,413,547 of record CM059195.1, on the reverse strand, counting down.
ACCAATTAGGCCACTGCACCCGGCGGGCGCAGTGGGCTACACATATACATACATTACAGGCAGTAAGGTGGAGAAGAATGCAGTGAGGTGGGGCAGTGTGCACTAAGGCGGGGCAGTGTGCAGCATATAGTGTAATACATGGTGCACACACCGCAGCGCTATCAGCGTAAACTACTAACACATGCTTCAAACGCCACAGCCCCATCAGCGTATACTAATATGTGGTGCACACACCGCAGCCCTATCAGCATATACTACTATTACATGCTTAAAACAAATACATTAAATTGAGTGTTATAATCTACCTTACTTCAATTTAACATAACTTTTATGTTAAAAGGCTAACTTTTAAGGTACTTGAAATGAAACCATGTCAAATTAATTTGGACATGAATGCCAAAGCTCTGACACCATAGGCTTCTGCAATAACAGGTTCTATTAAATTGATGTAATATGCAGGTATTGCAGGTATTGCAATACCTCAGGGAATTTGACGCCCATGCCCTGCAGAGTTGTAAACCACTGCCTTGTGGTACGGGTTCTTGACAGAACCGAAGGCTAAGGGAGCAAACCCTGAACAGAAAACCATGTCACTGTGGCCACATCAAGGGCGGTTGATGTATGGAACTCCCAACATCTCCCGACCAGCCACTGCAGGGACACATAGTTTTGCGCCTGTCTGGACATGTTCTTGCCGGTGTGAAACCTCTATTTGCTCCCCGAGAGAGTGCCGCTGGTAACTTGCAAAAGCCAGCATCACTTCAACACTTTTGCAGGCAGCTTTCATGAAATGTTTTAAGACCGAATCATGGACATCACTCTCACAGCAGAGAGCTAAATGGAGAGCGGCAGTCAAATTAATGAAAGTAGTCTTTGTCTCATCGCGACCGACAGCATGATGATGATGATGATGATGATGATGATTCCCTTCTACGCAGCAACAAATGCTTAATAAGTGCACCAGTATCTCAGTTAGATATGTAGAATCAAATCTTGATATTGGTTTTGGTTTTGAAAATGTTATGTTTCATCGGACTATGCACAGCCCATGAGATGTAACCAACCCCAGCCAAATAACATCAAATCCAAACATAAACCAACTACCTATTACGTACAAGCCTATAATATGTCAATAGAGTAGGCTAGGCTAGAATAAAAAGAGGAAGACTCTTACCAAGAAAATAACAAAAAACGAACATAGATCACTAACTACAAACCATAATCTTAAGAAACACAGACCGATAACTGCCCAGCATTGAAAACAAACTCGATCATCCAAGCTTATATGCTATGGAGAGCATAAACATCCCATCGACAACAACAATTTTAATAAAATAAAATAAAATAAATGCAACTTTAAGATATGCCTAATCCAACTCTAATCCATCCATTGGAACTATCCAATGTACAGATGTATAGATTAATGTTTGAAGTCAGCAATAGTTACTGCATCTAGTGCATTTATTATCAAAATACTATCTACTCTTAGTAATTATTTTGATTAAATTCCCATTGCAATACTAATCCAATCATGATGAGCACCATCCACTGTAAAGATTCTCAGATTAAAATGTTAAGCCAACAATAATTAGTGCATCTAACACATTCATGATAAAATCAAACATTAATCTCAGTAATCTGTAATTATTAATGTTCTTAAAGTCGCATAGTCCGATTGTTTTGAGGTTCTGTCATTTTCTGAGATAAATACATTCAGTTGATTGTTATAATCTATCATACTCTAGTTTGAAGTAACTTTGCTTAACAATGAGTAACTTAGGAGATATTTGAAGCGTAGACATTCAGAATTAATTTTGGCATGCTTGCCAAAACTCGTAGGCTACCCCATAGGTTCAGTAAAAAGGAAAGTTGGTTTTATTTAATGACGCCTCTAGAACACATTGATTTTCATATCATCGCCTATTGGACGTCAATCGTATGGTCATTCTGACACATTTCTTTGGAGGAAACCTGCTGCCACCACATAGGCTACTCTTTCTGATAAGCAGCACGGGGTCTTTTATATGCACTTTCCTACAGACATGACAACACATACCACAGCCTTTGATGAACCAGTTGTGGACCACTGGTTGTAACGGAAAATAGCCCAAACTGCAAATCGGCCCACTGAGCAGGATCGACATAGGGTTCAGCAATAACATATGCTATTAAATTGAATTAGCATGCACTTCTATGTAGCAATATAAGCTTGCTAAGGGCACCGATATCTAAATTGGGTTATATTAGGTAGATTTAAATCTACATACACACTTTGTTGTTGAAAATTTGATATTTTCATCGGACTTTTTGGTGTTTGTTCTCTGTGGTGGAGTGGTTAGAGTGTCTGACGTTTTTCTCGGTCGGATTCCTAATCTGAAGGTTGGCAGTTCAATTCCCCATGCCCCCACCTCTGTACATTTGGATTTCCACAGCTGTGTATAACTTACAGCGTCATCAAAGGCCAGTTGCTCTCATACTATGTCTATGTAGTGTTGGAGGTTAAAAATCCCCTGGGTCAGTAAAAGTGTAGGCCCGGGCTTTCTATCGACCAACGGTCTAAGGGTGAAAACAAGTCTATTCAGATGTATCCATGATAGGCAGTATATATCTTCAAGAAAAAAAAATGCAGCTTTACTATGCAACTCTTGTCACACCGCAAAAGCTGCTAAGAGTTAAGCTAGTAATACTAATAGAAATCACAGCTAACCTAGTCAATATGGAGACAAAACAAAGTAACCTCTGATTTCCTAATCTTTGACTAAACTATATTCCCAGATGAATGCGGTGACTGAATCGATAGAGCGCAGAATTCTTGTGCAGGAGGTCAGGAGTTCAAAACCAGGTCGAATCAAACCAGTCCCTTACAAAATTGATACTTGTTGCTACCTAGCCTAGCACTCAGCATTACTAGGATAGGACAAGGACTAGTTTGCTCAGTACCAGGAAAATGTGACAGACTGGGATATATGGTTATGGTGCTGGCAGCCTGGCCTCCCAGTGGGGCAACATTTTAAAGCTGCCATGAGTGGACAAGGTCACAAGTAGGTACCCATCCTGATATGACCTCATAACACTATAAACTTACCTGATTACCCTAACTTAAAGAGAATGATAAATCAGTACCAATATATACTAGTAATGCCTCTGCCTAAAGCTAAGATTTCATATACGCGGTATGCGGCATGCGGAATGCGGCACGCGAATGAGGTATGTGGCACAGATACCTGTGCCATTTTCAGGGTATTTTGCTCCAAATTTGTGAAGGAAAGTCAAAGTTCCAGTTGTTTCCTATGGCAAATGCAGCAACATTCGCATTCACTTTCGCATTCGCTTTTGCAATGACTGCTCCTCGCAGCGATACACTTGCCTTCACATTCGCATTCATATTCGCGTTTGTATTTGCATCCAGAAATATGGAAGCACATGCTTAGCCACTTTATATTGCAGTCGCATACTGCATACCGCATACCGCATACCAGATATATGGAATCTTTGCTTTAGGGAATTATAAAACTATTTACATTTTTCCTTAACAAGATTGTGTGTGGGGATACCCCCCGCCCCCTGTGAGACAAACGTGGTACTAGCAAACTAATTCATTAGTCTGTTACGCAATAATCTGACTATGTTATTGTATGCTCCACATATTTCTCTAAACATAGTTATGATGCCTCATACCGTTCTGATATGATCATAGATGTTGCCAGGACGTAAAACTCCAACAACCCAACCGTACCATTCTGAAAACGGTCTTGTTGGTCCTGTCGATGATGTAATCAATAAGAATATAAGCTATATACAGTAAAACCTCGCTAAATCGACAAACCATGGGACCAACTTTAAATGGTCCATTTTGGGAGGTGGTCGGTTTAGGGAGTTGCTTTTATCAGTATGATGGTATTGTATGGACAATCGTTTGGGACCCAAATAAAGCGATCAATATAGGGGAAGGGCGATCTGTGGAGGTGGTCGGTTAGAGAGGTTTTCTGTATATATATATATATATATATATATATATATATATATACGCGTGTCTGATGGCTATTGATTGAGAAATTCTTTCCCACACACTACAGAGGGAAACCACCCATTCAATTACAATCTACTGCTTGAAATGATTGCAGTTGTGGATCCTGAGCGATATTGAGGGATATCGACAAGAGCTGTGGGCAGGGCGCTGGAAGCCAGAAGCGGCAGTGGGAGTGCGTTGATGGAGGTGGAGAGAATGTGTGGAGAGTTCTCGTTCCAGTGGGTGAGACTATAGTAGAGTTTGTGTGACTAGGATGGGCCACTCTCTGTGTGCGGTGATCAGATGGGATGGCAGAATGAGTTGAGGGTCCCGTCTCCCGTAGATCGTGGGATTCAAATCCTGGTCGAGTCAAGCAATTTCTTTAAAATTGATACTACTCACTTCCTAGCCTGGCGTTCGGCATTATTAGGATAAGGCAAGGACTGATTGTCTCAGTGTCAGGATAATGTAACTGAGTGGGATACCAGGTCATGGTGCTGACGGCCTGGTCTCCCAGTGGGGCAACACTATAAAGTTGCCATGAGTGTGCACTGTCACAAACCGGTACCCATCCAGATATGACCTTAGATGTTGCCAGGATGTAAAACTGCAACAAACAACCAGACCGTGTTTCTTCCACCACCAACCCATCTAATGGCTTCCGAAGGGATGGAGTAATAAATTCACTGCTTATTCTCTATATGCTTTCCCAAATCCTTAGTTAATGCACCAGTGTCTAAGTTCGATAGATAGACTGAAATGTAGGTAAGCGTTTTGGTTCTGAACAAAAATAGGTTTCATCGAACGTTGCAACTTTAATAGAACCCTTTTACTCCGGAAGCCTTATAGTGTCAGAATTAATTTGTCCTGTTTTAGCTTCCACTATCTCCAAAGTTAACCACTCATTATAATACATTACCTTAAACTGTAGTAAGGTACATTATGCAAATTACCCTCATCTGTTTATCCTGGCAAAACCGCTGCCACATAGGCTACTCTTTCCGATAAGCAGCAAGGGGTATTTTATATGCACTTTCCCACAGACAGGACAACACATACCACAGTGTTTGATGAACCAGTTGTGGACCACCGGTTGGAACGGAAAATAGCCCAAACTGCAAATGGGTCCACTGAGCAGGATCGATGGGATGACCGATACCTTCAAAGGTGGACGCTCTACCGCCTGAGCTACATCCCGCTCCTTGATAGGACGTAAAACCCAAACAAATAAACAAATGAACAAAAACCAAAGTATGGCAATCAAACAAACAAAAACCAAAGTGTGGCAAACAAACAAATAAACAAAACCGAAAGTATGACAAACAAACAAATAAACAAAACCAAGTAGGCAACAAATAACAAAAACAAGTAGGCAACAAACAAAAAAAAACCAAAGTATTGCACAAACAAACAAAACCAAAGTGTGGCAAACAAACAAATAACAAAACCAAGTATGACAAACAACAAATAAACAAAAAAAATAGGGCAAACAAATAAACAAAAACCAAAGTATGGCAAACAAATAAACAAAAACCAAAGTATGGCAAACAAACAAATAAACAAAAACCAAAGTATGGCAAACAAACAAACACATAAACAAAAACCAAAGTATGGCAAACAAATAAACAAAAACCAAAGTATGGCAAACAAACAAATAAACAAAAACCAAAGTATGGCAAACAAATAAACAAAAACCAAAGTGTGGCAAACAAACAAATAAACAAAACCGAAAGTATGACAAACAAACAAATAAACAAAAACCAAAGTATGGCAAGCAAATAAACAAAAACCAAAGTATGGCAATCAAACAAACAAATAAACAAAAACCAAAGTATGGCAATCAAACAAACAAAAACCAAAGTGTGGCAAACAAACAAATAAACAAAACCGAAAGTATGACAAACAAACAAATAAACAAAAAAAACAAAGTTTGACAAACAAACAAATAAACAAAAACCAAAGTATGGCAAACAAATAAACAAAAACCAAAGTATGGAAACAAACATATTCATCAAAACTTCCGATCCTGCTGTTTCAGCACAAAGACACTGGTATTTTGGGTTTGGTTTGGTTTGGTTCTTGGAGTTTTACGTCCTGGGAACATCTGATGTCAGATCAGGACGGGAATTTTGGTCACGCGCATTGCACATGTTCTGTGTGCTATATGTACGAATGCACATAGCGGTGCTTAGGTTTGTTTGCTTGTTGGAGTTTTACCTCCTGACAACATCTAAGGTTGTATCAGGATGGGAACCGACTTGTGACAGTGCGCACTTCTGGCAACTTTATAGTGCTGTCCCACTGGGAAATCAGGCCACCAGCACCATGACCCGATATCCCACATGGTCACATTATCCTAGTGCTATGCTAACCAGTCCTTGTCCTATCCTATTAATGCCGAGGGCCAGGCTAGGATGTGACAAGTATCAATTTGATAAGTCATTGGTTTGACTCAACGAGGAATCAAACTCCCGATCTCATGCACGGGAAGCCTGCGCTGTACCGATTCGATTCTCTACCGACGCTGGTGAGAATGCGTACAGTACATAGCTACACGACAACTGAAAGTGATAAAACAAGCGGAACCACAAGACTATTACTGTCTATCGATGAAAACAAGTCATTAGACTAAAGCGGGCATTCCTTACACGCGGTATGCGGTATGCGGTATGCGGCATGCGGCATGCGGCATGCGGTATGTGAATGGCATGATTCCTTACATGCAGTATGCGGCATGTGGCATGCGGCACACGACTGGCTATATTTAAAAAATAAAAATAAACAAGTATACTCCTTACTGCACTGTATATGACCAAATATTGCATTTATATCTATGTACCTTTGCATACGTCACCTGGGGGTTCCTACCTTTATTATAACCAAATTATAGATAAGTATTCATATTTCTGTGCATATGGTAGCATTTTTAGCTTTCCAGTAACCGTCTCTCTCCCGATTGGGACGGTGCTAACATCCTAAACTGAGCCATGTTAGGACCGTCCTTTCTGGTCAACAAAATCTGGGACGGTCCTAACATCCCTCGGAGCAAGCTAAACTGAGCCATGTTAGGACCATCCCATTTCTTCATATTTCCATCGTTCCGTAATGATCAGTCATCTCCCCTCGGCTAAAATTAATGGACAAAGGCGACTGATGGTTTTCTATGTACACGGCAACCCTCTAGGCCTGTGTGTCCCCTCCACACCCTTGTGTGTGACCGTTCCATAATGCTCAGTCGCCTCTACTTGTCTAAAACTAATGGATATGTGCGACTGATGGTTTTCTATTCGCACCCGCGTGCTGCATGCCGCACCGATCGCTACATGGACCGATTGGTTTGACGCATTCGCATTCGCATTCGCATTCGCATTCGCATTTGCATACCACATGTAAGGAATGTAGCCCATAGACTTCAAGGCATTTCGATTTTTTCTCACATTCGCATTCGCATACCGCATGCCACGTGCCGCATTTAAGGAATGCACCCTTTAACAGTTATGGGCAGCATAAATATGCTGTCACAAATTTAAATAAAAAAATGTTTCAGATGGGTTATTCCATTTTCGTCTGTGGTTCGACTGAGAGCTTCCAAAATAAAACAATCAATTAAATATGCACCTACATTGCTTGCGAGTTAATTATGCACATAACATATTTACACAGCGCTTAATTGACCGATACCAACTTGGCTTTAAATCGATTATCGGCATTAGATAAGTATATTATGTAGGTTTAGGAGTGGAACAGAATGGAGATATTGTGAATATATTAGCACAACAACCTCTTTTCTATAGCAGCACTCTTTTTTTTTATGTGAAATTATGATCACAGTGCCATAGCAAATTAGTCTCTCTACTAGTACTCTACCGCCTTACTCCCCTCCCCTCCAACCCTCCCCTCCCACCATCCCCCTCCCACCCTCCCGCTCTCACCCCTTCGCACCCTCCCCCTCCCACACACCCAGCCCACCTTCCCCCTCCCACCATCCCTTCCCACCCTATCCCTCCCCCTCCCCCTCCCTGCTCCTCCTCCCCTTCCCGCCCCATGACCTACCCCTGCGCCCTCCCCTTCCCATCTCCTTCCCCTTCTCTCCCTCAGCCAACCCCACTTCCCTCCTCCCTCCCCCCTCCCCATCCCCCTCTCGCCCCCTGCCCGTCTTCACTCCCCCTTCTTGTCCAACTGTGTGTCGCCCCCACCCCCATCCCTCCTAACCTCCCCGTCCACGACCCCTTCCCCTCTACTCTCCTGTCCCTCCCTCACCCTCCCATCCACCACTCCCTTCCGCCTCCCCCTCCCCCTACTCCTCACCCTCTCCCCCTTCCCACCACTCTCCCCATCTCTCCTCTCTTATTCCACGCTCCATCTCCTCCACCCCTCTGCTCTCCCTCTCCCCTCTCCGCCTCACACGTCCACTCCCCTTCCACTCCTCTCCGCATCCACCCTCCACCTGCCCCGTCCACTCCTCCTCCGTCCCCGCCCACTCCCCCTCCCCCCTCCCACTTCCTTTCCCCTTCTATCTCCCCCCTCCCCCCTACCCTTTCCCTCCTGTACCCCCCGGCGCAGTCCACTCACCTTGCATTGGTATTCCGGTCTGGGCAGGTTCACTGAGACTGACAGTCACGAGATGAACTCATTGAGCAGGGCTGTGTTGCTGTGGTTCCGTGCTGCCATAGTGGCGTACTGGCGTGCTGTGGTGCTGCTGTGCTACTGTGCTACTGTGGTGCTGTGCTGATGTTGTGCTGCTGTGCTGTTCTGTGCTGCTGTGCTGTTCTGTGCTGCTGTGCTGTTCTGTGCTGCTGTGCTGTTCTGTGCTGCTGTGGTGCTGTGCTGCTGTGTTGTTGTGCTGCTGTGGTGCTGTGCTGCTGTGCTGCTGTGCTACTGTGCTGCTGAGCTACTGTGCTTCTGTGCTGTGGTGCTGCTGTGGTGCTGTGGTGCTGTGGTGCTGTGCTTCTGTGCTGCTGTGCTGCTGTGCTGCTGTGCTGCTGTGCTGCTTCCTAGGCGGCAGTCACTGAGTGAAGAGACTGCGTTACCTCTCTCCCCTCTCCCTCCCCACTCCCCCCTCCTCTCCCCGCACCCCCCACCCTCACAAGAGACCAGCTTGGAGGCAGACATTGTATAAGCAGGCCTCCATGTCTACTGAGTGCCCGACACAGTACACGATGTCTATTCTCTTCTTGAGGCCTCTTTGTCAACTCGCCCCGGCGCACTGGACGAATCGGTAGAGCGCAGGCCTCGCGTGCGGGAGATCGGGAGCTCGGTTCTCGGTAATGTCAAACCATGACTTCTAAGATTGATACTTGTCGCTTCCTAGCCTGGCGCTCGGCATTAATAGGATAGGGCAAGGACTTGTTAACTCAGTGTCAGGATAAGGTGACTGAGTGAGATATCGGGTCATGGTGCTGGTAGCCTGATTTCCCAGTGGGGCAGCACTATAATAAGTTACCACGAGTGCGTGCGGTCACAAGTCGGTACCCGTCCTGATATGGCCCTGGATGTTGCCAGGACGTAAAGCTCACACAACCAACCAACTTTGTGAACTTGCGCCTTGTGGGCTGCTGCTCTATATGGTCGGAAGTGGTCGCAAAATGGTCGCAAAATGGTTGCAACTGGTCGCAAAGGATTCTCAGTGGTCGCCGACCACCAGGCGACCATTTTGGCCACAAGAAGGTTGCAGCCACTGCACTAAACGCCTCCTTGAGACTAATATGGTCGCTGACCATTTTCATAGCATGTCACACAGTCGACTACCTGTCGGTGGCCAGTGGCCTTTTTGGTCACAAAGTGGTTGCAAAGTGGTTTGAGAGGGGTCACCAGTGGTCACAAGGTATAGTCTGACTGGGGCTTTTCCATGAAGAGTTCAGGTGCAAAACCATGTAAACGCCAATCCAAAAATGGAGATAAACATTGAAATCAAACCTTCAAAAAGTTTATTTGTTTATATTCCTATTTGTTGTTGTTCATTGCTCCATAACTATATGAAGAGCTATGGCACAAAACCTTGTAAAAGCCAATCCAAAAATGCAAGTAAAATGAAAGATTTTGACATGAAAATAATTTTAATTCTGACAAATTCCACTTTTGTTGTTGTTATTTTCAGGGGAAAATCTTTTATTTAAGCTACATTTTTGGATTGGCGTTTACATGGTTTTGCGCATGAACTCTTCCAATGTCATCCATGTATAAAGCATCGCAGCATGACCTGCTAGACCTTACAGGTACAGATTACCAGAGTGTGACACACAATACGTACAAAAAATATCTGTGCAAAATAAAAACTGGGAACCCGAACTGAACTACACCACAAGGGGGCATATGATATGTCACGGCCCACCAACTGGCAGCCCAGGGCGGGATAACCGGAAATATAAAAGCCAGATAACATATCCCACAATATAAATCAAATCAAATTCAAACAAACATAACTCAACCACCTATTACGTACAAGCCTATGGACATGTAAATAAAATAGGCTAGTATAGAATTAAGTAGAAAAAAGTGGAAAACTCTTCCCAAGAAAACCCCAAAACACTAACATAGAACCTTAAGAAAACAACTAATATAGTAATAAGAATAGAACAAAAATACAATGCCGAGAGGGCCCCCAAAATAAACTAACATAGGCTACTAAACATACCTACAAACTATCTATCTGCTACTGAAATGCAGACAATCAAATAACTTATCAGCAGCTACTGTTTGGTAAGACAACACCAACACTACAGCTGGCCAGCATTGAAAACAAGCCTGGGTACCCAGGCTTGCATGCTATGGACAGTATAAATACAGCCTCAATAAAAAAATAAAAAAATAAAAGAAATATCTACTGAACACATTTAGACGGAGCCTTCTAAGTACAAGACACCACAGTGTAACCTGCTACATTCTGTACACCCCACTCTATGAATCTATAGTAAAACCTCTCTAAATCGACCGCCCATGGGACCGACTTTTAATGGTCCATTTAGGGAGGTCGTTGGCTTCGGGAGATATTTTTTATCAGTACAATTGTTTTGGTGCGATTGTCTGGGACTCAAATAAAGCGATTGTGATAGGGGAGTGGTCGATCTGTGGAGGTGGTCGGCTAGAGAGGTTTTACTGTATTATATATTATATATGATATATTGTATATTATATATTATATATTATATATTGTATATTGTATATTATATATTATATATTATATATTGTATATTGTATATTATATATTATATATTATATATTGTATATTGTATATTATATATTACATATTGTATATTGTATATTATATATTATTTATTATATATTATATATTGTATATTATATATTATATATTGTATATTGTATATTGTATATTATATATTATATATTGTATATTGTATATTATATATTGTATATTGTATATTATATATTATATATTATATATTGTATATTATATATGATATATTGTATATTGTATATTATATAGTATATATATATACTATTTGTTGTATTATGTATTATATATTATATATTATAATTTATATTATATTATATATTATAGAATATATATTATATATTATTATATATGTATATATTGTATATTGTATATTGTATATACTATATATTATATATTATATATAATATTTGATGTATTATGTATTATATATTATATATTATATATTGTATATTGTATATTATATATTATATATTGTATATTATATAGTATATATTATATATTGTATATTGTATATTATATATTATATATTATATATAATATTTGATGTATTATGTATTATATATTATATATTATATATTGTATATTGTATATTATATATTATATACTATATATAATATTTGATGTATTATGTATTATATATTATATATTGTATATTGTATATTATATATTATATATTGTATATTATATATCATATATTATATATTATATATTGTATATTGTATATTATATAGTATATAGTATATATAATATTTGCTGTATTATCTATTATATATTATATATTATATAATATACACAGTTTAGGGGGATATTTTCTATCGGTATAATTGTTTCGGTACGATTGTCTGGGACCCAAATAAAGCGATTGATATTAGCGAGTCGTCGATCTGTTGAGGTGGTCGGCTAGAGAGATTTTACTGTATTATATATTATGTATTATGTATTATGTATTATGTGCTATTCATTATGCATTATGCATTATACATTATACATTATACATTACATATTACATATTAGATATTACATTTTCCATATTACATATTACATATTACATATTACATATTACACATTACATACTACATATTACATATTACATATTATATATTATATATGATATATTCTATATACAACCCTCCAAGCACAGCATTCCACAGGACCACCTAAAGTATTACCTACAAAGCCTTAGATATACTACAATAAGACATGTTCCGCTAAGACAAAGTTCTACATACATCAGGGTTTGAGCTGCTCTGTTAACACAAAGCATTACAACCACTGCAGTTTGAACTGCTCAGTTCACCCAACCCTTTAGAAGCAGATCAGTTTGAACTGCTTAGTTCACACTGAGCTGTAGAAGCAGTTTGAGCTGTTCAGTTCACACACAGTTTTAGAAGCGGTGTGAGCTGCTCTATTAACGCAACACTTTATAGGCAGTTTGAGCTGCTCTATTAACACAACACTGTATAAACAGTTTGAGCTGCTCTATTAAGAACACTTTATAAGCAGTTTGAGCTGCTCTATTAACACAAGGCTTTATAAGCAGTTTGAATAGCTCAGTTCATACACCCTTACAAACCCTGAAATATTTGTTCTTCCCCAACATATGAGAAGCAGCTTTTACATCTGCTCTAAATAATAACAGCTTTACACTCCCAGCATAATAGAGCAACTCCTTCCCCAACCTACAAAAAACAACTGCTCCCTCCCCATAATAAAACAACAGGTCTTCTCTCTACACTTAAAAAAACAAACAGGTTCCTTCCAAGAGATCTGGTCATATCCCAATATGCACCAACAGCTGCTTCTTCCCCAACACACAACAACAGCTCTTCTCTCCCCGGCGCAACACAACATCTGCTCAATCCCAACATGCAACAACCGTTCCTTTCTTATCCCACAATTCCACCTCACCAGCTGTCGCCACCAGTCCCCTCCAGCGTACAATATCCATACAATATAAACACTCTGCTACACCCACTAGCCTTCTCCCCAGCCCCACCCACCACCCCACCCACCCCATTCGTTCATAAACGGATCCGAGCACTCTTTTGTCCGTCAGCAGGTGGCAGTGTCCTGAGCTGCTCCACCACTCCCCCCACTCCACGCCCAGTCCCCTCCCCTCCCCTCCCCTCCCACTCCCCTCCCACCCCCTCCCACTCCCCGCCCACTCCCTCACTTCCCTCCCACTCCCCTCCTACTCCACTCCCACTCCCCTCCCACTCCACTCCCCTCCCACTCCACGCCCTCTCCCGTTCCTCTCACCTCCCACTCCCCTTCCCCCCTCCCATTCCTCTCCCTCCCACTCCTCTCCCCCTTCCCCCTCCCCCTACCCCGACCACTCCTCTCCCCTCTGCCCATTTCCCCCTCACCCAGACCTCTCCCCTTCTCCCACTCCTCTCCCCTCTCCCCCTCTCGCCTTTCCCCCTCTCCCACTCCTTTCCCCCTCCTTTCCGCCTCTCCCCCTCGCCCCGTCTCCCCTCGCCCCCCCTCCCACTCCTCTCCCCCTCTCCCACCCTCCTCTCCCCCTCCTCTCTCCGCCTGTCCCCATCTCCCACTCCTCTCCCCATCTCCCCTCCTCTCCCCCTCATCTGCCCCTCTCCCGCTCTCCAATCTGCGACGAGCTTGATCAAGACAACCTGTCCGTGGTGGTCACCCATTGGTGCTTTGTCAGCCCCCCCCCCCTGTCGCCCCTCCCCCCCCCCCCCCCCCCCCCGTAGGTCACTCAGCTGGCTCTGCTTTTCAACTATCGCCACCCCCCCCCACCCCAACCCCCACCCCCTTCCCCCACACTGCTCCGATGATACGAGGAACATACGCCACACATTTAGTCCGTAGTTGCATGTACATTTAGATACGCGTTTGAGTAATCTCATCCGCGTTTGAATCAATCCCTGCACTGTCCTAGTAATGCTGATCTCCAACCAAGTCTCCGGTGACTTTCAGCGCATTGGCAATGTCACGTGGTTTGGGAGGGACACCCCTCTCCTCTGCCCGCCCCCGGCCCCAAATAGACGGGCGCCCACCCCCCGCCCCCCACAACAAAGAAAACCCTCAAGCCTCCTAAAATAATAAGGTGCAAAAACCCACAAAAAACTAAATGAGAACACATAGACATCACGTGGTTCGGGAGGGACACCCCTACCCGCCGAAAAAAAGAAAAACCCCAAGGCCTCCTAAAAATAAAAGATATTAAACAAAATACACAAAAAACACAGAAGCGCGCATGTGCAGCCCCAGAGTGGAACACGCGAGGTCCATTTGGCGACTCCCAATCAATGCCACTCTCCTGCCTCCCCTCACACGCACCCCCCCCCCCCACACACACCCCCAGACACCCCCACCCACACCCCCACACGCACCTACTGTAGGCGAGGCTTTCAACCTCGACTGAACATTGAGCACAAAGGCAGGCAGCTAACGATGTGCGAATGAATTGATCGCAACACACCCACAGATACCCACGTCTACACACCCACCCATACACATACCTACACACATACGTCCACACACATATATCCACACACATACACCAACATGTACACCCACACACATCTATCCACACACGCGACACATGCCTACACACATACATCCACACACATATATCCACACACGTACACCCACACATACACCCACGCATACCAATGTCTACACACCCACACACACATACCTACACATACATCCACACACATATATCCACACACGTACACCCACACATACACCCACGCATAGCAATGTCTACACACCCACACACACATACCTACACACATACATCCACACACATATATCCACACACATACACCAACACATACACCCACACACATATATCCACACACCCGACACATACCTACACACATACATCCACACGCATACATCCACACACATATCCACACACGTACACTCACACATACACCCACACATACCCACATCTACACACCCACACACACACATACCTACACACATACATCCACACACATATATCCACACATGTACACTCACACATACACACATACACCCACACATACCCATGTCTACACACCCACACACACACCTACACGCATACATCCACACACATATATCCACACATGCACACTCACACGTACACCCACACATACCCATGTCTACATACACACACACACCTACACACATACATCCACACACATATATCCACACACGTACACCCACACATACACCCACACATACCCATGTCTACACACCCACACACACATACCTACACACATACATCCACACACATATATCCACACATGCACACTCACATGTACACCCACACATACCCACATCTACACACCCACACACACACACCTACACATACATCCACACATATATCACATACCTACACCCACACGTACACCCACACACATATATCCACACACGTACACCCACCCATACACCCACACACACATACCTACACATACATCCACACACCTGACACATACCTACACACAGACATCCATCCCCTCACACACATACCTACACATGTACATACATCCACACACATACATACCTACATGCATACATCCACTCACACACATACCTACACACATACATCCACACACATATATCAACACATCCACACAAACACAGGCATCCACACCCACATCCGAACCACACATGCACTTACGACCAGACAAGATGGCCGAATGAGTTGAGCGTGTTAGTAGATCGTGGTATTCGAACCCGTGGGTTTGAACGGTGGTCGAGTCAAACCAATGACTTATACAATTGATACGTGTCGCGTCCTAGCCTGACGCTCGCCATTAATAGGACAGGGCAAGGGCTGGTTAGGTCAGTGTCAGGATAATGTCACTGAGTGGGATATTGGATCATGGTGCCAGTGGCCTGATTTCCCAGAGGGGCAGTACTATAAAGTTGCCATGAGTGCGCACTGTCAAAAGTCGATATCCATCCTGATATGACCTTAGATGTTGTCAGGTGGTGTTCTCTGTGGCAGAGTGGTTAGAGTGTCTGACCTTGTTCTAGGTCGGACTCCTAATCTGAAGGTCAGTGGTTCGGTTCCCCATACCCCCCACTTCTGTTAATTTGGAGTTCCACCGCTGTGTATAACTTACAGCGTCATCAAAGGCCAGTTGCTCTCATACCATGTCTATGTGGTGTCAGAGGTTAAAAATCCCTTGGGTCGGTAAAAGTGTAGGCTATGGCTTTCTATCGACAAACTGTCTAATGGTGAAAACAAGTCTATTCAGACTTATCCATAATAGTAGGTACTCCAAAGTGATTTCTATTTTCAACAGGTCAGTATTACATCTTATATATCTGTACAGATCTTTTAAATTGGATCTCAATGATATAAAAATCATTTAGATCGATTGAATAGCTGCAAAGTTATGAGTGTTTAAAGATTGATTTTTTTGCCCCGATTTGTGCACATTTCCAAATTAGCCAAATCTTGGATTTTAGGGTCCCACCTGGAAGCTATTTTGCATATGATCTGTCCAATATTAAAGAATCTCATTCTCTATAGTACAAATAAGAAGCTCAATTTTTTACAGACCATCACTGTTAGTATTCTTTCTGAAATTTCATGTCAAACTTGCTAAATTCCTTAATTTCCAGCAACCACCAATAATAAATTCAGTAAAATATAGAAAAATAGCATAACTCTCCATTCTAATTGTCCTATCACAGCAATCTTTATACCAAAATAACCAGAATCAAAAGCTCTACATGATGACATAATTTTCTAACTGATCAGAGAAAGAAAGACAATATTCAATTTTAGGCATCGCGAGCTGACAATAAAATTAAGAAAAATAGCATAACTCCCATTCTAATTGTCCGATCACTGCACTCTTTATACCAAAATAACCAGAATTAAAAGCTCTACATGATGACATCATTTTCTAACTGATGAGAGAGAAAGAAAGACAACATTCACTTAAGCATCGCGAGCTGACAATAGCCAAATTCTTGCAGCAGTCACTTCTCAGACCAAGCTTGATGCGCATGATATAAATCTCAACCAAATATTGTTCTGGTTAGGTAGAGGAAGACTTAAGCTTTCTGATGATATAATTTTCAAAACGATCCTGATCAATTTTCAAGGAGGATTAATGTCTTAATGTTTTCACTCCTTCAGTTCAATCAAATTTCCCACTCAGAAACACTCATGCTTGATATGCTAATGAAGCCTAGATTCTTCTCTATCTTTTATTGGTGGTTATTTTTAGCTCAGGTCAATGTACTCACCAAGCCATCAAGTTTAGGGAAGGGAGTAGCTCAGACTGGATGAAAACAAAATCGGCGAGCATGCTCAGAGCTGCCGATGGTACCCGCCAACAAGTGTCCATTGACTGTGATTTCTTTCATAATGATGATTAAAAATCAGACACCCTAAGAGGCAAAAGAACAAGCTTTAATTTGATATAATTTTTATTTCAAACCAAGCAGAATTAGTGGAGATTCAAGCCTTTTTAAAACGGTTAAAATAGGTCAAATTTTGCGCTGCGGACACCGTATACGCCGACTTTGGAGTACCTAATAATAGGCAGTATAACTCTTCAAGACAAAAACAAGGATGTAAAGCTCCAGCAACCAGCCAATCAATCCAAGCGCAGCCCGGCATATAGTTTGCATATCACCAACACTTTCCATATATCATCACCTAATTGTCGTCTTCCGACTCAACCACAAAGTATCAGCAGCAAATCCACTCGTATAACCATGTCTGTCACGCTATCTAGAGCGACATTCGAGCAGTAGAGAGGTGTCAAGCTACAGCGAGCGGCTTATTTCACAAAGGTGTGAACCAATCTATGGGTGTGAAGCAATCAGTAGCAGTTTGTCACATCCAAATCCCCACCACATCAACCACCTACTCGATTGAGGTTGGTTGGTTGGTTCTTGGAGTGTATCGTCCTGGCAACATATCAGGTCATATCAGGACAGGTACCGACTTGTGACAGTGCACATTTATTGCGATTTTATAGTGGTGCCCCCCTGGGAAATCAGGATGCCAGCACCATGACCCGATATCACACCCAGTCGCATTATCCTGACACTGAGCTAGCCAGTCCTTGCTGTATCCTATTGATGCCAAGAGCCAGGCTAGGAAGCGACAAGTATACATTTTTAAGTCATTGGTTTGCCGCGACCAGGGTTTGAACCCGTGGGTTCTAATCCCATTATGGACCAAAACGGGAGACAGACGCTCAACTCATTCGGTTTTCCCGTCTGGTCTATGTAGGGGATGGGAGGGGGGGGGGGAGGGGGGGGGAGGAGTGTGGGAGGGGAGGAGTGTGGGAGGGGAGGAGTGTGGGAGGGGAGGAGTGTGGGAGAGGAGTGTGGAAGGGAAATGGGAGGAGGAGGGGGGGAAGGGAGGGGGAGTGTTAGAGAGATGAGGGTGAGAGGGATGGGGGAGGGAGGGTAGGGAAGGGGAGGAGTGGGAGAGTGGGAGGGGAAGGGAGGGGGAGTGTTAGAGAGGTGAGGGTGAGAGGGATGGGGGAGGGAGGGTAGCGAAGGGGAGAGTGGGAGAGTGGGAGGGGAAGGGAGGGGGAGTGTTAGAGAGGTGAGGGTGAGAGGGATGGGGGAAGGAGGGTACGGAAGGAGGAGAGTGGGAGAGTGGGAGGGGAAGGGAGGGGAAGTGTTAGAGAGGTGAGGGTGAGAGGGATGGGGGAGGGAGGGTAGGGAAGGGGAGAGTGGGAGAGTGGGAGGCGGAAGGGAGGGGGAGTGTTAGAGAGGTGAGGGTGAGAGGGATGGGGGAGGGAGTGTAGGGAAGGGGAGAGTGGGAGAGTGGGAGGGGAAGGGAGGGGGAGTGTTAGAGAGGTGAGGGTGAGAGGGATGGGGGAGGGAGGGTAGGGAAGGGGAGAGTGGGAGAGTGGGAGGGGAAGGGAGGCGGAGTGTTAGAGAGGTGAGGGTGAGAGGGATGGGGGAGGGAGTGTAGGGAAGGGGAGAGTGGGAGAGTGGGAGGGGAAGGGAGGGGGAGTGTTAGAGAGGTGAGGGTGGGAGGGATGGGGGAGGGATGGGGGAGGGTAGGGAGTGTGGGAGTGTGGAAGGGGGGGTCATACCGAACATGTCCGTTTGAACAGACAACGTCACTTCCGGCGTCGACTTCCGGTTAGAAGATCACACACAGGAAATGGGACGCTTGGGCGGTGACTGTGCGTCGGGTGTTGCTGCCAGCGATTGAGCGGTGCGACTGGCGATCTGACGTTGGTGACGTCACAAACACGTCATGACCGCAGGCGTCATCGTGCTAGTCGGATATTTGCGGTTTTCAGAGCGATGCTTGCTCTTGAAAGGGGATCAACGCGATAGGAATAGGAAAATGTGCTAATAGATATAATATTAGCATAAATGGAATTCACATGATAGGAACGGTTGCTTGGTTGGTTATTGGAGTTTTACGTCCTGGCGACATCTAAGGGGGGTATCAACTTGTGATAGTGCACACTCATGGTGACTATATAGTGCTACCCAACTGGGAAATCAGGCCACTGCCACCATGATCCGATATCCCGCTCAGTCACATTATCCTCAAACTGTGTTAACCAGTCCTTGCCCTATTATAATAATGATGAACACCAGGCTAGGAAGTGACAAGTATACATTTTCAAAGTCATTGGTTTGACTCGACTGGGAACCAAACTCCCAATCTTCCGCATGCGAGGCCCGCGCTCTACCGATTCGGACACCGCACCTGACCCAATTGGAATAATACAATGTGCTAATATATATGCAGTATAAAGTTAGGCTACTCTCGAACAAGGCAAGAGACAACATGAGTATGGGTTGATCACTTTAATGCGAGATCTTGGCTAGCATAATGCCTAGCCGGTTACAAAATTTGAAAGCCCAGTGCGGAATGGCCGAGTGGAGGCTTGCAGAGCACCAACACGCGGTGGCGCTGCAGTAGCGCAGCCCGGTGTCGCAGTTTGAGCGCCCTGCCAGTTTGAGCGCCCTGCCAGTGGTTGTATACTTTTTTGTAAAAATAGATTTAAAAGCTTTCATTGGATCGATTACAAATATCTTAATGCGCAATTGAAGAGGAAGATCTGGAGTATTTAATGTAACCTAAGAGCAATTTACTCTGAAAGTATTAAACAGAGATAATAGTGAAAGTTGGGATATTCTGAGTGTCAGTGCCAGTGTTGGCCTTACTAGATCATGGCCTCAAAAACTATTTTTGCAAAATAAATTCAAGACCTTCCAATTGGCTAATAAAAAAAAAGGCTGAATGTGAAATTGTAGAGAAAGATCTGAACTATTTAATAGAAATAAGAGAAATTTGCTTTCAAAGCACCAACAATCACAAATTACTGTGATAGTTAGGGTGGTTTTAATGTTGTCTCTATCCGCGCATGCACAATAGCAACAGAAGGGCGCTCAAACTGGCAGGGCGCTCAAACTGCGACACCGGAATCGATCTGGTCGGGCTGTGATAGGTCGATATACATGTTAATCGAATCAAATAGCAGGCGTATTACTGCACACTAATAATTCAGACAATAATAATGGAGGAGCCGCTCCGCCTTTTTATATAATGATAAATAAATTATCCTGTCTATAATTCATTCTGCCTATATAAACGGGCATAGAACTATATATTATTCTTAGTTTAATGCTCAGCCCCTGAGGATTAAAGCATAACTAACCAACCCAACCTCCTCTCTCTCTCACTCGATATTTATAAACAAACCCATGTTTGTTTCTTGGAGTTTCACGTCCTGGCAACATCTAAGATCATATCAGGACAGGAGAAGTATATGTGATCTATTCCTTGATTTACCCGAAACGGCTGACACCGGTAATGGGGTGCGGTTAGTGTGGTAGCAGGCCGAGTGGTGGCGCCACCAATCACATCCGGGTAACCATGGTGTAGGTTAATGCGATAATATATATGCCCGGACAATTGAACCAGTAGCGTCTGTCTATCTGAGTTTGTCCAATTCGCCGCTGGGTGTGCATTTGTCACGCCTCGCTACTGCTACACCTATATGAACCCAGGCCTTACATCCCACCCAGCCAACTCACTCCCTGTATATGTGGGTCTGAATTAGATCACGTGACTGAGCATCAGCTTCCATCAGCCCGCTACCATTTCATATCAGCTCAGAACAGCTCAGAGCAGCTCACATCAGCTCAATATCAGGTCACATCAGGTCACATCATCTCACTATCAGCTCACTATCAGCTCACTATCAGTTCACATCAGCTCACATCAGCTCAATATCAGCTCTCATCACGTCACTATCGACTCACATCAGGTCACTAACAGCTCACTATCAGCTCACTAACAGCTAACTATCAGCTCACATCAGCTAAAGGCCCTGTCACACTACGATGTAACGACGTCAGCATAGGGAGAATGTGAAAAACGTCGAACTTCTCAGCGTAGTATGCAAATTTGGGCACAAGTTGAACGTGGATGCAGCTTAGTTGATGAGAACATAACGTTGGTAAAGCGTAGTGATAGCGTCATTCAATGAGAGAGGACAACATCATTACAGTCACGGAACGTTATGTACGTTATTCCATCACCAGAAGAACGTTCTGTGACATTACATACATCATGACATGGTGGGGAAATGCTGAACGTACGTTGGAAGTATGTTCGGCGTACGTTCTCCTGACGTTCTCCTGATGTTCTCCTGACGTTCCCATTACGCCACGTGGACGTTTCCACCGTCTTTAATGTGGGTCAACGTAGTGGAACGTAGTGAGCAGCATTTGACTAACGTCCATTTAACGTCATTGACATTCGCCGAACGTGTACAGAACGTACGGCGAACGTATACCTTACGTTCGAGTTATGTTGAAAGTTTTGAACAGGTTCAAATCCTTGATGCGCGCCGACGTAACACAACGTAACGTGACGTAGCTCGACGTCAGTCTAACGTCATTCTGACATCATCATAACGTAACCCAATGTACATCAATGTAATGACGAAACGTGCCCACGTCTGGCTCACGTTGGCTCGTTACGTCGTAGTGTGACAGGGGTATAACATTGGCTCACATAAGCTCACATGAGCTCATATCAGTTCATGTCAGCTCACATCAGCTCACAGCAGTTCATATCAGTTCACATCAGTTCACATCAGGTCACTATCAGTTCACATCAACTCACATCGGCTCACATTAGTTCACATCAGTTCACATCAGTTCACATCAGCCCACATTAGTCCACATCAGTTCACATCAGTTCACATTAGTTCACACCAACTCATATCAGCTCACATCAGCCCACATCAGCTCATCAGCTCATATCAGTTCCTATCAGTTCACATCTACCCACAGCAGTTCCTACCAGCTCACATCAGCTCACATCAGCTCACATCAGCTCACATCAGCTCACATCAGTTCACATCTGCGCACATCAGCTCACATCAGTTCACATCTACCCACATCAGCTCACATCAGTTCACATCTGCCCACATCAGCTCATATCAGTTCACATCTACCCACATCAGCTCACATCAGTTCACATCTGCCCACATCAGGTCATATCAGGTAATATCAGTTCATATCAGCTCACATCAGTTCACATATACCCACGCCAGTTCATGTCAGCTCACATCAGCCCACACCAGTTCACATCAGTTCACATCAGCTCACATCAGCCCACATCAGTTCACATCAGTTCACATTAGTTCAGATCAGCCCACATCAGTTCACATCAGTTCAGATCAGTTCACATCAGCCCACATCAGTTCACATCAGCCCACATCAGGTCATATCAGGTAATATCAGTTCACATCAGCCCACACCAGTTCACATCAGTTCATATCAGCTCACATCTGCCCACATCAGCTCACTTCAGCTGACATCAGCTCACGTCAGCTGACATCAACCCAAATCAGTTCACATCACCTCATATCAGCCCACAACGGTTCACATCGGTTCACATCAGCTCACATCAGCCCACAACGGTTCACATCAGTTCACATCAGCTCACATCAGCCCACATCAGTTCACATCAGTTCACATTAGTTCAGATCAGCCCACATCAGCTCACATCAGTTCACATCAGCCCACATCAGTTCACATCAGTTCACATCAGCTCATATCAGCTCACATCAATTTCCCCCTTTCCTCTCCCCGCACTTACTATTTTACCTAAGATAAACTACCATGTCCTGTATCATCGACTCGCCGTGAATATGGCCTATGCTGCCGACACGGCGTAAAGCAACCACCAATCAATCAATCAATCGAGGATGTGTATTCACCATCTCCCCCAACCCACGTTCCGCCATGTAATCTGTGGCTGCGACCCGGCATGCTAAGTTTCAGCGTCATTCCTAAACTCAGGGACCAGCGGAACTCGGAATACCTGTACTGTTAGTACTAGGGCTTCCTCTTTAGTTGGTACTGGGTGCCGTGGCCGAGTCGGTGGAGCGCGGGCCTCGTGTGTGGGAGATCGGGAGTTTGCGTTTTCGGTTCCAGGTCGAGTCAAATCAATGACTTAAAAATTGATGTATGTCGCTTCCTAGCCTGGCGCTCGGCATTAATAGGATAGGGCAAGGACTGGTTAGTCAGTGTCAGGATAATGCGACTGAGGGGGATATCGAGTGATGGTGCCTGTGGCATGATTTCCCAGTGGGGCAGTACTATAAAGCCACAATGAGTGCGTACTGTCACAAGTTGTTATCCATCCTGAAATGACCTTAGATGTTGCTAGGACAACAAACAAACATCGTCTTTAGTTGTCTTCGCGAGGGGGTTGTGAGTGATAGCTGTTTTACACAGTGTCAGCAAAGAAGTCCATGTTCATTGGTAAGAAGTGTTTACAATTGTTTGTCACATTGCTATTTAACCAATATTCCATAGTCATGGTGCAAAGTGTTTACAATCGATTTTGTCACATCGCTATTTAACCAATAATCCATATTCATGGTGAGAAGTGTATACAGTAGATTCTGTCACATTGCTATTTAACCAATAATCCATATTCATGGTGAGAAGTGTATACAGTAGATTCTGTCATATCGCTATTTAACCAATAATCCATATTCATGGTGAGAAGTGTATACAGTAGATTCTGTCATATCGCTATTTAAGTGTATACAGTAGATTCTGTCACATCGCTATTTAACCAATAATCTGTATTCATGGTGAGAAGTGTATACAGTGGATTCTGTCACATCGCTATTTAACCAATAATCTGTAAGAAAACAGAACAATACTCACAAAAACATCATCATCATCATCATGCTGTCGGTTGCGATGCGACAAAGACTGCTTTCCTGAAAGCTGCCTGCAAAAGTGTTGAAGTGCTGCTGGCTTTTGCAAGTTACCAGCGGCACTCTCTCGGGGAGCAAATACAGGTTTCACACCGGCAAGAACTTGTCAAGACAGGCGCAAACCTATTTGTCCCTGGAGTGGCTGGTCGGGAGATGTTGGGATTTCCATACATCAACCGCCCTTAATGCTGCCACATTGACATGGTTTTCTGTTTAGGGTTTGCTCCCTTAGCCTTCGGTTCTGTCAAGAACCTGTAGCACAAGGCAGTGATTTACAACTCTGCAGGGCAGGGTCGTCAAACTCCCTGAGGTATTGCTATACCTGCAATACCTGCATACCAACAAAAACAAAGCTAACTATTAATTATTGTATTTTTATTGAGTCAAAGGATAGTAAAATATGAGTTAGAATAGAATGGTATAGACATTATACATTATACATTTAGACATTATACATTTATTATTCACAATTTCTATACATTATTCCATAAAGATATACTATTCTGTTAACGATAGAAATTGCAGGAGCATTTTAACCATTAATGGTTGTCTTCCATACAAATGTAAACAAGTTTTACAAGGAGTGATACAGTCCAAGTGTTCTTTGTGGATGCTAATATTTCTTCTTGTTTTACTTGTGTACAAAGATCTTGCATGTTATTTGCCATGTGCTATCCACCCTACTATACGGAGCCGAGGCCTGGACAGTGTACAGACAGCAGGTGAAAAAGCTGCATGCTTTCATGATGCGACATCTGCGTTCAATCATGAGGCTAACCTGGAAGGACAAAGTGACGAATAAGGAAATACTCGAACGGATGGGGCTGCCCTCTATGGAAGATCTTCTGATCAAAAAGAATCTCCGGTGGACTGGACACCTCATGAGGATGTCATCAGACAGACTACCAAAGCAGATCCTCTATTCTCAACTGTCTTCTGGCTACAGAAAGAGAGGACGCCCCCGTCTCCGGTTCAAAGATACCATCAAGAGAAACCTGAAGCTGAGAGACATTAAGACCGACTCATGGACGCAACTCTCACAGCAGAGAGCTAAATGGAGAGCGGCAGTCAAGTAATGAAAGCAGTCTTTGTCGCATCGCGACCGACAGCATGATGATGATGAACCTTATGGTGCGTGCCCTGTCTGTTAAAAAGGAGATGTGTGTGGGGGATTAAGTCTGGTTTGATGGGCGGCATTGTGTTATTAGTGCATTGTTAGTGGTGATCTTCGACAAATCATTCAGTACAAACTCCTCCGATGGATTGACAGACCATGTGCATGTCCTAATTTAATTTAATATGCACCTGTGTATCGATGGCATGAACAAAAAAGGAAAATAAATTGTCAAGCCACAGACACAAAGACTAACCAATTGATACTAATTGGTTACGTTCTTCTGTAATAAAGCCTACTGGAACAACATTAACAAAAACAACAACCCAATAAAATATTCATAGAATTACAAAAGGAAATGAAAAGAAGTTTAGAACAACTCGGTGAGATCTGGGAGAAGCTCGTCAGAAAGTTTGGGTGCTTCCAACCTTGTCAGTCCTCACTGATGCTCAAACATATTTGATTAAACTGTGTAGATGTCATGTTCTTGCATTAACAAGTGTACAATTGAAACACCATGGATGATCTTTTAACTAATGTAAAACAAGAAGCGATCATAGCCTTCTTGAGGGTGGCAGGACTATGTCGCTTTATATAGTTCATTAAAATAATGTTCACCAATTCATGAAGAATGAACGATATCTTC
Organism: Branchipolynoe longqiensis; assembly: GCA_030323885.1. NCBI lineage: Eukaryota > Metazoa > Annelida > Polychaeta > Phyllodocida > Polynoidae > Branchipolynoe > Branchipolynoe longqiensis. The sequence continues at coordinate 87,387,366 of CM059195.1, read as the reverse complement.
AACTTTTATCTAAAATTTTAACGGGCCAACATTTCTTTTGTAATTGTGAGCTTTAAACTTCAAAATTGTCTCTCAACATACTTGATTGTGTGCTTTTAGATTCTGTGTAAAAGCGATGACCCGAAAATAATATGACAAAATAAGATTTGAACGCTTCTCAGCATGATTATAGTCTTTGCTGCTGACATGGCATTAAGCAATCACCACTAACTAATGCCAAACTAGGAAGGGTGGAAGCGACGGAATGGGGTGCCTAAGTGGGTAGCGCACCTGCTTCCCAATGCCCGTCTGAGTTAAACGAAAGACATATAAATGTTGGTATGCAGCTTTGTGGGACATGAGCACAAACCTTGTGTGCAACTCGTCAAACACCTCTATTGTGAAGCCACTAGATAAAACTGGTTGCAGAGTTATGTGAATTGTCGTAATGCTCGTCGCAGTTATGGGATTGATGAGGATGAGGATGAGGATGGGATTAGTTTTTTATTGAAGATTTATACTGCCTATCATGGATAAGTCTGAATAGACTTGTTTTCACCATTAGACAGTTTGTCGATAGAAAGCCTGAGTCTACACTTTTACCGACCCAAGGGATTTTTAACCTCCCACACCACATAGACATGGTATGACAGCAACTGGCCTTTAATGTCGCTGTAAGTTATACACAGCAGTGGAAATCCAAATTGGAAGAGTTTGGGGCACGGGGAATCGAACCACCGACCTTCAGATTAGGAGTTCGACCTAGAAAAAAAGTTGACACTGTAACCACTCCGCCACAGAGAACACCAGTTGGCTCAGTCTTGCCTAAGTGTTGGGACACTCTGTAACTAAATGGAGCATCTGGTGTGGAAGCAAATGTCCAAGTCATTCGGCCTCTGAATCTGTCAAGTTGGGTCTATATGAATAGGTTAATTATCCATGATCCATCCCAATGAATATTTATTTGACTAATTGTATTTAGTACATCGGTGTAATTAATTAAATTCTCTTAGTTTAGTTTTAAATGTACGTTCTGTTAATGTGATTGAATCTAATAAATTATACATTCTGAACTCCATAGTACTCAAATATCAATATTGGTTCCAAACCCACCCTTACCCTGCCACCAGTCGGGATGGCTCATTGAGTTGAGCGTCCGCCCCCCGTTTTGGTTGATCGTGGGATTTGAACCCTAGTAGAATCCACAAATGACTTTAAAATTGATACTTATCACATCCTAACCAGGCACTCGGCATTATTAGGATAGGGGCAAGGACTGGTTGGCTCAGTGTCAGGACTGAGTGGGATATCAGGTCATGGTGCTGGTGGTCTGGTCTCCCAGTGGGGCAGCACTAGAAAGTTACCATGAGTGTGCATTGTCACAAGTCGGTACCCGTCCTGATATTACCTTAAATGTTGCCAGGATGTAAATCTCCAACAACCAACAACCAGTCTCGAACCTGCAGAGTATCCCAACAGTATTGCTACTTGTCGGTACCTAGCCTGGCACTCGGCATTATTAGGAGAGGAAAAGGACTGGTTACATCGAAAACAATGTAAAATATTCTGATAAAACGCATTGGTGGGGGAATGCAAATGGTCTATGAGGGTAAATGGTATATAGTGCCAGGTGCATGAATGTATTTATGTAGTTGCTGGTGATACATTACTCATGGTCAATAGTCATTATGTATTAGGCAGATAGTGTGAAAAAGGCACTAGAATAGTGTGTAAGGGGCACTTGGAGCTCTACTCACTACCGCCTCCCCCCCTCTGTTAGTCATGGATCACCACACACTCAGCTCAGGCAGGTGATGGCCAAGCAGCCAGACCGCATGGTGGTGGTCGGCAGATCACGGTAGCCATGGTGACACAGGAATGCTTGATGTTCATTGGTGGAACTGTAAATGCTTGATTCTCATTGGAGAACACGGTTAGGTGGTATGCCATACCAGATCCATGTACCACTATAAATAATAAACCTTAGGTAATTGCCTCTCTCTCTACTTTCATTCTTTATACTCTTCCTTTCTCTTCTTGCCTGTATTGATTTCATTATAGCCTGCCTACACAACCACAGATTCCAGCCGATGACTTTATAACATGATAATGTGGCTGAGTGGGAAATTGGGTCATGGTGCCTGTGGCTGGGTCTCCCAGTGTGGCAGCACTATGAGTGCACACTGTCATAGGTTGGTACTCAATACTGATATTACCTTAGATGTTGCCAGGATGTAAATGCCAAAGCAAACAAACACACTAACGTACAATCCTGCCTGCTTTGTCATCATCATCATCATGCTGTCGATCGCGATGCGACAAAGACTGCTTTCATTACTTGACTGCCGCTCTCCATTTAGCTCTCTGCTGTGAGAGTGATGTCCATGAGTCGGTCTTAGAAGTGTGTGTCCATCGTGTTATGACCTTAGATGTTGCCAGGATGTCAAACCCCAACAACATAAACCCTTTAAAGGTCAAATGCGTAACCGCAAGCAACATGTGGCACACAAGTTTACTCCGCAATGCCTGGCTTTATATATTGACTGGTCCCCTGATTCCGACTGGTCCCCCGATTCGCTGTGCTTAGATGGGTCGGCCTCGGGATCGTCATCCCGCGTCTCCCGGGAGAGGCGTGGCCTGGGCCTCCCCGCCCAGGCCCCGTCAGTACTGAGTGAGTGATGATGGTCACCAGGCACAAGCTATAGCGGATGACCAGATCCATAACGCTGGCATAAAAGTGGAATTCTCTATGTTGTTATCAGATATATATATATCGCTAATATAGGGGTGGAATTCCATAATGCTAGATTGAAGGTGGAATTCCCTATGTTGTAATCAGATCAACATCGTTAATGTAAGGGTGGACTTCCATAATGCTAAGGTGGAATTTCCTATGTTGGAGTGGGATACAAATAGCTAATGTAAAGGTGGAATTCCATAATGCTAGCCTGAAGGTGGAATTTCTTATGTTGTAGTCAGATCCAATTCGCTAATGTAAAGGTTGAATTCTATACGCTAGTCTGAAAGTGGAATTCCCCATGTTGTAGTGGGATACAAATATCTAATGTACAGGTGGAATTCCATAACGCTAGCCTGAAGGTGGAATTCCCTATGTTATAGTCAGATCCAAATCGCTATTGTAAAGGTAGAATTCCATACCTCTACCCTGAAGGTGGAATTCCCTACGTTGTAGTCCGATCCAAATCGGTACCTAATGGTGGAAGTCCCTGTGTTATAATCGAAGCCAGACTTCTAGATAGTGAGATCTGTTATTCCCTCTGTTTTAGGAAGATTATGTAGGTTAAGGTAAAGGTGGAATTCCCTCAGTTGTTGTTAGATCCAGGTAGCTAACATGAAGGTGGAATTCTCTCTCTTGCTTTCAGATCCATATCTCGAATCTAAACGTGGATTTATCTATGCTATTATCAGATTCAGATTGTCAACAAGAAATTCAGGTCATGTCAACAGTAGTTATTTCATAATTATATAACCAGTTGTCGTTATATCACATCGTGTAGCCACCATTCAAGAGCCGCTGTTGTTTTTGGAACGCAGACTTGTTTAGCATTGTTTTATCCAGTTAACTGGAAACCCCATGGTGGCATGCACTGACAGGCTTTTGCTTGTTGTTGTTATGCGTGGTTTGTTTGAGTTTTGCTTGTTTTGCATTATTTACCTTATTTCACGCTGCCTTACAATATTTAACCACCTGGCGGGAGCAGGACGTAGCTCAGGCAGTAGAGTGTCCACCTGTGAAGGTGTCTCTCTTCCGATCGATCCTGCTCAGTGGAGACATTTGCAGTTTGGGCTATTTTCCGTTCCATCCAGTGGTCCACAACTGGTTCATCAAAGGCTGTGGTATGTGTTATCCTATCTGTGGGAAAGTGCATATAAAAGACCCCTTGCTGCTTATTAGCCAGAGTACCCTATGTGGCAGCAGTGGGTTTCCTCCAAAGAAATATGTCAGAATGACCACATTGTAAAATATTCCAATAATGATGCATTGGTTGAGGAATGCAAATGTTCTATTTGTAAAACAGGTATACATGGCCAGGTCCATAGATGTGTTTATGTAGTTGCTGGTGGTACTTGATTGTTTGGTAAATATACATTGTGGTGCTAGTAAGATAGTGTGTAAGGGGCACCCAAAGCCCTACCCACTACCCCCTCCCTCCTCTGCTAGTCAGGATCACCCCACGCATGCTCAAGGCGAGGGGTGGCCAGGGGAGCCACACAGCTTGGTGGTGGTGGGCAGATCACTGTAACCATGGGAACCGGGAATGCTTGTTTCTCATTGGTGGAGCTAGAGATGCTTGTTTCTCATTGGGAGAATGTGGTGGGGTGATACACTATACTGGATCCATGTACCATATAAATAATAAACCAGAGGGCTTGACTCTCTTCTTTCACTCTTTATACTCTTCCTTTCTCTTTGCCTGTATTGATTTCACTATAGCCTGCCTACACAACCACAGATTCGAGCCGTGGAATTTACAATATGTTTGACATCCAATAGCCGATGATAAAAATCAATGTACTCTAGAGGCATCACTAAATAAAACAAAGTTATTTAACCCCCGGTTTAATCGGAACACAACACGCAATGTTCCACTGGTGGTTATGGTTACCAGGGCCGTAGATAGGAGTTATTGTTTGGTGTCAACAAATTTGATTCGGAGAGCATATTTTTGGGGGGAGGGAGAAAAACTCTTGGAACGAATCAGTGCCGAAAGCATGATGCACAACCGGGGGGGGGGGGGGGATCTGAGGGGATGGCACTCCCTAGGATATTTTGAAATCTAGATGCTCTGAAATGATAGTTCCTCACAACAGTCTAAATGGATGAATCAGAGAGCAGACAACATTTTATCAGGCTAAAATGGTGGTTTGTCACAACAGTTAATATCGACCGAATCAAGGCAGACGACAGTTGGTCAAGCTAAGTAGGTAGTTTCTCACAACAGTTAATATCGGAGGGATCAAAACAGACAACATTTGGCCAGGCTACGATGGCAGTTTCTCACACCAGCTAATTTTGAAGTTATCAAAGCAGACAACATTTGGTCATGCCAAGAGGGCAGTTTCTCACAACAGTCAATATCGGATTAATCAAAGAGCAGACGATACTTTGCTTAGAGCAGACAACATTTTACTTTCAGCAGACGACATGTCTGACAAAGCCTACGCTGAAGGGGACGGACCCTGCGGTTCTATCCCCATTTTACTGCTCCGAAACCGAGACTAGACCCATTGATGAACAGAGATCTACAAATGGTCCTTAGCCTATGTGCCTGACGGAGCGCACGGCAGTATTGGATCCCGTAAATTGAACAATAAAGGGAATATTGACAAAAACACCAGTCCTCAGAGTAAAGGATCAGCAGGCCGGAAAATTGGGCACGCTTTTCGAACAGTCCTGAAGCCCTAGCCAGCTTGGACCAGGTTTACTAGCAAATCGTCATTTGGAACCACAAAGGCAAACAATTATCTGAATGAGGAGTAGGAGCAATACCGTGACAAGGCAAGGGTTGGCTAAGTCAATATTAGGATAATGTGACTGAGTGGGACATCAGGACATGGTGCAAGTGGCCTGGTCTCCCAGTGGGGCAGCACTACAAAGTCATCATGAGTGCGCACTGTCACAGTCGGTACCAGGTGCGGTGGCCTAATTGGTAGACCATGGGCTTTGCATGGCGAAGGTCGGTAGGTTGGTTCCCAGTCGAGTCAATCCAATGACTTTGAAATTGATACTTGTCACTTCCTAGCCTGGCACTTGGCATTAATAGGATAGGGCAAGGACTGGTTAGCTCAGTGTCAGGATAATGTGACTGAGTCGGATATTGCGTCATGGTGCCAGTGGCCTGATTTTGCAGTGGGGCACCACTATAAACTTGCCATGAGTGTGCACTGTCACAACTCTGTACCCGTCCTGATATGACCTTAGATTGATTGATTGATTGGTGGTTGCTTTATGCTGTGTCGGCAGCATAGTCCATATTCATGTCGAGAAATGTTTGGTTTTTTTTCAAACCATCGCTTTTACATGTAACAGCAGACAATCAATTATGTGCCAATAGACACTCATTAAATTAAAAAGCTCACAATTATATATTTGTGGCCAAGGGGAACAAATTCCCGTAAAAAAAACAAAACAACCTTAGATGTTGCTAGGATATAAAACAACAACCAACAACCACAACAAGTCGGTACATGTCCTGATCTAACAAATAAACAAAACCAATAATGCAAATAATACCAATAATATTAAATCTAAGTACGCTCCTATTACTAATAGTAATACTACTATGAATAACAATTCCAACAATGCTACTCTACTAGTCCTATCGCAATAATAATTAATATTATTAAATTTATATTCACAAAATATATGAATTATTATTCGATAAATAAAGTGTCCCTTTTACGGAACTGACTTTAATTCGCGCACGAGGCAAGTTAACACTCAGCATGTGACCACCCTGCCCTCCACTCACTTCACTCCCCACTCTCATCGGAGCAGCACTATTTCACCCACCCACCCACAGCCCTCTCTTATAAGGGTTAAGTGCTGAGCTTGACTGTTACCTTCCTGATTGTATGATTCTCATCATGTCACCTATCTCGCTCCAGGCACCCAATCACCTCGATTATGCCTAACATTCCTGAACATTAACACCACTTCTCGAAAGCCAGCCTTCCATGTCGCAAGGTGCCAGCCGCCTTCTGTAGAGCCAGCCTCCCCAGCCTCCCGAGGCCATGATTCCTGGAGGCAGCCTTCTGCCCGCCTCCTGAGGCACTGTTATGTTACCATTATTGATTCATATTTGATTATTTCTATTCAATAAAACTTGACTCTACATTCATCTGTCCGAGTGTCACAAATTACGTATGTTGACGAGCCAACATATTTAATTTATTCCTTCATGGTCATGTTTGCATAACTGGTTGGCGAATTGGTATTATTCTGAAGCCACACTGGAAGTTATTAAATCTTTTTGTTCTGAATAAAATTTGCATTTATATTAGCTTTTGGCGGAAATATCTGACTTTACTTCTCAAGATAAAACACCTTTTGAAATTAATTAAGATAGTTTGTAAAATGAGAGGAGAATAATCAATATGGAACGCTTTAACCAATGTTTTTCTTCACAATTTGAATGATTGATATTGTGTATTTGTTTGTTCTCTTTAGAGTTTCTAATCAAATGGTAAGCCTTGTTTCCAGGTGAATTATCAGGAACTATTTGCTACTTTCCACCAGCATCCACTTAACATGGGTTGCAATTTTCACACACCCTATCATTATCGTCACTGGGAATGGATTTCTATGAAGACTTCGAAGTGACATCAGAGATCACATGACACCACTATCCCCCTACTCTTACTCGATTAGAAATGGCCTGGGTGCTCGCTGGTACAAGAGTGGCTTGTGAGTAAAGTAAGTAGTATATATAGGAATGCCGCCTCTTACATGACACTGATAAGCCTACCACTCTACTCTGACTCCATTGGAAATGGCATAGCTGGCTGGTACAAGAGCGACTTGCTAGTAGGGCTGCCACCTCTTACATGACACCGCTACCTCCTACTCCATTAGAAATAACCTAGCTCGCTGGTCCAAGAGCGGATAGTAAGTAGTATATGAGAATTCCACCTATTACATGATACGGCTACTCCCTTCCTCTGACTCGATTAGAAATGGCGTAGCTCGCTGGTCTAAGAGCGTCTAGTAAGTAGTATATGGGAATACCATCTGTTACATGATAACACTACCTCCCTACTCTGAAACCATTTTAAATGGCGGAGCTCGCTGGTCCAAGAGCAGCTAGTAAGTAGTATATAGGAATGCTGCCTATTACATGAAACCACTACTCCCCTACTCTGACTTGATTAGAAATGGCGTAGGTCGCTGGTCCAAGAGCGGCTAGTAAATAGTATATGGGGATGCTGCCTATTACATGATACTACTACCTCCCTACTCTGACTCCATTTGAAATGGCGTAGCTCGTTGGTCCAAGAGCGGCTAGTAAGTAGTATATGGGAATGCCGCCTAATACATGATACCGCTACTCCCCAACTCTGACTCAATTAGAAATGGCGTAGCTCGCTGGTCCAAAAGCACCTAGTAAGTAGTATATGGGAATGCTGCCTATTACATGATACCGCTACACCCCTACTCTGACTTGATTAGAAATGGCGGAGCTCGCTGGTCCAAGAGCGGCTAGTAAATAGTATATGGGGATGCTGCCTATTACATGATACTACTACCTCCCTACTCTGACTCCATTTGAAATGGCATAGCTGGCTGGTCTAAGAGCGGCTAATAAGTAGTATATGGGAATGCCATCTATTACATGATACCGCTACTCCCCAACTCTGACTCAATTAGAAATGGCGGAGCTCGCTGGTCCAAAAGCAGCTAGTAAGTAGTATATGGGAATGCTGCCTATTACATGATACCGCTACACCCCTACTCTGACTCCATTAGAAATGGCGGCGCTCGCTGGTCCAAAAGAGCCCAGTAAGTAGTATATGGGAATGCCACCTATTACATGATACCGCTACCTCCCTACTCTGACTCTATTAGAAATGGCCTGGCTGCTCGCTGGTACAAGAGCGGGTTGCTAGTAGTAAGTAGTATATCGGAATACCACCTCTTCCATGACACTGCCATCCCTCTACTCTGACTCCATTAGAGATAACCTAGCTCGCTGGTACAAGGGGAGTGAGTAGTATATGGGAAATGTGTATTGGCAGCAGGCAACAAGCGTGCGGCAGCAAGCGCAATCATCAACGTCAAGACTGTGGGCAAAGCAAAGACAAACTGTGTGTGCCGAAACTTCTAATGACGACTACATCACGCGCGGGCGGCGTGGTCAGGATGACGGGCATGAGCATGCGCAGTAAGTGACACAGCTGAGGGTCAGAGGTCAGCTGTTCCAGAGGAAACAAGGGAGTGAGGTATGATGACGGTTGCCATGGGTGTCAGTGTTGAAGGATGGGGCGTGTGTGTCGCTGGGCAGACAGACACAGATCATCGGGCACGTTGTAATAACAGTGGACATGAAAGGTTCGGTTTTGGTTATCGGACTTTATGTCCTGGCAACATTTAAGGTCACATCAGGACGGGAACCAACTTGTGATGGTGTAGACTCATGGTGACTTTACAGTGCTGCCCCACTGGGAGACTAGTTCACCAGCACCATGAACTAATATCACACTCAGTTACATTATCCTGACACTGACCCAACCAGTTTCGACTGGGAATCAAACTCCAGACCTTCCGCATGCAAGGCCTGAGCTCTACTGATTCAGACACTGTGTCCAGTGGACATGAAAGGAGAATGGAACCAGCTGGTGAAGTTACTGAATTATCTGGGAATATCGGTTAAAGGCTAACCTTTTTTTTGCGGGGAGCGGGGGGAATTAGTTTTCTACTTTCACTCTTGTCAGCGCTGAATGTGTTGGTATTTCAGACGCAGGTGCTAGAAGTTATTTACACAGATCATTTTTAAAGTTGTATAGTTAGTTCAATGTTTTTGAGCATCTGCCATTTTATTAGATGAATGACTTGGAAAATTGATACTTGTCGCTACCTAGTCTGGTGCTCTGCATTAGTAGTATAGAACACGGAGCGGTGGAATGACGAAGACCAATTGTCCGCGCTTGAGATTTTCCTGGCTTAATCAATTACCATACCATATATATATGCTTTATTATAATTATACAAGTATAATAACCTGGAATATCCCTCCTTTTCCTCATCACTCACTCAAATCCATGGACTGATGGTGTCTGTCCTTGGTTAGGGAGGAGGAGGATTTATGCGCTGTATACAAATGATATGACGGAATAACCCTCCTTTCCCCCAGCACTCACTCAGTCATTGACTGCTGGAGTCTGCACTAGTCATCTACTGCTCCAGCCTCCCCAACCCCAGTTCTGATGGTGGCGCCACCACCCATGCACACTGTAACTGCCACTCGCTGTACCAGTGAAAATGCAAGTTGTGCTATTTCGTGTGAGCCGGACATTCCGTTATGGAACCTAGGCCCGCATTCGGGCGGATTCGCGCCAAGCTGGGCACTTCCGGCCGTTTCGAACACGCCGGTTCTGTTCATTGCCGACAGAATTTTGACTATAATTGACTTGATTTTGATTATATAGATAACCTGCATCTGGAGTAGATAATGGTGCTGGAGTAGATAATGTAATCCAGGTTTGCTTATTTATTGGAGCTTTACGTCCTAGCAACATCTAAGGTCATATCAGGATGGATGTGATACAGGCATTGTTAATATAGCACGGCTGATAAAGAAAGCATCGCAATAGGTAGGATCACTATCGGTATCGCTATGGGTGATATTGGGCGCATTGATAAAGAAAATATGCATATATATGAAGTGGGTAAGATATACGCTATTTTGGCCTTTGCGGGCCCCACTCTCGCAAATGGACAGTTTATGTGACATAAACCCTGCATCCTCCGAAATATCCTCAAGAGTGACTTTTAGTGCTCCATCAAACTGCAAGGGGCCGCCCATAAGCCATATGAGGTGCACCCTCCAACCATTCTAGGGAGATAGACCCCATCTGACTTGTTTCTTCACATTGGAGCCTGAAGGTTACTGATCGTTCTTGTTTTCAATCATTGGGTTGGTTGTTTATTTCCTGGTACGGTGGTAGAATTGTACTGACTAGTTATATGGGAATACTACACTGTGTACAGCGTTTTTTGAACATAATAAACCTGATTATAAGTTCAGACCCAATGCTAGCATTTAGTTTATCACCTGAACATCTGCCTTACATGTATATATGATGCCATGATATGGAAGCAATAGTTATATATATTATGGATATAGAATGGCTAGATATAGGTTAGCATAAAAATGGATAGAAATTGATATAGAAGAAATATATATAGTTGACATAGAACACATATAGTTTATATAGAATGTGTAGATATAGTTCATATAGGATGTGTAAATATAGTTGATATCAAATCTCTAAATATATAGGTTGTGTAGCTATAGTTGATATGCATCGTGTAGATATAGTTGATATAGAATATGTAGATATAGTTGATATATAATGTCTAAATATATAGAATGCGTTGATATTGTTGATATATAACGTTTATGTTTAGTTGATACAGTACATATAGACATAGTTGATATACAATTTCTAAGAATATAGGTTGTGTAGATATAGTTGATACAGAACGTATAGATATAGTTGATATATAATGTCTAAATATATAGAATGCGTTGATATAGTTTATATATAACGTTTATGTTTAGTTGATACAGTACATGTAGACATAGTTGATATAAAATTTCTAAATATATAGGTTGTAGATATAGTTGATACAGAACATGTAATATATAGTTAATATAGGATGTGTAGATATAGTTGATATAAAATGTCTAAATATATAGATTGTGTAGATATAGTTGATACAGAAGTGTAATATATAGTTGATATAGGATATGTAGATATAGTTGATATCAAATGTCTAGATACATATACCGTGTAGGTATAGCAGCATAGAATTTGTAGGTACAGGTAGAATTCACCAACATCATCATCACAAACATTCCAATTTAACCGTTGGGTATAGAAAGAATTGACATAAAGCATATATTGTCCCATATTGGGTTGATGCCCAAGGCACTCAGAGAAATGCACCTTAACTAAGGTGAGCGGTGTGTACTGGCCCATCGGGCAGTTGGCTGATGTAGACTTTGTAACACAGCTGATAGTGCTATAGCTGCGGAAGACAGTGCGTGGATGTTTGTCTCTGGGAGTGACCAAGACGGACGAGGAATGAACCACGATTGATGTGCTCAGACGGATCTGGGTGCGGGTGGTCATTAGTGACCAATGTTACTAACACATTCTCAATTCACTTCGCTAAAAATGGCAATTGTGATTTAAACAAAAAATGTCTGAAGAAGGCATTCGTTAAAAAAGCCAATTGCTAAGATGACATTTGCTGGGGGGAAAAGGCAATTGCTAAGAAAGGTAATTGCTCAAATGACAATCTATGAAAATAGCAATTGATAAAATCCAATTGTTAAAAATGGCAATTGTTAAAATGACAATAATTGTTCAAATGAGAATTACTACGAATGGTAATTGCTATCGAAGGCAATTGCTAATACAAAGCAATTTATAAAACGACAATTGCTAAAAAAGATCAACAATAACAAAGGTAAGCGATAAAAAGGTAATTGCTGAAATGATAATTCCTATTAAAGACACTTGCTAAGATTTCAATTACTATAAAAGGCAACGGCTAAAGAGCCAATTGCTAAAATGACAATCGCTAAACAAAATATGCAATTACTATAAGACGTGTTCACTAAAAAACACAATAACTAAAATGATTCTTGCTATAAAAGGCCATTGCGAGAAAATATAATTGCTAAAGGATGCAATTGCGAAGAAAGCCAATTGCTAAAATGACTATCGCTAAAAATAGCAATTGCTAAGAATTCAATCAATATAAAAGGAATTGCTGAAAATGGCAGTCGATAAATATGGCAATTGATAGAAAAGGCAATTGTTGAAAAAGACAATTGATATGAACTTCCCCTTATTCCAGCTTTATTCACTTGATAAACAAACTACTTAGATGAAAAGGCTCAGTTCATACAAGTACAGTCTAGAAGGTGCAGCGTTAAGATATATCTTTTCTGTTATCAGGCTGATGAGATCTTTTCAGTGTTTGGTTCATTGGTGAATGTAGACAACCTGATGGTGGGAGCACAAGTTAAGACAGACCTCCTACTCTTGCACTAAAAGACTGGCACGTGATGTGAATGACCTCGTGACCAGATGACGAGGCCACCTGGTGTCCAAGCAAACTCCAATCACCTTTTCATCACACGCGGTGGCCACATTAGCACAGCTCAGGCTTCCCATGTGGAAGGTTGGGTGTTCGAAATTGGGTCGAGTCCAATAAATGACTTACAAAATTGATATTTGTTGTTGCCTTGCCTGATGCTTGGCAATGGTAGGATAGGGCAAGGACTGGCTTGTTCAGTGCCAGGATAATGTGACTGACTGGGATATGGAGTCATGGCGCAAGCGGCCTGGTATCCCAGTTGGACATGAGTGCGCTCTGTCATAAGTTGGTATGCATTCTCATATGACCATAGATGTTGCTAGGACATAAAACTCCAACAACAAACAAAACAAATTAGGCAGTTTTGTTTAGTTATGTTTGTGTGGGGCATGTTTAATGCACACCGACACATAGTTACACATGTGCACATTTACATGACTACATGTGTCACTTCAGAGGAAGCACTGGTTCTCATTCAATTACCGACATTATGGCCAATCAAAACGATGTATTAACAAGTTATTGTGGTTGATACCTAGTGTGGTTGGTGCCAGGATAGGGACAGGGACAGTGGAATGAGGAAGACAAAATTGTCCATAATTGAAATCTTTTCAGCTTAATCAACAAATTTCATCAAATAACAAAGATAAGGAACCTTGAAGCTTATTAGTAGGTCAATGAATATGAAAGTAAGGCACTATAAGACATGGCAATACAAATTTATAAGTAGAAGGTCAGCTCCATGCGTGTCCACACACGATCATTAGGAGGTCGGCTCTATGTGTGTATAAACGTGAGCTGTAGGAGGTTGGCTCCATGCATGTATAAACACGAGCATTAGGAGGTTGGCTCCATGCGTGTATAAACGCAAGCATTAGGAAGTTGGCTCCATGCGTGTATAAACACAAGCATTAGGAGGTTGGCTCCATGCGTGTATAAACGCAAGCATTAGGAGGTTGGCTCCATGCGTGTATAAACGCAAGCATTAGGAGGTTGGCTCCATGCATGTATAAACACAAGCATTAGGAGGTTGGCTCATGCGTGTATAAACGCAAGCATTAGGAGGTTGGCTCCATGCGTGTATAAACGCAAGCATTAGGAGGTTGGCTCCATGCATGTATAAACGCAAGCATTAGGAGGTTGGCTCCATGCGTGTATAAACGCAAGCATTAGGAGGTTGGCTCCATGCGTGTATAAACGCAAGCATTAGGAGGTTGGCTCCATGCATGTATAAATGCAAGCATTAGGAGGTTGGCTCCATGCGTGTATAGACACGAGTGTTAGGACGTTGTCTCCATGCATGTATAAATGCAAGCATTAGGAGGTTGGCTCCATGCATGTATAAATGCAAGCATTAGGAGGTTGGCTCCATGTGTGTATAAACGCAAGCATTAGGAGGTTGGCTCCATGCATGTATAAACGCAAGCATTAGGAGGTTGGCTCCATGCATGTATAAACGCAAGCATTAGGAGGTTGGCTCCATGCGTGTATAAACGCAAGCATTAGGAGATTGGCTCCATGCGTGTACAAACGCAAGCAGTAGGAGATTGGCTCCATGTGTGTACCAATGCGAGCAGTAGGAGGGTGGCTCCATGTGTGTATAAAGGCAAGCAGTAGGAGCGTGGCTCCATGCGTGTATAAACGCAAGCATTAGGAGATTGGCTCCATGCGTGTATAAACGCGAGCATTAGGAGGTTGGCTCCATGCATGTACAAACGCAAGCAGTAGGAGATTGGCTCCATGTGTGTACCAATGCGAGCAGTAGGAGGTTGGCTCCATGCGTGTACAAATGTGATCATTAGGAGGTTGGTGCCATGTGTCTACAAAGACATGCAATAGCAGCTTGGCTCCATGCATGTACACACACGAGCAGTAGCAGGTTGGCTTCATGTGTGTACAAACATGGGCATTAGGAGGTTGGCTCCATCCGTTTACATGTAAAAGCAGACAATCAATTATGTGCCAATAGACACTAATTAAATTAGAAAGCTCACAATCATATATTTGTGGTCAAGGGAAAAAAATTCCCATAGAAAAAGAAAAGTTTTATTAATAATTGATAGAATCCATTAGTAAACTATATGAGGTGGTACAGTCCAGCTGTCCTCAAAAAGGCTAAAATGTTTTCCTGTTTTACCTTAGTAAAAAGGTCATGCATACTGTCTGCAGTGTAGAACCGTTGGCGCAGGGCCAAAAAATCAACGCAACTTAGTAAAATGTGGTTGAGTGTCAGTGGGGACTGACACCCAATACATTCAGGGGGAGGTTCCCCCTTGAGCAGAAAAGCATGTGTAAGCCACAAGTGGCCAATACGGCAGCGGCTAAGGACCACTTGGTCCTGCCGACCTCCCGCATGAGTCGGTGGTGGCTTTCCCACAGATGGTTCAATTTCTTTAAGTTTATTAATGTTTTCATCCCACTCATGTTGCCATTTGGATTTTATAGCTATTAGTGGTTTCAGATCAGAGTGAGGGATCAGACACGGTTCAAGATCACAGTTCAGGGCCTTCTTCACAGTAGGAGGTTGGCTCCATGCGTGTACAAATGCCAGCATTAGGAGTTTGACTCCATGCCTGTACAAACGCGAACAGTAGGAGGTTGGCTCCATGCATGTACAAACACGAGCAGTAGGAGGTTGGCTCCATGCATGTACAAACCCGACCATTAGGACGTTGACTCCATGCATGTACAAGCGCAACCATTAGGAGGTTGGCTCCATGCATGTACAAGCGCAACCATTAGGAGGTTGGCTCCATGCATGTACAAACACGAGTAGTAGCAGGTTGGCTCCATGTGTGTACAAACGCCAGCAGTAGGAGGTTGGCCCCAAGGCATGTTCAAATGCGACCATTAGAAGGTTGGCTCCATGCATGTACAAATGCAAGCAGTAGAGGTTGGCAACATGCATGTACCAACGCAAACAGTAGGAGGGTGGCTCCATGCGTGTAAAAATGCGATCATTAGGAGGTTGGCCCCATCCATGTACCAATGCCAGCAGTAGGAGGTTGGCTCCATGTGTGTCCACACCAGATGGGACACCCATTTGGAGACTAGGCACGCTCGCCGAATCGGTAGAGTGCAGGCCTCCTGTACGGGAGATCGAATTTCGAATCCCAGCCAAGCTAAGCCGATGACTTTATACTTGATAAATTTATACTTGGCACTATTTAACCTGGTCTTGGCATTAATAGGATAGGACAAGGTCTGGTAGGTCAGTGTCAGGATAATGTGACTGTGTGTGATATTGGGTCATGGTCCCCGCAACCTGTTGGGCAGCACTATAAAGTCACCATGAGTGCGCAGTAACAAGTTGCTACCCATTCGTCATTTGACCTTAGATGTTGCTAGGATGTAAAACAACAACACATAGACAATCATCAACATCACTTCCATCACTACCGTCATCATTGTCATCATCAGCATAATCATCATTATCATAATCATCATTGTAGTCATCGCCCTCATCAGTAATGACAGCGGTATCAGCATAATCATCTTCTGGAGGTGACATATTCAAGGGCACCCTTCCAGAAGACGACAAACTATTCTTTTTGTATTCATATCTGAAAATGGTCAATGCTGTACATCATGATCCATAAAAGTAAGCCCTTGTGTTGAGTGAATCTGCTAATGGGACCAATACTGCAGAGTGCCTGTCACTTAGTGGATTAAAAGTAAGCCCTTGTGTTGAGTGAATCTGCCAATGGGACCGATAGCACAGAGTGCATGCCTTTTTGTGGGTTAAAAGTAAGCCCTTGTGTTGAGTGAATCTGCCAATGGGACCGATAGCACAGAGTGCATGCCTTTTTGTGGGTTAAAAGTAAGCCCTTGTGTTGAGTGAATCTGCCAATGGGACCGATAGCACAGAGTGCATGCCTTTTTGTGGGTTAAAAGTAAGCCCTTGTGTTGAGTGAATCTGCCAATGGGACCGATAGCACAGAGTGCATGCCTTTGTGTGGGTTAAAAGTAAGCCCTTGTGTTGAGTGAATCTGCCAATGGGACCGATAGCACAGAGTGCATGCCTTTTTGTGGGTTAAAAGTAAGCCCTTGTGTTGAGTGAATCTGCCAATGGGACCGATAGCACAGAGTGCATGCCTTTTTGTGGGTTAAAAGTAAGCCCTTGTGTTGAGTGAATCTGCCAATGGGATGGATAGTGCAGAGTGCCTGCCTCGTAGTGGGTTAAAACTAACCCATAGTGTTGAGTGAATCTGCCAATGTAACTGATAGCGCAGAGTGCCTGCCACTCAGTGGGTTAAAAGTAAGCACTTGTGTTGAGTGACTATGCCGATGTAACTGATAGCACAGAGTGCCTGCCTCTTAGCGGGTTGAAAGTAACCCATTGTGTTGAGTGAATCTGCCAATGTAGCTGATAGTGCAGAGTGCCTGCCACTCAGTGGGTTAAAAGTAACACGTTTCATTGAGTGAATCTGCCAATTGGACCGATAGTGCAGAGCGCCTTCCACTCAGTGAGTCAAAAGTGACCTGTTGTGTTGAGTGAATCTACCGATGGGACCAATAGCACAGAGTGCCTGCCTCTTAGCTGGTTAAATGTAACCTGTTGTGTTGAGTGAATCTGTCCATGGGACCAATAGCACAGAGTGCCTGCCTCTTAGCGGGTTAAACGTAAGCCCTTGTGTTGAGTGAATCTGTCCATGGGACCGATAGTGCAGAGTGCCTGCCTCTTAGCGGGTTAAACGTAAGCCCTTGTGTTGAGTGAATCTGTCAATGGGACCGATAGCACAGAGCGGCTGCCTCTTAGCGGGTTAAACGTAAGCCCTTGTGTTGAGTGAATCTGTCCATGGGACCGATAGTGCAGAGTGCCTGCCTCTTAGCGGGTTAAACGTAAGCCCTTGTGTCGAGTGAATCTGTCCATGGGACCAATAGTGCAGAGTGCCTGCCTCTTAGCGGGTTAAACGTAAGCCCTTGTGTTGAGTGAATCTGTCCATGGGACCAATAGTGCAGAGTGCCTGCCTCTTAGCGGGTTAAACGTAAGCCCTTGTGTTGAGTGAATCTGTCCATGGGACCAATAGTGCAGAGTGCCTGCCTCTTAGCGGGTTAAACGTAAGCCCTTGTGTTGAGTGAATCTGTCCATGGGACCAATAGTGCAGAGTGCCTGCATCTTAGCGGGTTAAAAGTAAGCCCTTGTGTTGAGTGAATCTGCCAATGGGACCGATAGCGCAGAGTGCCTGCCTCTTAGCACATTAAAAGTAACCCATTGTGTTGAGTGAATCTGCCAATGGGACCGATAGCGCAGAGTGCCTGCCTCTTAGCACATTAAAAGTAACCCATTGTGTTGAGTGAATCTGCCAATGGGACCGATAGCGCAGAGCGGCTGCCTCTTAGCACATTAAAAGTAACCCATTGTGTTGAGTGAATCTGCCAATGGGACCGATAACGCAGAGCGGCTGCCTCTTAGCACATTAAAAGTAACCCATTGTGTTGAGTGAATCTGCCAATGGGACCGATAGCGCAGAGTGTGTGCCTCTTAGCAGGTTAAAAGTAACCCGTTGTGTTGAGTGAATCTGTCAATAGGACCGATAGCGCAGAGTGCCTGGCTCATAGCGGGTTAAAAGTAACCCGTTGGGTTGAGTGAATCTGCCAATGGGACCGATAGTGCAGAGTGCTTGCTGCTCCGTGGGTTAAAAGTAACCTGTTGTGTTGAGTGAAGCTGCCAACGGGACCGATAGCGCAGAGCGCCTGTCACTCCTCGGGTTAAAAGTAACCCATTGTGTTGAGTGAATCTGCCAATGGGACCGATAGCGCAGAGTGCCTGCTGCTCCACGGGTTAACGCATACAGAGTGGGCCATCATGTATACCAGGGTATTAGAGGCACTTCATCACAGAATGACGGGGGCCCGGTAGGATACATCCCGCCTTAATTCGACGCCGTTCAGGCCGCATTAATCATACATGTCACCAGTGCGCATGTCTCCACACCACGTGATTGGACTTAAGAAGGTGCCGCTGCGCTTGTACCGGCGCTATGGCAAGCCATTTGTCACGTTTGTTAATTATGTGATTTTACAAATTTACAAAAGGAATCGCATCAATATTTATTTTGATTTAAAATTGCGTTTGTTTAAATTTCCCTGACGGAGTAACAATTATGCTCTAAGGCAAACCGCTAGGCTACTTACTACAGGTACCAGATCTCTTATCCGGCTTCCAAGAATCTGGAATTACCAGAAAACCGGTTGCTTGTTAGTTAAACTTGTTAAATACGATTTGGTTCTTTACCGTCCATTGTTTATTTTATGTTTTAAGTATATACACTTAGGATGTCTCCAGAGACCTGGAAAACTTCCGGGCCCAAGCTTGCCGGATAATTGATGTCTTTACTGTGGAGTCAAACCATTTGTAAAATTTTCTGATAAAACGCATTGGTGGGGAATGTGAAATGGTCTATAAAGGAGTACAAATGGTATATTAATGTAAATGATGTATAGGCCCAGGTGCATGAATGTATTTATGTAGTTGCTGGTGACTCTTTACTTATAGTCAATAGTCATTGTGTATTAGATAGATAGTGTGAGAGGGGCACTACTGTTAGTGTGTAAGGAGCTCAGGAGCTCCACTCACTACCCCCTCCCCCCCAACTATTAGTCATGGATCACCACACACACACAACAGGGCAGGTGCAGGCCAAGCAGCCACAAGGCGTGGTAGTGGTGGGTATATCACAGTACCCATGATGACACAAGAATGCTTACTGTTCATTCGTGGACCTAGAAATGCTTGTTGCTGGTTGGAGATCATGGTCAGGTGGTATGCCATATCAGATCCATGTACCACTATATAATAATAAACCTGAGGGTACAAGCTCTCACTCTATTTTCACTGTTTATACTCTTCCTTTCTCTCCTTGCCTGTATTGATTTCACGTAGCCTGACTCCACAACTACAGCTGCCAGACGACGACTTTACACATTGACATACAAATTGATACTTGTCTCTTCCTAACCAGGTGCTCAGCATTATTAGGAGAGAGCAAGGACTGGTTGGCTCAGTGCTAGGATAATGTGACTGAGTGGGATTTCAGGTCATGGTGCTGTTGACCTGGTCTCCTAGGGGTCAGCACTATAAAGTCACCATGAGTGTGCACTGCCACAAGTCGGTGCTCGACCTGGTATGACCGTAGATGTTGCCAGGATGTAAAACTTCAACAACCAACAACCGACCAAGCAATGAAGGTTGCTAGGCCACGAAGTGACAAGTATCAATTTAGGAAGTAATTGCTTTGACTCAACTGGGAATCGAACCCCCAATCTCCCGTACGGGAGACCTGCACTCTACCGATTCAACCACCGTGTCCAGTCGCCAGGTTAAAAAGGGTCGACTGTATATTTATAGAGAGAAGTGGGTCAGTAGACAAATAAACAACGGAAATATGAACCTTCCAAGTCTCTGCAATCCGAGTGAGGACCCAGTTTTCTGCAAGTCATGCCATGCCGCCATCTTTCTTCCTACAGCCAAACAAAAATGGCGCACAATGAGAGGCGGCATCCAGAACCCGATGCATCATGCAGGGGGCGCTATGGATCATGTCGTCTGCCTCGTCAATGACTTCTGGTTTACTCTGTGCGCTTCCACACTCTGCTGATTCCCGGTGATGGCCATTCCCACCAACACCATAAATCCCTAGTCACATACACGTTAGTTATTATAAAGTTACCATGAGTGTGCACTGTCACAAGTCAGTACACATCCTGATATGACCTGAGATATTACTAGGACGTAACACAACAACAAACTAGCATCTAGAAGGACGTGGGTACATCCACTACACTTGGCCCCACACCCGACACCATTATATATATAAATATGCCGGTAGGTGATTTCTTTCTGTTGACATTCAATTTCGTAGTCATCGATTTGCAGAAACCCATTGCAGACACGGCGTGCATTAATATAACCCAGCCCCCAGCGAAAGGTTGCTTTGGTTTGGTGGGGTTATACGTCCAGGCAACATCGAATGTCAGACGGAATTGCCGAATGAGTTGAGCGTGCGTCTCCCGGTTTGGTAGATCGTGGGGATCGAACCCACAGGTTTGAACCCTGGTCAAGTCAAACCAATGAGTTAATAATGTATACTTGTCTTTTCCTAAAGCCCCAGTCAGACCTCACCGGATTGAGGAACCGGATAGAAAACGGACACTGTCTGGGGAAATACGGCAATGTACGGTATATATATGGTTGGCATCCGGCGTGTCCGTTATCTGTCCGGTGGTGTCCGGTGGTGTCCGGCGGTGTCCCTGTACAAGTTTTGAACATGCACACAACTTGTACCGGACACCACCGGACTGAAGTGTACGATTGGTGTCCGTTTTAAGTCCGTTTCGTCTGTTTGGTCCGTTTCATGTCCGTTACTCTTCCGTTAGGTGTCCGTTTTGTATCCTGAAGAGTCCGTTGACGGTGCTTCGGGAATTCGGTCCGTCGGTTTTTGGCGCGTCCGTGAACAGTCCGGTTGGTGTCCGGTTGGTGTCTGGTTGGTGTCCGGTAGGAGTCCGGTTGGTGTCCGGTTGGTGTCCGGTTCTTGTCCGGTTGGTGTAAGTGGAATGAGGAAGACCAGTCATCTGCGACTGAAATTTGCCCTGCTTAAACAACTAATGTACCAAAAAAAAAAAAAAAAGTCATTGGTTTGACTCGACCGGGAACCGAACTCCCGACCTTCCACACGCACAGTGCTCTACCGATTAGGCCACAGTACCCGGTCGCTCACGTCTCGTGAATGTCATTATGCACGCGCAAGTCTGCACAAGTCTGCGCGCGTCGGGAAGAGATATGACCCCAGTGACCATTCTATACACTGGAGTAGGAGCCTCGTTTCCATGTAACGGCTTCTTGAGTGCCGGGCGAGGTGGCCGAATCGATAGAGCACGGGCTTCGTGTGCGGGAGATCGGGAGTTTGGTTCCGTGTCGAGTCAAACCACTTCCTTATCAAATTGATACTTGTCGCTTCCTAGCTTGGCGCTCTGCATTAATAGGATAGGGCAAGGACTGGTTAGCTCAGCGTCAGGATAATGTGACCTAGTGGGATATTTGGTATTGGTGCTGGTGGCCTGATTTACCAGCACCATAAAGTCGCCTTGAGTGCGCACTGTCAGAAATATGTACCCATTAATGATATGACCTTAGATGTTGCCAGGACATAAAACTCCAACAACCAACCGACCAGCTTCTTGAGTTCACACCCCAAAGGGACCAGGCGCTTCACAAGCAAATCACCGACACCAATGGGCATGTCACAGCAGAAATTAGGTAGGTTGGTTTTTGGAGTTTTATGTCCTGGCAACATCAAAGGTCATATCATGAATGAGTACCGACTTTGACAGTGATCATGGTGACTTTATAGTGCAGCCCCACTGCAAAATCAGTCTGCCAGCACCATGATCTGATATCCCATTCAGTTGCATTATCCTGACACTGAGCTCACCAGACCTTACCCTCTCCTAATAATGCCGAGCGCCAGGCTAGGAAGCAACAAGTATCAATTTTGTAAGTCATTGCTTTGACTCAACCGGAAATTGAACTCCCGATCTCCCCCATGGGAAGCTGGCACTCTACCGATTCGGCCACCGTGCTTAGTCAGCAGAAATCAAGCTCCTAATAATTATATATATGTTTAACCTAGCAACGAGTTACAGCAGCGAACCCTTCCCCGCATTTGATGGCCAATGCAGGTTCACCTGGGCAAGCAGCCCGCACTTCGATATGCGGGTTGCTCGACCCAAGCATGCACTGGCCACAGCTTGTTTATAGTCTTGCCCACTTCATATATATATATATATAGATATATATAAAGTGGGCTACGACATAGTAGACAAGAAAGAGCCAAGATGAGGAGTGGTGGAAGCCTACCTTTATTTACCGAGGCCCAACTGGCTGAGCAATAAACCGCCCTCCCTACAGAAAAAGTTAAAATGGCACTTGTGTAACCCAGACAAGCTCTGGCTGGCATCTGGCCAAGTGGTGGTAGTGCCAGGATAGCGCAGCGGGTTCCAGCCTGCAGCAAATAGCACAATACCAATAGAGCGTTATTAATAAATAGCCAATTAAATGCAAGGATCCTAAGCCCATATAGGATAGAAGGTCCGCCTTTTTATATTCACAGTAATAAATTATATATCACATATAAATTTTCAGCAGTGCAGTGAGTGGCGGTTACAGTGTCAAGTGGGTGGTGGCATCACCATCGGAGCTGAGGTGGACAAGGCTGGAGCAGGAGATGACTAGTCCAGACTCCAGCAGTCAATGACTGAGTGAGTGCTGGGGGAAAGGAGGGATATTCCGGGTTATTATAGTCATGTAGTGAAGGCAGCATCCCAACAACAAAAGGGCGAGTACAGTATTTATTTTACAAACGCTCATTGCATGACTGTCTTCGGGCTGGGCAAGGCGCCCTACCAAGTTACAATGTTTAGTCAATGAGTGAATAATATAGATAATAAAAAAAAAAAACACAGGCAGAGCAGGGGAGGGAGGCGAGTGGTTCCAGTGACGTCCGAGGCAGAAGTGGCCCCCTGGTTCCAGAACCCCAGGGAAGGAGAGGAGGAGGGGGGCAGAGGCGCCAGCCAGTGGATTCGAACCCACCGGAACCAATGATTCGATACCATCCGAGAACACCAGGGGGAGGCACTGCGCTTCACCTACAGCGGTATATCAAGGATATACGCATGAATAATTCTTATACAGCATATAAATACTCCTCCTCCTTAACCATGTTAAGGAGTTACTGTAAACCTCCCTATGCCTCTGGGGCCTGGTGCGTACAGTTACCTATGATTGGTTTTGCTCACCGCTACCTAAGAATCTCATGTGCTATCCAGGCCATGAGCACCTTGGGCACCAGCTCACTTGCATCCATCATGGCAAACACGGCTTGGATGTAGGTCACGTGTGACTGCCCCTCCCTTCCGACAGTCGCAGTCACCTAGATAAATCAGGAATGCCATTCTGGGTCCAGACTGAGTTTTGCTCAACCATCTAGTCTCCTTTCTCTGTTTTATAAGCAAAATAATATTAAACAAATCAAAATAATATAAATCAAATCAAAATAATATAGCGATGCGTTAGTGTGTTTGCTTGTTGTTGTTTTACGTCCTAACAGCATCTAATGTCATATCAGGACGGGCACCGACTTGTGTCAGTGTGCACTCATGGCAACTTTATAGTGCTGCCCCACTGGAAGACCAGGCCACCAGCACCATGACTTGATATCCCACTCAGTCACATAATCCTGACACTGAGCCAACCAGTCCTTGCCCTGTCCTAATAATGTCGAGAGCGTGACTACGAAGCGACAAGTATCAATTTGTAAGTCATTGGTTTGACTCGACCAGGGTTCGAACCCACGATCCCACGATCTACCAACACGGGAGACGGACGCTCTAACTCATTCGGCCATCCCGTCTGGTCGCGATGTGTCATAATGATACACACAGTTTACTGAAGGCAATGATATGGCCTTAGATGTTGCCAGGATGTAAACCTCCACCTAGACATCAGCAGGGAACGTCCCAAAAAGAACTGATTAAAAGAAAATCCCACCCCAAATATTTCTTTTCAGGGATTAGATTTATGACTTGTCACTCACTGTCACTTGAGAATTGTGAAATTTGATTTGGGGGAAAAGTTTGAACTTTGTTATTGTTGTTTTTATGATAATATCTCGGGGTGAATATGAGGGGTGAGCCTATATATTACAGCACGCCGCTTTGCATGATCTCCCAACGGTGCCTTGACCGTGAAGGCTACAAAGATTCCTGATCCCTTTATCTGGCCTGACCACCCGCTGTCCATGTTCTCCCCCCAGTGGGTTATGACCGTGTTTATGGTCCCACGCATGCGCACAGTAGTAGGAAGTGGCTACCGGGCAACAGGCAGCCTCCAGCCGGCAACAGGCGCAGGAGGCAGGAGGTTGGTTGATTGTTGGAGTCTTACACCCTGGCAACATCTAAGGTCATATCAGGATGGGTACCAACTTGTGAGAGTACACACTCACGGTGTAGTGCTACTTTGTGGTGCTGCCCCATTGGGAGACCAGAATGCCCACACCATATGATATTCCACTCAGTCAAATTATCATAAAACCGATCCAACCAGTGCTTGCTCTATCCTAATAATGCCGAACGCCAAGTTAGGAAGCGACAAGTATCAATTTTGTAATTGGTTTGACTATTAGATCAACGTCAAGTCTTTGCTAATGCTCTGCATCGTTAGTTTCTTGAAGATTGTTCCTGAACATTGCCCAGACACACACATGGCGATTATATATTGCTGCCGTTAGTCGAATACGGTGCCGCAGGCACACTGTCCACTATATCCCACTCAGTCACAATATTGTGACATGACCTAGCCAGTCGTTGCCCTATCCTAGTAATCCAGAGCGCCAGGCTAAGACGGCGACTTCTGTACCTTTTTACGCTGCCGGGGCAGGGGAGGGAATCAAACTCTTAACCTTCCGCACAGAAGGGAACCATGCGCTCTACCCACTCTGCTATCCACACGCTCACGTCGACCAGATACCATCTTGTGACAGTTCATACTCATGGTGACTTAATAGTGCTGCCCCACTGGGAAATCAGGCCACCGGCACCATGACCCAATATCACACTCAGTCATATTATCCTGACACTGAGCTAACCAGTCCTTGTCCTATCCTATTAATGCCGAGTGCCAGGCTAGGAAGTATCAATTTTATAAGTCATTGGTTTCACTCGAGCAAGAACCGAACTCCCGATCTCCCACACACGAGGCCCACGCTCTACCGATTTGGCCACCCTGCCCAGCTGCTGAAGCTTATGGTGTCAGAGTTTTGGCATGCACATTGAAATTTGGGGTGTTTTCACTCTAAATGTCTCCCAACTTTAGCCATTTACAATAAAAGTCGCTTGTAACTGATGTAACATAAATCATAACAATCAACCTAATGTATTTATCTCAGAACCAGACGGGATGGCCGAATGAGTTGAGCGTTCGTCTCGCGTTCTGGTAGATCATGGATTCTAACCCTGGTCGAGTCCAACGAATGACATAAAAATGGATACTTGTTACTTGTCGCTCCCTAGCCAGGTGCTCAGCATTATTAGGATAGGACAAGGGGCAGTGGAATGGGGAAGAACAATCGCCCACGATTGAAATTTCCCCTGCTTAATCAACTAATCTACCCCCCTCCCCTGAAAAAATGGCAGAAACTCAAAACCATCGGACTATACAACTTTAATTCACAAATGCGTTATTCCATCGTCACGTGACCGCCAAAGTTACCACAATCCCCACAAACCGAGGTTGTTGCCGGCCTTAAACCCAGCCATTCCAACTCGCCACGTGCATGTCGCTGGCGTGACCTTGAGGTCGGAGGTCAAGGTCGTGACAGGCGGTGAGCAGCTCAGACCAGCTTGGAGCCACTCGGGACAGGTCCGGGCCGCTCGCCTTGTGAACAGCGCATGCGCAGAAGGCTTATCTGGGCTAGGCAGCAGGAGCAACGGTCAGACGGTCGGGGGAGGGGGAGGGGGAGGGTGCGTGTGTGTGTGTGGACGTGTGTGGGAGTGTGTGTGACTGCGCGTCTGTGTGAGTGTGTGTGTAAGTGAGTGTGTGAGTGTGTGTGTGAGGGAGTATGTGTGTGTGTGAATGTGTGTGACTGAGTATCTGGGTGAGTGTGAGCCTTTGGTCAGTCACGTGGTCTGCTGACTTCGATAATAGGCAACATTGTCTGACAGTATCGCTCATTACCAGATGGTGTCCAACATTGCTCGGCGATTTTTAACCATGTCTGACAGTCCATGGTAAAATATAGCCGCACACTGTCCAACATTGCCTGACCGTATCTGATGATGTCTGACAATATCTAACATCGCCATGGATTATTGAATACTGCTTTTCAATGTCCGACATCGCCTTACCGTATCAGACATTGGCTGACAATATATGACATTGACACGCCATGTAATCAACATTGCATGCCAGTTTTCAATGCTGTTTGACATTTGGAAAGCAGCATTCAACAGTCCTTGGCAAGGTCAGACATTGCCTTACCGTATCTGATAATACCGTACCTGACGTTGCCTTACCGTATCTGATATTGCCTGACAGTATCCAACATTGCCTGACCATCTAATGAACAGTACATGCCTGTGTTCAATATTGTCTGACAATGATTCACACTTCCTTACCGTATCTGATATTTCTGGGCAGGCTTACGATGCCTGACAGTGTCAGACATTGCTTGCTATGGTATGCAGTATTGTCTGATACTTTCTGACATTACGTGACACTCTCCGATATTCTATGTCACTATCCAATGTTTTGCCTGCAAGATTCCTACGTTGTTCTAAGTGTTCAACATGGCTGTCAACATTGCATGATCATAAATGGAATTGCCTGACAGTGCTGACACTAGATGGCATTGCCTGACAGTGTTGCACACTGGACAACATTGCCTTACAATGTCCGACACTAGATGGCATTTCCTGACAGTGTCCTACACTAGTCAATATTGCCTGACAGTGTCCAACTCTGGATGGGCATTGCCTGACAGTGGTCTGACACTGGTCAATATTGTCTGACAGTGCATGGCACTGGCCAATATTGTTTAACATTGTCTGACACTGCTCATTATTGTCTGACAGTGTCTGACACTGGTCAATATTGTCTGGCAGTGTATGACACTGCTCAATATTGACTGCACAATATTGTCTGACAGTATCTGACATTGGTTAGTATGTCTGGCATTGTCTGACACTGCTCAATATTGTCTGACAGTGTCCGACACTGGTCAGTATTGCCTGAAAGTGTCCGACACTGGTCAATATTCCCTGACAGTGTATGCCACCGGTCCATATTGTCTGACAGTGTCCGGCACTGGTCAATATTGTCCGAAAGTGTCCGACGCTGGTCAATATTGCCTGAAAGTGTCCGACACTGGTCAACATTGCCTGGCAGTATCTGACACTGGTCAACATTGCCTGAGAGTATCCATCAATGGTCAACATTGCCTGACAGTATCCGATGCTGGTCAAGATTACCTGAAAGTGTCCGACACTGGTCAATATTGCCTGACAGGACCCGACGCTGGTCAATATTGCCTGAAAGTGTCCAACACTGGTCAACATTGCCTGGCAGTATCTGACACTGGTCAACATTGCCTGAAAGTGTCCAACACTGGTCAATATTACCTGAATGTGTCTGTCACTGGTCACCATTGCCTGACAGTATCCGACGCTGGTCAATATTGCCTGAAACTCTCTGACACTGGTCAACATTGCCTGACATTATCCGACACCGGTTAATATTGCCTGAAAGTGTCCATCACTGGTCAATATTGCCTGACAATGTATGGTACCAGTCAATATTGTCTGACAATGTATGAGACTGGTCAATTTTGTCTGAAAGTGTCCGGTATTGGTCAATATTGCCTGACAGTGTTTGACACCGGTCAATATTGTCTGAAAGTGCCCAACACTGGTCAATATTCCCTGGCAGTGTATGACACCAGTCAATATTGACTGGCAGTATCCGACACTGGTCAATATTGCCTAATAATGTCCCACACTGGTCAATATTGTCTGACAATGTATGACACCGGTCAATATTGTCTGACAGTGTCCACCACTGGTCAGTATTGTCTGAAAGTGTCCGACACCGGTCAATATTGACTGACAGTGTCCGACACTGGTCAATATTGCCTGACAGTGTCCGACGCTGGTCAATACTGCCTGAAAGTGTCCGGTCCATGGTCAATATTTTCAAACACCTCGCCGGCTCTGCCTCCCCCTCACCGCCCCCACCCCTCCTCTCGGCCTCGCTCTTTCCTCTGCCTGCCTCTAGCTCCACAGCCATGCAGGGCCCCACTCCTTCCGCATCCCCTACACCTACTAGTCCTACAGAGGCACCGTTCAGTTTGAAACTGATCATATATCTGAAGCTAATCAAAAGTGTCAGCAGAGGAAAGATCATCTCCTTCACCTACCAGACGCTCTCTGACTGCGGCTACACGCACATGTCAAACTTTCGACGCCACATTCCAAGCACAAATTGGACTCATTGGTCATCGATGTGTTCACAACGAATGATGAGTTCCTGTCCTCATCGCCAGCGATGGACAACCAAGAAGATGTAGTCCTACCGCATTCTGTTCCTTTCCAATGCCTCCTTCCCCACCGCAACCCGCTCCCACCACAACCCCTCCCACTGCAACTGCATCCCACCGCAACCCCCATCACCCCCTGTGGGAACTGCAGTCGGCCTGCCCACATACCACTAACGATGCAACTAACAGTTGGTCACGTGACTCGCCCGCCACTGACCCCCCTGTGGGTTAATTGGAGGACAGCGGCACCTCGCACTAACAATTCATTGAAATGTTCCTCAAAATTGAAAAAAAACACCACAACAAAACCACAATTAACCATTGTTGTTCATACATATGTGTTCTCTAAATCTGCATAGTTCGATGAAGAATCACACTTTCAAAACAAACTATCTAGATTTGAGTTTACATATCTAAATTAGATGCTGATGCACTCTTAAAGTTGCATAGATCGATGATTTTGAGTTTCTGCCATTTTTCTGAGATAATGATATTAATGATAATGATATTAATGATATTAATGATAATGATAATGTTATAATCTACATTACTTTTGTTTGAGGTGACTTTAATTTTAAATGGCTATCTTTTGAGCTATTTGAAATGCAAACATGCACAAATAATTTTGGCATGCATGCCAAAACTCGGACACCATAGGCTTCTGCCGTAACCTATTCTATTAAAGTGCCTCAGTCTCCCCTCTACGTGACGACAAATGCTTAATAAATGCACCAGTATCTAAATTAAATATTTAGACACAAATTTAGATAATTCCTTTCGTTTCAGAAATATTATGTTTCAGCAGACTATAAAGGAAATACTCGAACGGACAGGGCTGCCCTCTATGGAAGATCTTCTGATCAAAAAGAATCTCCGTTGGGCTGGACACCTCATGAGGATGTCATCAGACGGGCTACCAAAGCAGATCCTCTATTCTCAACTGTCTTCTGGTTACAGAAAGAGAGGGCGCCCTCGTCTCTGCTTGAAGGATACCATCAAGAGAAACCTGAAGCTGAGAGACATTAAGACCGACTCATGGACATCACTCTCACAGCAGAGAGCTAAATGGAGAGCCGCAGTCAAGTAATGAAAGCTTTGTCACATCGCGACCAACAGCATGCTGCTGATCAGACTATGATGCGTCAACCATTGGTTGCCACACATACAGGAATACTGCATTACTTTAACAGAACCTGTTACTATAGAAACCTATGGTGTCAGAGTTTTGGAATGCTTGCCAAAACTACATTGACATGTTTACGCTTCAAATATCGCAAATGATCAAATAAAAGTTACTTCAAGCTAAAGTAAGGTAGATTATAGCAATTAATTTATTGTATTTATCTCAGAAAAATGGCAGAAACTCAAAACCATTGGACTGTGCAACTATAAGGATAGTCCACACCCCCACCTCCACCCCCAACCCCACCCCCAACCCCCCACCCCACATGCCCACCCACACACCGATACACAGGTGTGTACCACACATTCAAGGCCAGGTCACACACAGGTTAGTGGACGTAGTTGAGCATAGTGGACAATAATGTAGTTGAACGTAGCTGAACGTAGTTGAACGTACTGGCATCCATACTTCTCCATCCTGCTAACTTGGTAATAACATGGGTGGGCCGTGAGTTCCAATTTAATCTTTGGACATGTTCAAAAGAGTTCTACGTTAGAGGCTAACATACTGTGGTGAAGTCTCCATACTCTTAATGTACTCTAGCATACTCTAGCGTACTCTAGCATACTCTAGCATATTCTAGCATACTTTAGCATACTTGGACATAGTTGAACATAGTTGACCATAGTGGAGGCTAATGTATGTTGAACATAGTTGAATTTAGTTGAACATAGTTGAATGTAGTTGAACATAGTTGAACGTAATTGAACATACCGGCATCCGTGCTGTAACGTATTTATCTATACCAAAACCTGCCATACCTCAACGTTTTTCACGGTAGTTTAACGTACTTACACCATGTTTGACCCACGTTAATCTATCCCACGTTCAACTACATTCACTAACGTGTATGTCACCAGGGCTTAACATGGGCATCCTGCTTGTGCCTGTCTGGTTATTTCACTTTTCTGAATATGCTCGCGTGAAAATATAGTTGTTCTTTTATTTGTTCCTTTTTTTGTTCGCCTGTGTGTATTTCTCGGAAAAAATATTGTAATCTATTTCTGCGGCTCCGGTTCCACACTGCCTTTTGGCAAATTTGTAAAGGGACGTGACAGACCAAGACGGCATATGCCATGTCTGGACGTTGGAGGTGGGGGGGGGGGGCGGTTTGATGAGGGAGGGGTCTGGGGTGAGGTTTGGTGGGCAGTCTGGAATTAGTCTGGAAGTTGTACAAAGAGCACTAGTGATAGCTAAAGTTAATGCGAGGCGCGATCCAAATGTGACAAGCCGAGATAGTCTGAATTACATGGTAGCTCAGATTAATGCAAGGCGCGACCCAAACCCGGCAAGGACAGAGTGCCTTAATTCAAGGGTAGTTAAAGCTGCATAGACCGATGGTTTTGAATTTCTGCCATTTTTCTGAGATAAATATATTTAATTGGTTGTTATAACCGACCTTACTTTAATTTGAAGTAACTTTCATTTTAAATGGCTAACTTTTGAGATATTTGAAGTGCAAACATCCTAAATTGATTTTGGCAAGTATGCCCAAACTCTCACCATAGGCTTATGCAGTAAGAGGTTCTGTTAAATTGACTCAGTATGCCCTTCTATGTGGCAACGATGTTTAATAAGTGCACCAATATCTAAGTTAGATATGTAGAATAAAATCTAGGTGAATGTTTTTGTTTTGAAAATTTGATACTTCATCGGACTATGCAGCTTTAAGTTAATGCTAGGCGTGACCCAAACCTGACAAGCCGCCAGAATGTTTGAATTCAATGGTTGCTGAGATTAATGCAAGGCGTGACCCAAACCCTGCAATGACAGAATGTCTTAATTCAAGTGTAGATAAGTTAATGCTAGGTGTAGCTCGAACCCAACAAGCCGACAGAGTGTCTGAATTCAATGGTAGTTGAGGGTAATGCAAGGTGTGACCCAATCCCGATACACTGACAGAGTCTGAATTCACTGGTAGCCGAGGCTATTAATGCTAGGTGCCACCCAAAACCGACAAGCCGATAGAGTGTCAGAATTCAATTTGTGGTCTGTGGGCGTTCGCAGCGGTAAGGACGGTGGTATTTGACAGGAGACAGGAGACAGGTGACAGGTGAAAGGTGACAGGTGACAGGTGACAGGTGACAGGTGACAGGTGACAGGTGACATGTGACATGTGACAGGTGACAGGTGACAGGTGAAAGGTGACAGATTATATGTAACAGGCGACATCTGACAGGTGACATGTTATAGCTGACAGGTGACAGGTGACAGGTGACAGGTGACATATGACATGTGACATGGTATATGTGATATGTGTGATATATAACAAGTGACATATGACATGTGACAGGTGACATATGATATATAACAGACTACATCTGACAGGTGGCATGTTATATGTGACATGTGACATGTGACAGGTGATATATAACAGACGACATCTGACAGGTGGCATGTCACAGGTGACAGGTGCTAGGTGACATGGTGACAGGTGACATGTGACAGGCTACAGGCGACATGCTACAGGCGACAGGCAACGCGTGACAGCCGACAGGTGACAGGTGACAGGCGATGGGTGACAGGCAGCGAGGGATCACGTGACTGACCTACTAATACTATTGGAAAGGGATAGCCAGTCTATGTACTGACAGTCTAATGTTTACTGACAGTCTGATGAATCGACTGAATATTCCTTACATAGAGCGATGCAATATTTTAAGGCGTGAATTCATATTTAAAATTGGATATAATTATATACGATAAACTGTAGGTAGATATTTTAAATTTTTGTTTTAAATAGATACATTACGTGGGGTTAAACACATCGTCTGCGACAACCCTTCCTTCCCGCCTTTCCCCGGGGAATCTGTTAAATGTCGTCTGCTGTCACTGGTCTCACACCAGGCAGGCGAGGGGTCCCGACAGGTGGCGCTGTGAATGTGGGGGGGATGGGGGAGTGGAAGTGGAGGTGAGGGAGGGGGGGGGGGAGGAGGGGGCCACTGCTGGTATTGATGGTAGAAGCGGTAGTTGGGCTTTGGTAGTTGGTTGGTTGGTTGATTGTTTGAGTTTTATGTCCTTCCAACATCTACGGTAATATCACGACGGGTATCGACTTCTGACAGTGCGCGTTCATGGCAACGTTATAGTGCTGTCACACTGGGAGACCAAAGCCACCAGCACCATGACCTAATATCCCACTCAGTCACATTATCTTGACAATGAGCCAACCAGTGCTTGCCCTATCCTAATAATGCCAAGCGCCTGGCTAGGAAGCGACATGTGTCAATTTTTCTCGGTAGGGTGATGGCATCCATCACCCTACCAAAATGGGTGATGGATGCCATCCCATCTGGTCCCGGATTGAGGGTGTGGGGAGGGTGGGTGGTGGATGGGTGGTGGATGGGTGGGTGGGGGATGTGTGGGTGATGTGTGGGTGGGGGAGGGTGAGTGGGGGAGGGGTGAGGGGAAGAGGGGCGGGGGGGGGGGTCACTGCTGGTAGTGATGGTTGAAGCGGGAGGTGGGCCTTGGTAGTAGTAGTCAGTGTGATGGAGTCAGCCTCACAGGCATCTGACCTTTGACACCTGTGTGGTGGCCTTGACCTTGACACTGTACATAGCACGCGAGTGGCTTCAAAGGTAGTTTCTGCAATCCAACACCACCAGACTCTTATCAGAGCGTTATTTAGGGCATGGGTACCAGGTTCAAGCTGCACAATTCCCCGGAAGCGTCAAGTTTTTTCAATCATCTAGATTTGATCCGACGTTTGCAAATTCATGAGCTGGTGCATGCGTTAATCATTTATTGCAACTTTAGGTAAATTTAATAGAATGTGCCATTTCCTGAAGCCTTTGAATGTCGCTATTTCGACGTTTGCAACAGGAATTATGTTGCAGGTTTTCTCTTTAAATATGTCCCAAGTTAATCCTTTAAAACATAAGTTACTTAAAACTGAAGTGTCGTAGATTATAGTTGTTAAGCTATAGATTTATCTGAACAAAGGAGAAGGTGAAAGTGAAGGGGAAGGGGACGGTGAAGGTGAAGGTGAAGGTGAAGGTGAAGGGGAAGAGGAAGGTCAATGTCAAGTTCAAGGTCAAGGTCAAGGGGAAAGGGAAGGGGGAGGGGAAGGTGAAGGAGAATGTGCCGGGGAACGGGAATAACATTTCAAGGGTTTTATTATGGTATTCTGTGTCAGTTATCTATCGTCTAATCGTCGGGAGCTTTTAGTTTCAAAAAATGTTTTGTGTGTGTGTTTGTTTGGTATTCTTTTTGGGGGGTAGGGGCAGTGTGGCCGCTGAGTTTAGACATGTATGTATTCATATATACAGTTTAGACATGCATGTGTACATATATACAGATTAGACATGTATGTATACATATATACAGTTTAGACATGTATGTATACATATATACAGTGTAGACCTGTATGTATACATATATACAGTGTAGACATGTATGTATACATATATACAGTGTACACATGTATGTATACATATATACAGTGTAGACATGTATGTATACATATATCCAGTTTAGACATGTATGTATACATATATACAGTTTAGACACGAATGTATACATATATACAGTTTAGACATGTGTATATACCTATATACAGTTTATACATGTGTGTATACATATATACATTTTAGTGATGTGTGTATACATATATACATTTTATACATGTGTGTATACATATAGACATATTAAACATGTATGTATACATATATATATATAGTTTAGACATGTATGTATACATATAAACAGTTTAGACATGTGTGTATACATATATACAGCTTAGGCATGTGTGTATACATATATACAGTTTAGACATGTATGTATACATACATACAGTTTAGACATGTATGTATACATATATACATTTTAGACATGTATGTGCACATATATACAGTTTAGACATGTATGTATACACATATACAGTTTAGACATGTATGTATACATATTTACAGTTTAGACATGTATGTACACATATATACAGTTTAGACAGGTATGTATACATATATACAGTTTAGACAGGTATGTATACATATATACAGTTTAGACATGTATGTATACATATATACAGTTTAGACATGTATGTATACATATATACAGTTTAGACATGTATCTATACATATACATATATAAATATAAAGGGGATTCTACAGTACAGACAAGACAAGACAATAATAGTAGGATGAGTGTATATTCTCTAGCTAGGGGACAACGGCCATTGGCTAAGAAAAAAGAAAGTATCGTCCGGAAGTAATGCTGAACACCGGTGGCGGCGCCACAGGTTGAATGAAGGAGGCAGCATAGAATAATCGGTACAATAAAATAGATGATAATTTGCTTCTACGCCTTTATACTCACATAATTTGTTATATATCTTATATATATATATATATAGCATCAGCCACATAGCATATATATATAAATATATATATATATATATATATATATATATATGACTCTCTCAAAAGGTGCAAAGCAATATTGGACAAAACTTTGTCCATTGTAATGATCAACACACTATCTGCTTATGCATTTGCTCAGGATAAACTGATTTGTTTTGTCCATGGTGTTTCATAATCCCAGTAGAATACATATTGATTTGAAGCAAATGTCCTTGTGTTTTCAGTGCAACCGTTTCTGTGCTGTTTTGTGTCAATCATTACAATGGACACAAAAAAAGAGTGATCATCTTTTGAGACAGGCTCATATATATATATATATATATATATATATATATATATGTCTGTCTATACTATGTGGAGGATGGTATGGGCTCCCAGGAAACCACTGCCCTTCCAATAGTGCTTTGCGCGCGCACTTCCTGAGTACAGGTGGAGGGATGGTGGCTGGGGTGTAGGGGGTGGAGGGGGCTACGAGCGGACTATGCGGACCTTCTGGAGGGGCGGAGACGGGGGCGGGGGGGGGGGCGGAGGGCGTGGGGGCGGGGATGGTGGCAAATAGTAACTTACCCCTCGCCACCTGGGACCGGCACTTCCTTCACGTCGATGCGAGGACATTAGGCGCCCCCTGACGGATCCACCAGCAACTACCCGGGCCATACCCAGCCCGACGCCGGGAGGAGCGTCTGTAGGACCATGTTGGCACAGAGGTGAAACCGGAGGGAAAAAGGGCGGGTGGGTGGGTAAGGTGAGGTGTGAGTAGTGGGTGGTGAGTTGTGGGTGGTTGGTGGTGAGTGGTTAATTTCTTGTTGGTTGGGTGTTTATTGGAGTTTTAGATCCGGGCAACATCTAAGGCCATATCAGTCCGGGTACCGACTTGTGACAGTACACACTCCTGGCGACTTTATAATGCTGCCCCACTGGGACACCAGGTCGATTGCAAGCACCATATCCCATACAGTCTCATTATCCTGATGCTATGTTAACCAATCCTTGTCATATCCTATTAATGCCAAGCACCGGGCTAGGTAGGGATACGTATCAATATTGAAAGTCATTGGCTTGACTTGTCTTGCATTCGAAGTCCTGACCTTCCGCAAAGGAAGTCTGTGGTCTATCGATTAGGGACCACGTTCGGTCGATGATGGTGGTGATGGTGATGTGATGGTGGTGATGGTGATGTGATGGTGGTGTGGTGGTGATGTGAGGGTGGTGTGATGATCATGTGATGGTGATGTGATGGTGGTGTGACGATCATGTGATGTTGATTGGATGGTGCAGTTGGTGATATGATGGTGGTGTACTGGTGATGTGATGGTGATGTGATGATCATGTGATGGTGATGTGATGGTGATGTGATGATCATGTGATGGTGATGTGATGGTGGTGTGATGATCATGGGATGGTGATGTGATGGTGGTGTGATGATCATGTGATGGTGATGTGATGGTGATGTGATGATCATGTGATGGTGATGTGATGGTGGTGTGATGATCATGGGATGGTGATGTGATGGTGGTGTGATGATCATGTGATGGTGATGTGATGGTGGTGTGATGATCATGTGATGGTGATGTGATGGTGGTGTGATGATCATGTGATGGTGATGTGATGGTGGTGTGATGATCATGTGCATGGTGATGTGATGGTGGTGTGATGATCATGGTGATGGTGATGTGATGGTGGGTGATGATCATGTGATGGTGATGTGATGGTGGTGTGATGATCATGTGATGGTGATGTGATGGTGGTGTGATGATGATGTGATGGTGATGTGATGGTGGTGTGATGATCATGGTGATGGTGATGTGATGGTGGTGTGATGATCATGTGATGGTGATGTGATGGTGG
Organism: Branchipolynoe longqiensis; assembly: GCA_030323885.1. Classification (NCBI taxonomy): domain Eukaryota; kingdom Metazoa; phylum Annelida; class Polychaeta; order Phyllodocida; family Polynoidae; genus Branchipolynoe; species Branchipolynoe longqiensis. Next base: position 87,350,058 of record CM059195.1, on the reverse strand, counting down.
TGTGATGATGATGTGATGGTGATGTGATGGTGGTGTGTGATCATGTGATGGTGATGTGATGGGGTGTGATGATCATGGGATGGTGATGTGATGGTGGTGTGATGATCATGGGATGGTGATGTGATGGTGATGTGATGGTGATGTGATGGTGATGTGATGATCATGTGATGGTGATGTGATGGTGGTGTGATGATCATGTGATGGTGATGTGATGGTGGTGTGATGATCATGTGATGGTGATGTGATGGTGGTGTGATGATCATGTGATGGTGATGTGATGGTGGTGTGATGATCATGTGATGGTGATGTGATGGTGATGTGATGATCATGTGATGGTGATGTGATGGTGGTGTGATGATCATGTGATGGTGATGTGATGGTGGTGTGATGATCATGTGATGGTGATGTGATGGTGGTGTGATGATCATGTGATGGTGATGTGATGGTGGTGTGATGATCATGTGATGGTGATGTGATGGTGGTGTGATGATCATGTGATGGTGATGTGATGGTGGTGTGATGATCATGTGATGGTGATGTGATGGTGGTGTGATGATCATGTGATGGTGATGTGATGGTGGTGTGATGATCATGTGATGGTGATGTGATGGTGGTGTGATGATCATGTGATGGTGATGTGATGGTGATGTGATGATCATGTGATGGTGATGTGATGGTGGTGTGATGATCATGTGATGGTGATGTGATGGTGGTGTGATGATCATGTGATGGTGATGGGATGGTGGTGTGATGATCATGTGATGGTGATGTGATGGTGATGTGATGATGATGTGATGGTGATGTGATGGTGGTGTGATGATCATGTGATGGTGATGTGATGGTGGTGTGATGATCATGGGATGGTGATGTGATGGTGGTGTGATGATCATGTGATGGTGATGGGATGGTGGTGTGATGATCATGTGATGGTGATGTGATGGTGGTGTGATGATGATGTGATGGTGATGTGATGGTGGTGTGATGATCATGGGATGGTGATGTGATGGTGGTGTGATGATCATGGGATGGTGATGTGATGGTGGTGTGATGATCATGTGATGGTGATGGGATGGTGGTGTGATGATCATGTGATGGTGATGTGATGGTGGTGTGATGATCATGTGATGGTGATGGGATGGTGGTGTGACGATCATGTGATGTTGATTGGATGGTGCAGTTGGTGATATGATGGTGGTGTACTGGTGATGTGATGGTGATGTGATGATCATGTGATGGTGATGTGATGGTGGTGTGATGATCATGTGATGGTGGTGTGATGATCATGGGATGGTGATGGGATGGTGCGGTTGGTGATATGATGGTGATGTGGTTAATGATGTTGGTCATTGTGTGTATGATGTTAGTATTAATTACAAGGTTAATGATGTTGTCCTAATGAGGTTGGCTAATTGATGCAGAGTTGATAATGTTGGATATTGGATGTTAACTGTTAAATTTGAATCATCTGATGATATGGCTTTGTTTCATTGTTCATGTTAGCGCTAACATGGGTAATTTGCGGCAAGGCAGGAAGCGGTCATCTCGCTTTTGTTCATTGGACACTGCGCTGCCACCGGCGGCTTTCGGCTACATTACCCTACTACGCTGCCAGCTAGCAATATATATGGACTCCTTGAATGCCTTACGCCCACACTTGGCGCCACCTGCTGGGGTTTGTTTGTATTTCCTTACTGGTGTATTTGTTGCCACCTAGCGGGTTCGGTCCTCCAGACGCTGACATCAGAGCATGCACTACTTCCAATAATCAGTCACCACTTGGACACCAACCTGCGCTGTCAGGCTGAACACCGATTATACGACCGCCCACCCCTCAGCTACAAACCAGCTAGTCCAGCGCTCGGGCTGAGAGTGGCGAGTGGTTTCATTTGTCTACAAGTTGTCATTGAATTGAATAAAGAAAGTTATAGCGCTTCTGTCTGGTTGTGAATAACCGGATGTTACCCATTCAACGAATGTTCGCTACCTGATTTTGGAACATGTGACATGGCTTAGTTCCGGCTGCCTCCGCTACACTGCTGAGGCGATGTGGACCCAGATGGATGTCGGGAAGGCGACGCTGTGCATGGCGCGGGGCTGTCGGTGGTGGCGCTGGCGTCCTGTGGCGCCCTGTGTGAAGACATGGCGCCATCGTGGTGAGCATGCGCAGAGTGTTTGGTGTTGAGCGGTGGTAGGTGGCAGTGAACCCTCAGTATGATAATCTCCATAATCCAGACCCATATATCAGCCCGTCAGTGAAGGGATTAGTGCACACCACCCCACACACTTCTCCACACTTCTCCACACAGCCAGCCCCACACAACCACCCCCACACAGTCCTCCACACAACCACCCCCACACACTCCTCCAAACAGCCAGCCCCACACACACCTTCATACATGCACCCCCACACAACCTCCCCTACATACCCCTTCATACAGCCACCCCCACACAACCACCCTTACACACCCCTCCACACAGCCACCCCCACACACCCCCTCCACACAGCCAGCCCCACACACACTTTCATACATGCACCCCCACATACCGCTCCAAAAGCCACCCCAACACACACCTTCATACAGCCACACCCCTGCACACAGCCGCCCCCACAGCCCCCACACACCCCTACCCCCACACACCCCTCCACACAGCCACCCCCACACACCCCTCCACACAGCCACCGCCACACACCCCTCCACACAACCACCCCCACACACCCCTCCACACATCCACCCCCACACCCCCCACCACCCCACCCCCCCCACCCCCCACCCCCACACACCCCTCCACACATCCACCCCCACACCCCCACACCCACACATCCCTCCACACACCCACCCCACACACCCATCCACACAACCACCCCACACACCCCTCCACACAGCCAACCCCACACACCCCTTCATACAGCCACCCCCACACAACCACCCGCACACACCCACCCTAACCCCCCCACCCACACAGCCACCCCACACACACCCCCCCACACCCCACCCCACCCCACACCCCTCCACAACAGCCACCCCCCACCGCAGCCATCCACACAGCCACCCCCACCCCCCCACACCCCACACATCCCCTCCACCCCCCCCCACCCCCACACATCCCTCCAAACAGCCACCCCCACACACCCCTTCGCACAGCCACCCTCACACGCCCATCCACACAGCAACCCCCAGACCCACACACCCCTTCGCAGAGCCACCCCCACATACCCATCCACACAGCAACCCCCAGACAACCATCCCTACACACCCCTCCACACAGACACCCCCACACACCCATGCATACAGCCACCTCACACACAACCACCCCTACACACCCCTCCACACAGCCACCCCCACACACCCCCAGACCCACACACCCCTTCGCAGAGCCACCCCCACACACCCATCCATACAGCCACCCCCCCCCCCACACAACCACCCCTACACACCCTCCACACAGCCAGCCCCACACCCCACCCCCCACACACCCCTCCGTACAGCCACCCCGACACCCCACACCCACACACCCATCCACATAGCCACCTCCACACACCCCTCCACTACCATTCCAAGGCCCCACGCACCCCTCAAAAAGCCCAGCCCTTCAACACTCCCAGCCCTCACACACTCACCCAACACCTCCACACATACACCCTTCCAACACCACACCCACAAAACGCTTCCAACACCCCCACCCTACCCCCACACGTCAACTCCACCCCCACCCAAGCCCCACACACCCCTCCAACACCACAACCCATGGCCCACACACATTCTCACACCAAACAACACCAACCCATACCCCACTCTCACCAACACCCCTCTCCCCACCCAAACAACACCCACTCATACCCCACTCTCACCAACATCTCTGTACCCACCCAAACAACACCAACCCATACCCCACTCTCACCAACACCTCTGTACCCACCCAAACATCACCAACCCATCCCCACTCTCACCAACACCTCTGTACCCACCCAAACAACACCAACCCATACCCCACTCTCACCAACACCTCTGTACCCACCCAAACAACACCAATGCTTACCCCACTCTCACCAACACCCCTCTCCCCACCCAAACAACACCCACCCATACCCCACTCTCACCAACATCTCTGTACCCACCCAAACAACACCAACCCATACCCCACTCTCACCAACACCTCTGTGCCCACCCAAACAACACCAACCCATACCCCACTCTCACCAACACCTCTGTACCCACCCAAACAACACCAACCCATACCCCACTCTCACTAACACCTCTGTACCCACCCAAACAACACCAACCCATACCCCACTCTCACCAACACCTCTGTACCCACCCAAACAACACCAACCCATACCCCACTCTCACCAACATCTCTGTACCCACCCAAACAACACCAACCCATACCCCACTCTCACCAACACCTCTGTACCCACCCAAACAACACCAACCCATACCCAACTCTCACCAACACCTCTGTACCCACCCAAACAACACCAACCCATACCCCACTCTCACCAACATCTCTGTACCCACCCAAACAACACCAACCCATACCCCACTCTCACCAACACCTCTGTACCCACCCAAACAACACCAACCCATACCCCACTCTCACCAACACCCCTGTACCCACCCAAACAACACCAACCCATATCCCACTCTCACCAACACCCCTCTCCCCACCCACACAAGACCAACCATTACCCCACTCTCACCAACAACCCTCTCCCCACACACCATCAACCCCCACTCCCTCTCACGAAAACCCTCTTCCCACCCAACACCAACCCCCTCTCCCCACCAAACAATACCAACGCCCACCCTATCTCACCAACACCCTTTTCAACACCAACACCAACCCCCAACCTCCACTGTCTTTCCCACCTCCCACTTCCCCCACCTCCCCCTTCCCCACCCCCTATCCCTCAGTCACGATTTATGTATGGGGTGCCACATTGTTTTAAACAAGAACCCGCTATGCCTTTATGGGGCCCGTCGGATGGATGATTTTTATTGATATAATAACAAGAATGAATGGCATAGAAAAGTCCATACATCCATGCAGGCAGTCTAACACCTCTCTGTCGCTGTTTTATGTTGTAGTTGATATTTAAAGTTGCATAGTCCGATGGTTTTGTATTTCTGAATTTTTCTGAGATAAATATATTAGATCGATCACTAGTATCTACATTACATTAGTTCAAAGTTATTTTAATTTTAAATGGTAAACTTTTGAGATATTTTGAGTGCAAACATGGAAAATTAGTTTTGGCAAGCTTGCCAAAAGTCTGACACCATATAATTCTGCAGTAACATGTTGTGTTAAATTGACTCAGTATTGCCTTCTACGCAGAAAGAAATGCTAAATAAGTGCATAGGTATCTAAGTTAGATATGTCAAATCAAATCTAGATAACTGGTTTGGTTTTGAAAATTTGATATTTCATCGGACTATGCAGCTTTAACTAAATATATTAAAGTGATTGTTATAATGTACCTTACTTTAGTTTTAAGTGATTGCTATTTTATATGGCTACCTTTTGATGTCAAATTAGCTTTGGCAAGCTCGCCAAACTCTGACACGATAGGCTTCAGCAGTAATGGGTTATATTACATTGAGTCAGTATTCCTTCTATGCAGCACTAAATACTTAATAACTGCATCAGTATCTAATGCCAAGTCCACACCTACTGTATATGATTCGCCCACTAAAACTCGCGACTCGACCCGACCTGCTTAAAACTGAAAACGGGCCGATTCATTTTTGGAATCGTGAATCGCAATCGTAATCGGCCCGTTTTAGCCCTAAAACTGAGTTTTTAGTCACGAATCGCAATTGATAGGGGTGCGTGGGGAGTGCACACCTAGCGATTTTTGTGCGCGAAACGGGCAGTTTTAGATCATATACAGTAGGTGGGTGCGGATAAACGGTAGGTGTGTACCAGGCATAAGTTAGATACATACCATCAAATCTAGATAATTGTTTTGGTTTTGAAAATTTAATGCAGATTTAAAGTTCGATGCTTTTGAGTTTCTGTAATTTTCTTAAAGGTAAATAAGTATATTAGTTTATCATCTAAATTACTTTAGCTTGAAGTAATTTCTATTTTAATTGAGTAGCTTTTGGAAATATTTTAAATACAAATATGTACAAAATAAAATCGGATGCGGTGGCCGAGTCGGTAGAGCGCATGCTTCTCGTGCGGAAGGTCGGGAGGAGGAAACCCAGCTAAGTCAACAGATGAATTATAAAATTGATACTTGTTGCTACCTAGCCTCGTGCTCTGCATTACTAGGATAGAGCAAGGACTGATCAGCTCAGGGTCAGGAGAATGTGGTTGTTGTTGGCATCCTTCAGTCTTGCAGACTATGGAGTAGCGCCTGTAGAGTTGGTTGAGGAACATCCTCTTGTATAGCTGTAGAGACCAATCCTTGATTCGCGGCAATCTGTTGCAGGCCCGGCATGTGAAGTCATATGTATCCTGTGATAATACGACTGAGTGGGATATCGGGTCATGGTGCCACTGGCCTGGTCTGCCAAGGGGGCAGCACTATAAAGTCACCATTAGTGCTTACTGTCACAAGTCAGTACCCATCCTGATATTACCTTAGATGTTGCCAAGATGTAAAGCTCCAACAACCATTGTCCCCCTTACATTTCTTTTTAATTACATTTTTTTGTTTAAAAATTGAATCACAATTAGCTGCAATGCTCATGCATCTCTCCCTGTGGAAACAATCTGGACCGTAATTAACTAACATTACTCATATCTCGATAAACTCCTAAGGGGAGGGTGCAAAATATGCAAAGCAGGAACAGTAAACAACAAAACACACACAAAAACACCATCATATTTTAAAGGGATTACTTTCACTGTGTAACTAATGGGAGACTTTCTATCTATGCACTGGGAACAAAATGCACAATCAAAATATTAGCAACATATAATCGGCGTGAGACAATGAGGCAAATTCAATTCCAGGTCACTGATAAAATGCCACACGCTGCTTGTTTGTTTGTTTGTTGTTGTTTTACATCCTAGCAACATTGAAGGTCATATCAGGACGGGTACCGACTCGTGACAGTGCGGATTCAAGGTGACTTTATAGTGCAGCCCCACTGGGACACCAGACCACCAGCACCATGACCAAATATCCCACTCAGTCACATTATCCTGACATGAAGCCAACCAGTCCTTGCCCTATTCGAATAATGCTGAGTGGCTCGCTAGGAAGCAACAAGTATATATTTTTAAGTCATTCGTTTGACTCGAACAGTCTGAAATTAAATGTGTATGCTTGTATTTCAATTTATCGCAACTTTTTCATCATGTCAATTGTGAGTGGAGCCGGTGGCCGAATCAGTAGAGTGCAGGCCGAATCAGTAGAGTGCAGGCCTCCTTTGCGGAAGGTCCCGAGCTCAATTCCCGAGCGGGGTCAAACCAATGATGTACACAATTGATACTTGTCGCTTTCTAGCCAGGCGCTCGGCATTATTAGGATAGGGAAAGGACTGGTTGACTCAGTGTCATGATAATGTGACTGAGTAGGATATCAGGTCATGGCACTATGAAGTCGCCATGAGTGCACACTGTCACAAGCCAGTATCCGTACTGATATTACCTTAGATGTTGCCAGGATGTAAACGTCTAACAACCAACCAATCAGGTTGGTGGGCTCCAGGGTTTTGATGGTTCTCAAAACAGATTCAAAGAACAAAGATAGTTTTAATACACCTTTATTTAAAGGAGATGTCTGAGTGATGAGTATTCGATTGCTAGACGCAACCCGCGGTCCACAACTGGTTCATCAAAGGCTGTGGTATGTGCTGTCCTGTCTGTGGGAAAGTGCGTATAAAAGACCCTTTGCTGCTTATTGGAAACAGTATCCTATATGGTGGCAGCAGCTTTCCTCAGAAAAAAGAAGTCAGAATGACCATATGTTTGACGTCCAATAGCTGATGATACAAAAATCAATGTGCTCTAGAGGCGTCGCTAGAGGCGTCGCTAAATATAATAAGCTTTACTTTTCCATTGCTAGACTGTGCAGAGAGAACGAACAAGGAGTGGGAAGAACATACCTTTATTCCCATGATAGACAGCATTGCCGTATTGCAGGCCATGCTATTATCTATGCAGAATCATGTGACTGAAAATGAGGTCTGATATGAACCTAGAGTTATATAATGGGTAAATGCAGTACAGAATTAACAAGGTAACATATGTCAAATATAAGAATGCAGTTCAATAATGCAAGTACATGTCATATCAAAATATGGACACATAATGGTAATCATCAATCAAGGTAATAATATGAGGTCATTATTTGTCAAATCAATCAATTTTGTGTTGCTGTTGTTTGGGTGTGTTTTTCCTAAGTCAAGCGCATTGGTAGTGGGTGGGACCCCAATAGCCGATGTTTACTTTTCAGGATGGGGAAGTTGTTAAGCAAACAGACAATGGTAGTGGGTGGGTGGGTGGAGAAAAGGTGTTGCTCTGACTGTGATCAGTAGGTGAGTGGCTAAGCATGAGGGCGCTGGGCACGAGGAAGAGGGTGATGGGGGGGCTGGACAGTGAGGTTATTGGTAGATAAAAGATTCACCCGGTACTTGTAGTACACGGGTGAAGACCAGCCTTATATAAAAACGGTCGAAAAATAGGGCTAATGAATTGAGTCGTTGTGAGAGCCTAATTTCACAATCTAAGAAGCAACATTTATTCTTTGTATGTGTCTTCATGTTTACCCACTACTTTTGAGTTGGAAAATATAATAAAACATATACTTTAATGCAATTTAAAAGTGAAATCGACGGCGTTCTCTGGCCGCCATCTTGTCTTTTTGCATTCTCTCCCATTTCTCCAAATCTGTGCCAATATATGTAGCCATTTGATCATGGACCCACAGTTTCTACTTCCTGTTCCATACTAAAGCTATTTTCGCCCGTATTTAGACTATGTTGCCGTTCACCCATGTAGTACAAGTACCGGGTGAATCTTGTATCTAGGTGATGGGATGTTACTAGGTGAGGTGGGACCAATCTGAGTGGGTGCGACCCGCTCATTTAACCCACTGTCTAATGGATGGTTAAATGAAATATGCGCCCAAAATTGATACTTGTCACAAATGTAGTAGTCTGCACTGAAATCTCAGGCAAGGAGACACATAAACAGGTAGGCGCGCATAGGGTGATTGCATCAGGGAGCATATATTGATTAGCGGTTATCATGCTGGCCTTGGAATTATAAGAAGTGTGGGTTCGAATCCTGCTCTAGGCGCAATATTGCCCATTTGTATCTCCCACAAGAGACTAGTGCCATGACCAGGATCTGCGTACAATCTACATGCAGTGTGGGTGTTGAACCTACACTGTGTATGTACATATATACGTATATATAAGTGCAGTGGCTTTATGTATGTAATTGTTATACATTAAACGACTTACAAATGTAAACCATTTAACTACAGTATAACCCCGTTAAACCAAACTTGAAGGGACCCTAGAAATTAGTTTGGATTAACTGATCATTGGTCTAACTGAGCTTTGGCTTCGACTTTTACTTTGAGTAAGTGTGTATTGCTCATGTAATATATAATGTATGTGGACACTTTGATTATTATTTGTTTATGTATATACAGTACATAAAACCCCATTAAACCAAGCTTGGTTAAACCAAACGATCGGTTAATCCAAACTTGTTTTCAGCGGCGTGGCAAAATACTACCATTTATCATATAAAAAAGTTGGTGGGTTCTCAGATGACCTCGGTTTAACCATACCGGAAAGGCCTGGGGTCCGACAATTTTGTTTGGATTAACCGATAATTTGGATTAACCAATTTTGGTTTAACCAACTTTTTCATATGATAAATGGTAGTATTTTGCCAGGCCACCGAAAAAAGTTTGGATTAACAGATCGTTTGGTTTAACCGAGCTTGGTTTAACGGGGTTATACTGTATGTGTTTGTTTATTTGCTTAGCAGACCCCAGCACAAAAAGGTAAACATAGGCTATTGGGGATCATACATTTAAAAGACTTACAATATCAGGGGAACAAGTGAAGTATTCTGCACTGACCTCTCAGGCAAAGAGCTACATAAATAGGTCAGCATCGATTGTCTGATTACATCAGGGAGCTCAGATAGCCTAATTAATGTTAGCTGGATGCTAGTTTGGAATGGCAAGAAGTGTAGGTTCGAATCTTACTCTAGATACAATATTTCCCATTTCTATCACCCCCCATCACACTACCTAGCCTGGTGCTTGACGTAACTTCCTTACGATGATAAGGGGAGGAGCAGTGAAATAACTGAGCGAGACCAAGTGTCTACAATTGAAATCTGCCCTACTTAATGAATGAAAGAATGTAGCAATGCAATACAAAAATACTGCGTTGGCTACAAAGGAAAAGAGCAAGCAATGCACCACACCGCCTAGAACTCCCATGAGCCCTCAGTCCCATGAACCCTTACTTCCATAAGTGCCCCCGTGAACCAATCACAGAGACCGCTCTCCCCGTTGCACTCTGTCACCGCACTGCACAGCACACCTCAGCTCTGCTAATAGCCAATTACAAGTCAAGCACCAAACAATCCATACCTCACGCTCTCCCAGGTTAGGATGTCAGTATGAAATGGCAAGAGGTATGGGTTCGAGTCCTACTCTAGGCGCAATGTTTCACCTTTGTTTCACTCCCAGGACAGTAACTAGCCTGCTACTGGTGTTTGACATAACTCTCTTTGACCTTAGATGTTGCTAGGACATAAAAGAACACCGAACCAACCACATAACTATATTAGTATGATCGCGGAAGGAGCAGTGAAATAACTGAGGAAGATCAATTGTCCGGAGTTGAAATTTGTGTCGCTTAATCGAATGAATATAGCAATACAAAACAAAAATACTGCGGAAAAGAGCAAGCAATGCACCACACCGCCTAGAACTCCCATGAGACCTCAGTCCCATGAACCCTCACTTCCATAAGTGCCTGCGCAAACCAATCACAGAGGCTGCTCACCCCGTTGCACTCTGTCACCGCACTGTACAGCACACCTCAGCTCCGCTAATAGGCAATTACAAGTCAAGCACCGAACAAGCGGCACCTCACGCTCTCCCAGGTAAAGCGCTAAACCAATGTGACACCAAACCGCAACTCATAGATTTCGACATAAAAAAAAAGGAAAGAAAAGTCAACTGACTGCATAGCACCTCATTTGCACAATTAGTTCTTTCTTGCCTAGTGCGTTATCAGCTCAAAAGGTAACATCGGTTGGTTGTTGGAGTTTTATGTCCCAGCAACATATAAGGTCATATCAGGATGGGTGCGCACTTGCGACAGTGCGCACTCATGGTGGCAACTTAATAGTGATGCCCCACTGGGAAACCAGGCTGCTGCATTATCTAATGACTATTCGCCATAAAAGCCTCCTGCGATATTTAAACCTGTTTTGTTACTAAAGGTGGTTGTCCTATTTAGAACTGTGTCGGTATTAAATACTGATACATTATTTTTAATCTGCAGCTTTGAATAAACCTGTTGAAATAGGAGAAATGAATATATATCTCTACATAGTGTTTAAATATGATGCGCACTGCAATAATATAGACATACCTGGGTACAAACCCCGGTCGAATCAAACGAATGACTTAAAAATTGATACTTGTCGCTACCTAGCCTGGTGCTCGGCATTATTAGTATAGGGCAAGGAGCAGTGGAATGAGGAAGACCAATCGCCCGCGTTTAAAATTTTCCCTAATCAACTAATGTACCCAAACAAATATTAGGCTGAACTGACTTTGCTAAAGAGCCCCACAAAAGCATTAATAGGTCGATTGCATCATGGATCCTTTAAGGTGGGCCAATTGTTAGCGTGTATTCCCTAGAATGGTGGGGATATGGGTTCGAGTCCTGCTCTAATCAGAGTATGACATCTGTTTCGCACAACTCCATGCGAAGAGTATTCCCAGATTTAATATTGCGTTATGTGTATCCACTCCAATAGATCAAATTATTTTATTTCATCAAACCGGTAAAGTTGGTTGGTTGTTGGAGTTTTGCGTCCTAGTAACATGTACGGTCATATCAGGATGGGCCTTTTTATGCTTTCCCCCTCCTCTTGCAATAAAAGGCTACTTGCATAACCTGATGCTCTTTGAGATTCTGTCATTTCTTTAAACAAATATAATTATTACATTGATCGTTATAATCTACCTGAATTTACTTTGGAATAACCTCGATTAGAAATGGATAACTTTGGAAATATTATTTGCAGTCCAAACATGCCAACTCAATGGTGGCATGCATGTCGACATTGAGGAGTGGGGTGGGGCATAGCTGAGGTGGTAGAGCGTCCACCTGTGAAGGTGTGAGTCATCCGATCGATCCTGCTCAGTGGACACATTTGCAGTTTGGGCTATTTTCCATTCCAACCAGTGGTCCACAACTGATTCATCAAAGGCTGTGGTATGTGCTGCCCTGTCTGTGGAAAAGTGCATATAAAAGACCCCTTGTTGCTTATCGGAATGAGTAGCCTATGTGGCAGCAGCGGGTTTCCTCCAAAGAAACATGTCCGAATGACCATATGTTTGAAGTCCAATAGCCAATGATAAATATCAATGTGCTCTTGAGGCGTCGTAACCAGATGGGATAGCTGAATGAGTTAGAGCATCTGTCTCCCGTGTTGGTAGATCATGCGGTCGTGGGTTCGAACCCTGGTCAAGTCAAACCAACTTAAAAATTGATACTTGTCGCTTCCTAGCCTGGCGCTTGGCATTAAGAGGATAGGACAAGGACTGGTTGGCTCAGTGTCAGGATAATGTGACTGAGTGGGATATCAGGTCATGGTGCTGGTGGCCTGATCTTCCAGTGGGGCAGCACTATAAAGTTGTCATGAGTGCGCACTGTCACAAGTCGGTACCCGTCCTGATATGACCTTAGATGTTGGTAGGACATAAAACAACAACAAACAAACAACTAGAGGCATCGTTAAATAAAACAAACTTTCCTTTGATGTCAACATTCTGGCATCATAGGCTTCAGCTGCAAAGGGTTCTATTACATTATCTTAGTATACCCTTGTATAGCGGCAGGAAGTGTTCAGTAAGTACACCAGGAATCTAAGTTGGATATGGATAATTAAATATCGATAAGTGTTTTGGTTTAGAAAGGTTTATGCTTGCATTGAACTGTGCAGCTTTAAACTGATGGATTTTCAAACTGCCCTGCCTACATTAAAGCTGCATAATCCGATGAAAATATCAAATTTTAAAAGCCGAAACAATTCTCGAGATTTGTCTCTAACTGAGACACTGGTGCACTTATTAAACATTTGTCGCCACATAGAAGGGAATACTGAGGCAATTCAATAGAACCTGTTACTGCAGAAGCCTAAGGTGTCAAAGTGTGGGCATGCATGCCAAAATAGATTGCACAGATTTGCACTTCAAATATCTCTAAAATTATTCATTTGAAATAAAAGTTACTTCAAACTAAAGTAACATAGATTAAAACGGGCAACCTAATATATATATATGGGTCAGGATCACGAAAAGAGGCCAATTGGTGGTCAATGTCAGCGTCGAGCTTGGATATCGGCATCGATCGGTATAATTATAATTTAGAATTGACATAGGTGTTGGAAAGTCTTTAAATTTATCCTGAATGTAAAGGTCGAGAAAGTACAACAACCTGATCTGTTTTTAGGATAATATAATATAAAACAAAGAAATGTACGAGTCTTTAAGAATTGCGACGCCGATATCTGTTAAAGTTGTCAGCATCGATCATTGGATGTCGGCGTCGATCAGGATAATTATGATTTAGCATTGACAGAGGTGTTGGAAAGTCTTTAAATTTATCCTGAATGTAAAGGTCGAGAAAATAAAACAACTTGATTTGTTTCTAGGATAATTTAATATGAAACAAAGAAATGCACTACACTTTTAAGAATTGCGATGCCAACATCTTCACTTGACCACCGATTGGCCCGTTTTCGTGAGGCTGACTCATATACATCTCAGAAAATGACAGAAACTTAAAATCATCGGACAATGCAACTTTACCGATGAGTTTTCTGTAGAATGTTGCATAGGTTCTTATTTAAAAAGTTCAGAATGGGGTGCGCTGCACACAATGCCGCACATTCCACTTCCGCATCACCATGTATAAACCAAATGTGACCGCTTCAATGGCTGGAAGACCAGCGCCTCAGCGCTGACAAAATAATTATGAATTCAGATGAACAAAATATTTACCCCACAAAATAAATGCTCATTACGCTGAACTGACTAACTGCTCTCCTTTTCTCTATTTAGGTGAGTTTCACGAGCACTCTACAGATTATCACGGTATGTTCATTGAATAGACGTGGAATGATGCATCACGTGATCGTAGTACTCCATGGCTATTGTTATATAATTAATATATATATATATGAAGAGTTGGGGTGAAAAACCGCATAAGCGCCAATCCAAAGATTGAGATTAACATTGGAATCAAACCTTCAACAAGTTAGTTTTTTTACATTCCTACTTGTTGTTCATTGCTCCATAATCATGTCATCATAAGAAAAGTGGAATTAGTGAAAATGTAAATTAAATCTGTTATTTCAACTATATTTTTGGACTGGCATTTAGCGGATTTGTGCCTGAACTCTTCATATATATAGACAAATATATTACATTGGTTGTTAATGTTTTAAGCTAGCTTATTTTACTTTGAAATAACTTTGATTGGAAGTGGCTAGCTTTGTAAATATATATATATGCTGTATAAGAATTATACGAATATAATTTTTTTAGAATTGTTTTTATTATGAGGTGTTTATGCTGTCCATAGCATGTACGTTTGGATGAGCAAGCTTGTTTTCAATGCTGGGCAGTTACAGTTTTGTGTTTCTTAAAGTTATATCTTGGGTTAGTGATCTATGTTAGTGTTTTGGGGTTTTCTTGGGAAGAGTTTTCCCCTTTTTTCCGCTTAATTTTTACTAGCCTACTCTATGGACATGTTATAGGCTTTTACGTAGTAGGTGGTTGGGTTATGTTTGTTTGGATTTGATTTGATTATATTGTTCGTGTACATGTTATCTGGCTTTTATATTTCCGGGTTCCCCGTCATGGGCTGTCCAGCTGGTGGGTCATGACATATCACATGCCCCCTTGTGGTGCAGCTTAGTTGGGGTTTCCTGGTTTTATTTTTCACAGATTTTTTGTGTATGTTTTTAGGTCAGGAATTTGTCTTTCCTTCACCGTTTCTGCATTCCATACCTTGGCAGCCATTTCCAGTGTGCTCCTTTCATGGGCTTTGATTTGGCTTCTGGTCTGCCTTAGTAGTGGTGCATTGTTTGCTCTGGTGTTCCTTAGTGGTTGGGTTAGATGCTTAATGCCTTGGCTATATCCATATGCTAATGTTTTTAGTTGGATTATTTTTCTGTTTTCTTGTAGCTTTACTTTAGTTCTTTTGTGCAAGTCATAGGTGGGGTGTAGTTTGTCTACTCTTAGCAGATTTTTAGGGCCCTATTTGTAGTATTTACAGTTTTGTTAGTGGCTCTTTTTTTAGCACCCATAGTCAAAGTAGGGGAGCGTCATACCTTTGACAATTTTTATTGATATATCTTGTGTCATATAATTCTTAGCTTTGCAAATAGCCACAGTTTGTGGTTTATTTCTTTTATGATTTTTGTTATACACAGATTGCAGTTTAGCTGGTTCTCTAGCTCTAGGCCTAGGTATTCATAGTGATTTACATTTTCCAGTGTTTGGTTTCCTAGCTTGCATTATAGGTTTCTTTCTGGAACTGCTTTATGTGAGAAGAATACTGTTTTAGATTTATTTGCATTGATGGTTATTTTATTGGACTCACACCAGTTGTCCAGCTTCAGCAGGAGGTTGTTCAGCTTGGCTGTTACTTCCTCTACTGTGCTTCCTTCTGCATATATGACAGTGTCATCCGCATATAGTTGGATACATTCTGTCTCTAGCCATTTTTCTAGGTCATTTATGTATAGTATAAAAAGTAGGGGTCCCAGGACTGATCCTCAGGGTACACCACAGGTGACAGTTTGCTGGTCTGAGAGTGTACCATTCACTTTTGTTATTTGTTGTCTGTTTCTTAGGTAACATTTTATCCAGTTTATTGAGTTGGATTTAATGGGCATGTTGTTTAATTTTCTTAGTAGTATATTGCGGTCCACTGTATCAAAGGCTTTGCTGAAGTCAATGAAAGCTGCTCCAACTAATTTCTTTTAATAACCAGAAATTCTATGCTATCCTAACACCCACCGACCTGTAATCGGGTGGTTGAGCCTCGGACTACTCATCTACTTCTCAGGCTTCAACTCGGACGGTGGCACCACCTCTCGCCTGCTCACTGTCCTACTCACTTAATGCCAAAAAGTCAACTATTATATATATATCATGAAGTTCTTGGTTCATGGACCTCAGTCACTGCATTATGGGAAATGTATTAATCCGATACACGGTCGAGATTAATCCATATAGAATACTGACTTACAAAAATAATACTGTATTAGTGTCCCTAGGTTTCAAAGTATATTACTAATTCATGATAGATGGTGTAACATGAATGGATTAAAAATAAAACTAATAATATTGATAACAGATTACTTGAGATATAAGCCAGATGTTGATTAGATTTGATATTTAGGGGCTCTGACCTGAGGGTGCAAAGATATGAACAACCAAATTGAACAATGCAAACAATAATACATACAATTCTCATTTCATATATATATATATATATATATATAGATATATATATGGGGTTGCACTATCCCTCCCTCCTCCCTACTCCATCACCCCTCCTCCCACCCCTACTCCCTCCTCCCTCCTCCCTACTCCCTCCTCCCTCCTCCCACCCCATCTCCCTCCTCCCTCCTCCCTCCTCCCTCCTCCCTCCTCCCTCCTCCCTCCTCCCGCCTCCCTCATCCCTCATCCCTCATCCCTTCCCTCCTCCCTCCTTCTTTCTCCCTCCTCCCTCGTCACTCCCTTCTCCCTCCTCCCTCCTCCCTCCCCACCTCCCACCTCCTCCCTCCTACCTCACCCTTACCACTCAGCCTACTGCCCCCCTCCCCCTTACGTGTCATTCATTCTCATCCTCCTGTACAGATGCTCTCAACCATACCCTACATATTCCCCCTCACATCCATTTACCCACCCACCCCAGCAATTGAATAGAATGTTAGTGCAGAAGCCTATGGTGTCAGAGTTTTGGCGTGCTTGCCAAAATTACTTTGGCATGTTTGCACTTCAAATATCTAAAACATTAGCAATTTAAAATTACGAGTAAGGTAGACTATAAGTAACGATCAGCCTAATATATGTATCTCAGAAAATGACTGAAACTCAAAACCATCAGACTATGCAAATTTAAACTAAAAAATAAAACAGACCAAATGTTGTCTGCTTTTCACTGGAATTACAGAGTTGTCTCCGACTCCGTACACATTGCCTAGCAACACATAGTTACCTAAAGTGTCAGCCGCTACCGCAGATCACGTACGCGTCGCCGGAAATAGCCACTTTTCTGTGTGGTTTCCAGCCTCCCATCGGGAGAGTGGATAGAGTTAGTTGGCAGTGGTGACTTAGACTAACCGAGTGTCCGCGAGAGGCGTGCGCATGCTCACATAACAATGGATCCCACGTGACCCCCCAACCGGAAGCCGCAGGAGCTCAACTTCCGCCAGTGCACTTAACCCTTACATCACCCCGCTCCTGGTCCCACTTCACCAATAGTCTCTGCAGTATTTTTCTGCACAACTGTAATAATTCAGCTAACTCTATAAGCCACCCCCCGCCCACCCCAGCCCCACATTATTATACATTCGGCCTTGTCTAGAATCATCGACAGTGATGGCTGGATGCAGAGGCCAAATCGGTAAGAGCGCAGACTTCCCGTGCGGAAGGTCTGGCATTGGAAACCCGGCCGAGTGAAAGCAATGACTTACCAAATTGATACTTGTCGCTACTTAGCCTGGCGCTTGGCATTAATAGGATAGGGTAAGTACTAGTTAGCTTGGTATACGGCTAATGTGACTGAGTGGCTAATTGGGTCATGGTGGCCTGATCTCCCAGTGGAGCAAGCAGCATTATAAAGTCTCCATGAATGCACACTTTTACAAGTCAGTACCCGTTCTGATATGACCCAACATGTTTCTAGGACGTGAAACCCCAAAACAAACAACATCAACAGTGATCACCAACTGCGGATTAATAGATAATTGCCTTTTGCAATCATAGCATCAACTTAGCAACAAGAAGAAAAAGGACAACACATTCACAGTTATTTTCATTATTTGTGGGTGACGATTTTCTTGTAACATTTGTCCATCATGAACGGCCCGACTGGGCCTTGGTCCTTTTCAAAAGCGATCACTTCTACTAAGAAATCACCGTCTCTTATTGACTAGATTTGAGTTAGGGATCTTGTTTAATGTGCACAATAGCCATCCCACCTGTTCAGATAAAATTGAACAGCATGATTGATTCATGATGGCTCTATAGACCGTGTCGGGCAGCGAAGGGCCATGTGCCACGGCAAGAAAGTGAATAATTTGTACAACAAATGCATGTATTCACAATTAAATTTATTTGTAATTTTAAGTAGGATATATTGTATCAATCAATGTAATATATTCATCTGAAGACATGGAAGAAAAACAAAACTGTCAGATTATGAGATCGAGAGTTCAGTCCCTGGTCGAATTAAACCAATGAAGTACAAATTTATAATTGTCACTTCCTAGCCTGGCGCTCGGCATTGTTAGGATAGGGCAAGGACTGGTTAGCTCAGTTTCAGGCTAATATGACTGAGTGGGATATTGGGTAATGGTTCCTGCGGCCTGATTTCCCAGTGGGGCAGCGCTATAAAGTCGCCATGAGTGCGCACTGTCACAAGAGGGTACCCGTCCTGATATAACCTCAGATGTATTCAGGATGTAAAACTCCAATAAGCAACCAACCATAATTCTCCTCATGGATGGTTGTAGCGCAATGGAATGATTTCAAATGGTCTTCAGCGTTTAGCTTTCGTCCCATTTGAAATCATTCGACTTAACCACTCAGACTATCACACATATTAGACGGGTCAATATATGATTAATAATAGCCTAATAATATTGTGTCTTTCGATTATACTGCCGCGTGTACCCTGTTTCAGGCACCAACCACTCAGCCTATCACATATACGTGTACCTATGTAATATTAGACGGGTCAATATATGATTAATAATAGCCTAATAATATTGTGTCTTTCGATTATACTGCCACGTGTACCCAGTTTCAGGCACCAACCACTCAGACTATCACATACACGTGTACCTATGTAATATTAGACGGGTCAATATATGATTAATAATAGCCTAATAATATTCTGTCTTTCAGTTATACTGCCACGTGTACCCTGTTTCAGGCACCAACCACTCAGCCTATCACATATACGTGTGCCTATGTAATATTAGACGGGTCAATATATGATTAATAATAGCCTAATAATATTGTGTCTTTCGATTATACTGCTGCATGTACTGTGGTTCAGGCACCAACCACTCAGACTATCACATATACGTGTACCTATGTAATACTAGACGGGTCAATATATGATTAATAATAGCCTAATAATATTGTGTCTTTCAGTTATACTGCCGTGTGTACCCTGTTTCAGGCACCAACCACTCAGACTATCACATATATGTGTACCTATGTAATATTAGACGGGTCAATATATGATTAATAATAGCCTAATAATATTGTGTCTTTCAGTTATACTGCCGCGTGTACCCTGTTTCAGGCACCAACCACTCAGACTATCACATATACGTGTGCCTATGTAATATTAGACGGGTCAATATATGATTAATAATAGCCTAATAATATTGTGTCTTTCGATTATACTGCCGCGTGTACTGTGGTTCAGGCACCAACCACTCAGACTATCACATATACGTGCACATATGTAATATTAGACGGGTCAATATATGATTAATAATAGCCTAATAATATTGTGTCTTTCGATTATACTGCCGCATGTACTGTGGTTCAGGCACCAACCACTCAGACTATCACATATACGTGCACATATGTAATATTAGACGGGTCAATATATGATTAATAATAGACTAATAATATTGTGTCTTTCGATTATACTGGCGTGCGTACCCTGTTTCAGGCACTAAGGTAAGACGATGTAAATACCAGTTTATTATGTAACACCGAAGACGCATGAGGAAAAGCTGCAATAAAAAGGGTTGATTGGTTGGTTCTTGGAGTTTTACGCCCCGGCAAGATCTAAGGTCATATCAGGACGGGTACCGACTTGTGACAGTGCGCACTCATGGCAACTTTATAGTGCTGTCCCACTGGGAAACCAGGCCGCCGGCACCATAACCCGATATCCTAACACTGAGCAGACCAGTCCTTGCCCTATCCTAATAATGCCAAGTGCCTGGCTAGGAAGTGACAAGTATCAATTTTAAAGTCATTGGTTTGACTCGACAAGGGTTCGAACCCACGACCCCAGGATCTACCAGCACGGGAGACGGACGCTCTAACTCATTCGGCCATCCCGTCTGGTCGGGTTGATTGGTTGGCTGTTGCAGTGTTATGCCCTGGCAACATATATGGTCATATCAGGACGGGTACCACTGCCCCACTAGGAGCCCAGGCTGCCATCACCATGACCTGATATCCCACTCAGTCACATTATCCTGACACTGAGCCAACCAGTCCTTGCCCTCTCCTAAATGCCAAGCACCAGGCTAGGAAGTGACAAGTATCAATGTTCAAGTCATTGGTTTGACTCGGCAAGGATTAGAACCCACAAACTCATGGGTTCAGATCTCCCGTTCTCCCAAAACAGGAGACGGATGCTCTACTCACTCGGTCACCCCTTCTGGTCTAATCTTAGACTTGTCAATATATGATTAATAATAGCCTAATAATATTGTGTCTTTTGATTATACTGCCACGTGTACCCTGTTTCAGGCACTGAGGTTAGAGGATGTAAATATCAGTTTATTATTTAACACCGAAGACGCATGATGAAAAGCCACAATAAAAACGGCTAATTGTTTGGTTTTACACCCTGCAACATCTAAGGTCATATCAGAATGGGTACCGATTTGTGACAGTGCGCACTCATGGCGACTTCATGGTGTTGCCCCACTGTGAAATCAGGATGCCAGGACCATACACGGATATCCCGCTCAGTCATATTATCCTGACATCGAGTCAACCACTCCAATAAAAAGGGAACATCAGTCTTTGTTGAGTGGCTAAGTGTCAAAAGGCCACTATTATTATTTATTCTTATTATTGTTATTATTATTATTATTATTATTAGTAGTAGTAGTAGTAGTAGTAGTAGTAGTAGTAGTAGTAGTAGTAGTAGTAGTAGTAGTAGTAGTAAGCACTAAGTGGTGGGAAGCCACCATGAGTTGATGAGTGCACACTGGTCACAAGTAGGTACTCCAAAGCGCATTATGACGTGACGTCATCACCTGCTGCTCGACTGTGAAGTCTCAATCACCCCGCAGTCACCTCACGTTTACAGGACTGGTTGCCCGCCCGTCACCGCCGGTGCCTTCCGGACCGTATCGGTATTCGCTGGTCCGTCGTCAGTCCCAGCTGGTCCTCTCCGGTCCTTTCCGGTCCCTACTGGTCCCTTGCGGTCCCTTCCGGTCCCGTGCGGTCCCTTCCGGTCCCTTCCGGTCCCTTCCGGTCCCCATCGGTCCTCACCATTCCCCACCATTCCCCACCATTCCCCAATATTCCCCACCAATCCCCGCCGGTCCCTACTGGTCCCTCGCCGGTCCTTAGCCGGTCCGTACGTGTGTGGAGTCGTGTGAATGCACCATGTGCAGCCGGGACTGAAATCTAATGTCACTCCCGTCGGCAATACGGGAGCGGACAGCCCTCGCAATTGAGTGATATTGGCACGCCAGCACCCGGTAGTGCATGATGGTCGACGGGGTGTGGGGGTGAGTGGGGGGAGGGGTGGGGGTGAGTGGGGGGAGGGGTTGAGGGTGAGTGGGGTGAGGGGGGAGTGAGTGGGGGGAGGGTGGGGGTGCGTGGGGGGAGGGGCGGGGGGTGAGTGGGGGCGAGGGGTTGGGGGTGAGTGGCTGAGGGATGGGGGTAATGAGTGGGGGAGGGGTTTGGATGAGTGGGGGTGAGTGGTGTGAGGGGTTGGGAGTGAGTGAGGGGAGGGGTTGAGGGTGAGTGGGGGAGGGGTGGGGGAGTGAGTGGGGAGTGAGTGGGGGAGGGGTGGGGGGAGTGAGTGGGGGGAGGGTGGGGGGGAGGTGAGTGAGGTGAAAGGTTGGGGTGAGTGGAGAGGGGTGGGGGGAGTGAGTGGGGGGAAGGTGGGGGGACTGAGTGGGGGAGGTTCGGGGGGCGGAACCGTTGAATGAGAGAGGGAGGAGAGGGAGTTGAATTACTAACCTTCAGTCCCTCCTGATATGAACTCCAATGTTGCTAGGACGTAAAACAACAACTAACCTTCAGTACTGCTGTCCATCATTAACCAATAAGATTTTGGTTAAAGTTGCATAGTCCGATAGTTTTGAGATTCTGTCATTTTCTGAAATAAATATATTAGGTCCATCGTTATAATCTACCTTAATTTAGTTCGACGTGACTTTTATTTGAAAATTTAAGTTGTTTACTTTTGAGATATTTGAAGTCCAAATGTGGCAAATTAATTTTGGTAAGCACGCCAAAACTCTGCCACCATTTGCTTCTGCGCAAACAGGTTCTATTAACTAGTCTCTGTATCCCCTTCTATGTTGCGACAAATATTTGATAAATGCACCAGTAGTCTCTAAGTTAGATAATGCAGAATCAAATCTCTATAATTGTTTTGGTTTTGAAAATTTGATGTTTTCCTCGGACTATGCAGCATTAAACGGCCACAAAACCACATAAAATTACCCAGATGAAGTAATGACAGTAGATTACAATTCAATATTGATTGTTTGTTTGTTGTTTTATGTCCTAGCAACATTTAAGGTCATATCAGGATGGGTACCGACTTGTGACAGTGCTCGCTCATGCTGATTTTTATAAGTGCTGCCCCAGTGAGAGACCAGGCTGCCGGCACCATTACCTGATATCGCCCACAGTCACGTTATCATGACACTGTGCTGGCCAGTACCTGTCCTATCCTATTAATGCAAAGCGCCAAGCTAGGAAGCAACAAGTATCAATTTTATAGGCTCATTTTGTTTGGCTCAGCTAGGAATTCAAAGTCCCGATCTTCCGCACGGGAAGCCTGCGCTCTACCGATTGGGCCACCACGTCCGGTCAATATATTATTGACACAACTCTCCATTACCTTCCGTCCCCAACAAACTCTGTTTTACTTCAAACTATTAGATTGTTGTTTGGTTGTTGGAGTTTTATGTCTTGGCAACATCTAAGGTCATAGCAGGAGGGGAGCAAGATGTATTTCAATGGGGTCAGTTCGCTGGACAAACGAAACTCCAATTGTTTGACCTAAAACCAAACTGTTGGTAAAACGGTGCGACTGTTGGTGAAACGCTTGGTAACACAGGCCCATGGAATCGAGGCTATTTTAATGGCGCTTGCCGGAGCGAGGCTATAACAGCGCATGCGCGCTGGACATATTTTGTGCACCGGCTGAGTGGTCTGCGCTACGCTGTGAGAGAGAGTAGGCGGAAGTAAGGAGTGGACAGAGGGCTTTCTGCGGGCAATCTGCAGAGGGCCATTAAGGACAAATGTTAGCAAATTACATGTATGGACCTGCCACGCACACATTATATATATATATATATATATATATATATATATATATATATATGTATATATTATAGGCGTTTTATTGATATTACATAAACAAACATTTAAGAGGGCCAATTAATACAAATATTACACAGCAAATTACATGTATGGGCCTGCCACACACAAATTATATATATATACAAACATATATATTATAGGCGTTTTATTGACATTACATAGACAACATTCAATTTCAAGAGGGCCATTTAATACAAATATTAGCAAATTACATGTATGGTCTTAAAACATGCAATTTATATATATATATATATAGAGAGAGAGAGACATTATTTGCAGAGGACCATTAAAGACAAATGTGAGCAAATTACCTGTAATGACCTGCAATACACGATACAATATATGGATATTGATGTACCTGTTATCGCGTGTAATAAGCCCGGTAGTGTCCTGTTCCCTCGCCCTTCCCCCTCCCCGGGTGGGGGTGGGGGTGGGGTGGGGGGGAGGGGTGGGGTACCGAACACGCTTCACTCACCATCCCCCGATGCGCGGGGCGTCACACTCCACTCGCTTGGAAGCATAAAACAATTGTTTATAGATATATTAAAACAAATATGTTACAGATATATAATTGAGTGCTTCAATCCCCTTCCCTCCCCTCTCCCCCCCCCCCCCTCCCCCCCCCCCTCCCCCTCCCCTCTCCCCCCCCCCCCATCCGTCTCCAGCTGCATACCGCCGCCGGCTCCCCTCCTCCAGACCCCGCCCCGCCCCTCTCCTCTCCCCCCACCACCTCCCTTCCCCTTCCGCTCCACCCTCTCCTCCCCCCCACCTTCCTTCCCTCCGCTCCACCCTCTCGCCCATCCACCTCCCTCCTCTCCTCTCCCCTCCTATCCCCTCCTCTCCCCTCCACCCTCCCCTGCCCCTCCCCCACGCTTTCCCCCACCCCTCCCCTCCCTCCACTCTCCCGCCCCTCCCCGTGCACCTCTGCTCACCTCCCCACCAGACCCTTCCCTCCCACCCCCCTCCCCCTCTCCATCGGTTCACAAACCACACACCGCCGACCACTCTCCTTCTCTCATCACCCCTCTCCCGACACCTACCCTCTCCACTCCTGTCCCCCTTTTCCTCTCCCATCCCCGCCTCCAACCACACACCCTCCCCTCCCTTCCCCTCTCTACCCTCCCACTGTGCTCCCCCTCCCTCCCCCCCCCTTCCCCCTCCCCTCTCCCTCTCCGACTCCCACCACACGCCGCCGACCACCCCCGATCCATATACGGCCTCCCTCCTGATATGACCTTAGATGTTACCAGGACGTAAAACTCCAACAACCAACCTTACACGGTCCGCACTGAGGCTGACAATTGGCCTCGTTTGATACTCGGTTGAGTCGCTCAAGTAACTCACTTTCAGGTAGATTGCCATAAATAACATTGTTTATGTCCGCGTCGGCGCGCCGCCTAGCGGGTCGTCGGCGCATGAGTCGAGAGCACTTGAGGCACATCAAAGACCCCATAATACTAAGACGGCTCACTCCCTATCTCTCCCATGGTAATGTCATTTTTGCAGTGCCACCTTGTGGTGGGTTTGATCAGCCCGGTTGCTGGTTGGTATTTCACATGTAAACACATACAAATTATATTATACGTGAGATAGGTAAGTATGAATACACATCAATATGAAATTGCTATGAACAAATACACATCATCATCAGCATCATCATTAGCATCGCCATCATCACACATCTTTCACATTCATATATACATTTATACATATAATATAGCACCTCTTTAACCAAGAGCCAGCGCACCAAGTGGTGGGTTTGATCATTTTGATTACACAACACAGGCCGAGTGAGCCGTCTTAGTATTATAGGGTCTTTGGGCACATTGAGCGCATGTGCATTCAGCATCGCCATCATCACACATCTTTCACATTCATATATACATTTATACATATAATATAGCACCTCTTTAACCAAGAGCCAGCGCACCAAGTGGTGGGTTTGATCATTTTGATTACACAACACAGGCCGAGTGAGCCGTCTTAGTATTATAGGGTCTTTGGGCACATTGAGCGCATGTGCATTCAGTCTGCGTCCATTTCCGCCCGGTCCCCTTGGCCTCATTTGATACTCAGCTGAGTCGCTCAAATAACTCACTTTCAGGTAGACTTCCATAAATAACATTGTTTACGTCCGCATCGGCATGTCTGTACAGCAATGTTATAGATGCATGCCCATCTAAGAAAATGTAAGTCTGGCGGGCACGCATTGGTGGGTGTGTTCAGGAGGGCCATGAGAATGGAACACTAAAATTGAGCTAGATTAGCTTGTCAGTTCACCTGAGACCCATGTATCATGAATGGCCATTGCCAGACATTTTCAATGGTGGAATATGCCTGCCAGACACCGACAAATGACAATAACCCCAAAATTGAGTTAACTCAGTTTGTAAGTTGACCTGATGAAACTTATTGGCAACTGTCCGTGATAGTCCCTTGTATCATGAATGGCCATTGCCAGACATTTTCAGTGGTGGAATGTGCCTACCAGACACCCCTGAGTGTCTGGTATAGTTGGCGTTTTGAACCAGATTGCCGTCAGGTTGCCTTTTACACTGCATCCATAATCCATTGATGACAACCTGTCAGCTGGATATGCTTTAACCGGATATGCATGTAACTGGATATGCATGTACCCACAAGTGGCAGCCGGGTACAGCTGGCCCATTTGATATTTGCCAATGGGTTGTCCTGGAAGTCAAGGAAAGGCATGATTAGAAGTGTTATAAGATATTCTAAATGTATAATCGCAATCATATTAAAGGTTTTCATGCAGTAATTACCTGATCAACTTTATCAGTCATTTGCATTAGTTTCTTATATCGTGCTTCATTGATATCACATCTCTCGCTTTATTCATGCATGCAACAGACAAACTCTGATTCGACATCCAGCTCAAAAGTACCAAAAGTACTAAAAGTACCAAAAGTACCAAACGTACCAAAAGTACCCATATGTAGAAACCGATGCGCGGATCTGTGGCTGTGTACGTAGGCTATGAGGAAAACAATACAGTCAAAGAGAAAGGAAGACAGTAAAGTGTGAGAGAGAGAGTCCAGCCCTCTGGTTTATTATGTATAGTACATGGATTATTGGTATAGGATCATGCCATTCACTTCAACCAATAGGGACGCATCATTCAAAGTTCCTCCAATAGGGACTCAGCATTTCTAGCCACCACCAGAGCTGGTTGACCTGTGGCCACCACCAACCTTGACCCCTGTGTGCATTGACCCCGACCTCAGCAGAGAGCCAGGCCCTGAGTGCACTCACCCAGACCTGCCAATCATCCCGATGTAGAAAATTACCTGCCCTCAAGCATAGGTCAAGCCATATATATATACACAACATACATATACACACACTCTTGGCCGGCCACACAGAATAATAATAGAGTGTTTCCTGACCTCAAGTCTGGGTCTCTCCTTGAAGATCTTATGTCGCTGGTTTTTGGTGTTGCTGTCTACTCTGAGGTTGAACAAGCCCATTGCGATATCACTGTCATAGACTCCAGTAATTATCATATAAGTCTATCATATCTCCACTGAGATGACAATATGGCAATGTTGGTAGCTTGAGACTCCTCAGATGATCTGCATAGTGTTGTACATTTTCAAGAGCTACAATGGGTTTAACCAGACTAGGAGCTCAAACTTGATTTGCAAACTCCAAGTGGGCTCCGACCAGAAACTTCTATTATTTTCCAATAAATTTCATCCGGTTAACTCATGGCCTGATTTAGCTCAATTTTGGGGATAGGAGTGTAGTAGTCTGTACATGAGCCCTACTACCACGCAGTTGCGGTGGAGACTACGCAGCACACCTACGCAGTTACACTGGACTGCGCTAGGTGGCGGCAGGCTAGCCACTGGGCAGACCCCGACTGGGCTGCCCTCTACTGCGTGTGGCTAGCTCACCCCCCCACCCACCTATAGAGTCGATGTGGGACCTGTCGATGTGGGAGGGGGCAGGTGAGATGACTGTGGATGCCACATAGAGCAGATTGGTTCAATAAACCAAGTTGAAGCGTACTTATATTGGATCTTGGCATTCTTCCATGTGTGCGTGGCAGGGTGAGAGTAGGAGGGTCGTGGGCCATTACAGGAGCATTCGGGGGAGTCTGGAAAGCACATTCCACCACTGAAAATGTCTGGCAGTGGCCATTCATGATGCATGGGACTATGCCAGACAATTTCCAGTAAGTTTCATCTGGTTAACTCACAAGCTGAGTTAGCTCAATTTTGAGGTTATGGTCATTTGTGGGTGTCTGGCGGGCATAGTCCACCACTGAAAATGTCTGGCAATGGCCATTCATGATACCTGGGACTATGCCGAAAATGTTTCAATGGGTTTCATCAGGTTAACTCATGAGCGAATCTAGCTCAATTTTGGGGTCCCTTTGTCATGGCCCTCCTGACCACACCCACCAGCGCGTGCCCGCCAGACTTGCATTTTCTTACATTGGCATGCATCAGCAACATTGCTATACAGATGAAAATTGGTTAACTTTCCAGCTAGGCTTGACCCCCATGGGCTCCCGGTCTACTATCCTAGTAATGCTGGGCGCCAGGCTAGGTAGCAACAAGAATTAATCTTTAAGTTGGTTGGTTGTAGGAGTTTTATGTCCTGGCAACATCTAAGGTGATATCAAGACAGGTACCGATATGTGACAATGCGCACTCATCGCACCGTTATAGTGCTGCCCCATTGGAAGATTAGGCCACCAGCACTATGAATCAATATCCCACTCAGTCACATTATCTTGACACTGAGCTAATCAGTCCTTGTCTTATCCTATTAATGCCGTGTGCCAAGGTAGGAAGCACATTTTATAAGTCATCGGTTTGACTCGACCGGGAACTGAACTCCCGATCTCCCACATGCGAGGCGCATGCTCTACGGATTTGGCCACCATGCCCAATACATACATTAGTTGATTAAGCAGGAGAAATTCCAATCGCGGACGATTAGTCTTCCTCATTCCACTCCTGCTTGCCCTATCCTAGTAATGCCGAGCGCCAGGCTAGGTAGCGACAAGTATACATTTTTAAGTCATTGGTTTGACTCGACCAGGGCCGGAACTCGGGGGTTCGAACTCCACGATCTACCAAAACGGGAGACGCGTGCTCATTTCATTCAGCATATTGAAGGCATGCCCACTCAGTCTGCCCTCGTTGCTGCCCGGACCCTCTTAGAGCGCCCATCCAGGTTCTCCCGCAACTCCTTTTCCTCTGTCAGTAAGCACCGGTGCTGCCACCGCTAGTTTCACCACCACCATCACCACCACTTTCACTGGCACCACCACCGCCGTAATTGCCACCATCCCTGCCTTCCTGTGTGGAATAAAAGTTTGTTTTATTTAACGATGCCTCTAGAGCATTTTGATTTTCGGATCATCAGTTATTGGACGTCAAGCATATACTCATTGTGACCTATTTCCTTGGAGGAAACCCGCTGATGCCACATAGGCTAGTCTTTCTGAGAAGCAGCAAGGGGTCTTTTGTATGCACTTTCCCACAGACAGGAAGAACATGCCACAGCCTTTGATGAACCAGTTGTGGATCACTGGTTGGAATGGAAAATAGCCCAAACTGCAAATGTGTCCACTGAGCAGGATCAACCAGTGTCAATACGATGACCAACACCTTCATAGGTCGACACTCTACCGCCTGAGTTACATCCCGCTCCTCCCGTGTGGAAGATCGGGAGTTAGAACCTGGTTGAGTCAAACCAATGTCTTACAAAATTGATACTTGTCGCTACTTAGCCAGGCACTTGGCATTATTAGGACAGGGCAAGAGCTGCTTTGGTTCAGTGTCAGGATAATGTGACTGAGTGGGATATCAGGTCATGGTGCTGGCAGCCTGGTCTCCCAGTGGTGCAGCAGTCTACAATCACCATGAGTGTGCACTGTCGCAAGTCGGTGCCAGTCCTGATATGACCAGAGATGTTGCCAGGATGTAAATCTCCAACAAACAATCAACCAACCAAGCCTTTCCATTGAGACCGCGACGTTTCCCCCCGCTCGCCTACTTCATCAGATTAACTGATGTTCGCAGCATGTTAAAGCTGCATAGTCCGATGAAAACATCAAATTTTCAAAACCAAAACAAAGTTATCCCCAATTTCACACAAAAGAAAATCATTGGAAGCGGGGAAGTACAATGTCCTCCCCACAACAATTAGAGGGCACGTGACCAGCCATAACAGATCAGCGACCGGTATTGTGTAGAGACACATGATCGCTCACCCCCCGTGCAGTCCGGCAACAAGCGAGCTTTCATACAGTTATTAATAGACTAGTCGATCCGGTAACCTAATATCCCAGTCACACGAGGCCTGCGTTCACTAACGATCGATTCGCGACATCAAAACGTCCTCATTGCGCCTCCTTAAGTGCTGGCCCTGCGAGGCCTCCAACCTCCCAGCGTCCATTTTGGAAATTTTGGATGCAAGGAGGTTGCAGCTGCTGAAGCTGCAACCTGCTTGCGCCCTGTTCCGGTGGCGCCATTCAAAACTGGTTAGCGCCCTGGTGCCGATCCGGCGCCAACCTGCCGGTGCCAACACATGCAATGCCGCACTCACTATGTGGTCGGCACCAGGGTGCTGACTCGGCACCGCCCTGGCACCACCCCAGTCCTGTCCTGGCCCCAAACCGGCGCCCCCCTGGTGCCGACCCGGCACTGCCCTGGCCCCAACCCAGCACTGCCCTGCTTCCGACCCGGCACTGCCCTGGCCCCAACCCGGCGCTGCCCTGGTGCCGACCCGGTGCCGATCCGGTACCAACCTGGCACTGACCTGGTGCCACCCTGGTGCCAACCATGTATTTGAATCAATGTATCGAGTGGGACACTGGGAGGTTGGCGGCAAACGCTGGCTCTCGTGTGACTGGGGTATAAGCCTTCAGCGAATACTTTCACCCTGACCCAAGTTACTAACAAATTGCCATGACTTTTTCTACTTTTTAAATAAAGTTTATATTAAAACTAACCCACCCCCACCCATATAGATGAATATGTACGACATGGCATTGATACATGCGACACATTCTAAATATTTCTTTAATATATATTTATTTGTCGTCATTGTTGTTGTGTAAATGATCATTTTATTCAGTGGATAAAGTTGTTTTTTGCAACGCCGAGGTACTGGTATTCCGGCCATATTATCAAAGCAACACACACCTGCACATAAAACACACGCAAGCACCAGACGGGATAGCCAAATGAGTTGAGCGTCCGTCTCCCATTTTTGAAGATTGTGAGATTCAAGCCCAGGTTTTGATTGAACGATTGGTGGTTTCTTTATGCCGTGTCGGCAGCATAGGCCATATTTACAGCGACGGGTTCGAACCCTGGTCGAGTCAAACCAATAACTTTGATACTTGTCGCTTGCTAGCCAGGTACTCGGTAGGGCAACGACTGGTTGACTCAGTGTCAGGATAATGTGACCGAGTGGAATATCAGGTCCTGGTGCCGGTGGCCTGGTCTTCCAGTGGGGCAGCACTATAAAGTCACCATAAGTGCGCACTCTCACAAGTCGGTACCTATCGTGATATGCCCATAGATGTTGCCAGGACGTAACACTCCAGCAACCAACCACATACACACACACCACACACTCCACACACTCCACACACCTCACACACCGCCACCCCACACGTACTCATACAACTTGCATGCAATGGCTTGACAGTTTCCCTCCGTCCCCACACATTGCTGCGGCTCTTCCACGCCCCACTCAGCCCCTCCTCTCCGCACCCCCCACCCCCAACAGCCCCCACCCCAAAACCCTCCTCCACTCCCCTACCCCCAACTCCACCCTAGGCCACCACACAAACCCCACCCCTACCGCCAACTCCACTCGACCTGAAAACCCCCCAGCCTAATCCTTCACCCCAAGCCCACCCCCACCCCCACCCTCACCTTCTCCCCCACTCCTACTCCCACTCCCACTTCCCACCCCACACCCCTACCCCCACCCCACACCCCTAGCCCACCCTCCCACCACCCACAACTCCAACCCATCCCTACCCCACCTCCTACCCCCAGCCCCCACCACCGTCTAGAGGCAAGAATGGCAATCGCTGTGCAATGGGATTTATTGACCAAGATAGGACGGGCTTCTCAGTCTGCGCGGACTATCACGTGACCGTGGAATTTACCCGCCCAGAGCTGGAGCACTCTCACAACTCACCAGTGGCTTCACCCCAAAAATCAGGGGCCCCAGAAATGTCGCTGTGAGGTTTCACGACTGATTGTGTCTTGGAATGTGCAGCTGTGGTGAGGAGAGTTGTGAGTAGGTAGTTGGCTCCAGGTGTACATGAAAATAAATGACAGAATCAAAAAGAGAGGAGAAGGGCAATTTATTGAACTAATAAAGTATGTATAACTTTGATGTTAATATTTGCATAATAAATTATGTAGGATATAAATGATGGAATGCAAAAAAGAGAAGAGAAATTCAATGTTTATGTTGGCATAATAGAATATGTGATGTATACGTATTATGCGAGTATACAAATATGGAAGGGAATATCACTTATTATTATGATTCTTGCGATACTCCGTAAGACGCAACAATGTAGTGGTGGTGCCATCTCGGCCCACCTTTCCTCAACCGGATGTTGACCAGTGTCAGTCGCACCAGAGGATTTGTTCTATTATTCAAGACAGGAAAGTGAAGAGGAAATTTATAAAGCTGAAACTGTATTGTTGCTGTTTATATTTGCATAATGGAGTATATATAATATAAATCACAGAACCCATAAAAAGAGGAGAAGATAAATGCAATGAACTAATAATGTACATCTATGTTTACTGTTAATATTTGCATAACAGATTATGTAGGATATAAATGATAGGCTCAGACGAGATTAAAGGGCAAGTTAACGAACTAAAACTAGGTATTTGCTATTTATATTTGCATAATCGATTATATATAATATAAATGATAGAACAGACACAAGAAAGGGACATTTAATGGACAAGAAATGTATAGGTATATCTGTTATTTATATTGGCATAGTAGATTATATAGAAAATAAATGAGGGATCGCAGAAATTAGGAAAGGGAAATGTAATAAGCAACATATATATGGGCATCTTTGCTATTAATATTCACATGTTATCTTATATAGAACATAAATGATACAAACCAAAAGACAGGCAGTGGTAATGTTATGAATATTCACATAATTGAGTATATGAATTTGACAACAGCTAATTAACCTTGGCAAAATAGTCACAGTAACCTTTGTATTTAGCTGAATAAATACATATCAAGGTGAGTCGGTTAAGTGATTTCGAAGAAGCAGGTAGGCTACATCCTAAATGTAGTGGTGAAGCTGATCGCCTGAGGAGGCGTGAGCTGTAGTGGCCAGAGGGTGCTGGTTATAAAGGCTGCGGTTTGAGTGGTGGAGGTGATTTCATGCCTGAGGTTAGCGAGTCAGGAGACTTAGCGGAGCGAGTCAAAGGTGAGTGGCAGACCCTGCTCCCCTTTGCCACCCCCGCCCCTTCTCGTCACAGTTAGTAAGGCATTGGGGGAGGAGAGTGCTGAGCTTCACAGTTTCCTGTACCAAGCAGTGACCCCGAATGAGCGCTCCTACTCATTCCAGGCTTTGTTATATATATATATATATATTGTTTATATCTATTCCATGTATTATCTATATACTATATGATTATGTTTTATATATATTCTATATAAATCCCATTTATCGGGTATATATGGAGAGTGATAAGCCCGTTATCGCATGTAATAATACCTGTAGTGGGTGGCACTCCCTGCCCCCCTCCCCAGGGTTGGGGGTACCAGCATGCTCCTCTCCGCCTCCTGCGCGGGGCCTCTCCTCCACTATCTTGGAGGAATTTTTTGTTTAATAAAGGAGTAGGGGTATTTTTTCCCCTCTAACTATATATCTATATATCTCCTCTATATATTGCGGATAGCTTAGATAGTCTAGACATTCTAGATATCCTAGATATTCTCCGCGTTCTCCGTGTTCTGCGTATTCCAGATATTCTACATACTCCCGACATTCTAGATTTTCAACTTTTCTATGCATTCCACACATTCTGCGCATTCCGCGCAATCTGCACATTCCGTGCATTCTGCACATTCTGCACATTCTGCATATTCTGTGCATTCAGCACATTCTGCGCATTCTGCACATTCTGCATATTCTGCACATTCTGCGCATTCTGCACATTCTGCACATTCTGCACATTCTGCACATTCCCCACATTCCCCACATTCTGCACGTTCCGCACATTCTTCATATTCTGCATATTCCACGCATTCCACGCATTCAGTGCATTCTGTGCATTCTGCATATTCTGCGCATTCCACACATTCGGCGCAATCTGCACATTCAGTGCATTCAGTTCATTCTGCGCATTCCGCATATTTTGTACATTCTTCACATTCTGCACATTCTGCACATTCTGCACATTCCGCACATTCTGCACATTCTGCACATTCTGCACATTCTGCACATTCTGCACATTCTGCACATTCTGCACATTCCACACATTCTGCACATTCTGCACATTCCGCACATTCTGCACATTCCGCACATTCCGAGCATTCCGCACATTCTGCACATTCCGCACATTCTGCACATTCTGCACATTCTACACATTCCACATGTTCTGCACAATCTGCACATTCTGCACATTCTGCACATTCTGCACATTCCGCACATTCCACACATTCTGCACATTCCGCACATTCTGCACATTCTGCACATTCTGCACATTCTGCACATTCTGTACATTCTGCACATTCTGCACATTCTGCACATTGAGCACATTCTGCACATTCTGCACATTCCGCACATTCTGCACATTCTGCACATTCTGCACATTCTGCACATTCTGCACATTCTGCATATTCTGCACATTCTGCACATTCCACACATTCCGCACATTCTGCACATTCTGCACATTCCGCACATTCTGCACATTCTGCACATTCCGAGCATGCCGCACATTCTGCACATTCCGCACATTCTGCACATTCTGCACATTCTACACATTCCACATGTTCTGCACAATCTGCACATTCTGCACATTCTGCACATTCTGCACATTCCGCACATTCCACACATTCTGCACATTCCGCACATTCTGCGCATTCTGCACATTCTGCACATTCTGCACATTCTGTACATTCTGCACATTCTGCACATTCTGCATATTCTGCACATTCTGCACATTCTGCACATTCCGCACATTCTGCACATTCTGCACATTCTGCACATTCTGCACATTCTGCACATTCCACACATTCCGCACATTCTGCACATTCTGCACATTCCGCACATTCTGCACATTCCGCACATTCCGCACATTCCGCACATTCTGCACATTCCGCACATTCTGCACATTCTGCACATTCTACACATTCCACATGTTCTGCACAATCTGCACATTCTGCACAGTCTGCACATTCTGCACATTCCGCACATTCCACACATTCTGCACATTCAGCACATTCTGCACATTCTGCACATTCTGCACATTCTGCACATTCTGCACATTCTGTACATTCTGCACATTCTGCATATTCTGCACATTCTGCACATTCTGCACATTCCGCACATTCTGCACATTCTGCACATTCTGCACATTCTGCACATTCTGCACATTCTGCATATTCTGCACATTCTGCACATTCTGCACATTCCGCACATTCTGCACATTCCGCACATTCCACACATTCCGCACATTCCGAGCATTCCACATATTCTGTATATTTTGTCTGCTCCATGGATCCTTGTTATACTCACTATCCTTGTGTAGTAGTCTGAACATGAGCTCTACTATCACGCGGTAGCAGCGGAGACTACGACGCCACCCGCGCAGTTCCACTACACTGCGCTAGGTGGCGGCACGGGTCACCACCGGTCAGACCCCAACTGGGCTGACCTCTACTGCGTGTGGTTGATCCACCCCCCCCACACCCACCTATAGAGTCGATGTGGGATCTGGCGAGTCAGGGGGCGGGTCAGACAACTACTGACGCCGCGGAGAGCAGAGGGTTCAATAAACCAGGTGAAGCGTACACTGAATTGAATCTTGGTGTTCTTTCGTGAGAGAAAGGGTAAGTCGGAGGGCCGTGGGCCATTACACTTGTTATCCTTGTCATCCTCGCTATCCTTGTCATCCTTGTTATCCTCGCTATCCTTGTCATCCTTGTTATCCTTGTTATCCTTGTCATCCTTGTTATCCTCGCTATCCTTGTCATCCTTGTTATCCTTGTTATCCTTGTTATCCTTGTTATCCCTGTTATGCTTGTTATCCTTGCCATTCTTGTTATACTCGCTATTCTTGTCATCCTTGTTATCCTTGTCATCCTTGTTATCCTCGCTATCCTTGTCATCCTTGTTATCCTTGTTATCCTTGTCATCCTTGTTATCCTTGTTATCCTCGCTATCCTTGTTATCATTGTTATCCTTGTCGTTCTTGTCATCCTTGTTATCCTTGTCATTCTTGTCATCCTTGTCATCCTTGTCATCCTTGTTGTAGAGTGGGACATAGCTCAGGCAGTAGAGTGTCCACCTGTGAAAGTGTTGATCATCCGATCCATCCTGCTCAGTGGAGACATTTGCAGTTTGTGATATTTTCCATTCCAACCAGTGGTCTAGAACAGGTTCATCAATGGCTGTGGTATGTGCTGTCCTGTCTGTGAGAAAGTGCATATAAAAGACCCCTTGCTGCTTATCGGAAAGAGCAGACTATATGGTGGTAGCGGGCTTCCACCAAAGAAATATGTCAGAATGAGCATATGTTTGATGTCCAATAGCCGATGATATAACAATCAATGTGTTAAGCGGTTGTCACACATCACCTAATTGGGGGAAACGGACAGAAACCAAACGAAGTCCGGTTTGTGTCCGTTCAAGTTTTGAACATGCACAAAGCTAGGAACGGATGGCGCCGGATTGACATCTACGGTTCTTGTCCAGTTTGTTTCATCCATTGGCTGTCTGTTTCATGTCTCTTTCATGTCTGTTCGTAGACCCGATGTCGCAACACTTTGACACATTTTAATACATGTTGATACTTATCACCACAGGACTAGACACTTCTTCCATTGCTCAATTCGGTGATGTGTGACAGCCGCTTTATAGAGGCGTTGTTAAATAAAACAACCTTTTTTGTCATTCTTATAATTCTTTTCATTCTTGTCATTCTTGCCATCCTAGTATCCCTACTATTCTCTCTATTCTCTCTACTCTCTCTATTCTCTGTATTTTCTCTATTCTCTTTATTCTCTTTTTTCTCATTGTTTCCCTTGCGCCTAGTGTTCCTATTATTCCTATAATTCCTATTATTCCCACTATTCCGAGTTTCCCCGGTATTTCTATTATTCCTTTTTTTCCTGTTATTCGACGTATTTCCTTTATTCCCTCTTTTCCTGTCATCGCTTTTATTCTTGCCATTCTTATTATGCATTATTCTTTGTATTCTTATTATTTGTATCATTCCCCACTTCTTATTCCTATTATTACGTGGTATTCTCTGTGCAGAGTGGTTAGAGTGTCTGATTTTTTCTAGGTCGGACTCCTAATCTGAATGTTGGTGGTTTGATTCCCCATGCCCCCCCCGCATCTCCCTATTTGGATTTCCACCGCTGTGTATAACTTACAGCATCATCAAAGGCTGGTTGCTCTCATACCATGTCTATGTGGTGTGGGAGGTTAAAAATCCCTTGGGTCAGTAAAAGTGTAGGCTCTGGCTTTCTATCGACAAACCGTCTAATGGTGAAAACAAGTCTATTCAGACTTATCATTGATAGGCAGTATAAATCTTCTTCTTTTTAAATTACGTGATATAATACATTAAAACATATGGCCAATTGCTAGTACCACCTGCCCGTGGTACACGATATCTGGGCGTATGGTAATCTGGTCTATATAATCGATTAATCCCGGAGTGTGGGTATGCTGCTGGTGGCGAGTGCGCAAAGCAGTGTGTCCATCTGAGGAGGGGAGGAGATGGGTGGGGGGGGGGGGTGATCCCTGATAATGGATTCCACCTTGATAACAAGAGACATTATCTCCGAGCTGGTGAACCGGGCTTGGTGGCGGAATTAGTAGAGTGCAGGCTTTATGTGTGGGAGATTGGGAGTTTGGTTCCCAGTTGAGTCAAACCGATGACTTATAAAATTGATACTTGTCGCTTACTAACCTGGTGCTCGGCATTAATAGGACAGGGCAAGGATTGGTTTGGCAAGCTCAGTGTCAGGATAATGTGACTAAGTGGGATATCGGGTCATGATGCCGCCGGCCCGATTTCCCAGCGGGGTCCACCACTATAAAGTCATCATGAGTGCACACTGTCACAAGTTGACACCAGTCCTGATATGACCTTAGATGTTGGCAGGATGTAAAACTCCAACAACCAACCAACCGAGCTGGTGTACTGTAAGCCAGTCGTTCTGCTGAGATGCCAATGGAATTGATTCGCTTAAGGGGGTGGGGGGTGGGGGTTGAGGGGGGTGGGGTGGTTGTGGGTGTGTGTGTGTGGTGGAGGGTGCGGGTGGTGATAGAGGGTGGAGTCAGTTGTTCTGTTGGAGGCATTAAACTCTTCTTTTGGCAATTAAGAAGGGGATCAATCTGCCGGCGTCTGATGCGATTCGGTGCTGCTTGATCTTCTTGTGTGGAGTGGAGGATCTCGTCGAACACCAGCTTGCGTTGTCTGTGTGGATAATATTAGAGCTGCCTCAGTGTGATATACTGTTATATAATGCATGATAATGACAGAGCTCACTCAGTGGCCTAAACATGCTATATAATGCACAATAATGGCAAAGGGACCTCAATGGTATATACTGCTATATAATGCACAATAATGGCTTAGCTCACTCAGAGGTATATACTGCTATATAATGCACAATATTGACATATATCACTCAGTGGTATATACTGCTATATAATGCACAATACTGACAGAGGTCACTCAGTGGTATATCCTGCTATATAATGCACAATACTGACATATATCACTCAGTGGTATATACTGCTATATAATGCACAATATTGACATATATCAGTTAGTGGTATATACTGCTATATAATGCACAATACTGACAGAGGTCACTCAGTGGTATACACTGCTATATAATGCACAATACTGACATAGCTCACTCAGTGGTATATATTATACTGCTATATAATGCACAATATTGACATATATCACTCAGTGGTATATACTGCTATATAATGCACAATACTGACAGAGGTCACTCAATGGTATATACTGCTATATAATACACAATACTGAAATAGCTCACTCAGTGGTATATATTATACTGCTATATAATGCACAATATTGACATATATCACTCAGTGGTATATACTGCTATATAATGCACAATACTGACAGAGGTCACTCAATGGTATATACTGCTATATAATACACAATACTGAAATAGCTCACTCAGTGGTATATATTATACTGCTATATAATGCACAATATTGACATATATCACTCAGTGGTATATACTGCTATATAATGCACAATACTGACAGAGGTCACTCAGTGGTATATACTGCTATATAATACACAATACTGACATAGCTCACTCAGTGGTATATAGAATACTGCTATATAATACACAACATTGACATATATCACTCAGTGGTATATACTGCTATATAATGCACAATACTGACAGACTGGGGGGAATGCAAATGTTCTATTACTGATCAGGTATATGTGACCAGGTGCATGTATGTGTATATGTAGGTGCTGGTGGCGCCTGAGTGAGATGTAAATATGCATAGTGGTGCTGGCAGGGCTGTGTGTAAGGGACACTCAGAGCCTACCCCTTCCCCCCTTTGCTATGTAGGATCACCACACACTGTCACAAGTCGGTACCCGTCCTGATATGACCTTAGCTGCTGTTAGGACGTAAACCTCCAAGAACCAACCAACTATAAAGTCGCCATGAGTGCGCACTGTCACAAGTCGGTACCCGTCCTGATATGATGATATATGTTGCCAGGATGTAAAACCCCAACAACCAATCAACTATGAAGTCGCCATGAGTGCGCACTGTCACAATTCGGTACTCATCCTGATATGACCTCAGATGTTGCCGGGACATAAAACTCCAACAACCAACCAACTATAAAGCCCCAGTCAGACCTCACCGGATTGAGGAAACAGACAGAAACCGGACACTGTCGGGTGAAATACGGCAATGTACGGGTTTATATACGGTACCTATCTGTTCTATCTCCGGTGGTGTCGGTGGTGTCTGGTACAAGTTTTGAACACGACCACAAAACTTGTACCGGATACCACTGGACTGATGTGTATGGTTGATGGCCGTTTTAAGTCCCTTTTGTCCGTTTTGTCCGTTTCATGTCCGGTACCCATCCGTTACGTCTCGAGTTTGCTTCCTGCAGTGTCCGTTGACAGTGCTGTGGGAATTCGGTCCGTCAGTTTTTGGCGTGTTCGTGATCAGTCCGGTAGGTGTCCGATTGGTGTCCAGTTGGTGACCGGTTGTTGTCCGGTCCCTCCGTTTGACATTCGGTTGCCGTCCGGTTCTCACCTGGTTCTCGTCCGGTGGCTATTCATTAATGTACTTCCTTGTCCGTTTAGCATTCGTTTCATCCTGTACATTTCGGTACATTTCGGTACATTTGACACCGGACACCAACGGTACTCAGTGCGGTAAGGTCTGACTGGGCCTTTAAAGTCACCATGAGTGCGCACTGTCACAAGTCGGTAACCGTCCTGAAATGACCTTAAATGTTGCCAGTACGTAAAACCCCCAACAACCACCCAGCCTATATCAGGCAGCTACAACAACGCCTTCTTGCACCAAGACCTCCGTCCTGAAATGACCTTAAATGTTGCCAGTACGTAAAACCCTCCAACAACCACCCAGCCTTTATCAGGCAGCTACAACAACACCTTCTTGCACCGAGACCTCCGTGCTGATATGACCTTAGATGTAACTAGGACGCATAGCTCCAATAACCAACCATGCACCGAGACTCCATTACGGACACAGTCCCGTCCTGCCCTCAGGACCCTAATAACAACCGAAGGATACGTCCAACTAGATACCGATACGCCCCCTCCTCGATACCACACCGTCCCACCTCCGACACACACACACCCACGCACACCCTCACCCTCACCCACACCCACACCCTCACCCTCACCCTCACCCTCACCCTCACCCTCACCCTCACCCTCACCCTCACCCTCACCCACACCCACACGCAGCCTCAGTCGTACTGTCCATTCCTGACAAGCCTTCCTACATACAACACCGTTCGCCGCTCAGCCGCTCATGTCCTCGTCCTCTGCGCCCTGCTCCGTCCCTCTCCGCCCCTCCGCGCCCCCGTCTGCCCCACGTTGCCCGTCACTGCCCCCTGCCCCTCACCACCCCTTCCAGCCCCTCCCTATCTCTCTGCGCCTCTCCCATCCCCTCCCCGCCCTTCCACGCCCCTCCACGCCCCTCCACGCCCCTCCACGCCCCTCCACGCCCCTCCACGCCCCTCCACGCCCCCCGCCGTGCCCCGCCCCGCCCATCCCTGCCCACCATGCCTCTTCCGCCCATCCACGCCCCTCCCCGCCCCTTCCTGTCCTCCACGCCCCTCCCCGCCCTTCCAGTCCCCTTCCTGTACCCCATGCCCCTCCCCGCCCCTCCCCGCCGCAGCTCCTCCCAGCCCCTCTCCTCCCCTCTCCTGCCCTCTCCAGCGCCTCCGCCTATCAATCATCCTGTCGATCGGGGCGCCATCTGTTATGCGCTGTGCTGCCCTAGCGGGCGGTCTTGGAATCATAAATCTGGCGCAACGCTCCGCTAGGGCCGGACTCGTTCAGCCAAGACGAGCTGGTCCGAGTTGCTCGGCAGTGAGCTGTGAGGGGAGCATGGGTGCGGGTGTGTGGTGTGAGTGTGTGGTGAGCGGGTGTGTGGTGCGGGGTGTGTGCGGTGTGTGGTATGTCGTGTGTAGGGCGTGGTTTGTGATGTGCGATGTGTGGTCGGTGGTGTGTGGTGTACAGGTGTGTGGTGTGTGCCATGAGTTGTGCAGGGGTGTGGTGTGTGGTGTGTGGTGTGTGGTGAGTGATGTGTGGTTTGTGGTAGGTGGCATGTGGTGTACAGGTGGGTGGTGTGTGACATGGCGTGTGCAGGGGTGTGGTGTGTGGTGTGTAGTGTGTGGTGTGTGGTGTGTGGTGTGTGGTGAGTGATGTGTGGTTTGTGGTATGTGGTATGTGGTGTGTGGGTGTGTGGTATGTGGTGAGTGGTGTGCAGTGTGCGATGTGTGGGTGTGTGGGGTGTGTGGCATGTAGGTTGTGGTATGTGGTGTGCGATGTGTGCTATGTGGTGTTTGGCATGTTGTGTGTTATGTGTCGGGTGTGGTGTGTTGTGTGTGATATGCGGTATGTGGTGTGCAATGTGTGGTGTGTGGTGTCCGGTGTCTGGGGAGTGGTGTGGTGATGGGGTGTGGTGTGTGGTGTGTTGAGGGTGGTGTGTTGTGGGTGGTGTGCAGTGTGTGTTATGCAGTGTCTGGTGTTCAGTGTGTGGTGTGTTATGTATTGTGTGTGGTGGGTGGTGTGTGATGTGTAGCGTGTGGTGGGTGGTGTGTGGTGTGCAGTGTCCAGTGCACATTGTCAGGGGTGTGGGGTGTGTGGTGTGGGGTGTGGGGTATGTGTTGTGTGGGGTGTGTGGTATGTGGTGTGTGATGTGTGGTTTGTGGGGTGTGGTGTGCAGTGTCCAGTGTCCGGTGTCCGGTGTGTGGGTATGTGGTGTGGGGTGTGGTGTGTGGTGTGGGGTGTGTGGTGTGTGGTGTGTGGTGTGTGGTGTGTGGTGTGTGGTGTGGCGTGTGGCGTGTGGTGTGCAGTGTCGGTGTCCAGTGTGTGTGGCGTGTGGTGTAGGGTGTGGTATGTGGTATGTAGTCTGTGG
The DNA here is from genome assembly GCA_030323885.1 of Branchipolynoe longqiensis. Taxonomy (NCBI): domain Eukaryota; kingdom Metazoa; phylum Annelida; class Polychaeta; order Phyllodocida; family Polynoidae; genus Branchipolynoe; species Branchipolynoe longqiensis. The sequence goes on along the minus strand of CM059195.1, from coordinate 87,307,322 downwards.
TGTGGGACGTTGGCAGCGGGTGGGCCGAACTATTTCTCTTTCTGTTGTTTTTTTGTATTCGTTTTTTATATTTGATTACTTGTATTATCTTTTTTATGTGGGTTGATGCGTACACCCAGTCAGTATGCTATATGCAGTAGAAACAGTAGCGTGCAGATAAACGTACGTAATCTATAGACCCTACGCACAGTGTATACGCAATGAATTCTACCCACACCAGAAGTTCTTGCGACTGCCTTCAGAGGGCGTGTTGGTCTGTTAAATCGTCTATATCACCTCTTTTTCCACAGAGCATGCTGCACAATCGGCCGCTACTGGCAACATTAATTCTTGTGACTGCCATCAGTGGGCGGGTTGGTGGTGGAAATCACCTATTTGATATGCATATACGGCTGTTATCATTACCCTGGCAATGAACGGTGTGGTGTGCTCACGAGAGACCATTCCTCTTGGTTCCCTAATCTCCCTTTCATCAAATTAGCACAATTTTCGCGCCTTATTTCTAATTCAAAATTGTTGACGTGGAGTACCATAAAAGCTTGCATATATATTAGGTGAACTGACAGATAAGTCAGGGTCTATTTTTTTGTACTATACATAGTTGAGCCTGTCTCAAAAGGTGATAACGATTGACACAAAACAGCACAGAAACGGTTACACTGAAAACACAAGGACATTTGCTTCAAATCAATATGTATTCTATTGGGATTATGAAACACCATGTAAAAAACAAGTCAGTTTATCCTGAACAAATGCATAAGCAGATAGTATGTTGATCGTTACAAGGGACAACATTTTGTCCACATTGCTTAGCACCTTTTGAGACAGTCTCATATACACACACTACATAGACATCCCTATAGACACACACTACATAGACATACACATCGCTACACACTACATAGACATACACATACATACACTAGATAGACATACACATAAATACAGTACATAGACATAGACATAGACACAACTACATATACATACACATCACCACACACTACATAGATGCATTCATAGACACACACTACATAGACATACATATGTATACACATACTACATAGATATACATATATACACACACCATGTAGACCTACATATAGACACACCCTTCATAGACATACACATATACACACTACATATACATATGCATAGACACACATTACATAGGCATACATATATACCCACACTACATAGGCATACACATAGACACACTACATAGACATACACATATACACACTACATAGACACACATATAGACATACACTGCATACACATATACACACACTACATAAACGTACATATAGAGACACACTCCGTAGACTTACACATAGCCACAAGCTACGTATACATACACATATACACACACTACATAGACATACACATATAAACACACTCCATAGACATACACATAGCCACAAGCTACATATACATACACATATACACACACTACATATACATGCACATAGACGCATGCTACATACACATACTACATAGACATACACATATAAACACACTCCATAGACATACACATAGCCACACGCTACATATACATACACATATGCACACACTACATAGACATACACATATACATACATTACATATACATATATATAGACACACCCTACAGATACACACATACACAGACACTCCATATACATACACATAGACACACACTACATATACACATATACACACACTACATATACATACACATAAACACACTACATAAACATACATATAGACACACACTCCATAGGCATACACATAGACACACGCTACATATACATACACATAAACACACTACATAGACATACACATTGTATAGACACACACTACATAGACATACCCACATAACCACACTATATAGACATACACATATACACATACTACATATACATATACATAAACACACTACATATACACACATATAGACACACACTGCATATACATACACATATACACACTACATATGCATACATATAGACAGGCACCACATCGACATACACATAGACACACACTCCATAGACATACCCATAGACACACATTCCATGGACATATACATAGACACACACTACGTATACAGCAGGCAAAGTATTCCATGCCAACAAAGATACTCATTCAGCATTACAAGATGAAGACCGTCTCATACTACACAATAGTCCAGATCAGTTACCAGCATTGATTGATTGATTAATTAATGCGTGGTGATTTACCAGAGTGTCAACAGCAAATACCATATTCACAGTAAATATATAGTGGTGTTTAATTGGTAGCTTTTGTTTTACAAGCATGTGTGTTAATCATATTTATTATTGAAGAGGTTCAATTTGTCTGAAATGACAGCAAAAAAATGAACTCAGAAAACAACTAAAATTACAGGAGTCGAGTTCTTGGTTGTTGGTTTTTGTGGTTTTAACTCCAACAACCAACCATCAACAGTCACAATGTTGTTAGCAATCAATAGGAATCAATTAAGTAATCAATCAGTTTTAGCAATCAATATGAATTAATTAATTGATCACTCGGATATAATAAGATAAGGAACATAATACATAAGGTAAAGACAATTATAAGAAACATGATATACAAGGTAAAGACAATTATAAGAAACATAATACATAAATTAAGACAATTATAAGTAACATAATACATAAATTAAGACAATTATAAGAAACATAATACACAAAATGTTATGTATAAACTCTTATGCGTATATTATTCATGCAATGTAATTATCCTGTAATTATCCTGTTCTCTATTGTCTTCCCCCCAACACCTTGACAAATTGTATAAGTTTAGTGTGTTGGGTAGGTGCAGCTGGTGGTTGGTGTGCGCCTGGAGGGCAGGTTAGCTGCTCCAAGCAGCCCTACTCCCCGCCTTTCCTCCAGGTGGCCTCATGCTCACCCTCCTTCTGCCCACTCCCCCCTCCTATTTTTGCTCAATAAAGTATGAGGTACGTCTTTTTAGGGGGCCAGCCAGAGTTATTGGCTCGATCCAACTTCCTGACTTGTGTTCCTTATGTAATGTAATAATAATACACAAGGTAAAGACAATTATAAGAAATATAATACATAAATTAAGACATTTACTGGCAACACACTTCATAAGGAAAAGACATAATTTTAAAGCTCATTGATTCTACTTTTCCGATGATCGCATGGTTACAGAACAGTAAACCAAACAGTAGGAATATACAAATATAAACTTTTTGAAAGTGTTATTCCAATTTTTCTCTCCATTTTTGGATTGGCGTTTACATGGATTTGCGCCTGAACTCTGCAATTAAAAGAAGCATCATATATAAATTATGAGAATTATAAGAAACATAATATTATAAATTAAGTACATACACATACTACCGACATGTCACTCGTTTTTGCCTCAGGTTGCTCAGGATTAGGGATAGTACTGGACCGGGTTGTCCTCTTAGTAGCTGCTACCAGTCGCACCGTGCACAACTCATTCACCGGCAACTTGTGCTTCCTGCCACAGGGCCCGCAGTAATCTGTTATATGCTGCATGAAGCGGGCAACAAAAAAAACAACCGACAACCAAGCCTGAGCAGTCGCTTCAAGCACAGCTGGAGCCCGAATGAACCACTTGGGTGCAATGGGAACCGACCGGGGTGACAGCGGCGCTGCAAGCTCACCTGGTGCTGAACCCGGGAACCAATAGTGTCAACGGGGTAGAGAGTGTAGCCGGATCCCTCCTTGCTTTACAGGTGCATACAGGTGTGTATACGGGCTAATATTATAAATTAAGACAATTATAAGAACCATAACACACAAGGTAAAGACTACTCTCGTTGCTGTCCTCTGCGTCCCTACAATGACCACACATGAGAGACCCTCACTCATTCCACACCATTGCGCATGCTCCCAGAGGCTCACACCAATGCACTACTAACTAAACTTAAAGCTGCATAGTTCGATGAAAACATCAAATTCTCAAAACCAAAACAATTATCTAGATTTGATTCTACATATATAATTTAGATATTGCTGGCGAGGTCAGGCGCACAGCCACATAAATGTTAATCCAAAAATGGAGATAAACATTGGATTCAAACCTTCAACAAGTTTAGTTTTGTTATATTCGAACTCCTTTGTTCATTGCTCCATAACCATACGATAATATGAAAATTGGAATTAGTGAAAATTAAAATTATTTTCAGGTAGAAATCTAACTACCTTTTTGGATTGGCGTTTACATGGTTTTGCGCTGGAACTCTTCATTTGTCGTCACATAGAAGGGAATACTGAGTCAATATAATAGAACCTGTTACAGCAGAAGTCGGTGGTGTTAGAGTTTTTCGCAAGCTTGCCAACATTATTTTAGCACGTTAAAATATCTCAAAAGTTAGCCATTTAAAATAAAAGTGACTTCAAGCTGAAATAAGGTATATCGTAATGATGAACCTAACATGTTTATCGCAGAAAATGAGAAAAACTCAAGACCATCGGACCATGCAACTTAATTAATTAATATCTCGTGGCAGCCAGTTGCCGCAGGGCTACTTTAATGAGGACGGATGTTTGCATTAATCACCCCTGCACGTCTTTAGCATCATCATGGTTGGGATTACGGCTCAAAGGAAATGGTTCGTGATCACAAATACACACACAGTGTGTTTCTTCATTCACACATCACACATCACACGTCACACATCACACATCACACATTACACATCACACGTCACGCATCATGCATCATGCCTCACACACCATGCACCACACACCACACACCACACATCACACATCACACGTCACACATCACACATCACACATCGCCCATCACCCACCACATATCACACACCACAATCACTCATCACGCATCACTCATCACAGATCACACATCACACATCCCTCATCACACATCACTCAATACACATCACCCATCACACATCACACATCACACACACCACATACACCACACATACACCACACATACCACACACACTAGGATGTTGCCACCATGATCTGATATCCCACTCGGTCACATTATCCTGATACTGAGCTAATCAGTCCTTGCCATATACTATTAATGTCGAACGCCAGGCTAGGTAGTGACAATTTTCTATTTTGTAAGTCATTTGGTATTGCAGGTATAGCAATACCTCAGGGAGTTTGATGCCCCTGCCCTGCAGAGTTGTAAACCACTGCCTTGTGGTACAGGTTATTGACAGAACCGAAGGCTAAGGGAGCAAACCCTAAACAGAAAACCATGTCACTGTGGCAGCATTAAGGGCGGTTGATGTATGGAACTCCCAACATCTCCCGACCAGCCACTGCAGGGACAAATAGTTTTGCGCCTGTCTTGACATGTTCTTGCCGGTGTGAAACCTCTATTTGCTCCCTGAGAGAGTGCTGATGGTAATTTGCAAAAGCCAGCAGCACTTCAACACTTTTGCAGGCAGCTTTCCTGAAATGTACAACCGCACAATAAATGGAGAGCGGCAGTCAAGTAATGAAAGCAGTCTTTGTCGCATCACGACCGACAACATGATGATGATGATGATGCTTTGACTAGGCTGGGTTCTCAGAATTCTGACCTTCCGCATGGGAAGCTTGCCGTCTATCGATTCGGCTACCGCATCCGGTAGTTTCAATAGGTTAAAGCAGGGATTTGGGGACCAGCCTATATTGCGCAGAGTCACCCACCACCTACAAAGCACACACTCGCAGACACTGCCACAGGCAGTTAAAGGTGATGAATGAGTGCACAAAGGTCATGGTATTAGCAGGGCCAGGGTGTCTACAGCTAGACAAGAGGGGGATATGGGGGAGGGGGCTGGGGGCTGGGTGACAGACGGTTAGTGATGGGCTGAGTGTGGGTGTCGGGGGGGGGGGGTTGAGGGTGGAGGTGGGAAGTAGGTGTTTTATACCGGGTGGAAGAGGATTGTGGGTTCAAGAGCTTAGGGAGGTTGAGGTTGTAGTGTGGAAATAAATACCGTTGTGCTTATCAGCTTTGTACGATTAAAACCAAAGGAGCAGTTATCGATAATCGCAAATGTATCTGGGTTTTTTTTTTTGTGGTGAATATTTTATTCATCTGAAAATATATTTTGTCAGCGCCGAAGCACTGGTCTTCCAGTCGTTGAGATGATCACATTTGGGTTTGTACATGGTGATGTGTGAGTGGAATGTGCTATATTGTGTGCAACACGCTCCAGTCTGAAACAATAAACGAGGGGAGCAGCCATCTTGTATAGTGTAAAGCATAGGAACTCTGTATAGTGCAGGAAGGAGTCTCCTGCACCTAACTATGTACAGCAAGGCAGATCTAATGTTATAAAAGGCCCGGTCACATAGCCGTTAGTGGAGGTAGTGATCCATAGGATAGATTAACATGGGTCAAACGTGGTGTAAGTATGTTAAACTACGTTGAAATACATTACGGCAGGTTGCCACTCAGGCAGGTTTTGGTATGGATAAATACATTATGGTACGGATAAATACTTTATGGTACAGATAAATACGCCATGGTATGGCTGTTGATATGTTCAATTACGTTCAACTACATTCAACTACCTTCAACTACGTTCAACTCTATGCTAAAGTATGCTAGAGTACACTAGAGTACACTAGAGTACACTAGAGTATGTTAGCATCATGGGTGCAAATTTAGCCTCTACCGTAGCTCTTTTTTCAACATGTCCAAAAATTAAATCGGAGATCACGGCTCACCCATCTTATTACCAAGTTAACATCACGGACAAGTATGGATGCCGGTACATTCAAATACTTTCAACTACGTTCAACTACTTTCAACTACGTTAGCCTCCACTATCTTCAACTACGTCCACTAATGGCAATGTGACCGGGGCTTCAGGAAATGCCAGAATGTGTTGAGTGTCCACTAAACATGTGCCGGGTCAAATTAAGGAGTCACAAATGTATAATTTTGACTTTATACCTGTGACTTAGCAGTGCTAGGATAGGGGACAAATCAGTGGAATGGGGAATACCAATTGTCTTTTATTTCAATTTGCCCTGCTTAAAGTTGCGTAGTCCAATGGTTTAGAGTTTCGGTCATTTTCTGAGATAAATACATTAGATTGATCGCTATAGACTACCTTACATTAGTTTGAAGTAACTTTGATTTTAGATGGTGAACTTTGGAGATATTTGAAGTACAACCATGCAAAATTAATTTTGGGATGAATGCCAACACTCAGACACCATAAGTGTCTGCAGTAACAGGTTCTCTTAAATTGCATCTGTATTCCCTTCAGTGTGATGACAAATGTTTAATAAGTGCACTATTATCTAAGTTAGATATGTACAATCAAATCTAGATAATTGTTTTGGTTTTGAAAATTTTATATTTTCATCGGACTATGCAGCTTTAATCAACAAACATAATGACAAAAGAAATGTGTCCGAGAGTTTAGGTTTCACTGAAATAAATAAAAATCTGGAAAATACAAAATATTGTTCTTAACTATTGTTATTTAATGTGGAAATGAGGCTTTAACATTCATGCACACATATTAATAACAGTATCTTCACTCGCAATTGAACCATATGGAAACCAGAATAGATCATTTCCACTGCCAACCTTTTTTTTATTTATTTGTTATTGAGGCTGTATTTATACTGTCCATAGCATATAAGCCTGGGTATTCAGGCTTGTTTTCAATGCTAGCCAGTTGTACTGTTGGTGTTATCTGCTGATAAGTTATTTGATTGCCTGCATTTCAGTAGCAGATAGATAATTGGTTGGTATGGTTACTAGCCTATGTTAGTTTTTTTTAATTTTCTTGGCATATATGTATTTTATTCTGTTCTACTCATATTACTAGACTAGCCTACTCCTATTTACATATCATAGGCTTGTACGTCGCTGTGTGGTGTGTTATATGGCTACTTTTGGCATTGTTACCTTCCATTGGCCATCCCGCTGGTGAGCCATGACATATCACATGACCCTTTGCAGTGCAGCTTAGTGGGGGTTTCCTAGCCTAATTTGCACAGATATTTTTTGTAAGTTTTTAGGTCAGGAATTTGTCGTTCCTTTACCGTTTGGGCATTCCACACCTTGGCAGCCATTTCCAGCATGCTTCTCTCATGAGCTTTTATTTGGCTTCTGGTCTGCTTTAGTAGTGGTGCATTATTTGCTCTAGTAGCCCTTTGCGGTTTTGTTGGGAGTTTATTGTTTTGAGTGTAGCTATATGCTAATGTTTTCAAATGAATTATTCAACATATCAAACAATAGAGAACCTGCCCTTTGAGATCAGTGGAATAACTAGTCGGTGGGCAACAGCTTACTTTGCTGGATATTCCACGGAAAAGGTCTGATGTGGTCTTTATTTATCCAACTTTGTGTGAATATTCATGCGTTTTATATGCAATATTCATGTTTGATAATACTTTGATTCTGAAATCTGAACAAATCTGAAATTCCGATATACAACTTGGCCACCAAGTATTTGGGATAAGGGAATATGGACCTGTGCGTTAAAGCTGCAGAGTCCGATGAGGCATCAAATTTTCAAAACCAAAATAATGATATAGACTTGACTCTACATATCTAACTTACATATTGATGCACATATTAAGCATTTATTGCCAGATAGAAGGGAATACTGAGACAATTTGATAGAACCTGTTACTCTTGAAGCCTATGGTGTCAGAGTTTTGGCTAGATAAAGGATTCACCCGGTATTGGTGGTACACGGGTGAATACCAACCCTATATAAAAACGGTTGAAAAAGCGGGTTAATGAAATGAGAGCCTAATTTCACAATCTAAGAAGCAACATTTATTCTTTGTAGATATCTTCATATGTACCTGCTACTTATGAGTTGGAAAATATAATAAAACATATACTTAAATGCAATTTAAAAGTGAAATCGATGGCGTTCTCTGGCTGTCATCTTGTGTTTTTGCATTCTCTCCCATTTCACCAAATCTGTGCCAATATATGTAGCCATTTGATCATGGAACCACAGTTTCTACTTCATGTTACATAATAAAGCTATTTTCGCCCGTATTTAGACTACGTTGTCATTCACCCGCGTACTACAAGTACTGGGTGAATCTTTTATCTAAGGTTTGTCTTGCCAAAACTAAGTTTACATGTTTGAATTTCAAATATCTCAAAACTTATCCATTTAAAATCAAAGTTACGTGAACCTGAAATAAGGTAGATTATAACGATCAATTTAATATATTTATCTCAGAAAAATTACCAAAACGCAAAACCATCAAACTATGCAACTTTAAAAAGACGCCTCTATAATCACTGTACCGTGGCGAGATAAGGATAAACTAAAATCATCGTACCATGACAGCAGCGTGGCAATCTAGCAGCATGGTACCATTGATAACATGGTACCATGATAATAGCCGGTAGGATGCCTCTATTGTCACGGTACCGTAGCGACAGAAGGATATTCTTAAATCACGGTACCATGACAGCGGTGCAATCTATTGTCATGGTAGAGTTGATATAGATCGGCAGTCTAGCATCACAGTACCATTTGTTTACATCCGAAGCCTACAGTCAATGCCTACCCAAAATATCTAACCCTAACCCTGACCCTGACATTTGCTACTGTCATCACGATATCATGACTATAGAATCTTTCACTAGGGACACGGCAGAGTGACAAAAGTCACTGTGATTTTAAAATTCTGTGCAATTGGACAAAACACAGCAATAGTATATAGTTGGCATTTTAATCAGTGAGTCAGTAGTACAGGTTGATCACATAAGGTCAAATGCAATAGGAACATGTAGAACATAGATCAGTAAGCTTTTAAACCCTATCCCTATATTAAGCATTGGGTGGGTGGGCGGCAATTCTTAGGCTAGTTGCGTCCTCCTGTGCCCGTCCCGAAGTGAGCTGGCAGTCGCCAAACCCGGCCTTATATAGGCAGACCTGGACTAGTTCCAGAAAGCACCAAAGGTGGCAGGTCAGTTTTTTGTTTTTAGCAGTGAGGCTAATGTCCAAGTGAAATCATAGACGGCGCTAGTGCCCAATAGAAAGTAGTAGTGTCCGCGTTTGAGTATAGGTGGCAGCATCAGGCTGAGTAAGGTTAAGGCTATGGCTGTGTCAAAAGTCCAATTACGCGTGTTGCGGACATCACGAACAATTGGACAAAACACAGCAATAGTATATAGTTGGCATTTTAATCAGTGAGTCAGTAGTACAGGTTGATCACATAAGGTCAAATGCAATAGGAACATGTAGAACATAGATCAGTAAGCTTTTAAACCAAATACAGATGAAAGCTTAGTGGTGGCGGAACTAACCATTGTTCGTGGAACATATTTATAGACTGAATCAGAAGACCATGAACCAAGTTCTTTGATATCCTCCAGAGGAACGCCCAAGCGAGCACATGCCTGGGCGCCACCCCTCCTTAGACTGTGTAGAGTGATCGCCCCAGGCGCTGGGTGGCCCACTGTTGACAGAGCCAGCCGTAAGGTATGAAGCATTGCCTTGGGTCGTAGCGGTGAACCGTCAAGTGTCACGAACGCCGGCCCACTCATAGCAGGCCGACTCACTCGGAAGTAATGCTTCCAAGCACTCACCGGACAGTATCTGGAGCTAGGCACAGCAGGAACGAGAATCTCCAGTGGGGGCTCTGTATAAGCCCTAGTTTTTGATGATCCTATGGTAACTATGAGGCCCTCATTGGTTACTGATATGTCCCCCGCCTTTAAGGTATGTCGGGAACCGAGCTCAGCTTGCGTAGTCAGTAGGTTGCTCTGCCGGATCAATGTAAAGTAGCCGAGCAAAGTCGCAGCAGTGAGAACAGCGCCATTTCCTCCTGCTCGCTCGAAGAAGTCCACCACATCCATAATGTCTTGGGGCTCAAGAGGCTGGGCCTGGATCGTCATGTGATTAGAGCCCCTGCGTATACCCCTTTTTGCCAAGGACACCGCATATGAGTCAAAGCCCGTCACCTGACCACCGAGGGCCAGAACACAACCCCTCGCCCCGCTCATATAGTTCATGATAGCACCAGGGGAGTCAAGTTCGTCTGAGAGGTGCAGGAGATAAGAGAGGACATCATACTCAGGTGGTGCTAGCGGATCCACGTGATGCGTCTTCATGTAACGGAGGTATCCAAATGCCTGGTTCTTTTTGTTTTTCCATGTTCCATCTGCCAGGCCGTCCTCAATCATGGTAATTATCCGCCTATGATGATCGTCACCGTAACCTGGCAAGAAAGGCAAATATTAGATCGGGCAGGTTAAAGGTCGGTTGTCAGTACGTCATCATGTGATACCACAATGCAATCGAGGCCGCGCTGAGCAATTTGACGGACCGCCACCCGCCTGGCATTGTGATCAAATGACATCCTGCTCAGCGCGTCCGCGAAGGGAATGTCTTTGCCGTTTTTGTGCCTTATGATGACCTCAGTGCTGGCCAGCGCCGCATAGAGCCAAATCTCTCTTGCGCATGCCGTGATAATGGGGTCTTTGCCTGCCCCTGAGGTGAGGGCCTGTTGTGATGCTGCGTTATCAGTGTTGATGTATAGTATGAAGATGTGTGGATTTTCAGGCGCGAGGTTTTTTACAGCAGCCACGAGGTTAAGCGCCTCAAGCTGTGCGATGTTGTAGTTACGGCTCGTAATTTCTTGAGAGTAGGCTGATGCGTAGTAGTGGGTTGGGGAGTGGGCCCCGCCCCCAAACAGCGAAGAGTCACACTCTATTGTCCACCCGATCTGTTGACTGTCTGGAAGTAGCACGACCCCATTTGATGATTGGGCGAACCCAATGAACCAGTCCAAGTCCATGTGCATGGTCCTAGGAATGGGGTGTTTGCCCCTGAAGGGTGATGCGCGCAGTACCTCCAGAATCCGGGTCAATTCGAGGAAATCAATAAGTTGCTTGTCGTGGTATCCAACTAGCATCCTCTTCCATGCCGCTATATTAAGCCCTGATGGCACGCGTAGCCGCACCCCTAGAAAGTTAGGTATCGCTGAGGCCCTTACGATGTCATAGATTTTTAGATAGTGTTCACAGTCGGTCCAGAGTCTCCTGTCCGTATGTGGCCAGAATGATTCGAGAGTGGACCGGTATTGTTGGGGCGTAAGGGGCGTGTCATACGCTACTATCTCCACTTCATCGATAACATCAACTATTTGCTCAATGTCGTCGAGGTCATAGTGTTCAGACGTCATGAGACAGGGGTCGTCGCGTTTTATGCTCCTTGGCCCAGCAGCCTGGGGCCTGAGGAAGGTGGTCGCGTCACTCCTACCTTGGTTACTTCTTTCCCATGCTGTGTTGCTCTCGCCACCATCGGCAGAAGCTGTAAGTTTTCTTTTACGAGATGCGACCATGGGAGGACTGTGATTACCCATACTGCCTCCACTTTGGATCGTTTTTGGACATCCTTCCAATATATGGCGTTGTATAGCTTTATTGTCGAATCCCTTGTTGACCCGGTCGCTATTGTTTTGTTCGTCCACTTCCATGATAGGGCTGTGTGCCGGGCTTAGCCTCCCCATCATTGCGAGAGCCGACCAGTGGTCTTCAGTGCCTTCGTCCGTTCCCATGACATTGTCGTTGCTTATCATGGTTGGGACGTTGTTATCAGCGTCAGTTCCATATGTATCAGCCTGTAGTGCGGCTTTCCCACGGTGTGTGGGAATGTGCCGGTATTGGGTTATTTGTTCCTCTGAACCCGGGGGGTCCGAACTGTATATGAATTTTTTTCGTCTCAGGCGGTTCTGTCGTGGGTGATTGTGTTATCACCGGGCTCATTTCTAAGACGCTTTCAGTGTCAAAGATATCTGGCTCATTGTCAGCATTAGTGCATGCTGTGGCTCCTTTTTGTCTGTTATCTTCAGTTCGAGGGGTGGCCCCGTCCTTGTCGGAATCCTGGCTTGTATCAGGTTCGTTATCGCCGATGCAATTAGCGCAATCAGTCTCGTTTGCACTCTTATCGCATTTGCCGTCATTAACCGTTTTAATCTTAGCGACGTGTTCACGTTCAACGGTCTGCCCTACCTCGTGGTCGCTATTTAAAAATCCGATTTACTTTCCCGGGCTGCTGCTGCTCTTTCTTGCGCTCGTTTTTTGTTCATGCAAAGCTTTTCTGGATGTACATTTGCCTTTTTTGTCTTCTGGGCACACCAAGCACAGAGGTGGCACCTCCTGTCTGGTTGTATACCGTGAGATGTTGCAAATGTACACTGTCCCCAGTTGTACTCCTTGCAGGGCCTTCCATCATTGTCCCTATCGTAGTCAATTTTGGCGTATTCACCAGGGCTCTTTTGGTCTTGTGCTATCGTAGATGTTGATTGCTGTTCGGTACGTTTACCCGCCCTGAGTGCCTGCTTAACCTTTTCCAGTCGTGATCCGACTGAACATACATCACGTTGGACATCTTTAATTGCGTATTTGTCCGCCCAACCCGCCGGCAGACGGCCGTCCGAAATCATTGTAAAGACGGTCTCCGACCATTGCCTACACGTGTACCAGTCCCACGTGCAGGCCATTGTTGCGAGTTGGTGTAGATGTTCGAGCACATTGTCTTTCCATGCTGTCGGGAGTTTTTTGTCCTTCGTCATTCTACAGAGGGCCGCGAAATATTCGGCCCATGTAGCCTCCTCCATTGCTATTTTTTCGTTTTTGTTTCCTCTTATTACGTAACGGTGTGGGGCTAAGATTGAGTTACCTTTCTTCTTAATAATCGATGATCCTGCCGCCTCTAGTAGTTCATTGACGGCGTCCGCCCTTCTATCGTCCCGGTTGTCGAGCACTATTGGTCCCTCATAATTTGACCGACGGCGTTGGTGTTGGTTGCTTTCATCGCAACTGTAGCTGTAGCGCCTCGGCGTGTCTCGTGCCTGCTCATCATGCCTCCTTGAGTGGGCTCGATAGGTCCGGCTTGATCCCCCGTAGTACGCCCCGTAGTGCGGGGAACGACTTGGTGATGACGATTGGTACCGTGTAACACCCTGCCGACGTCCAGGGGAGCGTCGAGGCGTTCTGTCACGCTCGCCGTTCCTTGTTGTAATTTCGTCGTGCGTGTAGGATGTCGGTGTTGTCGGTCGTTGTGCCGTCGTCTGCCGTGCCTTGGTCATTATACGATCGATGCGATCGTTCATGTTGTCGGCCATATTGGTGATTTGTTGCTGCAGGCCTTCGATGACTGTGGCCATATTACGTACGTCGGCTCCTGCCGGTTCGTCGTCGGCCCGGGGGCCGGTGGCTTTGGCGGGCGACACGCGCCGTTCCACGGGGCGACTGGAACGTGCTTCTTTAGCAATGTTGACGGGTGTAGGGGCATCATCCGCCGGCTGCTTGCTTTTCGCTTTCGCCTTCTTCGTTGTTGCGTCGGTTTTCTTATGTACGGCATTGGCGCCCCGCTTCGGGGTCCGCTTTGTTGGCGGCATATCGGCGTCTTGGAGTCCAATTCTTAGGCTAGTTGCGTCCTCCTGTGCCCGTCCCGAAGTGAGCTGGCAGTCGCCAAACCCGGCCTTATATAGGCAGACCTGGACTAGTTCCAGAAAGCACCAAAGGTGGCAGGTCAGTTTTTTGTTTTTAGCAGTGAGGCTAATGTCCAAGTGAAATCATAGACGGCGCTAGTGCCCAATAGAAAGTAGTAGTGTCCGCGTTTGAGTATAGGTGGCAGCATCAGGCTGAGTAAGGTTAAGGCTATGGCTGTGTCAAAAGTCCAATTACGCGTGTTGCGGACATCACGAACAATGGGGGTTAGTGGACTTGTTTTCAGTGCGCATGTCACACCAACGTAACCGGGCGAATCTCGGGGGGGGAGGGGGCTGGTGAGCAAATATGGAGGATTACGCATGCGCACTGACACACTGCGCATTGTGGGCAAGTAGGCCTTGGTGGTGCCGATAACAAGCCCAGCCAGTTAGGCTTATAGGCCTGTAGGCGTGTAGGCCTAACTGTGCCTTAATGTAGGCCTATGCGTCGGGCAAGCTGATCTATGTCACCGCTTTAATTTGATTATATGGGTAGTGGTGATGGTGGTTGTAGGTGGGGTTGTGGTGGTTGCTGTGGTGGTTGTTGTGGTGGTTGTAGGTCGGGTTGTGGTGGTGGTTGTGGTGGTTGTGGTGGTGGTTGTGGATGGTGGTAGTGGTATGATTGTGGTGGTAATAGGAATGGTGGTGATGACTGGTAGTGGTGGTGGAGGTGTGGTGGTGGTGGTGATGACTGGTAGTGGTGCTGGTAGTGGTCGTAGTAGTGGTGGTGGTGGTAGTAGTTGTTGTGGTGGTGCTGGAGATGTTGGTTGGTAGTGGTAGTTGTGGTGGTTGTAGTGGTTGTGGTTGTTGTCGTGGTTGTTGTGATGGAGATGATGACTGGTAGTGGTGGTGGTGGTGGTGTTGTGGTGGTGGTGATGACTGGTAGTAGTGGTGGTGGTAGTGGTAGTGGTGGTGGTGGTAGTGGTAGCCGTGGTGGTGTTACTGATGGAGGTGGTAGTGGTGGTGGTGGTAGTGGTAGTCGTGGTGGTGGTAGTGATGGAGGTCGTAGTGGTGGCAGTGATGGAGGTGATGGTGGTGCCTGGTAGTGAAGGTGGTGGTGGTAGTGGTGGTGCTAGTGGTGGTGATGGTGGTCATAAGTATTGTGACACTGATGTTGGAGATGGTGGAGAGTGTAATCATGGTGGTCATGGTGATGGTGGTAGTAGTAGTAGTGGTGGTTGCAGTATTAATAGTGGCGTGATGTTGGAGATGGTGGAGAGTGTAGTCATGGTGGTGATGACGATGGCTGCTGTGATGGTTACCAAATTTTCAACCAACCCAACCTTCTAGAACCAAGGAATAGACCAATTCCTTGTCCCGCAACCCACCTTTCTCCAACTCTGCTTCCCCCAAACTATGCCGTAACCATGGTGACCCCCCCCCCCTACACTACCCTACTCTGTAAATACCGTAAATTCCCGCATAAACCGACACACTGGAACTGCTTACCTGAGGAATAAAAGTGTTTTACCGAAGTTAAAGTTGAATAGTATGATGGTGTCGAGTTTCTTTAATTATTCTGAGTTAAATATATTAATTTGATTTAGTGTCAAGTACTGTTTATTTTAAACGGCTCGATTTTGAGATGTTTCAAATGCACACAAGTCTACTTAGTTTTGACAAGCATTGCAAAAGTCTGACACCATAGGCTTTACCAGAAATAGGCTCTATTATATTGACTCGGTATTCCCTTCTATGTGGCAAAAAATGCTGCATGAATATCTAAGTTAGATATCTAAGATCTAAAATTTGATTCTACATATCTAACCTAAATACTCATGCGAATCTATAAAATTGTTTTGGTTTTGAAAATGTGATGTTTTCATCGGACTATGGAACTTTGAAAAGTATATAAGAAATGTTGCTAGTTGTGGTGATGCACTGGTAATGCCAGTGCTGATGTGTATAGCACTCCTCTATGCCCGACTATTTAGGGTTGAACTCTGGCTTAGTAACGCGCTCTGCTTTATGGTTGTGAGGTGTCTATTTACAGAGTAATACGAGGACTGTTGCTATAGTAACACCCATGGAGCTCTTATCGTCTGTCTGGAAATAATAGCTAGTTTGGGGGTCGCTGGTGGTGGTGTGTGTGTGTGGGAGGTGGGGTGGGTGTGTGGGAGGACAGTATTTGTCAAAGCAAATAGGCAGTGGTGGTGGTGGTTGTGGTGGTTGTGGTGGTTGTGGTGGTGGTGGTGGTTGTAGGGGGGTTGTGGTGGTTGTGGTGGTTGTGGCGGTTATGGTGGTTGTGGGTGTTGTTATGGTTGTTGTGGTTGTGGTGGTTGTGGTGGTTATGGTGGTTGTGGTGGTTGTGGTGATTGTGGTGGTTGTGGTTGTGGTGGTGGTTGTGGTGGTTGTGGTGGTGGTTGTGGTGGTGGTTGTGGTGGTTGTGGTGGTGGTGGTTGTGATGGTGGTTGTAGGTGGGGGGTAGGAAAATATGAAGAGCTCTTTTGCAAAACGCGATAAGCACCAATCTAAAACATGGGTTTGTAATGCCAATACCATAGATTGTCTAATGGTAAAAACAAGACTATTCATATATATAGCTCTTCATATATATACATATATATATATATATACATATATATATATAAAGAGCTCTTCATGTATTTATATAATTATGCTAAGAGCTCTTTTTCAAATTAGAATCTAGAAACTTGCCATTGTCATTGCAAACTCTTGTTTTGGATTGGCGCTTATCGCGTTTGGAAAAGAATTCTTCAGTTGTTGTTGTAGTTTGTTGGGGATTTTGCGTCCGAGCAACATGTATGGTCATATCAGAATGGGTACCGACTTGTGACAGTGCACACTGATGTGAACTTGACGGTGCTGGCCGACTGGGATATCAGGCAGCCAGCACCATGAATGACCCAATATCCCACTCAATCACATTAACCTGATACTGAGCTAACCAGTCTTTGCCCTGTCCAAATAATGCCGAGTGCCAGGCTAGGTAGTGACAAGTATCAATTTTGTAAGTCATTGGTTTGACTCAGCTTCCAGGATTTGAACTCTGGACCTTCCGCATAGGAAGCCTGAGCTCTACCGAATCGGCTACCGCGTCCGGTTGGAAGTAAAGTGATAGCCTACCAAGGTAATCGTGACATGGCTTCAAATCCATGGGGTTTGACCTACCAACACCGGAGGTGGGCGCTAAACTCATCCTAATTACTCCAAACTACAGTAACATAGGTCAACCTAATATATATATCGTAACCATGGTAACACCTCCCCTACACTCCTCTACAATATAGTTACCATAACTTACTTCATATGCCAGTGCACGAGTGACAGTATTATGCGTCACTTGTAGGATTGGAGGGGTGGTGGCGCCAATTGGCCTAACAGGCCTAGTGATGAGGTCGCCATATTTAATTTTCTATCTATTATAAGCACCTATGGCCACCCCACCCCCTCCCACCGCCCCACACGCTCCTTTACCTGCTCCCAACAAGCCAAGTTATCCACCGTACAAATTATTTGCCAAGCGAATTCAGAAAATGTGTATCAGTCTGGTAGTATTGACACTAATAAAGTCTGTACTAGACTACTAAATGACTGAAATGTACAATCCTCCAAGCATTGTTTATCCCATCATTACTAACAACCTACTTACTCAAACTACTTCATGTAATCAAAAAACACACCCAAGGTATTGTGGTGGTTGTGGTGGTTGTGGTGGTTGTGACCCTTGTAGGGCTAACCAGAGTGTGGTTAGCCCTCAAGATAACAGAATAAACACACCATTCTACTAACACTCCATCTCAGAATGTTATCTCCAACAAGATGATAATTTTGCAATTCACAACATAGTAGGCATACAAACCTATGAAAGGAAACTATGAATTGTCAAACTATACCATATGTAAGTCTTTGAATGTTTGATATTGTTATTTCAGCTGATTTGGGCTAGCTGCTGATGACAATAATAGACTACATATGCATATATTGTAAATAACTGTATTGTCACATGGCTGGAAGACCAGTGCCACGGCGCTGACAAAAGACTTTATACAATGAATAAACTATATTTACAACAACAACAAAATGAAAAGGGGTCACCCATAAAGTAGTACATAAGATAATGGTGATAATATAGGGAACATTCATTCACATGTCTTTATACTTGCATAATCCTTATACATCACACATATTATTATTATTATTATTATTATTAAACAAGACAGAGACTCTAACAGTACCATCAACATTGCCTTTCCAAATCCAATCCTTTCTAACTCTCCTCCTCCTCTTTGCAGGACTTCCAGACTTGGCGGCGGAGGATGCTCAGCGATCCGCCGACGGTCACGCCGCCCCGCACATAGCCGACCACCCGGGGCCGGGGCCGGAGCCGGGGCCGGGACTGGGGCTGGGGCTGACCGGGCTCCCCCCGCTCTCCTCCCGCCTCCGGCAAACCACCACTCCCGGCCTGGTCCCGACCGACGGGCCGCCCACAGCCACGGCGCCCCCGGGGCTCGGGCGACCAAGTCCGGCCGAGACCGGGGAAGGCGAGGCCGGGGCGGTGGCGCAGTCCCGCCGGGTAGACATAGACATAGACACAGACCTAGACCTAGACCTAGATATAGATCTAGATCGAGACGGGAAGCGGCGCCTTGGAGCCTACTACCGCAGTGTTTACACCGGAAACGCTACGCGCGCTGCGTCCCCACCGACGCGCGCTCCCGCGCTCGCTGGGGCTGCCGTCGCTCCTGCAGCACGGCCCGTCACAAGATTCGCCCTGGCGGGGGCCCCGGCGTCGGCGGCGACGGAGAACAGGAACAGGAACAGTTTGTCGTCGGCGGTGACATCACTTCCGCCACTTCCGACGTCGTCGTCGTCGTCGTCGTCTTCGCTAAAAGCCAGGGCGGGTGACGTCACACAGTTGAGTGACGACCAATTATTACATATCAGGGACTCGTCTGAGTCAGACTCAATGGCCGCCGCTACGGACGCGCCGAGTAGGGACGCGGCCCCGGGTGGCACAATATCCGGCGGAGACTCTGGAGCAGGCGCAGTAGGTGGCTCAGTGACGAGCTCGGCGTCCCACCAGTATGAGGACCTGGAGAAGGTGCCCTGGCGGCAGGGCCACACACACCACAAGACAAAACACCGTCCGCCGCCGCCGTCGACGTCGCCACCGTCGCCGCAGCCGAAGCCGCCCGAGCGCGACCCGACGGAACGCGCGGGGCCCTACTTCCGGCCGCCATCAGCCATCAGCCACAAGTATAAGAACTTCCGGGTCGAGCCGGGTCAGCCGCTCGACGAGATTGACCCCGAGTGCTGGCCGCACTGTCGGAACGCCACCAGGGGGAGTAAGCGGAAGCGGAAGCACAGCTCGAACAAGAAGCGGAAGTACTATAATTATAAGCTGCTTTACGATACGCTTAAGGTGAGTGAGGTTGTGGGAGTTAGAGGGTGGGGTTTTATTTATGTTGTGTGTATGGGTTATGTGGGTATTAACAAAGACAATGTACGACAAGAAGCATGTGCCACTCAGCACTTTCATATAAGAATTTCTTAAATAATCATGCAGTGCTGCCACCCAGCGGCAAACAAGCGAATTGGACAGCTTCCCTAGCCCACCCCAACTGCTGTACCGTCAAAGACAATATACAGCAATTATAGTCAATTATATCAATTATTGTAAATTATAGTAAATTATTATTCAATTATATAATATTATATAATTATTATTCAATTATAGCAACATTTATAACGGGATATATACACTGAGTAAATATAACATGTTAATTGCCATTTAATGCACACCTTGTTTGCTGTATTTCACGGGAAAGTGCTGAGTGGTGCGTCTTGTCATACATCGTCATTGGTATCAATTCAAATAAATTCTGCCAAGCTTTCCTTCCAGTTGTAAAGAAGTTCACAATATGACTGGTGACGCCCCCTGGCGCCCACCACTACCAGCGTCACCACATTCACCATGCCTCACGAGGTGACATCGATTAATCACCTCGGATCATACCAACCATTTTGATTGCTCATGCGCAGACCCTACAATCTTGGGTTGCATAAACAAATGCGCTTCGCTTCACGCTTGTTAGGTCGATGGAGTGAATGCAACTTCCGGAAACAACCCTCTGAACCCTGCTCAGTGTAAATCAGATGAGTCATAATTCCAAATTCAGATATAAATCACACATTGATTTTATCACCCGTGTTTCCGACACAGCGTAAAGAAACCACCAATCAATCAATTTTCTTTTTCTTGAAGATTTATCCTGCCTATCATGGATAAGTCTGAATAGTCTTGTTTTTACCATTGGACAGTTTGTCGATAGAAAGCCCGAGCCTACAATTTTACCGACTCGAGGGATTTTTAACCTCCGACACCACATAGACATGGTATGAGCGCAACTGGCTTTGATGACGCTCTAAGTTATACACAGCGGTGGAAATCCAAATTGGCAGAGCTGGGGGCATGGGGAATCGAACCACCAACCTTCAGATTAGGAGTCTGACCTAGAAAAAGTCCGACACTCTAACCACTCCACCACAGTGTGCCAACTAATAATCACAAATTGATAATCACAAATTGAATTTATTCATAGCACATATTAATGCCGTTGAAGTACATTTGAAATTTACTATCCTTCCATCTATATTTAAATCACATCATATCAGTAGTATACAGAATGGGAAAATTACTGTGAAAATATATGCTCAATGAAGTGCTTGTTAAGTCGACCCAATGGTCATGTAAGAGCTGGTTGGGTCTCCTCCTTTCATCGCTACTTACTCTTTACAAGAGCCTGGTTTGTCGCCCGCGGGTTCCGAAGGACGAGTGTCTTTGGAGACTGGGATGTTGCTGGCAATATGGCGAATGTGCCCGTAATATCCCCTGAGGCTTGTTTAAAATTGATATGACAGACAGTTGACAGCTGGTAGATTACGGAGACTTTTAGAATGGCGTCAACAAAAGAAGCTTCAGATCAAATGAGGTAGCGCCACGGAAAATCATACACAAGAACACAACGCCCCCTGGTGCCAATGTTTTGTGCGTGTACACATACACATACACTGAGAATGAAAAGGTTGCTTGGTTTGTTGTTGGAGTTTTACGTCCTGGCAACATCTAAGCTCATACCAGGGCACGTATGCATGGAGCGGTGTTAGCAGCGTGTGGTGTTATACCTCTAACTCCGGGTACCTATCTCCGGTTATCGGTGTCGTAGAGAACTATGTCAAGCCGTATGCATGGGCGCTTAAACAGTGAGTGTTAGCTAAACGTGAATGTATTTATAGATTTGGGAAATCCCTCTGCGTTTGTAGCCATATATTAGGCTCAAATATATTAAATGCTATCATATTTAACAGAATTACATACGCAATAAGAGAAATTTTATCAATTTAACCCTAAATCCGAAGCGTTATTAAGGCTACCGCCGTATTGGCGGCGATATTAATATTTATATTTTCGAATCGACGAACGTAAAGTAAACAAATCGCCGCCGCTTCCGCATTGACGTCACTTTCCATACTGGCGGCGGCGGCGGTTTGTTTACTTTATGTTCGTCGATTCGAAAATATAACTATTAATATCGCCGCCAATGCAGCAGTAGCCTTAATAACGCTTCAAATTTAGGGTTAAATTGATAAAATTTCACTTATTGCATATGTAATTCTGTTAAATATGATATCATTGAGTAGATTTGGGTTCCATCCTGACACTAACCTAACACTAACACCGCTGTAAACCTGCTATGAGCAGAGTTAGAATTTCCGAGTTTAAACGCTCGGTGTTAGGCCTAACACTGCTCCATGCATAGCAACTTTTCTGCGCTAAACCAGAAATCCTACCATAAACGCATTTTGGGTCGGTAACACCGCTCCATGCATACGGGCCCAGGACGGCTAGCGACGTGTGACAGTGCATGGTGGGCGAATTGGTAGAGCACCGGCTTCCCATGCAGAAGGTGGGGCGTTCGATTCCCAGTCGATTCAAAGCAATGATTTACTAAATTGATACGTGTCGCTACCTGGCCTCGTACGCAGCATTAATAGGGACTTATTGGCTCAGTATGAGGATAATGCGATAGCATCGGACATTGTGTCATGATGCCGCCGGCCTGATTTCCTGCCAGTGGGGCAACACTAAAATGTCACCATGAGTGTGCACTGCTACAAATCGGTACCCATCCCAATATGACCTTAGATGTTGCCAGGACGCAAAACTCCAACAACCAACCAAACAGACAATAGCTTGAAACTGCGCATGTCCTGGAGGCGTGACGGCGTGACGGCGTGACTGAATGACTCGATGGAATGGGGCGGCCTGGAGTGGTCACTTTGTCCCTGGAAGGTGCGTGAGTCCTCGATGTGGTGGTGGAGCGTGTCCCGAGTCGATCAGCGGCCATAATGGCATCACATCCACCGCAGCGCCACCTACCGGGCCCCCGGCTGTGTCAAATAGGGCTCCGCCATGGTGACGCCAAGGGTGGAGGAGTAGGGGTGGTTGTGGGGGTGGGGGGTAGCGGTTGTCGCCTCTCCCTCCTGCCTCCTTATCCTCGTCTGTCCTCCCTCCTCCTACTTGTCCCTCATCCTCCATCGTCCCTCCTCCCTCCTCCCTCCTCCTCCTTCCTCCCTCTTCCCTCCTCCTCCTCCTCTCCCTGCTCCACTTCACTCCTCCCTACCCCTCCTCCTCCTCCCGTCTCCTCCACCCCCTCCTCCTCCCCTCCTCCTCTTCCCTCCTTCTACCTCCTGCATCCTGCCTCCTGCCTCTTGCCTCCTGCCTCCTCCTCCTGTCTCCTGCCTCCTCCTCCTGCCTCCTCCCCCCTCCTCCCCCTCCTCATTCCCCTCCCCTGCTCCTACTCCCCTCCTCCTCTTCTCTCCTCCCACACCCTCGTCCTCCCTCATCCCACTCTTCTTACTCCACCTCCTCCCCTCCTCCTCTCCCTCCCCTCTTCCCCTCCTTCCTCCCATCTCCTCCACACATCTCCCCCCTCGTCTTCCCTCCTTCCTCCCCTTCTCCTCCTCCCTCCTTCTCCTCCCTCCTCCCTCCTCCTCCCTCCTCCCCTCCTCCCCCACCACCTCCTTCTCCCACCCCTCCTCCCACCCCCCTCTTCTCTCCTCCCCTCCTCCCCCTCCTCCCTCCTCTCCGGCTCGAGCTGTCCCCGGTCATC
Organism: Branchipolynoe longqiensis; assembly: GCA_030323885.1. Classification (NCBI taxonomy): domain Eukaryota; kingdom Metazoa; phylum Annelida; class Polychaeta; order Phyllodocida; family Polynoidae; genus Branchipolynoe; species Branchipolynoe longqiensis. The sequence continues at coordinate 87,283,729 of CM059195.1, read as the reverse complement.
ATGAAGGCACACATGGGGAACGCACTGGTCCCAGTTACTACAGAATGCCTCTTTGTGGGATTTTTATTTTTGTCTTTACAATTTCTTTTATTCCAGTTGAATACAAATTGTTGTTCAGCGCAGAGGCACTGGTCTTTTGTCCTGAGCAGTTATGGCGCATCTCACCGATCCATGGATGAGATGTTGGTCGTTGGAGTTTTACCTCCTGGCAACATCTAAGGTCATATCAGGAGTTTATGGATGAAATGATGAAATGGTGAGATGGTATGACCGATATAAGCAGCAGTCGGGAGCTAGGAGGCACTACAGATATTATGGGGTTCTTATTTGTCCAGACTTGAGGATTGGTTGTTGGAGTTCTACGTCCTGCAACATATAAGGTTATATCAGAACTAACTTCAAGATAATTTAACAGGTAAACTTATTTTAATATAACATATTGGTTGGTTGTTGGATTTTTGGTTCTTAGCAACATCTAAGGTCATATCAGGACGGGTATCAACTTGTGACAGCGCACACTCATGGTGACTTTACAGTGATGACCCAACTGGGAAATCAGGCTGCCAGCATCATGATCTGATATCCCATTCAGTCGCATTATCCTGACACTTAGCTAACCAGTCCTTGCCCTATCCTAGTAATGACAAGCGACAGGCTAGGAAGTGACAAGTATCAATTTGATAAGTCATTGGTTTGACTCGACAGCGAATCAAACTCCTGATCTCCCATATGTTGTTGTTTGTGTGTTGTTGTTTTACGTCCTAGCAACATCTAAGGTCATATTAGGACGGGGCTCTCCCATATGGGAGGCCTGCACTCTACCGAGTATGTATCTAGCTATGGCTAGATACTAATAAGCAGTAAAGTTGCAGTGTTTTTCAACCCCGGTTTTGCGCCTGTCTTGACATGTTCTTGCCGGTATGAAACCTCTATTTGCTCCCCGAGAGAGTGCCGCTGGTAACTTGCAAAAGCCAGCAGCACTTCAACACTTTTGCAGGCAGCTTTCATGAAATGTACAACCGCACAATGGAGAGCGGCGATCAAGTAATGAAAGCAGTCTTTGTCGCATCGCGACTGACAGCATGATGATGATGATGCAGTGTTTTTCAACCCCGGCCATAGTGGCTGGTTGGACACCCAAGTTTGTTATCTTCGAAGTTATCCTGTGGGCGTTGTTTATTCAATGCATTTGCTTATGCTACGTTCTCAAATGCCTTGCGGCGTGTTTGTGGCAACCCTAAGTCACCGCATCAGCAAAACCGTGCGGCAGTCATACGGTTGGATACGGTGGCCTTACTGCGACAGTAAGATTGTTTTACTCGCCGCAAGGGGTTGCAGTTTTTAAAGTTGAAGTTATCTTAACTTTGGAAAATAGCCACACCACAGGCCACCGCAACACCATACGGTCACTTTTTGTCGCATTTTGATCTTTATATATTGAATATCTTCAGTTGATTGGTTGATTATTGGACTTTTACTTCCTGGAAACATCTAGGGTAATATCAGGACGGTGAAATATTTTCATGCCCATGCCTATGCCTTCCGGTGACCGTACGATTTGTGAATCAATAAACCGCAGACCGCAACGCCATAACATTTGCACAAGCCGCAAGACACACCGCAGACCGCAGCACCGTACGGCCACCGCAGTGTCTGTGACCTAGGCATGAGTAGGCAGTAATGAAGGAGTTTGAATATAGTTCTCTTAGATCAGGATATTTACAATTCATGTTGATGTGATATGTTAAGTGATATATATTTTGTTAAAGGTGCATAATGTAATTAAAGCATCACCTTTTCGAAACTAAAATGCTGACCTAGATTTGATAATACATATCAAAGTTAGATTTTGGTGAACTTGTTACACAGTTATTGCAGTTTACTGCCTCCGTGGTATCCTCCTGTGGTACTCTGCACTGACCTCTCAGGCAGACCGGGCGCGGTGGCCGAATCGGTAGAGCACAGGCCTCGCGTGCGGAAGATCAGGAGTTCTCGAGTTCGGTTCCCAGTCGAGTCAAACCAATGACTTAAACATTGATACTTGCCGCTTCCTAGCTTGGTGCTCAGCATTATTAGGATAGGGCAAGGACTGGTTACTTCGGTGTCAGGGTAATGTGATTGAGTGGGATATTGGGTCATGGTGCCGGCAGCCAGTGGGGCAGCACTATAAAATCGCCATAAGCGTGTACTGTCACAAGTCGGTACCCATCCTGATATGACCTTAGGTGTTGCTAGGATGAAAAACAACAACAAACAAACAAACCTCTCAGGCAAGGACCAGATGGACAGGTATGCGTGGGTAGTGTGGTGATATGAGGGAGCCTTGGTGGTGTAATGCTTAGCACACTTTCCCAGTTTGCAAAGAGATGTGGGTTTGAGTCCCGCTCTAGGCGCAATATTTCCAATTTTCATCACCCTCCCTCAGGACAGTCCTATGCTTGGACACTGGGAAGCAAACATGTTGGTGTTCCTCGTGGAATTAATATATTATTTCACTTCAAATATATCCATACTTTAAAATATAGGTTATTTCAAACTAAAGAACAGTGGATTTAAATATGAACCTAATATACTTATCCATGAAGTATGCTAGAAATTGAAAATTTCAAAATCATGGAGCTTTAACTGGATGGAGTAAAAGCGCGCCTTTAAGCATGGGAAACCCGAGTGGTAAAACTACATCCGGGCCTTCCATAAATGCGCACGCAAAGGATTGTAGGAAAGGCGGGGCGGTGGGGGGAGGGAGGCGAGGGAGGGGGAGGAGGTGAGGGGGGGAGGTGCGGGAGGTGGTGTGTGTGCAATGGGGTTTCATTCACAGTGCCAACATTTTTAAAGAAGAAGAGATGGTGGAGAATTCTTGGTCCTATTTAAGGAAAGTCAAAGGGACTCATTGAAGTAGCATTAAAGAAAGTCATAATGAAGGATTCCCCATTCATTCACGCATTGCATGCTGGTCGCGTCCCCCACTGGGCGGGGGCTAGGGCATGGTGGGTTAGTTGTTAGTCGACTATTTGGGCAGGGTATGTGGTATGTTAAGGTAATTGTTAATTGACTATTTGGGTAGGGTCTGTGGTATGTTAAGGTAATTGTTAATTGACTATTTGGGCAGGGTCTAGGGTATGTTAAGGTGATTGTTAACTGACTATTTGGGCAGGGTCTAGGGTATGTTAAGGTAATTGTTAACTGACTATTTGGGCAGGGTCTAGGGTATGTTAAGGTGATTGTTAACTGACTATTTGGGCAGGGTCCGGGGTATGGTGGGTTAGTTGTTAGTCGACTATTTGGGCAGGGTCGAGGGTATGTTAAGCTAATTGTTAACTGACTATTGGTCAGGTTTTGTGGTATGTTGATGTAATTGCTAACTGACTATTTGGCAAGGTCTCTGGTATGTTAAGGTAATTGTTAACTGACTATTTGGCAAGGTCTCTGGTATGTTAAGGTAATTGTTAACTGACTATTTGGCAAGGTCTCTGGTATGTTAAGGTAATTGTTAACTGACTATTTGGGCAGGGTCCGTGGTATGGTGGCTTAGTTGTTATTTGACTATTTTGGCAGGGTCTGTGGTATGTTAAGGTAATTGTTAATTGACTATTTGGGCAGGGTCTGTGGTATGTTGAGGTAATTGTTAATTGACTATTTGGGCAGGGTCTGTGGTATGTTAAGGTAATTGTTAATTGACTATTTGGCAGGGTATGTGGTATGTTGAGGTAATTGTTAATTGACTATTTGGCAGGGTCTGTGGTATGTTGAGGTAATTGTTAATTGACTATTTGGCAGGGTCTGTGGTATGTTGAGGTAATTGTTAATTGACTATTTGGGCAGGGTCCCGGGTATGGTGGCTTAGTTGTTATTTGACTATTTTGGCGGGGTCTGTGGTATGTTGAGGTAATTGTTAATTGACTATTTGGCAGGGTCTATGGTATGTTGAGGTAATTGTTAATTGACTATTTGGCAGGGTCTGTGGTATGGTGTGTTCAGGTAATTGTTAATTGACTATTTGGCAGGGTCTATGGTATGTTGAGGTAATTGTTAACTGACTATTTGGGCAGGATCTGTGGTATGGTGGGTTAGTTGTTAGTAGGTACTCCAAAGTGGGCGTGTCCAGTGTCCGCAGCGCGAAATTTGACATATTTTAACCCTTTTAAAAACACTCCAATCTTCACTAATTCTGCTTGGTTTGAAATGAATTGTATATGAAATTAAAGCTCGTTCTTTTGTCTTTTAGAGTATCTGATTTTTAATTATTATTATGAAATAAATTACAGTCAATGGACACTTGTTGGGGGGTACCATCAGCAGCTCTGAGCATGCTCGCCAAGTTTGTTTTCATCCAGTCTGAGCTACTCCCTTCTCTAAAATTGATAGCTTGGTGAGTACAGTGACCTCAGCTAAAAATATCCACCAATGAAAGACAGAGAAGCAACTAGGCTTCATTAGCATATCAAGCATGGGTGTTTTTGAGTGGGAAATTTGATTGAACTGAAGGAGTGAAACATTAAGACATTAATCCTCCTATAAATTGATTAGGATCATTTTGAAAATGATATCATCCGAAAGCTTAAGTCTTCCTCTACCTAACCAGAACAATATTTGGTTGAGATTTATATCATGCGCATCAAGGTTGGTCTGAGAAGTGACTGCTGCAAGAATTTGGCTATTGTCAGCTTGCTATGCCTAAAAGGGAATGTTGTCTTTCTTTCTCTGATCAGTTAGAACATGATGTCATCATGTAGAGCTTTTAATTCTGGTTATTTTGGTATAAAGATTGCAGTGATCGGACAATTAGAATGGGAGTTATGCTATTTTTCTTAATTTTATTGTCAGCTTGCGATGCCTAAAAGTGAATGTTGTCTTTGTTTCTCTAATCAGTTAGAACATTATGTCATCATGTAGAGCTTTTCATTCTGGTTATTTTGGTATAACAATTGCTGTGATAGGACAATTAGAACGGGAGTTATGCTATTTTTCTTTATTTTACTGAATTTATTATTGGTGGTTGCTGGAAATTAAGGAATTTAGCAAGTTTGACATGAAATTTCAGAAAGATTACTAACAGTGATGCTCTGTAAAAAATATAGCTTCTTATTTGTACTATAGAGAATGAGATTCTTTAATATTGGATAGATCATATGCAAAATAGCTTCCAGGTGGGACCCTAAAAACCCAGATTTGGCTAATTTGGAAATGTGCACAAATCGGGGTAAAAAAATCAATCTTTAAACACTCATAACTTTGCAGCTATTCAATCGATCTAAATGATTTCTATATCATTGAGATCCAACTTAAAAGGTCTGTACAGATATAGAACTTGTAATACTGACTTGTTGAAAATAGAAATCACTTTGGAGTACCTATTGTTAGTCGACTATTTGGGCAGGGTCGAGGGTATGTTAAGCTAATTGTTAACTGACTATTGGTCAGGGTCTGTGGTATGTTGAGGTAATTGTGAACTGACTATTTGGCAGGGTGTGTGGGATGTTGATACAGTTGTTAGCCGACTGTTGGTCAGGGTCTGTGGCATGTTCAGATGTGTCTTAGCCCATTATTGGTCAGTCTATGTGGTAGGTTGAGATAGTTTTTAGCTGACTATTTGGCAGGGTCTGTCATTGGTTGAGCTAGTTGCTAGCTGACTTGTGGACAGGGTATGTGCTCTGTCCAGTTAATTCTTACCCGATCGTTGAGCAGGGCCTGTGGCATGTTGAGATTGTTGTTAGCCAACAATTTGGCATGTCTTCTTTCATGTTGCCATAGCTATTAACCGAGTAGTGGGCAGGGTTTGTAGTATATTGACGTAGTCGGTAAAGCGCAGGCTTCCTATGCGGAAGGTCTGGAGTTCGAATCCCAGAGGAGTCAAACCAATGTATCAGAAAATTAGTACCTGTCGATACCTAGCCTGGTGCTCGGCATTAATAGGATAGGGCAAGGATTGGTTAGCCCAGTATCAGGATAATTTGACTGTGGGATATCAGGTCATGGTGCTGGCGGGCTGGTCTCCCAGTGGGGTGGCACTAAAGCGCGACCATGAGTGTGCACTGTCACAAGTCGGTCCCCATCCTGATTTGACCATAAATGTAGCTCGGACGAAAACAAACAAATGTAGTTCTTGCCAATTCCGGTGAAGAAATCTTTTGTGCAATGCCCCAATTCCAATAAAAGCGGCCATTGAAGCGATACACGCCCACTTCCGTTTGGCGGGACCCCACTAAATTCTAGCAGCATTCATCAGTAATGATACCCATTAATATACACCATGACTGGGGGGACCCTTTAGGGAGCAGCATGTAGCTCAGGCGGTAGAGTCCACCTGTGAAGGTGTCGGTAATCCGATCGATCCTGCCCAGGGGACCCATTTGCAGTTTGGACTATTTTCCGTTCCAACCAGTGGTCCACAACTGGTTCATCAAAGGATGTTGTATGTGCAGTCCTGTCTGTGGGAAGGTGCATATAAAAGACCCCTTCTGCTTATCGGAAAGAGTAGCCTATGTGGCAGCAGCGGGTTTCCTCCAAAGAAATAGGTCAGAATGATGATATGTTTGATGTCCAATAGCCGATGATAAAAATCAATGTGCTCTAGAGGCATCGTTAAATAAAACAAACTTTCCTTTGGGTGGACCCTCTCTGTTTAGCACCGAAGCCCATCACCCACAATCCTATGGAATGACAGGGAAAATATAGAAAGAAGATGGTTGGTTGTTGGAGTTTTACATCCTGGCAACAGCTAAGGTTATATCAGGACGGGTACTGACTTGTGACAGTCCACACTCGTGGTGACTTTATAGTGCTGGCCCACTGGAAGACCAGGCCACCAGCACGATGACCTGATATCCCACTCAGACCCTTTATCCTGACACTGTGCCAACCAGTCCTAGCTCTATCCTAGTAATGCCGAGTGCCTGGCTAGGAAGCGAGAAGCATCAAGTTTTAAGTCATTGGTTTGACTCGCCCAAGTCTTTGATATTGTTGATTGGCTGTTGGAGTTTTACATCCTGGCAACAGCTAAGGTCATATCAGGACGGGTACTGACTTGTGCCAGTGCACATTCATGGTGACCTTATAGTGCTGCCCCACTGGGAGACCAGGCCACCAGCACCATGAACTGATATCCCAATCAGTCACATTATTCTGACACTGATTCAACCAGTCCTTGCCCTCTCCTAGTAATGCACAGCGCCTGGCTAGGAATCGACAAGTATCAAATTGTAAGTCATTGGTCTGATGGAAAGATGAAATGAAAGAAAGAAAGAACAGGTACCAAAAATAGCAAAACAATGCTAATTTAGTTTTTTTGTGTTTGTTTGTTACTTCAAATGCAAGTTGACCATCTGTTGTTAAGTACCTGACCAACTGCAAGTGGGTAAGGGACGGGGGGTACATTTGTGGGGGACCAGAATGGTAGTGTTCGAATGCGTCTGTGTGTGTGTGAATGTGTGTGCGCGCGTGAGTGGGTGTGTTTGAAAAGACCTGGAGAAAGATAATTTTTTTTTTTAATAAACAAATTCTGACCTTACAATAAAAAGGTCCTATCTGACAAAGTGACCGAATTGGTGTCATGGATGTAACAATGTTCTATCTACAAAATGCTATCATGCATTTCCACAACTGTTTCTCAACTGGTATTTTCCACTGAGATATATTAAAAATAATATTGTTCTATCTGATTTGCTATCATGCATTTACACAGCTTCAGTTCTCGTTATTTCGAAAGCACCATCTTGTCAGATAGAACCTTTGGATAGTAAGGTCGGAAAATATCAAGCATGAGTGTGTATGGGTGAATATAGTTGGTGATTCCATAGAATTTATATTGAAAGCTGAATAATAAAAGAAGAACAAATAGTTATTTTAGCTGAAAATCCAATAAAAAGAGTAAGATTTAACCACGCACTAAAAAAAAACACCAGACAAAATCCAAAAACTAACAACAACAAAACCTAGAGAGAGAAACAGAAAAAAAGAAAAAAAGCACTGTGGCCTGACCGGCGCACCACACACCACGTGACACTAATGGAACCAATCAGAGCGCTGCGTTGGAAACGCACCGGAAATTGCGGCTCGGCGAGATGTAGTCCCTGTTGATGGAGTTCTATAAAACCACTGTGAACCCAGCCTAATTACGCCCGTGTGGTGGGTGGGCGGTTAGGAGTTGCGGTTGTGTGTGTGGTGTGTGTGTGGTGGGGCGGGGGGAGATGGGGATGTGTATGTGGTGACGGTATATGTGTGGATGGACAGGCAGGTAGAAAGTTGGTGTGTGTGTGGGTGAGGAGGGGAGAAGTGTGTGTGGTGGGTGTGTGTATGTGTGGGCGCAGTGGGGCCAGGAGATGGCGGTATGCATGGTGGGTGTGTCTCGGTGTGAGATGGGGTTATGTGTGCGGTGGGTGTGTGTGGTGGGGTGGGGTCTTGCTATGGTGGTTAGGAGATGGCGTTGTGTGTGGTGGGTGTGTCTCGGGATGAGATGGGGTGGTGGGTGTGTGTGGTGGTGGTGGGGGTTTCGCTACGATGGTTAGGAGATGGCGTTGTGTGTGGTGGGTGTGTCTCGGGGTGAGATGGGGTGGTGGGTGTGTGTGGTGGTGGTGGGGGTTTCGCTACGATGGTTAGGAGATGGCGTTGTGTGTGGTGGGTGTGTCTCGGGGGGAGATGGGGTTATGTGTGCAGTGGGTGTGTGTGGTGGTGGTGGGGGGGGGGTCTCACTACAATGGTTAGGAGATGGCCTTGTGTGTGGTGGGTGTGTCTCGTGGTGAGATGGGGTTATGTGTGTGGTGGGTGTGTGTGGTGGGGGGGGGTCTCGCTATGATGGTTAGGAGATGGCCTTGTGTGTGGTGGGTGTGTCTCGTGGTGAGATGGGGTTATGTGTGCAGTGGGTGCGTGTGGTGGATGGGTGGGGGTCTCACTACAATGGTTAGGAGATGGCGTTGTGTGTGGTGGGTGTGTCTCGTGGTGAGATGGGGTTATGTGTGTGGTGGGTGTGTGTGGTGGGGGGGGTCTCGCTATGATGGTTAGGAGATGGCCTTGTGTGTGATGGGTGTGTCCGGCGTGAGATGGGGTTATGTGTGTGGTGGGTGTGTGTGGTGGGGTGGGGTCTCGCTACGATGGTTAGGAGATGGCGTTGTGTGTGGTGGGTGTGTCTCATGGACAGATGGGGCTATGTGTGTGGTGGGTGTGTGTGGTATGGCGGGGCGGGGGTCTCGCTACGATTCTGACAAGAATGTAGTGATATGTAGAAAATAAATATATGCATATATATTTGTGTGTTCAAAATTGATACTTATTGCTTCCTAGCCAGGCACTCGGCATAATTAAGATAGGGCAAGGACTGATTGGCTCAGTGGAGATACCATGACTGAGTAGGGTATCAGGTCATGGTGCTGGTGCCATGATCAGTCTCCCAGTGGGGCAACACTATGAATATTCCATGAGTGTGCACTGTCACAAGTCGGTACCCATCCTGATATGACCTTAGATGTTGCCAGGATGTAAAACTGCAACAACCAACCAACAACCTGTCTGGTGAGGTAAGAAGTAAGGTGGATGGGGGTGGGGTGCGCGGCAGGAGTGGGGCTATAAATATTCAATAGAGGTCCTTATTCAAGAGGTGGGCGATAATAGCGGAAACATGGAATATAATCAAAGCAATTGTTTCACAGAGTTGGCTTTTAATGATTCAGGAGTTTGTTCCCTGCTCTGTAATCAAGCCTGGAATAACGAAAGCCTTTTATCGGCAATTAAGATTTCTGCTAATGGCGTTTGAAGAAAGAAAAGAATCGGAAAGCTATGCAGATCACCCCTAATTCCCCTTCCACTCCATTTTCCTACATGGTTTCCCACGCAACCTCCACTAGCGCTTATCAGGTAATATTTAATGCGATTTGCAGTGATTTTGTTATTGTTTTATCACATTTGTTAAGGGGAAAAGTTTCAATCGCGGACAATTGTCCTTCCTCATTCCACTGGTCCTTGCCCTAGCCTTGTCGTGTCGAGCACTAGACTAGGTAGCGACAAGTATAAATTGTTCAAGTTTTTACTATGACTCAATTAGGGCATGAATCTGGGATTTTAAACTCATGACCTGCCATCCGGAAAGGAAGTGCTCAACTCATTTGGCCATCCCGTCTATTTTGCTATAAATGTCGGAGTCGTTAGAATGTCTGATTTCTTTTTATTCCGCATGCCATCGCCTAGCTGCCAATTTGGATTTCCACCACTGTGTATAGCTTACAGTGTCATCAAAGGCCAGTTGCTCTCATACCAAGTCTATGCGGTGTGGGAGGTTAAAAATATCTTGGTTCGGTAGAAGTTTAGGCTCAGGCTTTCAATCGACCAACTGTCTAATGGTGAAAACAAGTCTATTCAGACTTATCCATGATAGGCAGTATAAATCTCCAAGAAAAAAAGAAAACATCACAACTAAACAGTCGTAACGGGGCTATGTGATCGTGACAATTCGTCTTCCACATTCCACTGCTTCTCGCCTTTATTTTCATGGCAGGCAGGGTAGGGTATTCGGCTGACTAGTGCAGCTCTACTCACTCCAGCTGTGAGTGACCAGTAACAAGGTCCGACATGCAAGTGAAGTTATGGTAATTAATAATAGTCTACATGACAAATAAATACATTTTAATCATACTCACAGGACATTCCAATCATCATAAACAAAGCATTTTTTATCATCAGTCATCAATCAATCATTAATCAATCATCAATCAATCATCAATTCTCATATTATTGAAATGTGTGCATTAATGTAGATTTGACTTATATTATTGAAATGTGTGCATTAATGTAGATTTAAGTTTCGTTTTTTTTATCAGGTCAATTTTCTAGTTTTTTTAAGTTGTTTTCATTCATTTTGTTTGTTGCTTGGGTTTATTTTTAAAGATTGAGTTAAGTGCATTGTTTGTGGGTGGGTGAGTTAAGAAGATGTGTTGCTGCTATGGTGGGCCGTGAGCGAGTGGCTATTCAGAGGCTCATGGTAGCGAGGCTGGGGTTATGGTTTTGAGGTTGAATTTGATTGGTCGAGGGGGTTTGTGGGCTTGGCCAGTGGGGTGGCTTGTTGGTGTGAGTGGCTGCTTACCTGTTCTCTGCACCCCCACCATGTCAATGTAATAGAACCTGTTAATGCAGAAGCCGATGGGGTCAGAGTTTGGATGAGCACGCAAACATTAATTTTACATGTTTATCCTTTAAAGCTCTCCAAAATTAGCCAAAATTAGCCATTTAAATTCAAAGTTACTTCAAGCTAATCTAATGTCGATCATAATAACCAACGTAATAATATATTTATCTCAGAAAATTATAGAATCTGAAAAACCATCAGACTATGCACCTTTAACTGACCGAAGTTAATTAAAGTTGCATAGTCCGATGGTGTTGAGGGTTCTTTAGGTTTATTTAGATAAATATATTAAATTCATTGTTAGATAAATATAAATAAGTTCATTGTTAGATAAATATATTAAATTTACTGTTAGATAAATATATTAAATTCATTGTTAGATAAATATATTAAATTTACTGTTAGATAAATATATTAAATTCATTGTTAGATAAATATATTAAATTTATTGTTATAAACTACCTCACTTCAGTTTGAAGTCACTTTTATTTTAAATTGCTAACTTTTGAGATATTTGAAGTGCAATCATGCAAAATTAATTTTGGCAAGCATGTCAAAATGTTGGCAGCATAGCTTTCTGCGGTAACACATTATGTTAAATTGCCACCGTGTTTCTGTCTATGCAACAACATATACTTAATAAGTGTACAAGTATCTAAGTTAGATATGTAGAATCAAATCTAGATAAGTGTTCTGATTATGAAAATGTTTATGCTTCATCAGACTATGCAGCTTTAATTAAGCATGGTCGGGTTACCAGTGCCTCGGTGCTGAAAAAATACTGTATTCAGATTAATCAATCTGTTTCCCCCCCAAAAAAAACGAACTAGGCACTAATTATCTCTCACAGATTAGGTAGTCTCAAGCCACACACACAATAACTAGTGATATTCTATCCTGATCCTTGTGCATAAATAATATAGTTACATTGTGCTTCGTGCGGTTGTACATTTCATGAAAGCTGCCTGCAAAAGTATTGAAGTGCTGCTGGCTTTGGCAAGTTACCAGCGGCACTCTCTCGGGGAGCAAATATAGGCTTCACACCGGCAAGAACATGTCAAGACAGGCGCAAAACTATTTGTCCCTGCAGTGGCTGGTCGGGAGATGTTGGGAGTTCCATACATCAACTGCCCTTAATGCTGCCACAGTGACATGGTTTTCTGTTTAGGGTTTGCTCCATTAGCCTTCGGTTATGTCAAGAACCTGTACCACGAGGCAGTGGTTTACAACTCTGCAGGGCAGGGGCATCAAACTCCCTCAGGTATTGCTATACCTGCAATACCTGCAATACCTGCATACCAGTTACAGGTCCTTTAATATACAAATACAAAGATGCCATTTAAAGTTGGATGGTCCGATGAAACATATTTTTGTTCAAAACCAAAACACTTACCTACATTTGATTCTATATATCCAACTTAGATCCAGGTGCATTAATAAGGCTTTGGGGAAGCATATACAGAATAATCAGTAAATTTATTACCCTATCCCTTTGGACACCTACTGTGAAGCAGCCATTAAGCAGGGAGGCCACAAACCAATTAGGTCAATCTCGTGACCTTATTATTAATAAGGGGAAGGCAAGATTAATAATATTAATCTTGCCTTCATTCCCAGTACCATATATGACATCAGTCAGGTTCCAGATTACCTACACATTAATACATCATTCCTCATCACTTGACCATTGCGAGATGTGAATCTGGGCCACAACAATAAAGCCTTTGACAAGCTTGCTGAAATGATTTTCCATTCTTTCAGCTCAAATTGCTCCAAATTTAGCCATTTTTCATGCACATGACTCCGGAATAATGATTGATTGGTGGTTGCTTTACGCCGTGTCGGCAGCATAGGCCATAGTCACGGCGAGAAATGTTTGTTTTCTGTTCAAACCATCGCTTTTACATGTAAAAGCAGACAATCAATTATGTGCCAATAGACACTCATTAAATTAGAAAGCTCACAATCATATATTTGTGGTCAAGGGAAACAAATTCCCATAGAAAACAAAAGGTTTTATTAATAATTGATAGAATCTATTTAGTAAATTATATGAGGTGGTACAGTCCAGCTGCCCTCAAAAAGGCTCAAATGTTTTCCTGTTTTACCTTAGTAAAAAGGTCATGCATACTGTCTGCAATGTAGAACTGTTGGCGCAGGGCCAAAAAATCAACGCAACTTAGTCAAATGTGTTTGAATGTCAGCGGGGACTGACACCCAATACATTCAGGGGGAGGTTCCCCCTTGAGCAGAAAAGCATGTGTAAGCCACGAGTGGCTAATACGGCAGCGGCTAAGGACCGCTTGGTCCCGCCGACCTCCCGCATGAGTCTGTGGTGGCTTTCCCACAGATGGTTCAATTTCTTTAAGTTTATTAATGTTTTCATCCCACTCATGTTGCCATTTGGATTTCATGTGGGTGGCTATTAGTGGTTTCAGATCAGAGTGAGGGATCAGACACGGTTCAAGATCACAGTTCAGGGCCTTCTTCATAGCCCAATCAGCTCGTTCGTTTCCTTGTATGCCGGCATGGCCAGGCACCCAGCACAGGTGGATGTCATACCCATCCGCTGTCAGTTGGTTCATTTTATAAATGACCGTTGCTAGAATAGGGTGACTCGTTTTCAGTCTAGCAACAGCCAGGAGGCAAGAGAAGGAATCACTGTATATAACATAGTTAGTGTGGTTGGATACCTCGATACACTCCAACGCGAGAAGGAGTGCTCGGGCTTCTGCAGTGAAAATCGAGCTCTGATCGGGCAAACGTACACCAAACTTTTCCCGTCGGCAGACTGCCACAGCAGCTACCCGGCTTTGGTCTTTCGAACCATCAATGTATATGGAGAGGTGGTCTACAAACTGTCCTTGAATCTCTGCATGCAGTCCTTGGTACTCGAGTTGATGTGTCCCAGACTTCCTCAGTTCCCTGAGTTGGAGGATAACCGATGGCTTTCTCAATGACGACGGGGGATGTTCTGGGACTTTGGCATCCTCCAACACATCCAAATCCATGTCCGGAATAATGAATAGTAGGGTATAATATTCAACCTGATATATTTATGTAAAGAATTGCGCAAGAAATTGAACGTCATCGGATTATGCAACTTTAATGTCTGATGAAAGTATCCATTTTTCTAAACCAAGATATTCATCTAGGTTTAGTTCTATATTTTTAACTTAAGCCGTGTTCACACCCACAACTTTAGGCCAAACTAGATAAGGCGAACTAGAGGAGGCGAACTAGTGTCATGTCCACACACGGATCAGTTTAAGGCGGAAATCGATATCTGCGCATGAGCAAGTCCATACTAACCAGTGCCAGTTTCGGTTAGTCGATGTCGCCATGAGAGAGTGTGGGTTCGACCTAGATATGTATGGGCTGAATCGTATTGGTTTGGAACGGTCAAAACTTCTGCTGGGCAGTGAAACCCTAAAAATAAATGATGGAAAAAATATCTGTGCACAACTAGCAGTTTCATAGAGCAAATTTACCGGAAAGTCAACAAACTCAGGACTCGACTGTGATGTCCTTAATCCGGCTCATCTAAGCCGCTACCGTTCACACTGGTAACTTGGGCCGACTTAAGCTAGTTCGGTCCATCTGGACTAACAAGCGACGTTGTTTACATGAGGCGAACTAGTTGAGGCCAATCAGCCCTAATCCGCCTTAGGGTCGCGTCCACACGGCGAATGTGAGCCGAACTATAGGAGGCAAACTAGTTGAGGCGATTTAACGCGCTGGTGTGAACACGGCTTTAGACAATAGTGCACTTATTAAGCAATTACTGCTGCATAGAAGGGGATATACTATGTGAAATTGATGGAGTCTGTTACTACTATTAAAGTCTGTGGTGTCAGCGTTTTGGTGTGCTTGACAAAATAGATTTGGCACATTTTCACTTCAAATATATCAAAATTTAAAATAAAAGTGGCTTCAATTGAAAGTAATGTTGATTATAATGATTAATCTAAAGTATTTATCTCCCAAAATGGCAGCAACTCAAAGCCATCGGACTGTGCAACTTTAATGAAATATGGGAGTAAGCGTTGCTGACGGGCAACCTACATTACTCCCTTAATGCCTGCTGGTCCGCCAACACTGCCCGCATAGGGGAACCCTGGGGTGTATCCGGCCTCATGGTCATTCTGGCTACTGATTGGCTGCGACTGCTGTGGACGTCGACCAATCAGGATTATCGGAGACTCGTAAAGAAGGGACATTAACGCCGGCATTGACTGATAACGTTACAGCCGTGTGGTGGGTGTGTCGGTATGTGTGTGTGGGGAGGGGTAGAGGTGTCAGAGTAGATAATCAGGGAACAGATGAGGGGTGCGTGGGTGGTGGGGTGGGGGAGTGGGGGGATGGACATTACAACAGTGTGGTGGGTGGTCATTTTATGGGGTGAGAGATGTACCGGAGTAGGGACTCAGGGAACAGATGAGGGGTGGGTGGGTGGGGCGGAGTGCAGGGTTGGATGGACATTACAACAGTGTGGTGGGTGGTCATTGACCGGGGTGAGCGGTGCCCGAGTAGAGAATCAGAGAACAGATGAGGGGTGGGTGTATATGTGTGTAAAATATTCCGATAAAACACATTGGTGGGGAATGTGAACTGTTCTATAAGGGATTACAAATGGTCTATAAAGGTAAATGATGTATAGAGCCAGGGGCATTAATGTATTATTTGGTGCTGGTGATACTTTACTTGTATTAAATAGTCATTGTGTATTCTATAGATAGTGTTAGAGGGGCACTACTGTTAGTGTAGAAGGAGCCCAAGAGCTCTAATCCCCCCCCCTCCCCCCCTCACCCCCCAACTGTTAGTCACAGATCACCACAAACACAGACACAACAGGGCAGGTGAGGCCAAAGCAGCCAAGGCATGGTGGTGGTGGGTAGATCACAGTGTTCATGGTGATACTAGAATGCTTACTGTTGATTGGTGGACCTAGAAATGCTTGATGTTGATTGGAGAGCATGGTCAGGTGATATGCCGTGTCAGGTCCAGAAACCACTATATAATAATAAACCTGAGGGTGCAAGCTCTCAGTCTTCCTGTATACTTTATGCTCTGCCTTGCTTATACTTGCCTGTAGTGATTTCATATTAGCCTGCCTACACAACTACAGCTGCCAGATGACAACTTTACATGTGTGTGTGGGGGGGGGGGGGGGGGGGGGGGGGTTAGAGGAGGGCAGGGGAGCGGGTATTGGGGAGGAGGGGTTTTGGGTTTTGGATAGTTGAATGGAAAGGGAATATGCCAAGGAAGGAGGGAAGTTCAAGATGGTCCACAGGAACCACGTGGTGGCATTTGTTCAAGTGAGAAAATGTACTGTTAGAGACGGGAGGGTACTTATACCCCCAACTTCCGGTGTGTAAGCGACCAAGGTACCAGCTACATTCCTCTATGAGGCACCAGCAGACAGTAACGCGGAATAGCTGTATTGTCTTACTCTGCCTTAATATAATATGGTTACCAGGCGCGGTCGACGAATGAGCAGAGAGCAGGCCTTGCGTGTGGGAGATCGGGAGTTTGGTTACCAGTCGTGTCAAACCAATGACTTATAAAATTGATACTTGTCACTTCCTAGCCTGGCGTTCACCATTAATAGGATAGGGCAAGGACTGGTTAGCTCAGTGTCAGGATAATGTGACTGAGTGGGATATCGGGTCATGGTGCTGAGGGCTTGATTTCTCAGCGGGGCGGCACTATAATTTATAAAGCCGCCATGAGTTTACACTGTCACAAGTCGGTAGCCATCCTGATATGACCTCA
Organism: Branchipolynoe longqiensis; assembly: GCA_030323885.1. Classification (NCBI taxonomy): domain Eukaryota; kingdom Metazoa; phylum Annelida; class Polychaeta; order Phyllodocida; family Polynoidae; genus Branchipolynoe; species Branchipolynoe longqiensis. The sequence continues at coordinate 87,266,844 of CM059195.1, read as the reverse complement.
GATGTTACCAGGACATAAAGCTCCAACAGCAACCAACTGAAATAATACCAAAGCCTGCCATTCTACACGACAATATGGCGTATTAATCAAGTTGTGGGAAGATAGTTAGTTCACTCCTTGCTCACTGATCTGCGAGATAAGGGGCGAATTTTCCAGAGGAGAAATAAAAACCCAATTCAATCCATTAGCTCCTCTTTAAGTAAAATATAATAATAGAAAACTAGATGATCAAAGCATCAGCAATTCCACTCTGTCCAACTCAGTTGCCATTTACCCCGGCTCAAATCGATTATCACATCAGATTGTTCAATTATAGTTGCTTAGTCCGATGGTTTGGCATTTCAGTAGGTTTTGAATAGATCAATATAGTAGGGTTATTGTTATTGTCGTGGGAGTGATAAAAAGGGGAAATATTGTGCCTAGAGCAGGACTCAAACTCACATCTCTTTGCATTCCTGGCCAGTGTGCTAACCATTACACCACCTATTCTCCCTGATGTCACCACACTACCAATGCCTATCTGTCTAGGCGGCTCCTTGCCCGAGAGGTCAGTCAGACTACTGCACTCGTCCCACTGGAATCGTAAGTCTTTTAATGCTTACAATTACATACATACAGGCAATGCACTAACACATATATACACAGGGTAGGTTCAACAACCATACAGTGCATAGCTTGTACAGGATCATGGTCATGGCAACCAGTGTCATGGAGGTGATGAAAATGGGTAATATTGCGCCTACAGTGGGATTCGAACCCACATCTCTTTGCATTCCGGGCCAGTGTGCTAACCATTACACCACCTTTGCTCCCTGATGTCACCACACTACCCACGCCAACCTGTCTATGCGGCTCCTTGCCTGAGTGTAGACTACTACATTATAATCGATCATACTTTACCTAGAAGTACCTTTTATTTTAAATTGCTCTCTTTTGAGTTATTTGAAGCGCAAACAGGCCATACTAATCTTGACGTCCACATCAAAACTGGGACACCATATACCTTAGTAGTGATAGGTTCCATTAAATTGACTTACTTTTCCCTTCTAATATGCTCCTGATATGACCTTAGATGTTGCCAGGACAAAAAACTCCAACAACCAACCGACCCTTCCGTGCATTAACAAATGATTAAGACGCGCATCAGGTTCCAAATTAGATATGTAGGATCAAATGAACAGTTCAGGCGCAAAACCACGTAAACGCCAAATCCAAAAATGTTGTTTAAATAAAAGAGTTATGCCTGAAAATAATTTTAATTCTCACTAATTCCACTTTTCCTGTGATCACATGGTTATGGGGCAATGAACGCAAGAGTAGAAACATAAAGAAATTACATTTTTGAGGGTTTGATTACTATGCTTATCTCAATTTTTGGATTCTTGTTTAGGTCGTTTTGCGCCTGAACTCTTCAAATCTAGATAAGTGCTTCTTTTTTAAAACTTGATGCTTTAATCGCATATATGCAGCTTTAAACTTCTTCCAAAATCCACTTTCACGATATCATCATTTGATGAGGTTAACTTAGATTAAGTAGAATCTACCTACAACCTAGCGAGATAAATCCTAGCTTTTATTTCTGCAACAGTAATCGATTAAGTGAAGGACATTTCAATCACAAACAACGGGTCTTCCTCATTCCACCACTCCTTGCCTTATCCCAGTACTGCCTAGCGCCAAGCTAGGTAGCGACAAGTATTCATTTTTAACTCGTCGGTTTGATATGACTGCAATTTGAATTTTGCGACATGCCACATGAGAAGCAACCACTCAGCTCATTCAGCCATCCAGTATTATCTTTATTGACTGCAGGCCTATAAACCTTTCCCAACCATTCTTTATCGATTAAGTTCCTCTGCCATTATTTATATTAAACCACCATTGCTCGATGGTTGGTTGGCTGGTTGCTGGTTGGAGTTTTACATCCTGGCAACATCTAAGGTTATATCAGGATCGATCTGGCATTTCCTGCCTGAGTGTCATTGGGATGGGATTTGACCATCATTTTCATTGCGTATATTTACATATTAGAATATATATTGAAGAATTATGACCCAGAATGGTAGAGGTTTGGGTTCGAATCCTATTCTAAGCAGAGTGTCCCATTTGCTTGCAATATCTTTCAGATTACTTAGTGGTACACTTTGTAAACTTGTATACCTCTCTATAAATATGTGTGTATATATATATATATATGTATATATATGTATATATATATATGTAGATAGTCAGATGTGTTTCTGTATAATGATTCAACAAAGTAGGTCTATGTAACCCTGGATATAATGATCGCGCCCTCTTTGGTTGCGCACACAGAAAATCCATCTTCTATCTGTCCATCCATGTGCCATCCATGCATGCAGTCACGTGGTGCACACTCACCTGTTATACCAACTTGGGGAGAAGAAAGCAAACAAAACCGATCGTATCTCATCAAGGTAAACAAACTCCACTTTACCACCCACAAAAAAAAAGCAAAAAAAAAGCAATCACATATTTTCGTCATTTAACCTACACCATTCGACGCGTCTGGTGAAGAGCTTTAATTTGATATGCAACTTGCCATGTGTGCGATGGAAACTGACAAAGATGTGGTTGACTTAGTGGGTTCGGTATCGTCGCATTGTCTGTAGAAATAGAAGCGAGCCTTCATCGATCACTGCTAACTGCGGCTCAGGTTCAACTCTATTCCTGCACCCTGCACACTCAGCAGTGCTTCAGCTAAAGAAACACTCAAAGAGTCGGAGGTACAGCCCCAATAGAGGTCTATTTATAACGAGGCATAGTTCTAAGAAAAATAAATAAAAGCAGTAGGGTGAGTGGGTGGGAAGTTTCTATGTGGCCAGCTGGTCGGAACGTGATGGAAAGTTTGCGAAACTGCGGGTGATGTTGCAAAAGCAATGAAAGTCGTGATTTTTGTATCTAGTCTCCACCCACTCCAACCGAATTGATACTTTTCCCTTCCTAGCCAGGCGCTCAGAATTATTAGGATGGGATGAGGACTTTTTAGCTTAGTGTCAGGATAATGTGACTGTGTGGGGTATCAGGTCATGGTGCTGATGGCATGATTTCCTAGTGGGCCAGCACTATAAGGTCGCCATGAGTGCGCACTATCACAAGTCAGTGCCCGATCTGGTATGACCCTAGATATTGCCGGGATGTAAAACCCCAACAAACAACCCCACTGACAAGGTCGCTAACCTTCCAGTCGCCACTCCAGCCATAACAACCGGAAACAATCCACTGCGCAAGTGCATTCAGTGCAATAAAAACATTTATAGACCTTTCCCTGCCGAGCTTGCTGCGTGCACAGTTATATGCTACTTACAACATAATTAGTTGCTTTGGGGGTGGTTTGTAACCTTACGACGGTTACTGGTTGCAGAACTGCAACATGTATAGAGAGGCTCCGATAAATCGGCCCAATCTTTGGTTTAAGATTAATCTTCAGTTGGGAGTGTTGTAGAAGCTGGGGATATCTCGGCGAAGCATTGAGGTGGCCCCGAATCTCTTCGGAATCAGAGCGGTAGTTGGGCACTTGTATCCAGTTGACAGCAGCAAGCGTTTCAAGGAAGGGTGGGTAAAGATGGGTGCAGCGGTGGTTCCAGCGGCGAGAACGAAGCGAGAGAAATCGTAAAGGTACAGCGCCCCACCCAAGCACACAACTCCCCTGGTCAGGGGGAGGAGTATGCCTGGGAGGGAAAAAAAAGGGTAGAGTCTAGGAAAGAGAAATGAGGAGAGTTGCGTCAAAGGACCATGTCTATTGGCTCTATGGCGACCATCCAGCGAGCCATAGACACAGACAGAATAAGAGTAGAAAATGAAATGCCGGCGGGCTCCCCCTCCTGGAACTCTTTTCAGACATATCAAGGAGGAGCAAGGCCAACGGAGAGGAGATAGAGAGAGGTGTGGACGAAGTGCGGTCCGGATAGCAAGTGCATGTCTGAACATAATTAGTTATTGCGACTGCTGTCAGAGGGCAGGTTGGTAGTGGAACATTGTCTATAAGCCCTTTTTCCTCAGGACATCATGCATTGGGAGCTGCTATCCACAACATTAGTTCTTGGCATTGCCGCCAGAGGGCTGGTTGGTGGTGGAAATTGTCTATAATACCTTGTCCTCAGAGCTTGTTATGCTGGGAGGCGTTATGCACACCATTAGTTCTTGGTACTGTCGTCAGAGGGCGGGTTTGTGGTGGAAATTATCTATAAAACAGGCTGCACAGAAAGGTGCTACCCACAACATTAGTTCCACCAGTTACTTCTGCTCTGAAGCTGGGTTGGTTGTGGAAATACCCTATAAGACCTTTTTCCACAGAACATGCTGCACAATGAGCTGCTACCCACAACAATATTAGTTCTTACCACTGCCGTGAGAGGGCAGGCTGCACAGGAGGCTGCTACCCATAACGTTAGGTCTGGTCACTGCGGTTAGAGGAGGGAAGGTTGGGGGTGGGAATTGTCTATAAGACCTTTTCCGCAGACGATGCTGCATGGCTAGCTGCTACCCATAATACTAGTTGTTGCCACTACCATCAGAAAGTAGATTGGTGGTGAAAGATTCTATATTAACCATGTTCTGTAGAACATGCTGAACAGCTACCCACAGAATTAATTCTTGAAACTTGCCAGACGGGATGGCCGAATAAGTTAAGGCTGGTACACACCTCCCGTATAAAACCTAAAACTGCCCGTTTCACGACTAAGTTTGAGTGTTCGTCAGTTTCAGTCTTTTGGTGTGTGACCCCCTAACACACCTGAGTCTTCCGATTCGCGACTTAAAACTCAGTTTTAGGGCTTAAGACTGGAATCTTATAAGATTCGAAAAATGAATTGGGCCATTCGAGAACGGTATATGGGAGCGGTCAGTCGTTTCAGTTTTAGTCGGGAATCGGGTCGGGTCGGGTTGGGTCGGGTCAGGTCATGTCGTCCAATGGGTTTTAGCGCGTGAATAATATACGGGAGGTGTGTACCAGGCATTAGAGCGTCCATCTCCTGTGTTGGTAGATCATGGAAGTGTGGGTTCGAACCCTGGTCAAGTTAAACCAATGACTTAAAAATTGATACTTGTTGGTTCCTAGCCAGATGCTTGGCATTTTTAGGATAGGGCAAGGAGCAGAGGAATGAGGAAGACCAATTCTGCACGATTTACATTTCCCCTGATTAAACAACTAATGTACAACAACAAGAACAAAAAAGTGCCATCAGAGGGATCCTTGTGGAAGTTATCTATTCCCGATGTAAAACAAATGCTAAGTATTTATTGAATGCACTATCCCCAGCGTTGACACAGGACTAGTTTATATAAATAACTCCACAGACAAAAAAACACATTTCAAAACAGTTGAAAATCATCAATTTGGTATATGGGTCATTCTCTGAAACTGGGCACTAAAACCAACTGACATTAAAACCAAATGTGAAACCCTTCCAAATAATAGCAACAAATATTCTGAATAATATGAGAATCTATATTCATGTGAATGTTTGCATGTTTTCCATATGTTAGAGTTGAAAAAATCCTGTTTCAATTTTGGATTTGGATCTTATACAAATTGAGCGATACATTAATATCACCTGTGTAACATAGAAATCAAAGACACATCCAGAACATCATCTTAACACACACAACAAAGTCAAACACAATTTTATTTAATATAGTTAAGCAAACAAGGTTGTCTTACAAGAAAAAAGTTGAAAACAAGTTTTAAAACAGTTTGGGTAAAATGCATCATGTCAATGTGTACATTTTCACATTTTTACTGTAGCGCAAAATCATGTAAGTATGCTTTTGATATATATTGTGGGATAGATTAAATATATGTAGTATTGCACACACTTAATAGACACAGGCAAAACTAATTATTTGATTTGCTATAAATAAAAGAAAGACTTAATTATCAGCATAGCAACAGGGAAACCAGATATGTGGTGTTCACTTTTAGAGAATAACCCATATATACATGCACTGTCACAAATGGGTGCCCGTCCTGATATTATTTTAGCTGTTCCTATGTCATAAAGCCACAACACAAAACAAAAACACCCCAAAGGTTAGTGGCTGAAATTCAGGACACGAGATGGAACTACATAGTATGGAAAATGTATTAGCTCTAAATAAAGAGTACAGGTCAATCACACATATCAAGTAGGGATCAAGTCACTGTATGACCTGGGACTCAACCCTTGGAATTCGAGGCCATTAAAGTAGGGTCGGGTGGGGCGGTGAAAAAAAGAGGTGGTTGTGGTCCGGCATCTGGGTGAGAAGTGCCAATGGGGCGGAGGCAGGGGCGGAAGTGACATCAGAGAGGGGTAAAGGGGGCAGCCACCGCTTGTCGGCGCAGGTTCCATTGTCGCCACCTGGAGTTAAAGGAGTGGCCGCCTATGAATGAAAGCAGGGAGGGGAGAAGTTATGGGTAAATCGGGGTGGAATAGGGGTCGGGTATCTGTGCCGTCTCGGTCCCAAATTACCCACATTGCCGAAGCAATATGACCAATATCACATGCGTACTCCTTCTCACTATCAAGCAGTGTTTTGCTAACAATTAACCAACAAACTGATATTTCATCAATCAATCTGATGACAAGAAGCTCTCTATATCTTAGTTTGCTTCATCCCCAATAGGGGCTATATTTTTTCAGTTTGGTTCCTTATAGTTTGTTGTTGGATTTTTACATCCTGGCAACATCTAAGGCCATATCAGGATGGATACCAACACGTGACAGTGCGCAGTCATGGCAACTTCATAGTGCTGCCCCAATTGGAAATCACACCACTGCCACCATGACCTGATATCCCACTCAGTCACATTATCCTAGCACTGATCTAACCAGTCCTTGCCCTATCCTATTAATGTTGAGCAACAAGCTCGGAAGTGACAAGTATCAATTTGATAAGTCGCCGCTTTGACTGGACTGGGAGCCAAACTCCCGATCTCCCACACGCACACGCGAGGCCTGCGCTCGAACCGATTCTGCCATCGTGACCCGTCCGTGGTTCCTTAGATCTATAATAGATAAAGAAGTTTATGCACTCCATGTATACATCGAACGCATTTATTGAATTGTAATGCTGCTGGAGAATGGTGTGTAAATTGTTAATGATGTGGGGTCATAGACAACTCTTTGTTAGTGTTACAAAGGCAAATCCCTGAAGCATCACCCACCCTGTCCTTTCACACCACACACACCCTCTCATTGCACAAGCCTTTCATCCACGGCCATAGATTGATTGATATAATAATCTCCCTGCAATGTTTTACCAACATGAAACTGCTCTGATATAATAGAGGCTTTCCACCATCAAGCTGCACACTGCCGGAAGTGGAAGAACTAGTGTTGTTGGTAATAATTCGCTGTATATCTGTGGGGAAAAGTTCCTATAGACGATTTCCATGATCAAGCTGCTTTCTTGCAGTAATGGACGAACTAAGTGAAACAACATTGAACACTTGGATAATCAAATAGTTGTCGGAAATTTGATTCTAGGTTTTAATGAGCAAAATAGATACAACAACAAAAGACTTGCAATACCTACAATGTTCTCATTTACTTCTTCTTGTATACAACAATAAATCCAGTACCTCACTTGTTACAATAACAGCTTCAATAACCTACAATGTTATCATATACTTCTCATATATAACAATAAATCTAGTACCTCACTTGTCACAATAACAGCTCCAATAACTTACAATATTATCATATACTTCTCATATACAACAATAAATCGATTACCTCACTTGTTACAATAACAGCTCCAATAACTTACAATATTATCATATACTTCTCATATATAACAATAAATCCATTACCTCACTTGTCACAATAACAGCTGCAATAACTTACAATATTATCATATACTTCTCATATATAACAATAAATCCAGTACCTCACTTGTTACAATAACAGCTCCAATAACTTACAATATTATCATATACTTCTCATATACAACAATAAATCGATTACCTCACTTGTTACAATAACAGCTCCAATAACTTACAATGTTATCATATACTTCTCATATATAACAATAAATCGATTACCTTACTTGTTACAATAACAGCTCCAATAACTTACAATATTATCATATACTTCTCATATACAACAATAAATCGATTACCTTACTTGTTACAATAACAGCTCCAATAACTTACAATATTATCATATACTTCTCATATATAACAATAGATCCAGTACCTCAGTTGTTACAATAACAGCTCCAATAACTTACAATATTATCATATACTTCTTGTATGCAACAATAAATCCAGTACCTCACTTGTTACAATAACAGCTCCAATAACTTACAATATTATCATATACTTCTCGTATACAACAATAAATCCAGTATCTCACTTGTTACAGCTCGAATTTCTAGCTATTCCGGCTCCCAGTTCAGTCTTCACTTCAGTCATAGCTTGGCTTCCAACTACAGCGTGCTTCGCTCTGAGATCCCCTTATGTTGTACTCACTCATTTTGTAGGTACTTGTGTGGTGTAGCATTCACAATTATTAAAATATATCATTTACTACAGTGAGCCCACTCTAAGTCGACCAAACATTGGACCGAATTTAAGTGGTCCATTTAGGGAGGTGGTTGGTTTAGGGAGTTAGAATATCCCTACAATGGTATTGTTGGGACCCAAATAAAGCCATCGATATAGGGGAGCGGTCGATCTGTGGAGGTGGTCGGTTAGAGAGGTTTTATTGTATTCACATGTATATATATATAGATGCAGCCCCCCGGAGGAGGGGGGGCGAGATACAGGCTGGGCAACCCCCCCCCCCCTCCACCCAGTGAGAGGGGGTGGGGGGGAGGAGCCACTATAGAGCGTATTACCCGTGATAAACGGGTTTATCACTATCCATATATATAATTATGTATCTATATGTTGTGCCGCATGCTCTGTGAGGAAAAGGTCTTATAGATGATTTCTATGATCAAGCTGCACCTTGGCGGTAGTCGTAAAACTAATGGTATATGGGTCATTCTCTGTGCAACATGCTCTATGGGGAAGAGGTCCTATAGATGATTTCCACGACCAAGCTGCAATTTGGAGGTAGTGGAAGAACTAAATATGTGCAACATGCTCTATGTGGAAAAGGTCCTATAGAAGATTTCCACATCCAAGCTCCCCTCTGATGGAAGTGGAAGAACTAATGGTGTGCAACGTGATTGGTGGGGAAAAGGTCCTATAGAAATTGTCTACCGCTAAGCTGCATTTTGCTGGAAGTGGTAGAACTAATGTTGCGGGTTATATTTCCCGTTGCAGCATGCCTGGGAAAGGTCCTATAGAGCATTTCCACGGCCAAGCATGTACTGTGGGGGAAAGTTCATATAGACGATTTCCACGACCAAGCTACATTTTTGCCGGAAGTCGAAGAACTAATGTTGAGAGTAATATTTCCCTGTGCAGTATGCTGGGGAAAGGTGCTATAGAAGATGTCCATGACCAAGCTGCCCTCTGGCGGAAGTGAAAGAACTAATGGTGTGCAACCTGCTCTGTGGGGGGAAAAGCCGTATAGAAGAGTTTACCGCTAAGCTGCACTTTGCTGGAAGTGGTAGATATAATGTTGTGGCTGTGCAACATGTTCTGTGGGGAAAAGGTCATATAGAAGATTTCAACAACCAAGCTGCCCTCTAGCGGAAGTGAAAGAACTAATGGTGTGGGTAATAATACACCGTGCACTAACAGCTTGGGAAAAAGGTCCCATATAGGTGTTCCTTCATTGACCAGTTCTCTAATGGCGTCGACAACAATCAATTCTGACTGTAGATCTTGCACAGTAAAAGGCTATTTATATCCTTCTAACTTACAACGACCGGTGCTGTGTATAAATTGTATTGACTGAGATGCAGTGGCATGAACAGGGAAGTGGAAAATGGACCAGACCAGGGTCCTTTTACTTGGTTCAATATTGTTTGGACGAGGCTATTTGCAGAGCTGCTTCGCTCTGTGAATTAGCGGAAGAACGAGTTTTATTTGCAGAGCTGCATAGGATTTGTTGTACGACTTATAGCAGATGTGTATGGGTGTGGGTATGTGTAACTATGTTGGTGTGTTGGTGTGTTGGTGTGTTGGTGTGTAGCCATGCACGTGTAAGTGTTGTGTGTGTGGTGTGAGATGTGCATGGGTGTGGGTATGTGTAACTGTGTTGGTGTGTTGGTGTGTAGCCATGCACGTGTAAGTGGTGTGTGTGGTGTGAGATGTGTATGGGTGTGGGTATGTGTAACTGTGTTGGTGTGTTGGTGTGTAGCCATGCACGTGTAAGTGGTGTGTGTGGTGTGAGATGTGTATGGGTGTGGGTATGTGTAACTGTGTTGGTGTGTTGGTGTGTAGCCATGCACGTGTAAGTGGTGTGTGTGGTGTGAGATGTGTATGGATGTGGGTATGTGTAACTGTGTTGGTGTGTTGGTGTGTAGCCATGCACGTGTAAGTGGTGTGTGTGGTGTGAGATGTGTATGGGTGTGGGTATGTGTAACTGTGTTGGTGTGTTGCTGTGTAGCCATGCACGTGTAAGTGGTGTGTGTGGTGTGAGATATGTATGGGTGTGGGTATGTGTAACTGTGTTGGTGTGTTGCTGTGTAGCCATGCACGTGTAAGTGGTGTGTGTGGTGTGAGATGTGTATGGCTGTGGGTATGTGTAACTGTGTTGGTGTGTTGGTGTGTAGCCATGCACGTGTAAGTAGTGTGTGTGGTGTGAGATGTGTATGGATGTGGGTATGTGTAACTGTATTGGTGTGTTGGTGTGTAGCCATGCACATGTAAGTGGTGTGTGTGGTGTGAGATGTGTATGGGTGTGGGTATGTGTAACTGTGTTGATGTGTTGGTGTGTAGCCATGCACGTGTAAGTGGTGTGTGTGGTGTGAGATGTGTATGGGTGTGGGTATGTGTAACTGTGTTGGTGTGTTGCTGTGTAGCCATGCATGTGTAGGTGGTGTGTGTGGTGTGAGATGTGTATGGGTGTGGGTATGTGTAACTGTGTTTGTGTGTTGGTGTGTAGCCATGCACGTGTAAGTGGTGTGTGTGGTGTGAGATGTGTATGGGTGTGGGTATGTGTAACTGTGTTGGTGTGTTGCTGTGTAGCCATGCACGTGTAGGTGGTGTGTTTGGTGTGAGAGGTGTATGGGTGTGGGTATGTGTAACTGTGTTGGTGTGTTGCTGTTTAGCCATGCACTTGGAAGTGTTGTGTGTGGTATGAGATATGCATGGGTGTGGGTATGTGTAACTGTGTTGGTTTGTTGCTGTGTAGCCATGCACGTGTAAGTGGTGTGTGTGGTGTGAGATGGGTATGGGTGTGGGTATGTGTAACTGTGTTGGTGTGTTGCTGTGTAGCCATGCATGTGTAAGTGTTGTGTGTGGTGTGAGATGTGTATGGGTGTGGGTATGTGTAACTGTGTTGGTGTGTTGCTGTGTAGCCATGCAGGTGTAAGCGGTGTGTGTGGTGTGAGATGTGTATGGGTGTGGGTATGTGTAACTGTGTTGGTGTGTTGGTGTGTTGGTGTGTTGGTGTGTTGGTGTGTTGGTGTGTAGCCATGCACATGTAAGTGGTGTGTGTGGTGTGAGATGTGCATGGGTGTGGGTATGTGTAACTGTGTTGGTGTGTTGGTGTGTAGCCATGCACATGTATGTGTTGGGTGTGGTGTGAGATGTGTATGGGTGTGGGTATGTGTAACTGTGTTGGTGTGTTGGTGTGTAGCCATGCATGTGTAAGTGTTGTGTGTGGTGTGAGATGTGGATGGCTATTTGGTTGGTTGTTGGAGTTTTACATCCTGGCAACATCTAATGTCATATCAGGACGGGTACTGACTTGTGACAGTGCGCACTCATTGTGACTTTATAGTGCTGCCCTACTGGGACACCACACCACCAGCACCATGACTCGATATCCCACTCAGTCAGAGTATCCTGACAGTCAACCAGTCCTAGCCCTATCCCAACCATGCCAAGCACCTGGCTAAGGAAGTGACAGGTATACATTTTGTAAGTCATTGGTTTGACTCGACCAGGAATCGAACTGTCGTCTTGATATGACCTTAGAAGTTGCCAGGACGTAAAACTCCAACACCCAACCAACCAACAAAGAGGGAGTGGGGCGGGAGCATTTGGCTTCATAGACGCCAAAACCCAGGCGCTTAGTCTAATATGAAATGTACACTGGCCTGCCTCGCGCCCAGCCTGTATTGCATATTCACATGTGCGCAGAGTATTGCCGGAGCACCACCAGGCTGAGCAGCTCTAAGCAGCTCTCAGTAGCTCTAAACAGCTCTGAACAGCTCTGAGCAGCTCTGAGCAGCTCTGAGCAGCTCTGAGCAGCTCTGAGCAGCTCTGAGCAGCGCTCCCCCCGCTCGAGCTGCCCAGCCGGGGCTAGCCAAAGAACCGCTGAGCAAACACTACAAAGATGTATTTGTAAGTGGCTTCGACGTCCTCGCAACATCTAAGGTCATACCAGCATTGGAGCTTTATGGCCTGGCAACATCTAAGGTTATATCAGGGTGGGCATTGACTTGTGACAGTTTATGCTCATGGCGACTTTATAGTTCTGCCCCACTGGGATACCACACCACTGGCACCATGACCCAGTATCCCACACACTCACATTACCCTGACACTGCGCCAACCAGTCCTTGCCCTATCCTATTAATGCCCACCACCTGGCTAGGAAGGGACAAGTATACATTTTATAAGTCATTGATTTGACTCGACCGGGAACCAAACTCCCTCTCTCCCGCACGCAAGGCCCGCACTCTAGTGATTCCACCACTGCGTGTTCTACCCATTCGGTCATTGTGTCTGGTCTATATATGAGTCAGCCTCACGAAAATGGGCCAGTTGGTGGTCAATTTAAGATTTCGGCATCGCAATTCTTAAAGTGTATTGCATTTCTTTGTTTCATATTAAACTATCCCAGAAACAAATAAGGTTGTTGTATTTTCGCTACCTTCACATTCAGGATAAATTTAATGACTTTCCAACACCTCTGTCAATGCTAACCTATAATTATACAGTTTGACGCCAACATCCAATGCTCGACTCTGACAACTTTACCAGATGTCGGCATCGCAATTCTTAAAGTGTACTGTATTTCTTTGTTTTATATTAAAGTATCCTAGAAACAAATAAGGTTGTTGTATTTTCTCTACCTTTACATTCAGCGTGAATTTAATGACTTTCCAACACCTCTGTCAATGCTAAACTATAATTATACAGTTCGACGCTGACATCCAATGCTCGAGGCTGACAACTTACCCCAATTGGCCCATCTTCGCGAGGCTGACTCATATATAGTGTGTATACATAGCTCTATATATATGTACATATATATTAATGTTGGGTGTGGCGTAAGCCATAGTAAGCCTTGTGAAACGTTGATGCCCCTTGTCTGACTAGCAGGCGTGGTTACCCTAATAGCCCTAATCCACCCTCCCCTATTTGCCTTATCTAAACCATATCTTCAGTGGTGCGCAGTGGCTATACACTACAAATACAAGCTCACTTAATCGGGATTCGCGACTAAGCACAGTGATCACCATTGATGACCATTGATGTTATTCGGACAATGAAGCAACTGTTCAATGTTAAGTTGGCATGTTTGTCAAAAGGTCATAGGCTTCAGCCATGACAGGTTTCATTCAAACTAACTTAGTACAGATTTGAGGTCAGGAAAATCTCATTTTTCTTTCGAGTGACAGATCCATGGAACAGTCTCCCCATATCCCAGACCAATTTGTTGAAGCACAAATGGTAGAAGCATTTGAGAGAAGGCTGGATAGACATTGGAGAGGACATCCACAATTACATTACTTCAGGGCACTGGTGACGTCCATCTGTGCAAACAAAATCTTCTTTTTTTTACCATAAGGAGCTCGCATTAGAGGCCCAATAGGGCCTAGATCAGCTGGAAGAGGATCTGTAAGTTAATCTGTCAGTTAAACAAATTGGATCATGGTGCCAGTGGCTTAGTCTCGCCATGAGTGCGCACTGTCACAAGTTGGTGGCCGTCCTGCTATGACCTTTGATGCTGCCAGATATAAAGCCCAAACACACAAACAGACTTCCAATCACTGACTCTAATTGCAATGTTTACATTAATTATTACTCATACTCATACTCATCTGCTTCTGATTTTGTTAGGCTTAAAAGCCTGTATCAGGTCGATGCATGTCAAAATGTAATTTACTAGGATTAAACGCATCGAGTACCGGATGTATGCAATATTGCAGCCCCCTCCAATGCTTATCCAGTCTGCCTTTGAAGGTGTTGACAGAAGGCGCTTCTATGACATGTTCAATTTCATCGTTAGTCACTCACAATTAGCCCTATTAGGTTATATGTATTCCAAGTTTGGCTGGTCCCTCAAGAAGGGCTGAAGCAGCAATCAAACACGCCGGGTCGCAGCTTCAGCTGATACACCAGAAGTCGGGATTGGTGCAATTCCTAGCCCTATCCTCCACTATAGACCCTCTGTGTTAAACTCACTTTGCATCTATAACCGCATGCCTCCTGATGACCAAACTAAGCATGCGTCTTGCCAGATTTTAGCCAATTGCAGTGAAATTGTCCTACCAAATATTTTACATTAGATAAAATACCAGTCGGCATGTGTGTATTCACCACCTGCTCCCCCCCCCCCCACCCACCCCAACTTTCAGCCTGGTAATTTTACGCTGTAACCATGCGTGTTAGGTCACAGGATCAGTCCCTACTGAGGGACCAGCGGAACTCACAATACCCATATTCCTAGTTCCCCTCCACAGCATAGACAATGTTGGTCAGTTGTTGGAGGTTTATGTCCTAGCAACATCTAAGGTCATATCAGGACGGGCATAGGCAAAGTTTGCGAACCAAGCACGCAGATAGTGATGGACTCAAATCATCCGTTGTTGAAGACATTAGATGTTGCTAGGATGTACTTAAAACAACAACAAACAATTTATTGATTGTCGAATTGTCGTGAAGTATGTGCTGGGCATCAGCTGCAGTATATTGCATTTCCGGTTGGCACTGTACGGGCGTTGGGCACACAGGATGGCAGGTTACAAATCAGACAGTGTGCTCTGCACCTATGTAATTACCAACCACTCGACCCGGTGTTGCTAATGTGGCTGTCACACATCACCAGATTGTGGGAAACGGAAAAAACCCGAACAAAGTCTGTTGATATCCGGCAAAGTCCAGTTTGTGTCCCTTGCATATTGGTTACATATCCGTTGATATCCGGCCCAATCTGGTACAAGTTTTGAACATGCACAAAACTTGGAATGGATGATGCCGGATTGACGTCTACGGTTCTTGTCCGGTTTGAGTCCGTTTAGTCCGCTTACCTTCCGTTGGTTATCTGTTCATGTCCGTTTCATGTACATTTAATGTCCATTTCATGTCCATTCGTCCAGCGGCCTTTGACCCGATATTGCAACATTTTGACGCATTTTAATACAGTTTGATACTTATCACGCCCAAACACCACCGGACTAGACAATTCTGTCCGTTGCTCAATCCGGTAATGTATGACAGCCACTTAAGGCAGTTACTTTTGTTAGTGTTGTGGTGCCTTAATTTAGCTGGTTAGGAGTGACGTGGACGGCGCATGCGGAGAACCGGTGCGCGCTGTAGTCAATACATCTTGTGGATGGATCAGGTGTGGTGGCCGAATCGGTAGAGCGCAGACCTCCCGTATGGGAAATCTGGACTTCAATTCCCTGTTGAATCAAACCAATGACTTGTAAAATTGATACTTGTCTCTTCCTAGCTTGTCGTTCGGCATTAATAGGACAGGGCAAGGTCTGGTCAGCTGGGTAGGATATCGGGTCATGGTACTGGCGGCCTGATTTCCCAGTGGGGCAGCACTATAATGTCACGATGAGTGTGCACTGTCACAAGTCGTTATCTGTCCTGATATGACATTAGATGTTGCTTGGACGTAACACCCCAACAACAAACAAACCGCTAAGGCTGTTCTGTTGGTGTTGTGGTGCTTTAATTTTGCTGGTTAGGGGTGAGGTGGTCAAGCGCATGTGTGGGACTGGTGTGCGTTGTAGTCAATACCTCGTGTGGATGGATGACATACCTGCCTACACATATGATTTCGTCATATTTTATTTATTTTAAAGAGCTGGATAACCCCTTAAGGTTTCAAAGTGCAATGGTTTTGAGTTTAGGTCATTTTCTGAGATAAATATACTAGGTTGATCGTTATAATCTAATCTATCTTACTTTAGTTTGAAGTAACTTTTATTTTAAATGGCTAACTTTTGAGATATTTTAAGTGCAAACATGCAACATTCATTTTGGTAAGCATGCCAAAAATCTGACCCCATGGGGTTCTGCAGTAACAGGTTATAGTATAATGCCTTAATATTCCCTTCTTGTGATGACAAATGTTTAGTAAGTACACCAGTATTTAAGTTAGATATGAAGAATCAGATCTAGATCATTGTGGTGTTCTCTGTGGCGGAGTGGTTAGAGTGTGGGACATTTTTCTAGGTCGGTCTCCTAATCTGAAGGTCGGTGGTTCAATTCCCTGTGCCCCGCACCTCTGCCAATTTGAATTTCCACTGCTGCATATAACTTACAGCGTTACCAAAGGCCACTTGCTCTCATACCATGTCTATGTGGTGTGGGGGTTTAAAAATCCCTTGTTTCGGTAAAAGTGTAGGCTCGGGCTTTCTATCGATAAACGGTCTAATGGTGAAAACAAGTCTATTCAGACTTATCCATGATAGGCAGAATAAATCTTCAAGACTTGTTTTGGTTTTGAAAATTCTATGTTTTAATCAGACTATGCAGCTTTAACAAACTGAATGTCCAGGACGTCGAGATGCATGCCAAAATGTGTTTGTGTTTGTTTTCCCTTCATGCATCACCAAAGTCAACAATGTAAACTAAGTTATATCAAAGTGAAATAGATTATAATAATAAACGTAGCGTATTTATTAAAGTAATATCCAAGCACTCAAAACCAGCGGATTATATGCAATTTAAATTTTGTTTAATGGGTGAGTGGGGAGGAGGTATGCAGGTATTGCAGGTATAGCAATACCTCAGGGAGTTTGACGCCCCTGCCCTGCAGAGTTGTAAACCACTGCCTTGTGGTACAGGTTCTTGACAGAACCGAAGGCTAAGGGAGCAAACCCTAAACAGAAAACCATGTCACCGTGGCAGCATTAAGGGTGGTTGATGTATGGAACTCCCAACATCTCCCGACCAGCCACTGCAGGGACAAATAGTTTTGCACCTGTCTTGACATGTTCTTGCCGGTGTGAAACCTCTATTTGCTCCCCAAGAGAGTGCCGCTGGTAACTTGCAAAAGCCAGCAGCACTTCAAGTAATGAAAGCAGTCTTTGTCACATCGCGACCAACAGCATGATGATGATGATCATGGGGATGGGGGGGTGAGTATATTATTTGTAGATATTGCCTGATTTTGTTATGAATATTTGTAGAAATGGGAATCAATAGCATCAACGTGTGAGATTATTGAGATGGCTTAATTTCAGCGTTATGTGCAAGATAAATGGAATAGCAATTATTTAATGTCACCAAATAAAACACTGCATATCACTTAAGACTGTAATAGTCTGCACTGACCTCTCAGGCAAGTAACCACATAGACACGTAGATGTGGGTAGTGTGGTGATATCAGGGAGCCTAGGTGGTGTAATGGTTAGCACACTGGCCCGGAATGCAAAGAGATGTGCATTCGAGTCACGCTCTAGGCACAATATTTCCCATTTTCATCACTCCCATGACACTGGTTGCCGTGAATATGATCCCTTACAAGCCACTTGCTGTATGGTTGTTGAACCTACCATGTGTATGTATGTGTTAGTGCATTGCCTGTATGTATGTACTTGTAAGCATTAAAAGACTTACAATTCCAGGGGGACGAGTGTAGTAGTCTGCACTGACCTCTCAGGCAAGTAACCACATAGACAGGTAGGTATGGGTAGTGTGGTGATATCAGGGAGCCTAGATGGTGTACTGGTTAGCACACTGGCCCGGAATGCAAAGAGATGTGGGTTCGAGTCCCGATCTACGCCCAATATTTCCCATTTTCATCACCCCCCTCGACACTACCCAGCAGGTAAACAACAGCTCATTTTATCTTCATGTTCAGACAAGGATGTATATTGTTTACTTTATGAATGCTCTTCATCACAGGTATTGACCAAGAACTAGTCATGACAGGGGGTGGGTGTTTTTACAAATATCTTTAACATTGTCCCTGGAGTAGCATTTAAAGCCGCACGTCTCACCATTCCAGGGCTAGTGTCCTAACCATTAGACTATTTGTGTTCCATGACGCAATCATCCTATCCATGCCTTCCGGTATATGTGGTTACTTGCCTGATTGGACAGTGCCGACTACTACACTCGTCCCCCTGGAATTGTATGTAATTTAATATCTTATATCGTTAGCTAGTTGAATGTTTACAATTACATGCATACAGGCAATTTTCTTATATGTACATGCACAGGGTAGGTTCATTAACCAGACAGCGAGTTTACTTGTACATGATCCTGGTCATGGTAACCAATGTCCTACGGGGTGTCCTTTGCAATTCAGAAAGCTTGCAGCTCGCTGTTACAGTGACCCTGTGCTTCTGACATGGTGCTAAGCAACCACCAATAACAATAATAATAATAATAACCTTATCTAGGTCAAATCTATTCTTGCTACACAAGCTGGAAAGCTTAATCTGGAGATGCGGGGATGTTTGTTGTTGTTTTTACGTCCTAGCAACATCTAAGGTCATATCAGGACGGTTACCGACTTGTGACAGTGCGCACTCATGGCGACTTTATAGTGCTGTCCCACTGGGAAAGCGGGGAAAAAACAATACACCATTGAAGGTGATTACAATTTTTAACAAAAGAAAGGGCTATGACAAAAACAACAAATGTAGGGATAAATAGACAATGAAAAAGCTTAGGGCAGCCATCGGACGCGGTGGCTGAATCGGTAGAGCGCCGGCTTCCTGTGCAGAAGTTCAGGAGTTTGATTCCCGGTCGAGCCAAACCAATGACTTTGAAAATAGATACTTATCGCTTCCTAGCCAGACATTCGGCGTTAGTAGGATATGGCAAGGACCGGTTGGCTCAATGTCAGGATCATGTGACTGAGTGGGATATCGGATCATGGTGCCAGTGAACTGGTCTCCCAATGGGGCAGCAATATAAAGTCACCATGAGTGTGCACTATCACAAGTCAGTACCCATCATGATATGACCTTAAATGTTGGCACGACGTAAAACTCCCAACCAACCAAGCATCCAACTTTAGATCGCTTGTCTGATAACAAGCTGTGATTCACTGCTGTGTGGGGCAATGAACACAGATGAAGAACTGCAACAGGCGTGCATCGAGGCAGCCGGAAGTGGCCAGCTGCAGGCCATGTGGTCTGCGCATGAGCCACCTGCCGGTTCTCAGTGAGGCCATCGGGACCGTAATTAGGGGCTAGTGAAGCTGGTGAAGCTTTGAGCGCTGAAGACTTACTTAAATGGCAACATTGCACAATCCAACGAAAGTGTGCTATTTTGTAAACTAATTAATAATTGTAATCGCCTTCAATGGTGTATGGTGGTTTTTTTCAGCGTCGCAGGGTTAAGTTTCCCAGCCTTCGCAGCAAGAGCGGGTTTGACCTAGTTATGATTATTATTATTATTATTATTATTAATATTTTTATTGGTGATTGCTTCGCACTCTGTCAGAAGCAAAGGTGATTATCACAGTGAGATGTCTAGATGCAATGTTTCCCGTTTGCAAATGAAACCACCGCTATGACATTGGTTTCCATGATCAGGATCCCGCACACGCTATTCTCTGCATGGTTAGTGTACCTACCCTGTGTATGTGTATACAATCAAATTGCCTGTATGTATGTAATTGTACGCATTGATGCCACTCAATCCACTTCGATATTTACGCACTCATTAAGCAGTTGTTTCTGTCCAGAAGGAATCCTAAATCAATTTAACACACACTAAGTCTTGCTTCTGCCACAAATCATGTGACCTAATCCAGTCCAGCATTTTCAGTGTGCACACCGAAAAGAATTTCAATTTTTTCACTTCAAATATCTCGGAAATTAGATATCGATCTTAAAAGGCCGGAAGACCAGTGCCTCGGTGCTAAAAAAATGATATTCTTCTTCTTTTTTTTCTTGATGATTTATACTGCCCATCATGGATACATCTGAATATACTTGTTTTCACCATTAGACAGTTTGTCGATAGAAAGCCCGAGCCTACACTTTTACCGACCCAAGGGATTTTTAACCTCCCACACCACATAGACATGGTATGAGAGCAACCAGCCTTTGATGACACTGTAAGTTATACACAGCAGTGGAAATCCAAATTGGCATAGGTGGGGGGGCATGGGGAATCGAACCACCAACCTTCAGATTAGGCGTCCGACCTAATCTGATGAATAAAGTGTTTTACTAAACGAAAAAAGAAGAGTTATGGGTGTGTGGAAAGGTTTGCGCATCGCTAGCTCACTGACGAGTGAAGAGGGAGTGGCGATATTGGGTCATGAGGCCAGTGGCCTGGTTCCCCAGTGGAGCAGCACTAAAAAGTCGTCATGAGTGTATATTGTCACATGTTTGTACCCGTCCTGGTATTACATTAGATGTAGCCAAGATGTAAAACCCCAACAAACAATAAATAATTAGTTTAAAAAAAATTGCTACATTCATTAATAAAGATGGCGACATTTTAAACCGCAGACAATCGGTCTTCCTCATTCCACCGATGCAACACCGCTATGGCCATATTGATAAACACCAACTAAAATATTGGTTAAAGCCAGTTCCTTCATTCTGTGTGTGTGTGGAAAATGCAACCTGGTTCAATCATCGCTGTTTTTCATCGCTGAATTAATCAGAGCAGCATCCGCAATGGAGTTAAGTGCGAATGCTTCTAGAACCCTTGGCATATCAAACAATTTTGTTTTATTTAACGATGCCTCTAAAGCGCAGTGATTTTTATCATCGGCTATTGGACGTAAAACATATGGTCATTCCGACATATTTCTTTGGAGGAAACCCACTCCCGCCACATAGATTACTCTTTCCGATAAGCAGCAAGGAATCTACCCACTCCCGCCACATAGGTTACTCTTTCCGATAAGTAGCATGGAATCTTTTATATGCACTTTCCCATAGATAGGACAGCACATACTACAGCCTTTGATGATGAACCAGTTGTGAACCACTGGTTGGAACAGAAAATAGCCCAAACTGCAAATGGGTCCACTGAGCAGGAACGATAGGATGACCAACACCTTCACAGGTGGACACTCTACCGCCTGAGCTACGCCCCGCTCCCTCCTTGGGATATAGAACATGGCGGTCGGGCAGGGTGACCTGTGTGTAAACGGGTAGCAGAAGCAGACAAGATAAGGACGATGTTATACATACTAAGTGAGCAATTTGACGCAATCCATCTCCTGAGTAATTGAGGTAATTAAGCATTCTAATTAATCGGGCTTGATTAGAGCATGCTTTTATATAGTTCATGAGCACAAGAAAGACCGACATCTTAAGTGCATAGAAAAGACCCCTTGCTGCTTAGCAAAAAGAGTAGCCTATGTGGCGGCAGTGAGTTTCCTCCAAAGAAATATGTCATAATAACCATATTGTAAAATTGTCTGATATATGAGATATGGGATATGGAGAACTCTGCTATAATAAATTGCAACTTGTCTATAAAATGGTAAATGGTATGTAAAACCAAAGGCATATAAGGTATATGTGGAGTTGGTGATCCATTACTAATGGAGGTTAGAAATTGTGTATCAATATAGTAGAGAGAGAGTCACTTCTTGACCTGAGAGAGGGTCACTTCTTGACATGTGGGACAGTCTGTGGGAAGTCTCCTCACATACCCCCAAGTGTTATTTACGGATCACTGCACACCAGACACCACAGGGCAGTGTGGCCAGACATAACTATGCCTTGGTTACAAGGATATTGAACCCTCATTGGTTAATCTTGGAATGCCTGTTGGTGATTGGAGGGATTGGTCAGGTGCGTACAGCCATCTTGAATTCTAAAAGCTATATATATAATAAACTAAGCAAGCACCTCCTGGTTCCTTCTGCACACTCTATATCTTGCCTTCCTTCTCTATACTTGCCTGTAGTGATTTCCTATTTAACCCGCCTACACAACCACAGCTGCCGGCCGTCAACTTTACAATTTGTTTGACGTCCAATAGCCGATGAAAAAAATCAATGTGCTCTGGAGGCGTTGGTAAATAAAACATGCTTTTGACATGACATTCTATTGAAACTAGTCTGCATATATAGAAGCTGGTGTTCAGAGAAATCGTCTGCAGCATAAATGATTTGTTTGTTGTTGGGAGTGTTACGTCCTGACAATATTAAAGGTCGTTAAACGATGGGTACCGATTTGTGATCATGCGCAGTCATGGCGACTTTTGTAGTACTGCCCCACTGGGAGACCAGGTCACTAGGATCATTACCCGATATCCCACTAATTGACATTATCCTGACACTGAGCCAACAACTCTTTGTCTTATCCGAATAATGCCGAGTGCCGGCCTGGAAAGAGACACATATCAATTTTTAACTCATTGGTTTGACCGGACCAGAGTTCGATCCCGTGGATTCGAATCCCATGATCTACCAAGACGGTAGACGGACGCTCAACTCATTCGGCCATCCCGTCTGGTCTAAACATAAATGAAGTCATCTCATTCAAGTACAGAATCTAAATGCGCATGACATTCCATTGAATGTCATCTGCATCTATAGAATATCATTATCAAGTCGTCCGAATAATGTACAGAGACTAAATGCGGATGACATTCCCTTGGCAGTCGTCTGCGTGTATGGAATATCAAAATTAATCTACTGCATTCAAAAAACAAAAGTCCTATACATATTCTAACTTTGCAGCACATCTATCGATTATCATATTTGGCGTTCATAGAAAGAGCGTCTGACTTCACCACGTTCGACAGCAGACGACATTCAGTTTGCCAAAGACTGGTGATTGTCAAGCGACAAAATAAGAAGTCACTTTTTTTACACCTAAGTGCTATGGGATGATACATGCAGGAGTGGACAATTAGTACTGAAAGTGGGTGTGGGTGTGGGTGATAGTGTGGATGTGGGTGTGGGTGTGGGTGTGGGTGTGGGTGTGGGTGATGGTGTGGGTGTATGGGTGTGGGTGTGGGTATGGATGTGGGTGTGGGTGTGGGTGTGGGTGTGGGCATGAGCATGGGCGTGGGTGTGGGTGTGGGTGTGGGTGTGTGTGATGGTGTGGGGTGGGTGTGGGTGATGGGTGTGGGTGTGGGTGTGGGTGATGGTGTGGGTGTGGGTGTGGGTGTGGGCACAGGTGTGGGTGATGGTGTGGGTTTGGGTGATAGTGTGGGTGATGGTGTGGGTGTGGGTGTGGGTGATGGTGTGGGTGATGGTGTGGGTGTGTGTGATGGTGTGGTTGTGGGTGATGGGTGTGGGTGTGGGTGTGGGTGATGGTGTGGGTGTGGGTGTGGGTGTGGGTGTGGGTGTGGGTGATGGTGTGGGTGATGCTGTGGGCGTGGGTGATGGGTGTGGGTGGTGGGTGTGAGTGTGGGTGATGGTGTGGGTGAGGGTGTGGGTGTGGGTGTGGGTGTGGGTGTGGGTGAGGGTGAGGGTGTGCGTGGGTGTGTGTGTGTCGGAGGTGGGACGGTGGGACGGTGTGGTATCGAGGAGGGGGCGTATCGGTATCTAGTTGGACGTATCCTTCGGTTGTTATTAGGGTCCTGAGGGCAGGACTGAAGTTGGTGTGGGTGTGGGTGTGGGGTGTCGGTATGGGGTATGGTGTGGGTGTGGGTGTGGGTGTGGGTGTGGGTGTGGGTGTGGAAGTGGGTGTGGATGTGGGTGTGGGTGTGGGTTTGGGTGTGGGTGTGGAAGTGGGTGTGGATGTGGGTGATGGTGTGGGTGTGGGTGTGGGTATGGGTATGGATATGGGTGTGGGTGTGGGTGTGGGTGTGGGTGTGGGTGATGGTGTGGGTGATGGTGTGGGTGTGGGTGTCGGGTTGGGTGTGGGTGTGGGTGCGGGTGTGGATGTGGGTATGGGTGTGGGGGATGATGTGGGTGTTGGTGTAAGTGTGGGTGTCGGGTTGGGTGTGGGTGTGGGTGTGGGTGTGGGTGTGGGTGTGGGTGTGGGTGTGGGTGATGGTGTGGGTGTAAGTGTGGGTGTCGGGTTGGGTGTGGGTGTGGGTGTGGGTGTGGGTGTGGGTGTGGGTGTGGGTGTGGGTGTGGGTGATGGTGTGGGTGTGGGTGTAAGTGTGGGTGTCGGGTTGGGTGTGGGTGTGGGTGTGGGTGCGGGTGATGGCGCATGTGTGGGTGTGGGTGTGGGTGATGTGGGTGTGGGTGGGGTGTTTGTGTGTGGGGGGGGGGGAGGGTGGGAGGTGAGGGTGAAGGAGGACAAGCAAAGTCCAACAAGCAATCTGCGGAGTTGCACTCGGTAATTGTGTATGCACTCCTTTCATTGTCCAGGGTTTAAATATATCAAAATGAATCAGTTCAAGTTGTGTCATTTTACATGGAAGTGAGGCGATTAACAAAGTGGCATTTATAACGAATGAAACCAATGAATGTAAAATCGATACTTGTCGCTACCTCGCCTTGTGCTCAGCATTATTAGGATAGGGCAAGGACTGGGTAGTGTCAGGATAATGTGACTAAGTGTGATATCGGGTCATGGTGCCGGCAGCCTGATTTCCCAGCGGGGCAGTAGCCATGAGTGTGCCCTGTCACAAGTCGGGACCCGTCCTGATATGACCTTAGTAGGATAGGACGTGGAGAAGTGGAATGAGGAAGTCCATCGATCGACCATTGTTGGAAATTGTCCTGCTCAACCAATAAATGTAATTACCCTCCCCTACTAATGTTTACCAGACGAATCTAACATAGGTATCTCCCCATTTTTAAATGTTTGTTGTTGTGGTAAATATGTTTATTCTGCTGAATAAGTCTTTTGTCAGTGCCGAAGCACTGGTCTTCCAGCCATTTTTCAACTCAGGGTTATTTACTCAAAGGTATATAGAATAAGGTATACAATAACTGTTGAATACACAATTTGCAACATGTAACCCAATGAAATTCTGTAACCCAAAAGTTACATAGCAATATGGTAACAGTAGTGTCATATAACTAGATCAATATTACTCCGATCAATGTGAGTATTTACATAGTATTTAGAATGTAAGCAGAAGTTATCTTCTGTATTCAGTTGGTAAAGTTGTAGTAAGTTTTAATGTTCAGCTGCAGTTAGGCAAGCAGTATATAAATATCAGTTTGTTAGAGATATTCTAGTATAACTCTAGTGTAGTTAGTTATGTGAGTTTATGAATTATGTTGTTGGGGTGGGGTTGTTAATAATACACTGGACCAGCTGTGACCAGTGAAGCAGTGGGACCAATTCCAATGCATTTAGGACTTACATTTTACATTTTTATTTGGACTGTCTCTATCATTGTACATGGTTGACTGGAAATAACAGGAACAGCAACACATGGTATATGTTTTTTCTTCTTCTCTCATATTGTTCCTTATCCATCATTCATACCGATGCTTTGCTTATTGTCTTGTAATTGTCTATCTATATTGTCGTAGCTTTTTTTAATTGTCATTAGGGCTGGAAGACCAGTGCATTAGCACTGACAACCTGTTATTCAGAGGAATATAACAAGTTAAACAAAACAAAACCTACAAACTCACAGAGCACACACACAGATATCCAAGAACTTGGATTTTTCTCTATGGAGTGTGGATAGTATTCATAGTGACAAACAATGAGAAAGAAGCATTATCGCCATGACACAGTTAGACCAGACGGTTTGGCCGAATATGTAGAACGTCCGTCTCCTGTTTTGGGAGATTGGGAGATCCGAACCCATGAGGTCGTGGGTTCGAATCATGGTCAAGTCAAACCTATGGCTTAAAAATTGATACTTGTCGCTTCCTAGCCTGGCGCTAGGCATTATTATGATAGGGCAAGGACTGTTTGGCTCAGTGTCAGGATAATGTGACTGAGTGGGATACCAGGTCATGGCGGCCTGGTTTCCCAGTGGGGCAGCACTATAAAGTCACCATGAGTGTGCACTGTCACAAATCGGTACCCGTCTTGATATGACCTTAGATGTTGCTAGGACGTAAACAAGAATAAACAAACCAAACAAATGACACAGTTAGGGAGCAATGATGCATATCATGTGCACGTCCCTGATCCACCAACTCCACCAATTCTGGCGTTTGGTCTTTTGGCACATAATTGATTGTCTGCTTTTACATGTAAAAGTGATGGTTTGAACAAAAAACTAACATTTCTCGCCGTGAATATGGCCTATGCTGCCGACACGGCGTAAAGCAACCACCAATCAATCAATCATTTGGTCTTTCCCTCTTCTCTTGTCTACCTTCTCTCCGCATTTCTCACCTCTGTCCGCCCCTGTCTGCCTTTAGCCGCCTCTGTCCGCCTATGTGTGCCTCTGTGTGCCTATGTATGCATATGTGTGCCTATGTGTGTCTCTGTGTGCCTCGCTGTGGCTATATGTGCCTCTGTATGCCTCTGACTGCCTCTGTATGCCTCTGTATGCCTATGTCTGCCTTTGTCTGTCTGTGTCTGCATAGGTCTGTCTCGGTTTGCCTCGGTCTGCCCCTGTCTGCCTCTGTCTCCCTATGTCTGCCTCGCTCTGCCTCTGTCTGCCTCCTCTGTCTGCCTCTTACCATCCCCTCTCTCACCTCCCATCTCTCTCCCCTCCCCTCTCTTTCCCACATACCCTCCAGACCTCCCCTCTCTACCCTCCTCTAGCTCTGCCCTCCCCTCTCTTCTCTACCCTCCTCTCTATTCCACTCCCCCCTCGTTCTCACATCCCTCTCCCCCTCTCATGCCCCCCTTCTCTCCGTATCTACCTCGTTCTCCCCTCGTTCTCCACCCACCCACCCTCTGCCTGTCTCTTTAATTGTGCCGTGATTATCCGTAATCATTCGGCGCAAATTGAATTGTGAAATTGTGCGGGATCTTTACTAATGATGTAGTTATAGAGGGATTTAGCGCGTTCTGGCTCTGGCGGTGGGTGGGAGGGAGGGTGGGGGGAGGGAGGGAGGGAGGGCGGTAGGTAGGCGTGTAAAAGTCCCATAAGACCCCCTTTGCTATTAGGGTGGGATTTACATCGACTGGCACCCCTCTGCCAAGGCTGGTTGTGGCGCCATCTAGTGTGGGGCTAATTAACCAGACAGTTGGAAACCAATTCACCGCGGCAGCAGCAGCAGCATCTGCGTGCCATCCAAGGCCGCCCCACACCACGCGAGTATTTAACTTGTGGTCGCGTTAGTCACGGATTCAATCGGGAATATCACCGGTTTGACAAATTTAGGGAATTTAATAGTGAGGTTGGTAGGTTTGAGCAGCATGAACCCAGAACCCTACTGATATTTCACTGGGGAAATCTACTCTAGGAACTAATAAACCTGGCTGCATTGTTTGTGTGTGGCTGGGCGCGGTGGCCGAATCGGTAGAGCGCAGGTCTCCCATGCGGGAGATCGGGAGTTTGGTTCCCAGTCGAGTCAAAGCAATGACTTATAACATTGATACTTAGCATTTCCTAGCCTGGCGCTTCGTATTAATAGGATAGAGCAAGGACTAGTTGGCAAAGTGTCAGGATAATGTTACTGAGTGGGATATCGGGGCATGGTGCTGGTGGCCTCATTTCCCAGTAGGGCAGCACTAGGAAGTCACCAAGACTGCGCCCAGGTCTGGACACATCCTGATATGATCTTAGATATTGCCAGGACATAAAACTCCAACAACCAACCGTGTGTTTGTTTTGTTTTTTGGGGGAGTTTTCAGTCGCGTTGTCGCGCTGAAGGCTGCAAATCTGCAGCACTATATGGGCACCGCGGAAGGCGGTCCTATGCGGCCGGGAGTTGGCTTCCGGTGGGTAGTGGTCAGAGAAATGTGTGTGTGTAAATTTACAGCTTGTCAAATTGTCGTATGATATGTGGTTGGATTTATATTGACTAAATAAATATCCAAATAGAACCAAAAAAAAATCACTCATACCGGTGTATAAAATACTGCCACCTCTGAGTGTCCTATTATTATGTCCCTACGCAGTAAATGTAAGCATACGTGGCTATTGCATCTCCTTTGACAGCGAATGCAATTAGTGGCCACGGATGATGCTCCAAGTGTAATCAAATTCAATTTCATTTATAAGCCACTCTGGATTACGGAAGTTGGCAGCCACCATGCGATCAATCTTCCTGTCGTTGTATTGTTCGGAGAAGACAAGCTTCTCAGTCAATGTATGCGTAATAAAAGGTGGGAGTGTCATTGGTATTTATATCCATATAATCTAGTATAGGGCATATACAATGTTATATGATTATAATGCTATCCACCCTACCATACTGAGCTGAGGCCTGGACAGTGTACAGACGACAGGTGAAAAAGCTGCATTCCTTCATGATGCGACATCTGCATTCAATCATGAGGCTAACCTGGAAGGACGACGTGACAAATAAGGAAATACTCGAACGGACAGGGCTGCCCTCTATGGAAGATCTTCTGATCAAAAAGAATCTCCGGTGGACTGGACACCTCATGAGGATGTCATCAGACAGGCTACCAAAGCAGATCCTCTATTCTCAACTGTCTTCTGGTTACAGAAAGAGAGGGCGCCCTCCTCTCCGGCTCAACGATACCATCAAAAGAAACCTGAAGCTGAGAGACATTAAGACCGACTCATGGACATCACTCTCACAGCAGAGAGCTAAATGGAGAGCGGCAGTCAAGTAATAAAAGCAGACTTTGTCGCATCGCGACCGACAGCATGATGATGATGATGATGAGCATAGGCAGTGGAAAATACCCTATATTTGGTTATTGTGCTTTGATAGGTTGCGGAATTGTTTCCTGATATGTATTTGTGCTCCATGTGCTGCGGGCCTGTGCTCTGAACCGTGCTGCGGTCCTGCGTTGAGCAATATATACGCTGTGTGTGCAGGTGACTCGCCCCACTGGTCTCAATTTTCCTTTTATCGGTATGGGTATGCCCGAGCCTATTGTAATATATTGGGTACTCGGCCATCAGAGCCCGAAGATACCACTTACTCTTCCCCAGGTGCGTTCTGACAACTGTCTGTCAGTTCCCACCTGATGCCCCTCTCAAACAAACTCATAAGGAAGAAAGGGAAGACAATTCGCGCAAGATTGACAGTGAAGAAGTTGTGCTTTATTGGCATCAACTCCTGTTCACCTACTAGTGACCTATCACCCTCAATCCTTACCTACTGTCCACAAAGATCCTCATTACCCTCGTTAGTGTGTATAAGAATCATTGCCTACAACCAATTGCACCAGAGTCCCATGGTTGTTGCACACAGCTCAGTTTCCTTTTGAATAGCTGCTGCTAGTTTGTGTCTAGAAAGTGGAGCCTCAGACAGAGTGTCTGGGTTCCTGGACAAGAGAAGAGTGTCTCCTGCTAGAGTGCCTAGCTCAGAGTCTCTCTCAAGAGTGTATGTCAAGAAGTGATTGAAGAATAATATATATCAAAGTGAGGTCTGTGTGTCATGTGCAAGGGGTGCAGGTGACCAGGCCTCCGACAGCCAGCCAATCAGACACCCTCTACAGCCTACACCCTGGGGGGCGACACCCTAATAGGGGCAGCTGTCACTCAACCCCAGTTGCAGGTGGTGTTCATAATGTATGCAGGATGGCTGGGTGTGCTTGCCCATCAGCCCTGTGGTAACAGGTAGTTGCAGACAGTTACAATAAACATATATTAAAAATGTCCTTCCCCTCCACTTGCACTGTTACTGGTGCATTGAGGGAACATTTCAC
Organism: Branchipolynoe longqiensis; assembly: GCA_030323885.1. Taxonomy (NCBI): domain Eukaryota; kingdom Metazoa; phylum Annelida; class Polychaeta; order Phyllodocida; family Polynoidae; genus Branchipolynoe; species Branchipolynoe longqiensis. The sequence goes on along the minus strand of CM059195.1, from coordinate 87,236,979 downwards.
TAAACATTAACTGTCTCTTACATATGAACATCACATCATAATCTCGGTCATTATGTGTTATCATATTTTCCACATAGTCTCTTATTTCACACAGCGAGTGGGGCACCCATTGCTTCTCTGTTACATAACCTGTTCCCCACTCCGTCGCCCGAGACTAGTAATGCTCTCTGCCAATATATAAATCCGAACCGAAAATCTGCATATTTTTACACTATGGTCGATAGAGCTGGTATGTGAAAGGAATGGTGGGGAATCGGTAGAGCTGGTATGAAAGGGATAGCGGGAATCAGTAGAGCTGGTAGGAAAGTGATGGTTGGAATCTGTAGAGCTGGTAGGAAGGGGATGGCGGAAATCTGTAGAGCTGGTAGGAAAGGGATGGTGTCAATCGATAGAGCTGGTAGAAAAGGGATGGCGGGAATCAGTAGAGCTGGTAGGAAAGGGATGGCAGGAATCAGTAGATCTGGTAGGAAAGGGATGGTGTGAATTTGTAGAGCTGGTAGGAAACGGATGGCAGGAATCAGTAGAGCTGGTAGCAAAGGCATGGCAGGAATCGGTAGAGCTGGTAGGAAATGGATGGTAGGAAGCTGTAGAGCTGGTAGGAAAGGGATGGAGGGAAGCTGTAGAGCTGGTAGGAAAGGGATGGAGGGAAGCTGTAGAGCTGGTAGGAAAGGGATGGAGGGAAGCTGTAGAGCTGGTAGGAAAGGGATGGAGGGAAGCTGTAGAGCTGGTAAGGGAGGAATCGGGATGGAGGAGAATCGGTAGAGCTGGTAGGAAAGGATGGCGGAATGTAGACTGGAGGAAAGATGGCGGAATCAGTAGAGCTGGTAGGAAAGGAGGCGGGAAGGATGGAGGAAGTGAGGCGGGAAGCTGTAGAGCTGGTAGGAAAGGGATGGAGGGAAGCTGTAGAGCTGGTAGGAAAGGGATGGAGGGAAGCTGTAGAGCTGGTAGGAAAGGGATGGCAGGAATGGTAGAGTGGTAGAAGGGATGGCGGGAAGCTGTAGGCTAGAGCTGGTAGGAAAGGGATGGTGGGAATCGTAGAGCTGGTAGGAAGGGATGGCGACTGTAGAGCTGGTAGGAAAGGGATGGTGGGAATCGGTAGAGCTGGTAGGAAAGGGATGGTAGGAATCAGTTGAGCTGGTAGGAAAGGAATGGCGGGAATTGATAGAGCTGGTAGGAAAGCGATGGGAGGAATCGGTAGCGCTGTGCAATTTATGCTGCGGCCAGCCGGATTTCCTACTGGGACAGCACTATAAAGTCACCATGGGCGTAATCGATTAACACGACCCGGGCGATTCGGGTCACCGAGTTGCCAGAATTTCAAACCGAACACCACGAGTGGAGTTGTCAAAAACAAATGTAGTGTGCAAAACCACCCGAACCCAGTAACCCACCTCTTGGCTAGGGTTTGCTAGGAACGATGACGTCACATTTATGCAGGTACCGTCCTGTAGGATGGAATAGCTACTCGTACCAGTCCTACATGTTTTTTGTTGGTAACAACACAGATTAATGAAATGGAAATATAACTAAACTATGCAATCATAAAATACTTTAAATCCTATTCTGCTGTAGCTATATCGGTTATTAAATAATAAAAACAAGTTTTGGATTAAGCCACCATTTTTTCCACACCGCGCGAGGAGAAGCGTATTCGATTATTCGACCTGAGTCTGTAGGATGTGCGCATGCGCCAAAAAGTGGCTAGGGTGACCCGAGTTGATTAATAGATTACACCCCATGAGTGCGCACTGTCACAAGTCGGTACCCATCGTGATATGACAACCAACCAATCTTAATTGAATTCTTACCTATTTACCTTCCAGTCGTCTGCTATTAGATCGATGGCTGTATTGACCGTGGCGCCACCTGGCGTCCATTCATTTTGACCCTACGTCGGAATTAGGTCTAAAAGGAACAAAAATAGACTGTCCCGTCACTAGACGCCTTGATAATAATCTTCGCGATGGGAAAATCATTAGTATTCACTGAACCCATATAGTCTATGACTGTTAAATGTCGTCTGCCATCAAATTAATGCCACCAAGATAAATCCTACTAACAGCAGAAGACACTGAATAGCAAGCGCATAACCATGGATAACTGGACCTTTTCTTATGCTGCTTGTTGGCTTTGCATCACGGATCAATGGCTGTCTGTGTTTTGCGCGGGAAGGACAGATATCCCTCTGCGGGTTGAGACAGGGTTTATCTCAAGCCTGTCTCACTGGGCACGGTGGCCTAATCGGTTGAGCGCGGGCCTCACGCGCGAAAGCTCGGGACTTCAGTTCCCGGTCGAGTCAAACCAATGACTTTAGCATTATTGATACTTGTCACTTCCTAGCCCGGCGCTCAGCATTAATACGATAGGGCAAGGACTGGTAAACTCAATGTAAGGATAATTCGACTGAGTGGGATATCGAGTCATGGTGCTGGTGGCATGGACTCCCAGTGATACAACACTATAAAGTCACCATGAGTGTGCACTGTCACAAGTCGGTGCCCATCCTGATATGACCTTAGATGTTGCTAGGACGTAAAACAACAACGAACAAACAAACCTGTCTCGGTATCAGAAGAGAGGGGCTTTGTGTGCGAATGGTGAAGGGGGTGCGGAGAGGGATGGGAAAGTTATATAATATATGACACTGTTGTAAATTGTCGTCTGCCAGGTTGATTGTGTGAAGGGTAGGTGGGGTGGGATCCATTGCCATGATTAAAATCTACTCCTGCTGCTAGTACTCGACATGTCGACTTGGCTTATCAGCATATGGACGGAGATAAGGGTGGGTTGAGACGATGTGGGGCTGGGGTGGGGTGAGGGAGATGGGGTGTTTGGGGGAGAGGGAGGAGGGGTGTTGGGGAGAGGGAGATGGTGTGTGTAGGGGACAAGGAGGTGGAGTGTTGGGGCCAAGGAGGTGGGGGTGTTCGTGCGAGGGATGTGGGGTGGGTGGGGGAGAGGCAGGAGTGTGTGTGAGGGAACAGGGGGGTGGATGGGGGAGGGAGGGGGCGTGTGGGGAGAGAGGGATGTGGGGTGTGTGTGTGGGATGGCACGTTGGATATGTGGGGGAGAGGGAGATGGAATGTGTGGGGGATAGGGAGGTGTGGTTCTGGGGGAGGAGGTGGGGGCTTTGTGAACAGTGAGGTAAAGTGTGGGGAGGGGAGGATGTGGGGGCTTGAAGATAAAGGATGTGGGTTGTGTGGGGAGTGGGGAGGTGGGAGTGTGGGGTTCGAGGTGGCATGCAGTGTGAGGTAGGTGCGGTGTGAGAGGGATGTGGGGTGTGTGGGGAGTGGGAGGTGGGAGTGTGGGGTTCGAGTTGGCATGCAATGTGAGGTAGGTGCGGTGTGAGAGAGATGTGGGGTGTGTGGGGACTGGGAGGTGGGAGGGTGGGGATCGAGTTGGCTTGCAATGTGAGGTAGGTGCGGTGTGAGAGAGATGTGGGGTGTGTGGGGAGTGGGAGGTGGGAGTGTGGGGATCGAGTTGGGCTTTGCAGTGATCTGAGGTAGGTGGGTTGTGAGAGAGATGTGGGGTGTGGTGGGGGCGGGCTGTGGGAGGTGGGGGAGGGGATTGGGGGAGGTGCGGAGTGGGGGTGGGCGTGTGGGGTGCCGAGTTGCTGCATGTGAGGTAGGTTGTGGGCGTGTGGGGGTGGGATGGGAGTGTGGGGATCGGTTGGCTTGCAAATGTGGGTAGGTGGTGGAGAGAGATGTGGGTGTGTGGGGAGTGGGAGGTGGGATGTGTGGGGATCGAGTTGGCGCTTGGCAATGTGAGAGTTAGGTTGCGGTTGTGAGAGAGATGTGGGGACTGTGTGGGGAGTGGGAGGTGGGAGTGTGGGGATCGAGTTGGCATGCAGTGTGAGGTAGTGTGGGTTGTGGAGAGGGATGTGGGGTGTGTGGGGAGTGGGGGGGTGGTGGGAGTGTGGGGATCGAGTTGGCTTGCAGTGTGAGGTAGGTGGCGGTTGTGGAGAGATGATCGGTGGTGGGGAGTAGTGGGGGTGGAGGTGGGGAGTGTGGGAGTGGTGTGGAGGGTGATTTTTTCGAAGTTGGCTTGCAGTGTGAAGGTAGGTGCGGTGTGAGAGAGATGTGGGGTGTGTGGGGAGTGGGAGGTGGGAGTGTGGGGATCGAGTTGGCTTGCAGTGTGAGGTAGGTGGGTTGTGAGAGGGGTGTGGGGTGTGTGGGGAGTGGGAGGGGGGAGTGTGGGGATCGAGTTGGCTTGCAGTGTGAGGTAGGTGGGGTGTGAGAGGGATGTGGGGTGTGTGGGGTGAAATGGTGGCAGTGTGTGTGTGTGGGGGTGGGGTGTGTTGGTTATGAGAGGGTCACTGTGTGTGGGGGTGACGGAGATGTGGGGTGTGTGTGGGGAGGGAGGTGGGGGGTATCCATTTGTTCTTCTTCCTCCTTCTCTTCCTCTTCCTTCTCATATTCTTCCTTCCTTCTCTTTCTCTTCCTCTTCCTCCTCCACCTAAGCCTCCTCTTCCTTCTCCTCCTCCTACCCCCACTGTCCAGTCGACTTCCTTATAATCGTCTTCCTTCTCTTTCTCTTCCTCTTCCTCCTCCTACTGTCCAGTACACTTCCTTCTCATCTTCCTTCTCTTCCTCCTTCTCCGCCTCGTCCAACTCCTGTACACAACGCGCATTATTCTCATGGTCATATGCTCTTTACAGTTCTCTTAAATCGCTAGCCATATCTTCATTCTACTTCTTTCTCTTTTCGACCCCTCCCCCCCACCACTCCCCCCCCCCCTCACCACTCCAGCCAGCCCCCCCCCCCCCCCCCCAGTACTCCCACCCTCCCTCCCCGCCAACCCCACCTGACCACCCAGCCGATCCCCGGCTCTTGCCTCCCCTCCACCCCCCAAGTCCCGCCACCACAGACCCCCCGACACCCGCGCCACCCTGAACACACCACCTGACCCCCGACTCACCGTCACCTCCCCTGACACCGCACACCCCCGCCACACCCCTACCACCTCCGTTCCCCCAGACCCCGATCCCGTCCCCCGGTCCCTGCCTCGACCCCGGCCACCCCCGCTACCCCCGACCCTGGCCACCCTCCGGCACCCCCAGACTCTGCCCCCGGGCTGCTGTCCCGGCCTGGCTCCCACCTCTGCGGGCTGCCCCATCGAGTCCCCTCTGCCCTCGTATATCACGCCTTTGCCCCTCAGCCTTCAAATAAAATACCCTAGCGGTGAGACCCGACCAACTAGAACCAGAGGTACTGCACATGCGCAGCACGACTGACCTACGGCTGAGGCCCCGGGCCACCCACCCCGCCCTTCCCGCCCACCCCGCCCACCCCGCCCAAGCCTCCCTCCCCGCCCACCCCGCCCACCCCACCCTTCCCGCCCACCCCGCCCCGCCGCCTAACCGGCGCCCCGTCCCGCCCCGCCCCCGCCCCGCCCACCACTACCACCCTCGCCACCCTCACCTTCCTCGCCGCCCTAACCACCCTCACCTCCCTCACCACCCTCACCACCCTCACCACCCTCAGAACTCCGTCCACCACTACCGCCCTGCCCTCACTACCCCCACCGCCCTTCCATCCTCACTACCCCCACCACCCCTCCACCATCACTACCCCTACCGGCCCTCCACCCTCACTATGCTCACCACCCCTCCACCCTCACTACCCCCACCGCCCCTCCACTCTCAGTACCCTCAGCGCCCATCCACCCTCACTACGCTCGCCGCCCCGCCCACCCCCAACGACCCGCCCACCCCCTCCACCCTCCGCCCTCACCACCTCGCCCATCCCGCACACGCTACCTCCGTCACCACTAAGGCCCACACCGCCCCAGCCACCCCAGACGCCCCCTAGTGGCCAACATGAGCAGCGCACCTTGCGGGCGCACCTTGACAAATAGCCATCGGGTTCGCCGCTAGGGGTCGCCCTGAGCCTCACCTATCACACTTCACCTGGAGTCCCCTTTACCGGAACGCTACCTCCCCCCTCACCTCCCCAGCCCCGCTCTCCCCCAGCCGCCCCCTCCCTCTCCCCCCACCCAGCCGCCCATGCCCCACACACCATTCCCTCCTTCAGCCCCCACTCCCAGAACGTGGTGGCCGAATCGGCAAAGCGCGGACCTCGCGTACAGTAGATCGGGAGTTTGGTTCAGTTCTAGTCAAACCAATGACTTATAATCAAATTGATACGTGTCGCTTCCTAGCCTGGTGCATGGCATTAATAGGATAGGGCAAGGATTGGTTGGTTAGTTCAGTGTCAGGATAATGTGACTGAGTGGGATATCGGGTCAGGATGCTGGTGGCCTGGTTTCCCAGTGGGGTAGCACTATAAAGTTGCCAATGAGGGTGCACTGTTGCAAGTCAGTACCCGTCCTGATATGACCTTAGATGTTGCCAGGACATACAACTCCAACAACCAACCAACTCACCCACACACACAAACCACACACACACACTAAGCGCCTCCTTCAGCCTCACTCCCAAAACAAGGCACCACACTCTTTGTGCGCATGTCCCCCCGGCGCCACTGATCGATTGGCGCATGCGCGGAGCGACATAAGAGAATATCACCAGCTGCGCATGCGCGAGCGACAATATCGCCAGCTGGGGTTCGGCGTCCGGGTCTTGGGTGAGACTGCGATTGGAGCGAAACGGCCACTGCCTTCACGGAGACAACCTCGGCCCGGAGAGTGTGTGTGCGACAAGGGCGCCGCCCCGCGGGCGATTGACAAACTAACGCGTGACGTATCCATCACGCCGTGGCTGGGTGGTTTTTGTCTTTACTTCCCGCCCCCGTCATTCCCACGCTACCGCTCGAACCTGACCGGGGTCACGTGACCGACATGTGTGGTGGGGGGGGGGGAGGGAGTGATGGAGGGAGAAGGAGGGGGAGGAGAGGAGGAGGGGGGGAGGGAGGGAGGAGGGAGGAGGGAGGAGGGAGGAGGGAGGAGGAATAAGGAAGGGAGGGAGGAGGGGGAAGGGGAGGGAGAGTGGGGGGAGGGTGGTGGTAGGATGGAGAGAGGGAGGGGAGAGGGAGAGCGGAGGGAGGGAAGAGGGAGGGAGGAGGGAGGAGGGAGGAGGGAGGGAAGAGGCAGGGGGGAGGGGGTAGAGAGGGAGGGAGGAGGGAGGAGGGAGAAGGGGGAAGGGGGAATAAGGAAAGAAGGGAGGGGGGGAAGGGGAGGGAGAGTGGAGAGAGGGTGGTAGGATGGTGGAGGGAGCAGGGAGGAGAGAGGAGAGAGGGGGCGCGGAGGGAGGGAAGAGGGTGAGGGAGGGAGGAAGGAAGGAGGAGGGACGGAGTGGGGAGGAGGAGGAGGGAGGTGGGGGATGAGGACGAGGAAGAGGGTGGGGCGGTCAGTCACTGCGCATGCGCGCCGTGGTCATGGTGATATATGGCACACCGGTAGGAGGAGAAGGAAACAAATTGTTCGCCCGAGACTCCACCCTGCCGCGCTGGGAAATTTCTTTGAATATTACATTATACTTGTAAATCGGAGATGAGGCGGGCTCAGAGGGGGAAGTGTAAGGCAGGTCTGGCAGCGTGTTTGTTAACTTAGACTAAAGGCCCAGTCACATACACGTTAGTTGACCTAGTTGAACGTAGTGGAGGCTAATGTAATTGAATGTAGTTGAAAGTAGTTGAATGTAGTTGAACGTAGTTGAATGCACCAGATGAGTATGGATACTGGTACATTCAACAACATTCGACTACGTTCGACTATGTTCAACTATGTTTGACTATGTTTGACTACGTTCAACTACGTTCAACTACGTTCAACTATGTTGAACTACGTTCAACCACGTTCAACTATGTTCAACTACTTTCAACTAAGTTCAACTAAGTTCAACTAAGTTCAACTAAGTTCAACTAAGTTCAACTAAGTTCAACTAAGTTCAACTAAGTTCAACTAAGTTCAACTACGTTCAACTATGTTAGCCTCCACTACGTTCAACTATGTCCACTAACGTGTATTTGACAGGGCCCTTAGAGTGGGGTTGTCTGCAGTAGGAAGTGAGGTGGGTATATAAAAACATTGTGAACAGTGTCTGCGTCTTGTTATAAAAGTTGTTTGGTTGTTGGAGTTTTACATCCTGGCAACATCTAAGGTGATATCAGGATGGTGCAATGAAAGAGCTGGGAACAAGTAGAACCATTGCAGCAGATATACACACCCCTTATATATTTAACAGCTTTCTCGATCTGTTCAAGATCAAAATCAAGAAGTGAAAAACAAACAAAGATCAAATGTGACAATGAAATGAAGGGTTCAGGTACAGAACCACATAAAGGCCGATCCAAAAATGTACTTACCTGAAAATAATTTTAATTCTCAATAATTCTACTTTTCCTATGATCATATGGTTATGGATAAATGGCCAAAAAAGAAGGAACATACAAAAATTTACTTTTTGAATGTTTGATTCCAATGTTTATCTCCATTTTGGATTGGCGTTTACATGGTTTTGCACCTGAACTCTTATATTATTATGCACAATATATAAACCTTCATATATGTATGGAATCTACTATTACTTGGAATGTTTTCTGCTGTTATTTGGAATGTTTTCACTTTCGGCGTCCATGTCAAAAAGTGGTACACATTTCTGAGAACGAACCACATATGTGATGTACAATGCATTATGCGAGTATAAATGCAAGCATAACATGTACATCCTATATTTCCTTGTGCGCATTGGTGGAGCACCCCCCCCTCCCAGCTGTCAGGTATTGCCGGGCGGGTGCCCCCTCGCGTCACACTCTATATATATATATTTGGGGGCTTCGGGAGAAATCTTTGGCAGCAGCGAGATGGATGGCTTTCTCTCGGTGGCGGTGAAGTCTAACTTAGCAAATGGTTATGATTGCTAAAGTCACTAACCAGCGTATCAACGTCAATTTTGAAAAATGGCTGATTACGCAAACCATTCATCAGATGGTTCTGCGGTATAGAAAGACCTGGGGCGCTACTTCACTACCTATGCCCCGCAAGAAATAAAACATGATGGAAGTATCACAAATGCTGAAACGATGAACAGTGATGAATATTGCCGATAGGACGAACACGTCCTGACCGATCGATGATTGTGGGTGTAAACAGTTGGGTTGTGGGAAAACATAAAGACAAGAAAAGCCAAGTGTGGCTGAGTAATTGTATTGACAGTCAGGGGATATAAAGTTGCCACACCTACAGAAGTTCAAAGCTGGCCAGTAGTTACTGCAGTCGGCCGGAAATTACTTAGTTCCCATTTCTCTCACTGGCGCCACCTGCGCTAGTGAGAGAAATGGGAACTAAGGTCAGGGCACTGCTGACAGTTTAAGCTGCATAGTCCGATAAAAGCATCAAATTTTCAAAAGCAAAAACCTTATCTAGATTTGAACCTGCATCTCAGACTTAGATCCTGGTGCACTAATTAAAGTTGCATAGTCCGATGCTGTTGAGTTTTTGCTATTTTCTGAGATAAATATATTATACTAATCATTATAATCTACTTTACTTTAGTTTGAAGTACCTTTAATCTTAAATGGCTAAGTTTGGAGATATTTGACGTCAAAAGATGCCAAAATAATGTTGGCAAGCATGCCAAAACTCTGACACCATAGAGTAACGGGTTCTATTAATTGACTTATCATGCCCTTTTATGCAGCAACAAATGCGTAAAAAGTGCACCAGTGTCTAAGTTAGATATGTAAAATCAAATCTAGATAAGTTTTTTTGGTTTTGAAAATTTGATGTTTTTATCGCACTATACAACTTTAATCATTCTAATCCAATTTGATATGGTTTAAGATGTGACAGATTATATTACATTGACTTAAAGTTGCATATTCTGATGGTGTTGAGAATTCAGCATGTCCTGAGGTATAGATATATATATATACTTTGATTTAAAGGGAAATATTTGAAGTGTAAACCTACAAGATTAATTTCGGCATGCTTATCAAAACTCTGATCGCATAGGCTTCAGCAGTAACAGGCTCTATTAAATTGACTTAGTATCCCCTAAGTTGGAAATATAGGAGCAAATTTATATCAGTGTTCTGGTTTGAAAATTTGAAACATTCATTGGAATATGCAGTTTAATATTCTTTCTGTGCATAAAGACATGCTTAATGATTGCACTTGTATCTAACAAGGATAGCTAAGATCAACTATCGCTAATGTTTTGGTTTGGGACATTTGATTCTTTCATCTCAAAGTGTAGCTTTAATGCAACATGTGTTTGTTGTTAATAGCTGAGGAACACCACAGACCTTTTAACGGGTTACCGCTAGAAAGATAATCAGTTATGCCCCACCACCTACTAACGCACACCATACTGGTCTAACGTAGTCACCGTCCCAGTATATTTTTCTTTTTTCTCTTATCTTGTTCTTTACCTATCATTCATGTCACAATATTTTGCTTATTTCCCTGTAATTGTCTATGTGTATATTGTTGTAGATTTGTTTACTGTGTAGAGGCAATTGTGATTAGGACTGGAAAACCAGTGCATTAGCACTGACAACATGTTATTCAGAGAAATAAAAACACTTGAACAAAAAAAAATGTGAAAAAAAGGTTACCATTGCGACCCCCCTTACATACATATTGACTTAGAGGCAACCAAGCTAAACACAGCATTAACTACCCCCACCACCCCTCCGGTGGGGGTAGTTCACCAGTGGCCTACCCCTCCACAAACACACCAGGGCCTAATGCCCTGAATTGGCTCATTTGTGTTCTTGTGTTAGTGTCCGCAAGCCGGCAAGAACATGTCAAGACAGGCGCAAAACTATTTGTCCCTGCAGTGGCTGGTCGGGAGATGTTGGGTGTTCCATACATCAACTGCCCTTAATGCTGCCACAGTGACATGGTTTTCTGTTTCGGGTTTCCTCCCTTAGCCTTCGTTCTGTCAAGAACCTGTTCCACCTCTATTTGCTCCCCGAGAGAGTGCCGCTGGTAACTTGCAAAAGCCAGCAGCACTTCAACACTTTTGCAGGCAGCTTTCATGAAATGTGAGAGACATTAAGACCGACTCATTGACATCACTCTCACAGCAGAGAGCTAAATGGAGAGTGGCAGTCAAGTAATGAAAGCAGTCCTTGTCGCAGCACGACCGACAGCATGATGATGATGATGATGTCCGCAAGCCTTCACCCTCTCCCACATGTATCGTCTATGAAAACACACTCCCACCCCCGAATTACATCTCTTTTGTTCGTTGGTACAATCTACAAGTTGTGTGGTTGTTCAACTTACCAGGTTATGTATGACTATATGTAAGATCATTCATTGCCTGTGGCTACGTGATGCACAATATTCACAACGCATGTGAAATCTGACGGCGATGACAAAACACTATGGTTGTGGGACTGTTGCCAGAGCGTATACAAAAGCTCTGGAAATGACTATCTTTCAAATGAATGTATGTCAGTCAAATTTGGGGATATTTTGAACATTCCAAAAGTATATCGCTTGTGGATCATTGGAGCTTCCAAGAAAAAGGAAATTGTTATGTTTGGACCCTTTTGACAATTTTAGGAGGGTACCAAACTAGTCAGTCACTATTAATACAGAGTATTCACAATGCATGCGACATCTGATGGTGACTATGAACACTACGGTTGTGGGACCATTGCTTCACTGCATGCGTGTGAATATTGTGTATTGCATGTAATTGTAAGCATTGAACGACTTATGGGAGCAAACCATTTAAAAAGCTTTCGATCTCAGGGGTACGAGTATAGCTTGGTTGGTTCATTGGTTGTTTTATCTCCTGGCAACATCGAAGGTCATATCAGGACACATACCGACTTCTGACAGTGCGCACTCATGGCGACTTTAAAGTGCTGCCCCACTGGGAGACCAGACCGGCAGCACCATGACCTGATATCCTACTCAGTCACATTATTCTGACACCGAGCAAACCAGGGGTTAGGCTGTGATTGGGGTCGGATGGGGTTGAGTGATTGTGATTGGAGTTGGATGGTGCAAATTGAGGGTGGATTGGCAGGGGTGGGGGTTGGGTATTGGGGTGGATGTAGGGATGGGTGGCAACGAGGCTTAGTGAACGTTGTCGCAGCAAGAAACACAACAAACCGGAAATGGAAGCTAAATATGGTGTGTTTGTGGAGGCAGTCTGGGGCGGTGAGTAGTGCAGGCCGAGTGGGATGTGTACCGGGTACCAGCGGAATGGAATGATAACAGAAGGAAGGGGGTGGAAGGATGGGTGGGGGAGGAAGGGTGGAGGGGATGAGGAGGATAGGGATGAGGAGGAAGAGGGGAGGAGGGGGAGAGGAAGGATGTAATGAACATGTGGGAGGAGGAGGAGAGGGGGGAGGAGAGGGGGCGGTGGGGGAGAGGGGGAGGGAGGAGGAGGAAGGGGAGGAGGAGGAGGGGAAGGAGGAGCAGGGGGAGGAGAGGTGGGAGAGGGAGAGGAGGAGGAGAAGGAGGAACGGGAGGAGGAGGGGGAGGATAGGGGGAGAGGGGGAGGAGGAAGGGGAGGGGAGGAGGAAGGGGAGGAGGAGGGGGAGGAGGAGGGGAAGGAGGAGGGAGGGGGAAGAAAAGTGGGACCTGCAAGGGCAGGGAGAGTAGGAGGTAGAGGAGGTTGGAAGGGATAGGGTTGGATAGGAGGGAGTAAGATTAGGGAGAATGAGAGGGGGAAGAAGAGGGGGAGTAGAGGAGGTGAGTGAGGGTACCGTTGGGAAGGAGGAGGGGACAAATGTGGGAAAAAGAGGAAGAAGGTAGAGGGTTGGAGGAGTGAATGGAAGGAAATGAGAGGAAGTAAAGGCAAGGGCGAGGAGGAGAGAAAAGGATGTAGGAAGAAGAGAGGGCATGGGGAAGAGAGGGGTCGGGGAGGAGAAGTGGGAGAAAGAAAGGTGGGGAGAGGGAGGGGAGAGGGAGAGAAGGAGGAAAGATGGGGGGATGGGGTGGAAGGGGTAGGAGTGGTGAAGGGGAGGAAGGGGAGGCGAGGAATGGGAGGCAGTGGGGAAGGGAATTGGAAGGGAGGAGTTGTCGGCAGAGGGGAATGGGGGGAAGAGTGAGAGGAGGAGAGGGGTTCGGGGGTCGCAGAAGAGTGTGGGGGATGAGGGAGTGAGAGGGGGGAGAGTTGGCAGGTTGTAGAGGCAGATAGATAGGTGAGTATCCAGCTTATCAGGTCAGTCATGTGTTTGGCAGCTCCTGCTGGGCCCGTCGCACCAACACGTCGCCTAGTGCTAGAGGAAGTATTGCTAAGAACACACCAAATTTGCTCTATATGTGGGGGTTTGTTTGCAAATATGAACACTGCGTGAATATGAATAAGGCGATCAGTTAGACCTTTGATAATAGCATGCATAATGTTGCTGAATGCTATTTTTGTTGCGTTATGATTATTACTTTGTGTGTTGTTTGTATTTGCAATTATGATGGGGTGGCCTTTGTTTCTGTGGGGATAACATGTGATTAAAAGCATAAAACATTTGAAAAATAAAAAAGCATTAATTAAGTAATACAAGAGCTTGATAGTGGTATTAATAACATGATTTCCTGTTGTATGAGTACATGCATATATATCTATATATATATATATATATAAATGTATATATATAGGAAGTCCAAATAATGTTACTGGGTGGAATACCGAGTAATGTTGCCGGAAACTCAGTATCCCATTGCGACAGCACTATAAAGTTTACATGAATCCACACTGTCGCAAGTTGGCATCCCTCAATGAAATGAACTTATATGTTGGTAGGACATAGAACCCCTGTACTAAACTAACAGATTGTTGCATTATTGCAAGTCGTTAGTCGTTCTAAATCGACCTTGGATGTTGTTAGTGTGTAATGCCCCATTAAACAGACAAACAATCCTCAAAAAAGCCATCCATCTTCTTTCGGTGCCAGCTTCCACAATTCTCACATCCTGCTTCTTGGTTAAAGTTGCATCGTCCGATGGTTTTGAATTTCTGTATTCTTTCTGAGATAAATATATTAGATCGATCACTAGGATCCACTTTACATTAGTTCAAAGTTACTTTTATTTTAAATGGTAAACGTTTTAGATATTTTGAGTGCAAACCTGGAAAATTAGTTTTGGCAAGCTTGGCAAAAACTCTGACACCATAGACTTCTGCAGTAACAGGTTCACTATTGCCTTCTACGCAGAAACAAATGCTTAATAAGTGCATCAGTATCTAAGTTCGATTTGTAAAATCAAATCTAGATATTTGGTTTGGTCTTGAAATTTTTTTATTTCACCGGACTATGCAGCTTTAAGCTACTATATTCAAAGTACATACCAACAAGACTCCACAGTCCTGCTTTTTTTTTTTCTTTTTTTTTTATTGAGGCTGTATTTATACTGTCCATAGCATATAAGCCTGGGTATTCAGGCTTGTTTTCAATGCTGGCCAGCTGTAGTGTTGGTGTTGTCTTATCACACAGTAGCTGCTGATAAGGTATTTGATTGCCTGTATTTCAGTAGCAGATAGATAGTTGGTTGGTCTGGTTAGTACTATAGTAGTCTATGTTAATTTTTTTGGATTTTCTTGGCATATATGTGCTTTATTTTTTCTACTCTTATTTCTAGACTAGCCTACTCCTATTTACATATCATAGGCTTGTACGCAGCTGTGAGGTGTGTTATCTGGGTGCTTTTGGTATGGTTACCTTCCATTGGGCGTCTCGCTGGTGGGCCGTGACATGTAACACCTGCCCCTTTGCGGTGCAGCTTAGTTGGGGGTTCCTAGCCTTATTTTGCACAGATATTTTTTGTATGTTTTTAGGTCAGGAATTTGTTGTTCCTTTACTGTTTGGGCATTCCACACCTTGGCAGCCATTTCTAGCGTGCTTCTCTCGTGAGCTTTTATTTGGCTTCTGGTCTGCTTCAGTAGTGGCGCATTATTTGCTCTAGTTGCCCTTTGTGGTTTTGTTAGGAGTTTATTGTCTTGACTATAGCTGTATGCTAATGTTTTCAGATGAATTATTCTCCTATTTTCTAGCAATTTTACTTTGGTTCTTTTGTGTATGTCATAGGTGGGGTGCAGCTTGTCTACTCTGAGGCAGATTTCCAGGGCTCTGTTCTGTAGTGTTTGCAGTTTTTTTAGAAGGAGAGTAAGGCAGCAAGCACCAACAACAAGAACAAAAATAGTCAAAGAAAGGGTAAAGAAAAGGTCTACCACTAAGGCTAACTCCGACAGAGCGAACTCTTTCAAAGTGGCCCACTTACTGATGTCATTTCAAAGGGATTTCCTAATCGATTTGAGATGGTGCTAGCCTCACAGCTTTAGTCACAAAGTTGGGCGGCTTTTCGCTATGCCAAGGAAACCCCGCACCACAACACACCACATTCGGCAGAGGACACGACGCGGTGGCCGAATCGGTAAGAGCGCAGGTTTCCCGCGCGGAAGGTCTGGAGTTGGAACCCTGCCCGATTCAAACCAATAACTTACTAAATTGATACGTGCCACTACCTAGCCAGGTGCTTGGCATTATTAGGATAGGGCAAGGACTGGTTGGTTCACTGTCAGGACAATATGGCTATAATGGATAATGACCTCCCTCCTGGTCCTCACCCTCCTACACTCTCTTGCATCCTCCCCTCTTTTCCCAATCTCGCTCCCATCCTCCCTTCCTCCTCTCCTACTATTCCTCCTCTCCGTCCTCCTCTCCCCTCCCCGTTCCTTCTCCATCTGCCCCCTTGTTCCCTCCCGCCCTCCTCCTCCCTCCCACCCTCTCCCTCCTGCCCACTCATACACCCTCCTCTCCCCTCCCCCTTCTTCCTCCATCTTCCCTCTCCTCGCTCCCTCCCCCCCCGCCTCCCTCCCTCCTCCTCCCTCCTCCTCATCCCTCCCACCCCCCAATTTCCTCTCCCAGTGAGGCCTATTCATCTGATTGAAAAGGCGGTTTGGGGCTCAATCCCTGAGGGTTTCTTTGAGCTGTGCAATAGATTGAGCAACCACAGCCAATATTGTATTGATTTAACCACACCAACTTTTGGTAGTATATAATATATGTATATATATATATATATATATATGAACAGTTGGCCGCCGGTAAACAGAATAACAAGAGATTGGAGTGGTTGAGAAGAGTATATATTCTCTGGTGGGAATATGGTAATTGCCCAAAATCTGACCATCCGAGCAGGTCTGGATGCGGTAGTGACCAGACGCAGCTGGTATCAGGGTGGCCAGGAGCCGCTCACAGGTGGTGCCATAGTGGCAGAAGCACAAACTAACTCCTATGACAGTAGGATAGTAGGTCATAACTAATATATAGAAGAGAACTGATAAGTGGTAGTGTCCTTGCTTATAGACCCATAATAAATTATAGAACACTTATATAAGATTTATATATACATATATAAGTGGAGGCTTCCCGTATCATATGCTATATGTATATATATATATATATCATTTATATAATATACATATGTGATGTATAAGCATTATGCAAGTATAAAGTCGCGTAAGGGAGTTATTATTACTATTATATTTGTTAGCACGATTCATTGTAGCATTTGGTGTGGAGTACCCCCTCCCACGTGACCATAGGCGCCACCACCGCTAGCTTTCCTAATTATGGACGCTGCCATTCGCGCCCGGGAATATATATATATATTAGCAGACTTCCAGTGTGGAAGGTTGGGAGATCGAATCCTAGCCGAGTCAAACCAATGACTTATGAAATTGATACTTGTCGTTACCTAGCCTGGTGCTCAGCATTAATAGGATACCACAAAGACTGCTTAGCACAGTACCAGGATAATGTGACTGAGTGGGATATCGGGTCATAGTGCCGGTGGCCTGGTCTCCTTGTGGAGCAGCAGTATAAAGTGCGCAATGTCACAAGTATCAATATTTAAGACATCTCCCGACCAGCCACTGCAGGGACAAATAGTTTTGCGCCTGTCTTGACATGTTCTTCCCAATGTGAAACCTCTATTTGCTCCCTGAGAGAGTGCCGCTGGTAACTTGCAAAAGCCAGCAGCACTTCAACACTTTTGCAGGCAGCTTTCATGAAATGACTGACTCATGGACACAACTCTCACAGCAGAGAGCTAAATGGAGAGCGGCAGTCAAGTAATGAAAGCAGTCTTTGTCGCATCGCGACCGACAGCATGATGATGATGATGATGATGTTTGAGTGTCCACCTGTGAAGGTGTGGGTCATCCTGTCGATCCACAACTGGTTCATCAAAGGATGTGCTATGTCCTGTCCTGTCTGTGGGAAAGTGCATATAAAAGACCCCTTGCTGCTTATCGGAAAGAGTAGCTGATGTGGCGGCAGTGGGTTTCCACCACAGAAAT
The DNA here is from genome assembly GCA_030323885.1 of Branchipolynoe longqiensis. Taxonomy (NCBI): domain Eukaryota; kingdom Metazoa; phylum Annelida; class Polychaeta; order Phyllodocida; family Polynoidae; genus Branchipolynoe; species Branchipolynoe longqiensis. The sequence continues at coordinate 87,219,754 of CM059195.1, read as the reverse complement.
ATGTCAGAATGACCATATGTTTGAGATCCAATAGCCGATAATAAAAATCATTAAATAAAACAAACTTCCCTATTTTGTTGTTGGTTTGATCAACCAAAACGGGAGATGGACGCTGAACTCATTCGGCCATCCCGTCTGGTGCAATACCTGGTGGTCTGCCCACTTTTTCATGAAATCACTGTAGAGTATCTCAAATCAACATCCGTCCCGATATGACCTCAGATATTGCTAGGACGTCAAACCCCAATCACTCACAGCAGCCTCAGGAGCGGAAAAATGCTAGCGGAACGCGTGCTGCCTCTCTCTAGCCCGACGCGCCCCCTGGCGACGTGTCTTGGTACTGGCAATTAAGCTTCCTTTCAGAGCCACTAGGCGGCGCGTCGATCCCATGTCAATTGGTTTCTAACAACCCCCGTCCCCCTGGTGACCCCCGGGAGACCCCTGCGGGGTCAGAGATGAGCAGGTGACGTGGATGCCAACCTTATATGGATGCTTCCACTGCCCCCCAGGTGGGACGGCCGAATGAGTTGAGCGTCTGTCTCCCCTTTGTGTAGATCGCGGGATTCAAAGCCACGGGTTGGTTTAAACCCTGGTCGAGTCAAACCAATGACTTATGAAATCGATACTTGTCGCTTCCTAGAAGCATTATTAGGCATTATTAGGATACGGCAAGGACTGGTTGGCTCAGTGTCAGGATAATGTGACTGAGTGGGATACCAGATCATGATGCTGGTGGCCTGATTTCACAGTGGGGCAGCACTATAAAGTCACCATGAGTGTGCACTGTCCGAAGTCGGTATGCATCCTGACAGGACTTTAGACTTCCGCAAGGATGTAAAACTCCAACAAAACAACAAACAAACATTTGATGGGTGAGCACCAACTTTGTTATCTCGGAAGCGACTTATTGACAGGAGATTCACAAGAAGCGCTACTGCGAAATTGCAGTCCGGATCGGGCCGTCCTTGACCTTGGCGTGCGCTTCTTTGAAATGATCCCCAGACCGGAAGTTTCGAGCATAGAAACGGAAGTAGCAGCAAAATGAGACATAGCTCGTGTAGTGACCAGAAACGTCACAGGTGTCGCTATGAGTGCGCACTGTCACAAGTTGGCATCCGTCCTGATATGACCTTATATATTGGCATGACGTCAAACTCCAACAGCCAACCATTAATAGTATACGATATGTGATGTTATATATAAATGTATATTATTATACATAACGTAAATGCTAATAGAATGTAGCTTAAGGTTAGGTGTTTTACGTCCTGGCAACATCTAAGGCCATATCAGGACGGGATCATTTAACTTTAAGGTGACTTTGATGGAGAGTTTTGGAGCCTTGTTCACTGGGGTGTGAGTGTGAGTGTGAGTGTGAGGGTGAGTGTGAGGGTGAGTGTGAGGGTGAGGGTGAGGGTGAGGGTGTGTGTGAGTGTGAGGGTGAGTGTGAGTGTGAGTGTGAGGGTGAGTGTGAGGGTGAGTGTGAGGGTGAGTGTGAGGGTGAGGGTGAGGGTGAGTATGAGGGTGAGTGTGAGGGTGAGGGTGATTGTTAGTGTGAGTGTGAGGGTGAGGGTGAGGGTGAGGGTGATTGTGAGGGTGTGGTTGAGGGTGAGGGTGAGGGTGAGTGTGAGTGTGAGGGTGAGTGTGAGGGTGAGGGTGAGTGTGAATGTGAGGGTGAGTGTGAGGGTGAGGGTGATTGTTAGTGTGAGTGTGAGGGTGAGGGTGAGGGTGTGTGTGAGGGTGAGGGTGTAAGTGAGGGTGAGGGTGAGGGTGAGGGTGAGTGTGAGGGTGAGGGTGAGTGTGAGGGTGAGGGTTAGGGTGACTGTGAGTGTGAGGGTGAGGGTGAGTGTGAGTGTGAGGGTGAGGGTGAGTGTGAGGGTGAGGGTGAGTGTGAGGGTGAGTGTGTGTGTGAGTGTGAGTGTGAGTGTGAGGATGAGGGTGAGTGAGGGTGTGACTGTGAGGGTGAGGGTGAGGGTGAGGGTGAGGGTGACGGTGAGTGAGGTGTAGGGAGGGGGTGTAGTATGTGTGTGGGTCGGTGTGTGTAGGTGGGTGGGTGGTGACTTGTGTGTGTGTGGAGGGTGGTGTGTGGATGGGTGGGGGGATGTGTGTGTAGGTGTGCTGGTGGTGCGTTGTTGTGTGTGTATGGAGGGTTGGGTGTGGATGCGTGGGTAGGTGTGTGTAGGTGTGCTGGTGGTGCATTGTTGTGTGTGTGGAGGATTGTGTGTGGATGGGTGGGTAGGTGTGTGTGGGGGTGTAGGTGGGTGGTGCCTTGTTGTGTGTGTGTGGAGGGTGTTGTGTGGATGGGTGGGTGGGTGTATGTAGGTGTGTGAGTGATCCGTTGTGTGTGTTGAGTGTGGTGTGTGGATGCGTGTGTAGGTGTGTGTAGGTGTGCTGGTGGTGCGTTGTTGTGTGTGTTTGGAGGGTTGGGTGTGGATGGGTGGGTAGGTGTGTGTGGTGGGTGTAGGTGGGTGGGTGGGTGGGTGGTGCGTTGTTGTGTGTGTGGAGGGTGTTGTGTGTGTTTGGAGGGTTGGGTGTGGATGGGTGGGTGGATGTGTGTGTAGGTGTGTGAGTGGTGCGTTGTTGTGTGTGTGGAGGATTGTGGGTGGATGGGTGGGTAGGTGTGTGTGGGGGTGTAGGTGGGTGGTGCCTGGTAGATGGGTGGTGCCTTGTGTGTGTGTGGAAGGTGGGGTGTGGATGGGTGGATAGATGTGTGTGGGGGTGGGTGGTGCGTTGTTGTGTGTTTGTGTGGAGGGTGGGGTGTTTTGGAGGGTGGTGTGTGGATGGATGGGTAGTGTGTGTGGTGGGGGTGGGTGGTGCGTTGTTGTGTGTTTGTGTGGAGGGTGGGGTGTTTTGGAGGGTGGTGTGTGGATGGATGGGTAGATGTGTGTGTGTGGGTGGGTGGTGCGTTGTTGTGTGTGTGTGTGGAGGGTGGGGTGTTTTTGGGGGTGGTGTGTGGGTGGATGGGTAGATGTGTGTAGGTGGATGGGTGGTGCGTTGTTGTGTGTGTGCAAGGTGGTGTGTGGATCGGTGGATAAGTGTGTGCTTAGGGTGGGTGGGTGGTCCATTGTTGTGTGTGTGCGGAGGGTGGGGTGTTTTTGGAGGGTGGTGTGTGGAGGGATGGGTAGATGTGTGTAGGTGAGTGTGTGGTGCGTTGTTGTGTGTGTGTGGAAGGTGGTATATGGATGGGTGGGTAAATGTGTGTTTAGGGTGGGTGGGTGGTGCATTGTTGTGTGTGTGTGGAAGGTGGTCTGTGGATGGGTGGGTAAGTGTGTGTTTAGGGTGGGTGGGTGGTGCATTGTTGTGCGTGTGGGAGGGTGGGGTGTTGATGGGTGGGTAGGTGTGTGTGGGTATGTGTAGGAGGGTGGTGTGTTGTGTGTGTGTGTAGAAGGTGCGGTGTGGATGGGTGGGTCGTTGTGTGTAGGTGAGTGGGTGTCGCATTGTTGTGTGTGTGGAGGGTGGGGTGTGGATGGGTGGGTATATTTGTATGTGTGGGTGTGTGTGTAGGTGGGTGGGTGGTGTGTTGTTGTGTGTGTGTGTGTGGAGGGTGAGATGTGGATGGGTGGGCAGGTGTGTGTGGGGGAGGGGGGATGTTGGGTGGATGGGTGGGTTGTGCATTGGTGTGCATGTATGGGTGTGGGGAGGTTGGTGTCGGTGTGAGTGTGGTGCGTTGTGTTTGTGTGTGGAGGGTAGGGTGAGATTGGGTGGGTAGGTGCGTATGTGTGGGTGTGGGGAGGTTGGGTTGATGGGTGGACTGTGCATTGGTGTGTGTATGGGTTGGGGATTGGGGTGGGTTGGTGTGTGTGTGGTGCATTGTGGTGTGTGTGTGTGTATGTGTGGAGGGGCAGGTTAATTCGCGCCCGCTGATTGGTGGAGCCGATTACAGCAGATGAGCGCCGACTGCTGTGATTAATGAACCCTTCATTAAACTGCAAACTTCGCAGCTTTTCCAGCGTTAAGGACCACGTGACGATTCAAAAGAAGGCGTTCAGCCGCGGCCTCTTAGATTGGTGTTTGGAGTTTTACGTCCTTGCACCAGCTAAGGTCATATCAGATAGACGATGTATCAGTGGAGGAAGACCAGTGCTCTGTTGCTAATAAGAGATTTTATTCAATGAATAAAATACATTTTGTATCTCCAGCGTACTTAACATATATGCCATACTTCTAGCGATGAAGTAACGTACATAACATTGGTCAGCATACCGTGAGGGTATGCAAGCGTTTTGCGAAAGTTTCTCGAACGTTTTGCAAGGCACATGAATTCTCTCATACACTAGCAATAGGTCAGAGATACGTTCTGCATACGTTATGTACGTTGTGTGTACGCTGTGTCTACGCTCATTTTTATCCCCTGATCCTGAAAAGTTCGACAAATGCTGACATACTGGCAAATTGTTGTACGTTGGGCACGCGCTGACGCCGTACGTCGTAGTGTGCCACGCCCTTATGATGGCCTTGACGTTCGAAGAGAATGTGGGGATGAGCGTTTCTCATTAATTTCAACACCGGTAGAAAGTATGTGTGTAGGGTGAAGGTTAAGGTGAGTCGGAGGGTGAGGGTGAGGGTGAGTTCGAGTGTGAGGGTGAGTGTGAGGGTGAAGGTGAGGGTGAGGGTGAGTGTGTGTGTGAGTGTGAGGGTGAGTGTGAGTGTGAGGGTGAGGGTGAGGGTGAGTGTGAGTGTGAGGGTGAGTGTGAGGGTGAGTGTGAGTGTGAGGGTGAGGGTGAATGTGAGTGTGAGTGTGAGGGTGAGTGTGATGGTGAGTGTGAGGGTGAGTGTGAGGGTGAGTGTGAGGGTGAGTGTGAGTGTGAGGGTGAGTGTGAGGGTGAGTGTGAGTGTGAGGGTGAGGGTGAGGGTGAGTGTGAGTGTGAGGGTGAGTGTGAGGGTGAGTGTGAGTGTGAGGGTGAGGGTGAATGTGAGTGTGAGTGTGAGGGTGAGTGTGATGGTGAGTGTGAGGGTGAGTGTGAGTGTGAGGGTGAGGGTGAGTGTGAGTGTGAGGGTGAGTGTGAGGGTGAGTGTGAGTGTGATGGTGAGGGTGAATGTGAGGGTGAGTGTGAGGGTGAGTGTGAGTGTGAGGGTGAATGTGAGTGTGAGTGTGAGGGTGAGTGTGATGGTGAGTGTGATGGTGAGTGTGAGGGTGAGTGTGAGTGTGAGTGTGAGGGTGGGTGTGCGGGTGAGTGTGAGTGCGAGTGAGAGTGTGAGTGTGACGGTGAGTGTGAGGGTGAGTGTGAGGGTGAGGGTAAGTGTGACTGTGAGTGTGAGGGTGAGTGAGAGTGTGAGGGTAAGGGTGAGTGTGAGTGTGAGTGTGAGGGTAAGGGTGAGTGTGAGGGTGCGTGTGAGGGTGAGTGTGAGGGTGAGTATTTGTGTGAGTGTGAGGGTGAGTGTGAGTGTGAGGGTGAGGGTGAGTGTGAGTGTGAGGGTGAGTGTGAGTGTGAGTGTGAGTGTGAGGGTGAGTGTGAGGGTAAGGGTGAGGGTGAGGGTGGCCTAGGATGAGTGTGAGTAAGGGTGAGCGTGAGGGTGAGTGAGTGTGAGGGTGAGTGTGGGTGTGAGGTGAGGGTGAGTGTGAGTGAGTGTGACGGTGAGGGTTGGTGATGGGGTGGCTCTCTGCTTAAAGGCTACTGCATTGTTTATGTAATAGAGGATTTCCATCACCAAACAACCCACCCTCTGACCTCAGTGGAACAACTGGTTGTGTGGGTATCAGCGCATTGTGCACCCATATTATTTGGATAAGGACTTATAGATGATTTCCATCACCAACATTTCCTCTGACGTCATTAGAATAACTGGTTTTGTAGGTATGGTAGGCCCTGCGCAGCAAACACTCACACACACACTCACACACACACACACATCATCAGTAAAAGCAAAGTATGGGAGTGCTAATATATCATAAATGAGTGGTACTTAGCCTGTGAGAGCTTCATAGTTTACCACTGTCACCACACGGGATGGCCGAATGAGTTACAGCGTCCGTCTGTTGGTAGATCATGGGATCGTGGGGTCGAACCCTGGTCGAGTCAAATCAGTGACATAAAATTTGACACTTGTCGTTTCCTAGCCAGGTGCTCAGCATTAGTAGGATATGGCAAGGACTGGTTGGCTTAGTGTCAGGATAATGTGACTGAGTGGGAAATCATGTCATGGTGCTGATGGCCTGGTATCGGCTTCTTCCTCCACCTCTTTCCTCTATAAAGTGCGTGAGTCTCAAGGGTTAGCCATACCGGAAATCCTTTATTCCCGATGAATGCGATTATCATAAACATACCCGATACAACAGAAAAGGTATTACAGTTGCGTTCTCTGTGGCGGAGTGGTAAGAGTGTCTGACTTTTTTTGAGGTCGGACTCCTAATCTGGAGGTTGGTGGTTCGATTCCCCATACCCCCACCTCTGTCAATTTGTATTTCCACCAGTGTGTATAACTTACAGTGCCATCAAAGGCCAGGCGCTCTAATATCATGTCTATGTGGTGTGGGAGGTTGAAAATCCATTGGGTCGGTAAAAGTGTAGACTCGGGCTTTCTATCAACAAACTGTCTAATGGTGAAAACAAGTCTATTCAGACTTATCCGTGATAGGAAGTATAAATTTTCAACAACAAAATGTTCAACCAGAACCTGCCCTCTGGTGCCAGTGGCAAGAACTAATGATGTGTGTAGCAAGTCACTGTGCAGATTGCTCCGCGGAAAAGGTGTTATGAAAGATTTCCACTGCTAACCTTCCCTCTGGTGGCAGTGGTAGGAACTAATGTTGTAGATAGCAAGTGGTTCACTTTGACTTTAAAAGTATCGCTAGACACAAAGTTGATTGTGTGCTTTTACATTCTCTGTAAAAGCAACGATGTGATCATAATATGACAGAATAAGATCTGAACAATTCTCGCCGTGATTCTGGCCTTTGCTGCTGACATGGCGTTAAGCAATCACCACTAACTAACTCTTACTACCCATGGAAAATGTATATTTGTATCTTATACAAAGGTATTCACCAAATTAATGTAATGAAGTGGATGATGTTATTATTTCGCTGCGACCTCTAACAGCAGACATTGACCTACTTCTCCCATCTTGTCCCTTTCATAGTGACCTCAAACAGCAGATATTGACCTACTTCTCCCCATCTCGTCCCTTTCATATTGACCTCAAACAGCAGATATTGACCTACTTCTCCCATCTTGTCCCTTTCATAGTGACCTCAAACAGCAGACATTGACCTTCTTCTCCCGTCTTGTCCCTTTCATAGTGACCTCAAACAGCAGACAATGACCTACTTCTCCCTATCTCGTCCCTTTCATAGTGACCTCAAACAGCAGATATTGACCTACTTCTCCCATCTCGTCCCTTTCATAGTGACCTCAAACAGCAGACATTGACCTACTTCTCCTATCTTGTCCCTTTCATACTGACCTCAAACAGCAGACATTGACCTACTTCTCCCTATCTCGTCCCTGTCATAGTGACCTCAAACAGCAGACAATGACCTACTTCTCCCCATCTCGTCCCTTTCATAGTGACCTCAAACAGCAGATATTGACCTACTTCTCCCATCTCATCCCTTTCATAGTGACCTCAAACAGCAGACATTGACCTACTTCTCCCATATCATCCCTTTCATAGTGACCTCAAACAGCAGATATTGACCTACTTCTCCCATCTTGGCCCTTTCATAGTGACCTCAAACAGCATATATTGACCTACTTCTCCCATCTCGGCCCTTTCATAGTGACCTCAAACAGAAGATATTGACCTAATTCTCCCATCTCGGCCCTTCCATAGTGACCTCAAACAGAAGATAGTGACCTACTTCTCCCATCTCGTCCCTTTCATAATGACCTTAAACAATAGACATTGCCCTAATTCTCCCATCCCGTCCCTATGAGAGTGACCTCAAACAGTAGGCAACTGACCTACTTCTCCCATCTCATCCCTTTGAGAGTGACCTCAAACAGCAGGCACCTGACCTACTTCTCCCATCTCGTCCCTTTGAGAGTGACCTCAAACAGCAGGCAACTGACCTAATTCTCTCATCTCATCCCTTTCAGAGTGACCTCAGGCGGCAGGAGACGGAGTTCTACGCGTGGATCTTTGGAGCCACCATGTTAACGTTGGGTTCCCTAACGACGCTCACCTCCTGCTTCGTCTTCTGCTTCTGTAGCGAAAAATGGCGCAAGCGTCGACAGACGAAGCGCTACGACAAGTCAGGACAGTACCAGCGCGTCGACTCAGTGTCCTCCATGGTTGACTCCCACCATGAGCTTCAGGACCACCAGGAACAGTTGGACAGTGTGACAATCATCTGACCTGAGGCGTCGTCACTTCGTCCCGGAAGTGAGCAAATGGAGTTGTTTACGTCCAATATCCGCTGGTAGCGGTTGTTGTTGCTGTTATTATAGGCATCATCATCGTTGTTGTTGACAGTGTCCGTGTCAATAAGTGTTGACAGCATAGGTTCACAGCGGGAGGTTTGGTTCGCCACTCCGATGCATAGAGGTCATTGTAGAAAGGATGGTTTTGCATTTCCGTGTCATCAGGCAGAGCAGCGCAACCAAATGTGTAGTCGTCGAGGCGTGGGTTGCATGCAACGGGCATTGATAGTACTGTCAGCAGTGTAAGACGATAGGTAGTTGGCAGATTGGTTCATTCTTCAATCTGTCAGCTACACCCATGGTGGCACGGCTTTATTGTGACGCCCAGATATACAGAATGACTGAATATCAACACTCTGGTTATTTGTATTGACAGTGTCAGTGACATGAGTATTGACAATGATCCACAAGATGGTTCAATGCTGTATTTCATAATTGCATGGTGGTGCCACGTCGTCATAACAGACGAACATACAGAATGACTGAATATTGACCTGCTGGTTGTTGACATTGACAGTGTCAGTGACATCAACATTGACAGTGATCCACAGATTGGTTCAATGCTATGCTTTGTAAATCCAGGGTGGCGCTGCTTTGTTGTGACAGACACGCACATATAATGACTGAATATTGACATTCTGATTGTTGGTATTGACAGTGTTGGTGACATCAGCGTTGGTGATGATCTGTAGGTTGGTTCATAAAGCCACAGCGCGGCTGTTTTGTGATGACAGACACTTACACAATGACTGAATATTGACATTCTGGTTGTTGGTATTGACAGTGTTGGTGACATCAGCGTTTGTGATGATCTGTAGGTTGGTTCATAAAGCCATAGCGCGGCTGTTTTGTGATGACAGACACTTACACCATGACTGAATATTGACACTTTCGCTGATGCTATCGCCAATGTTGACAATAATCTGCAGGTTGATTCATAAACCCACAGCGCAGCTGTTTTGTTATGACAAACATACAAAACAACTGACAGACAAGTCTGGGTACTGGTATTGACAGTCTCAGTGACAGCAGTCGTCTACACTTTGTTTCAATGCAACGCTATGTAAATCCATAATGGAGGGTGCTTTGCAGTGACACATGCAGAATTGACAGTGTTAGTGACATTGGCGTTGACAGTGGTCAGCAGTTCGCTTTCAACGCTGTGCTGCCTAGCTTGATAGTCAATGACAGTAGTTATGGTCATGACATCTGCAGAAACAAAAAAACAGTGACATCTGGTGATTCTTCATTGTTGACAGTCTTAGCACAGGCAATGATCAGCAGATTGGTAAAATCTGCCCAAATCCATGACGGCGGTCTATGTTTAACCATGTCACATACAAAAAAGTGAATATTGAAACTTTGATTATTGGGTTCTGACACTGTCCCTGACAATAACCGTAGTGACAGCAGTAAGAAGATTGGTTCATTGCACCATCGCAGCGATCCATAATTGACAGCATGTCACCTGGGTAACCTGCAGAAAACTAGCAGTAATCCTTGTTGACAACTTGACAGTGTCAGTAGCATAATTGCTGGTAATGTGTCGGCAGGTTGATTAGCTGCTCTGTCACCTTCATCCATGAAAGCAGTGGCTGTCACAACGCTGCATTTGTTTCAAGCGCTGTCAGCGTCACAAGCCGACAATTTGCTTGTCCAATCGTACTCACAAGCCCAGCGATGATCTAAGGTTGTACTGTCATTAGCACAAGATTTGATGACTGTCAATACCAACCAGTGATGTGCACAGACTTTCAGAATGGAAGGGGCTCAGTTGAAAAAAAAGGAGCACTCCCCAAACATTTTTTTAAAGTGAAATCCTGTTTGACTAACACCCCTCCCCCCTCCCCCTGTGTATGTCCCTGATGCTAATTGACAGCACCGCCCCTCTCCTCCCCGGTCCCCTTCAACCAATAAAGATATTGACTTGAGAGTTTTGTAAGATTAAGAAGGCTGCGGCCGGAATTAAGTGCATTGCCATGGCAACATGCACCGCATTGTTTCAGCCAATCAGCGAGCGCTCTGAGTTATCTCCCCGGAATCAGAACGAGGCAGCGGAGAACAGGATGGAGAGGTTGATGGCTGGTTGATTGGTTGTTGGATTTTTATGTCCTGGAAACATCTATGGTCATATCAGGAGGGTTCCTACTTGTGACAGTGCACACTAATGGCGACTTTATAGTGCTGCCTCACTGGGAGACTGGACTTTTACATCTTGGCAACATCGAAAGTCATATCAGGACGGATATCGACTTGTGACAGCAGCACACTCATGGTGACTTTATACTGCTGCCCCACTGGGAGACCAGGCCACCAGGACCTGATATCCCACTCAGTCACATTATCCTGACACTGAGCCAACTAGTCCTCGCCCTATCCTAGCAATGCCGAGTGCCAGGCTAGGAAGCGACAAGCGTCACATTTATAAGTCATCGCTTTGACTCGAGTTAGAGTGACGGTTGGTGTGCTGTCACTGCCAACTCACTACATTACTGTAGCGGGAACTTAGGCGAACGTTGGTATTTGTTTTTGACAATTGTTTCGCGTGGTTTCATTCAGATCGACTGGTCGGCTAGTAGCCTATCGTGTGTCGTAAAAGACTGAGAACAATTATGCAAATTCGGGGTTGAACACTATAACTAAAGCTTGCGAATAATTGAACTGAATTCGTGCCCTTGATCAAGTACCTCCGCCATCTTTGAAGTTTTGAGGCGACGTCTCGATCGGTGACGTCACAGGTTCAGAGTGCAGTGGAAACCCTCCTAAAGACCAACTCTATTTAGATATATATATATATATATATGTGTGTGTGTACAGATTGTTCAAAGTAACCGTTCAAAATACACAAAGGCGTTGCAACGCAGTTCACCGCCATTTTATTTAGTATGTCTTGTTTTGTACTACATGTAGCATGTTTTGGATTCGCTTTGAAAAGAGTTTAAAAGAAAGATGATTTGGTATGGTAATTACGCATTTAGGTCGATGAATATTTAATTGCACCGATTTCTCTGCAGCCATGGTGGAAGGTGGTCGACTTAGGTGGTTTCTACTGCATCGCATTTGTTTTTTTTGTGGTTTTTTTTTTAATCGGTCACCTGAGGAGTGTCCAATTAGAATGTACACGGTTTCTTTACCTTGGTGAAGAAAGGGCCCACATCTTGGGTCATGGCCGCCATCCACCACACGACAATATGTATTGAAGTCTGGTATTTGTGAACCGGTGTCGCGGTTTCAGTTCTCCACCAGTTTCAGTTCTCCGCATCGCTTCTGCGCATGCGTCAAAATCGAACAGCATCGTCAAGGCATTGTCAATGGTCGTGAGCAATTAAACCTTGAATTATATGTTTCTCTCCTAGTCTTCTCTTCGTGTTGCGTCAATTTACAAAGTTAGTTTTAATTAACGACGCCTCAAGAGCACATTGATTTTTATCATCGGCTATTGGACGTCAAAGACAAGGTAGTCCTCCCAGATGGGGAATCGAACCCCGGCCGCGGCGATGAGAGCACCGAATCCTAACCACTAGGCCACCTGGGAATCTAGACCAGGGGGAAACGGCCATATTTGTTAAAAATAGACCTATTCCATATGATGTCAGCATAGGTATTTAGATCAGTGCACGCGCTGCTTGGTTGCAGGATCATAAGCTGTCACACTGCAAACTCAATGGCTATGAGCAATCTTCATAGAGAAAAATTGAAATATCTCTAAAACCACGCCACCTAGAAACAAATCGCTTGGTAGACATATAGAAAACATGTTTACCAAAAAGATTATATTAAATTGATATGGTTAGGATTCTGGATTTCTATTAATTTTGAATAATGTTTTGCACTGCACGTACCGGCAAACTCAAGACATTGTCAATGGTTGTGAGCAATCTTCATACAGACAAAGTGAAATATCTCTAAAACCACACCACCTAGAAACAAATCGCTTGGCACACATATAGAAAACATGTTTACCAAAAAGATTATATTAAATTGATATGGTTAGAGTTCTGGATTTCTATTAATTTTGAATAATGTTTTGCACTGCACGTACCGGCAAACTCAAGACATTGTCAATGGTCGTGAGCAATCTTCATACAGAAAAATTGAAATATCTCTAAAACCACACCACCTAGAAATAAATCACTTGGTACACCTATAGAAATCATGTTTACCGAAAAGATTATATTAAATGTATAAGGTTAGTGACACTGACACTATAGTGACAGTATGAGTGCGGCGATCGGCGACGGTTTGAATCTGGCTCGATGTTGACACATGCGCAGACGATGCTGTTCGATTTTGACGCATGCACAGAAGCGATGCGGAGAACTGAAACTGGCAGAGAACTGAAACCGCGACACCGGGTATGATTGAGTTTCAATTCATACCAACTCCCAATCAACTCCACACCAATCAATAATCGCCGATCAACGGAGTTGAAAAATGCATATTGTCGTGTAGTGTGCACCAGCCTTTAAATTGAGCAAACACAACCACAATTCATATGGTATGGCATGCACACATATTGAATTGTGTACTAGTTGATTGCTATTTCATCCAATATATCTATGATTAATATTCAGGTGGTGATATAAAATAGTACTGCATGGACAAACACGAATTGTTGAATTGGTATTGTTTGATTGATTGATTCGTTGATATTGCATTTACTCTCAACAGTTCAACATGAGAACATTTATTGGCTAATTGTTTTTGTTTGATTTTGTTTATGAAGTTTTCTTTTGCGCATAGAAACAGATATTGCCTGTTACATTATGTGTGGGAACTTATTCTATGAGACAGATAGAAAGCGAGAGTGGGAGAGCGTTAGAGAGGGAGACATAGAGAGAGATATAGAGAGAGCAGAACTCGATTTTCCCAGCTTTTAAATATCATATTTCGCTATTGTTTTAAGCAAAATGTGAAGACAAGATTGCATTTATTTAACAGTTATTTTATTTATTGGACCAGCTAACCGTTGACATTTGTCTCCCCATTTTAGTCGCCTGTCAGTTTAGTAAATATCTTTTTCCAGTCACAATTCGTTGATATTAAACATGTGTAATTCGTATATAATAGTTCCATCCCCCCCCCCCTCCATCCACATAATAACAACAGAATCACGAGTTGGTTTAGGTTGAAAACATGCTAATTTGTGTTAATTTGATTGCAAGCAGACGACATTTACTTGGAACAGACGAACAGGAAATCAAAGTTAGCTATTTGCGGATTCAGTGTCGGCTGTGAGTGTGGTGTGTGGTGGGGGGAGGATACAATACAATCATGTGTATTGACACATATCGGGTTGGCTCCTAAATGTCTTTTTTTAAATCATAAACTGAACAGAGTTTGCGTCTTAGTTTAGGAACCCGACCGACCAACTCGTACTGACAGCGACTGATTGATCGTCACATAAAATGAACCCGGTCGATATCAAGTGTGCGGTTTATTTTTTATTGATACTGCTATCCCTGTTTAACCTACTATACAGATGTTCCATGCCCCAACACATCACCCCGCCCCACCCCTATCCCAATCCCCCACCCTCCCTCCGACCCTCCCTCCCACCCTCCCTCCCACCCTCACTCCCACCCACCCACATTCCCCAAAGACTTCATTATACTCGATTTTTCGTCGCGCCTTGCAAAATATAATGGTCATCATTTTCAGTGAATTCCCAACTTTCAGTTTGTTTAAGACTTCCAAGAAATGAGTGAATATATCATGATTCATATCAACTTAATGGTGCGTTCTTGCTGATTTAAAACTGGACAGTTATTACCCAGATATCCATCGCTAAAACATAGTAATTGAATGCTTTAGAATTACGATACAGACTTGTTGATATATATATATATATATATATATATATACAGATGTTGATCCATGTATATTTATAAATATGTATGGACCAATTTAAATAGATGTATTCGCATTGTGTGTATTATGTAAAGTTTCAAAGTCCGATGAAAGAATCAATTAACAACAACTTACGAAACAATCACTGGCGACCACTTTGCGACCACTTTTCGACCAAAATGCCGACTGGTCGCCGACTGGTCGCCGACTGGTCGCCGACTGGTCGCCGACTGGTCGCCGACTGGTCATAATAAGCAGAGAATATAAGCATAAGAATAACGCTCAAACTAATGGTGCTGTCACATTACGACGCTTCGCGCCGGCACGCCACCAATGCGCAAAATTATTTATGTCGAGATACGTAAAACTTGTTGGCGTCAGCGCAACGTAATGGGTAGCGTGCGGCCGACGTTGTGAGAAAAAAAGCAAAAAAGTTTGGCGGACCATCCTGATATGACCTTAGATGTTGGTAGGATGTAAAACAACAACAAACAAACAAAGCAACAGTTTGGCGCAACATGTGGGAACGACCCTCACTTGCGCACGGCGTGTGCATAACATTCGCATAACGTTACTCCAGTGTGTCCAATGTCGCCATAATGTTGGCACCCGCGCATTGGTGCACGTCAAAAGTTTTGTGCAAGCACAAAACTTCGCCGATACCCTGACGCGCGCCGCCGACTGTCGCCTTAGATCAACGAATACCAAACGCGAGTAACGCTTCCACACGTATCCCAATGGTGGGCCAAAAAATCACATACGTCGAGGCGCCTTGGCGCGAAGCATCGTAATGTGACAGCACCTTAATACCAAAAGAACTGAGAAACTCACTAACATCGGACGATGGAACTGTAATTAAAGTTGCATAGTTAGATGGTTTTGACTTTCTGTCATTTTTCTGAGATAAATATAGTAAATGGATTGTTATCATCTCTCTTACTTTAATTTGTTATCATCTCTCTTACTTTAATTTGTTATCATCTCTCTTACTTTAATTTGTTATCATCTCTCTTACTTTAATTTGTTATCATCTCTCTTACTTTAATTTGTTATCATCTCTCTTACTTTAATTTGTTATCATCTCTCTTACTTTAATTTGTTATCATCTCTCTTACTTTAATTTGTTATCATCTCTCTTACTTTAGTTTGAAGTAGCTTTTATTTTAAATGGCTAATTTTTTATATATTTGAAGTGCAAACACATCAAATTAGTTTGGGCAAAAACACAAAAACTCCTACGCCATATGCTTCAGCGGCAACAGGTTCAATTGAATTGCATCGGTATTCTCTTCTATTTGACAACAAATGCTTTATAAGTGAATCCGTATCTAAGCTACATATGTATAATCCATTCTAGATAATTGTTTTGGTTTTGAAAATTTGACGCTTCATCGGACTATGCAGCTTTAATATATTTTAATGTATGGAACTTAATTTGTGAAGTTTTGTAAACTTTACAATTAAAGGGCGACCACGCCTATTTGCTTCTTATTAATCACGATGTGCATCATTAACCATCCTCTTCCATCATCATATATTATAAAATATAAACAAAATTAATAATAAATGTCTCACGAATTTCTAATGAGACGAGCCACCTTCTACCTGCCCCCTTTAGCATAAAAGAAACTTGCTTTAATCAGAAAAATAAATATGTGCTTTTTTTGTTTACTTGTTTGTATACACCCACACGAGAATTTATTTTTAGAGAATCACCTCTCGTGATTAAAGAAGAAAACTATAAATATAAATATAGATTGGGGGGAAATAAGAACAAATAAGAACAAGAAATGCTTTGTAGTACATTGGACGATGTTTGAAGATAATATCAAATCAACAGAATCTAGTGAGATTATGTACAGATAATATATATTTATGAGACTGTCTCAAAAGGTGCTAAGCAATATGGGACAACGCATTGTCCATAGTAACAATCAACACACTATCTACTTATGCATTTGCTCAGGATAATCTGATTTGTTTTTTACATGGTGTTTCATAATCCCATTAGAATAGAATTGATTTGAAGCAAATGTCCTTGTGTTTTCAGTGTAACCGTTTCTGTGCTGTTTTGTGTCAATCGTTACTATGGACAAAAAAACAAAGAGCTAGCACCTTTTGAGACAGGCTGATATGTCATGTAAATACAGAACCAATTGATAGATGTGCTCATTTTGTTTTAAATGTTATATCTTTCAAAACCACGTGCTAGATGATTCTTTTTCAATCATCGCAATGTTTTGTATAATAGCCTAATAATGCACCACATTTGACAGATTACTTTCGCATCTTAAGCTCAGAAGGCATGAATGGTTGTAGGTGCAAAGGGAGTATAAAGTACACGTTCTATAGCGAAGGATAGCGCTGAGAACGGGGGACACCCCCCTTCCACTGTGTGAACTGTAGCTGTGACCCGGCACACTGCGTCACAGCTTCAGTCCTTACTGAGGGACCAGCAAAACTCAGAATGCGCATATTATCAGAAAGTGGATATTATGAATGTATCAATTGATCCATTATTTGCCGCTGTTTTCATTTCTTTAAAGAATTCTTCTTTTTCTTTTGATTAATTGATGATATATTGTCTGTTTTTTGCATATGTGGTCATTAAATATGTTTGCTTAACCGTCCAAAATAAAAAATGAAGGGGACAATAATTTGAGGTTAGTGAATCTTTAGGGAAATTGTGCAAGATCCCATTGCTTATTAGAGCACAGGTAATGTGGAGCACTAATTGAGAATCAGCCACAACTTGGTGCCATTCACCGCGGAATGTTCAGCATGCAGGTTTGTTTATATGATCATTTATCCTGGTTGACTGCAGCGTTAGGTTTTTTCTTGAAGATTTATACTGCCTATCATGGATAAGTCTGAATAGACTTGTTTTCACAATTAGAGAGTTTGTGGATAGAAAGCCCGAGTCTACACCTTTAGCGACCCAATGGATTTTTAACCTTCAAGAGCATGGGCCTTTGATGACGCTGTAAATTATATACAGCGGTGGAAATCCAAATTGGTAGAGGTGGGGGCATGGGGAATCAAACAACTGACCTTCAGATTAGGAGTCCGACCTAGAAAATAGTCAGACACTCTAACCACTCTGCCACAGAGAACACCACAAAGATGCTTGGAAAATCATGTCACGTATTACAAATTCAAAGTTTTGAAATAAATATTAAGCTTTTCGGGGATGGATATCACTATCAGACCTGCCTACCCCAACTTTCCTACTTGGGTACTCCATTGAAAAAGTGTGTACTTTCCATAACAAATTCTATTCTTTCCAAGAAATGTGTGTACTTTTTTTTTTAAATGTGCATACTTTCCAAAAATGTGTGTACTTTCCACAAAATGTATGTACTTTCCAAAACATGTGTGCACTTTCCAAAAAATGTGTGTACTTTCCAAACTGTGTGGAATTTCCAAAAAATTAAAGCATTATATTTAAAAACCCAATCACTGACCAAGATTTGAGTCTTCCTATCTGACCTAGATACTGTTGCGCTTATTCAGTATTTCTTGCCATGTAGAACTGACTACCAAGTCAATTTAATGGAACCTGTCCCTGAAGAAGCCTATGGTGTCAATAGTTTTGGCGTGCTTGCCAACATTTGTAGGGGTTTTACGCATTTAAAATATCTCAAAGGTTCGCCATTTAAAATAAAAGTTACTTCAAACTAAAGTAAGATAGATTATGACGATCAACCTAATGTATTTACCTCACAAAATACCAAAAACTTAAATCATCGGACTACGCAACTTTAACAGACATGCGCTTAAATCAGCGTCTTTAACTTTAACACACCTACCAGTTGTAAAATGAAGGTATCATTTTTTACCAAGAAGACATATTTGCATGGACTTGATGTATTATGCAAATGAGTGAATGGGAAAAAATCAAGGCATGGAGACCAGAGTGGCCAGGTGGAAAGCAAAATGGAGGCTGGACAAAGTTAAATCCATCGGGTGGTGTAAGGGTACACTGTTAGGCGATGGGGTGGAATGGTGATTGGGTACAAGAGCCGACCAATGGGTGCGAGTGTAGGCGCTTGTTGGTTTGCTGTTCCCCAGCGATGATAGCGAATGAGCGCCATCCAGTCATTTCAACCCAATGAATGCATATATCAACTTTTGCGAGTTTCTGTGAAATCTCGTGAGGATCATTCATTAACCGTTGCAAGTTTCTTTTTGTTGTTGGGTCTCAACGACGCTATTTACAAATTAATTTCAGTGACACTACATATATATATATACACACATATATATATGTGATGTATAATGCATTATGCGAGTATAAAGGCGCGGAAGGGAATCAACTCCTTGTTATTATTATTATGTGCTAATTATTGTTAATATTACACAATACACTGTACTGCCTCCTCCATGTCGCGACTGGTGGCGCCACCCCCGGCTGTGCCCGGTACCTGCCTCGGTACACTCGCGTCGGGGAATATCCTTAGTATTCAGATTCTCCTGTCTTCAGAATTCAACCATACAAAGCGGACTCCTTTTCCTTCCTCGAAGTACATGTCATGATGTTTGCAGGACCATTTCACTCTGCATCAAATAAATGAACCTCCTACCCCCCAAAAAAGAACCATTCTCATGCGCAATAAGATGGATGGTCAAAATACTATTTTCCTATCAATTCACCCCATTCACGCCGCGGCCATGTTGAAACCAGACCGAGGGCACTTACGCGTCTGCTAGGCGCCGATGTATGTAAACTAATGTGAATACTTTTTTGTCGACCAAAACCTCTCGAAATCACTCAAATTTGAGGGTATTCATTTTTTAAAGTACCTGTTTTCTATCTATTGACCAATTTTCACGAAGATTGGGTGACCCTTGCATGGTGATTTTTCTCATTCTTTAACTACAATGGGACTGTCAACTTCAAGTCTGCATAGTTATGGTGGTATCATGTAATGCAGCACTGTCATCGTAGCTATCTGTGCAACACAGTTAAACAACTAGTCTTAGTAATTACAAATTAATAAAAGCTTTAAAAGGGTTCAGATATATTTATTAAGAAAGTTATGCAATTTTGAATTTAAGAAAAGATTGGCAGCCAAGGTGAGTGACTTTGTTGACATTGCCTACTGAAATGCATCTGATCATCACTCAATCTTCATGAAAATTGACCAATAAATACAAAAAAGGTAAGCAAAAATGATTATGATAGTTTCAAAAGTTAATATCTTCAAATTTTACTCCTTTAATTTATGTAGTAGTTCATACACATTGGCACACAGTTGTGTCTTATGGCCATTTCCAATACCGATGCTTACTCAGCCTCGTTCTGATGCCTAATTAGGTCGCGTGTGAATAGGGTGAATTGAGGCCTCAATCTACATTATCATAGCCATAATATTTGGCATCATAGACCGCCATTAGGTGATGTACAAAAATACTTGTTTAGCGTCAGCCCATTAACATTTTTCCAGGTCGGGTGGGAGGTTTTGATTTTGATTTTGTAGTTTGTATGTAGAATGGCGGTGTACGGGAAGACAAATGCTAACCATGGTAATGATGGTCAGAAGGGATGATAGGAAGGTAGAGAAGACCATAGACACTTTCTAGCTATACATTGAACAAGAAATCATTAAAATTACTATAAAATCTTTATTCAACAGAAGGCTTCACTACATTGTATTTAACGTGGCAATGTATGAAGCATTGTTTTGAGTTTTAATTATTTTATTTGAAGGTGGTTTTTTTAATATTAAAAATATTTGGAGGTCGGGGGCATTTCTCAGGTCGGGCGGGGACGCTAAACAAGTTAGTTTTATTTAGTCTGGCCTTATTCAGTGCTGGTTTTCACGTGTGGAATATTGCATTTTATTACAGTGTGGTCACTGACATCCAATCTGTATGCTCCTATCAGATTTACTAGATGAACCCCGGAACTTCGAAATCCACCTATAATCGCAGTCATTCTAGGCTTGAAAACTATTTGCGACTAAAAAACCCAGCATCCTGGGTGGTCGCAGATTGGTCGCAGATGGTCGCGAATGGTTGTAAAAAGGTCTCTGTTTGGTCGTCGCAGAGCGCTGATCACTTTTCTTCATTTCGGTCGCGATATTTAAGAAAGACAGATACAGGTGTTATAAGGAAAAACTCTCCCTCTGATCAAAATGATCGGAAGTGATCGCAGCGTAAAGGCCATGTCACACTGTGCCGTGTTGCATCAGCGTATGCCGACGTATGTGATTTTGTGCCAACATGCTTGTGTATGCTGGTGTATGCTGGTTTACGCTGAGACAAGTTATGGGGTACATTTGGCATAAGTCATATTTTTTAGCATGTTCAAAATTCTGCCGTATGACATCGGCATATACTTATGCAGTGTGACAGGGCCTTAAGGGGCAGGCAAGACGTGCAGTTGAAATAATGTGAGGTACTTCTAAAGAATATGGAGTACCTGAAATCGGTCAGATTATGCACAAATCTAACCTTCAAACGTGGGACAAAAACTAGCATAATATCTAAAACACTAATCGCATGGGTATAAGGCATTTTAAATGTTGACTATGTACAAAATATCTAGACAGAAACCAACACAAATTTTAACAATTCGAAACTCTCCGATTTTACATCATAAACAAGTTTACAGAAATTATTGATAATGGAAAGCAATCGGTATGGATTATGATTACTACTGCACAACGGCGAAAACAAGTGAATGCACTTAACTGTTATGAACCAAATCAAAAAAACGATCACTCAACAACAAAAAAGCCTAGTGTAACTGGACACTGTTTGAAATACCGAAAGCGACTCACAATTTTCTGGAATTTGGATTTATTTTATTTTCAGGACAGCAGGTTCGAAGCGTCCTTAACTGCTCACATAATTAATTAAATAAGTAAATAAGTCAATAGGTAAGCCCCAACATTTGCTCGTGTCAGAGCCTCGCTTTGGCAACTGCTATCAATTACACATGATTTGGTTTGAGGCTATATCTTTAGCCTCGAACCGATTAGGCGCTGCGTTTGTTGGCGCCGTCGCCATTTTGTGACGCCGTCTTCTGTAGACGTAGACTTTGTAAATAAAACTGATACCAATGTTTGAAGATTGTCGTTCAGCATTAATGTGTGTCCGCTGTCAATGATTCGGCCGAAAGTCAGATAATTGTTAATAAAATTAGCATTTCAGTTAATTCAAAGGGAATGACCCCCCCCCTCTCCCTCCTCCACACCCCCCCCCCCCCGTTACCACACCCGAACTGGTCTCGAACGGACGCCGCTTGTATACACCCAGTGCTGCCCTTATAAACCAGCCCGCCACTGTCCATCGCCACTTCACAATTAGCCGTCAAAGTGACCACATCTCCAGTTTCTTCCACACACACACCCTTCTACTTTTACTTTGAGACTGAGCGGGACGTAGCTCAGGCGGTAGAGTGTCCAGCTTTGATGGTGTGGGTCATCCGATCGATCCTGGTCAGTGGACACATTTGCAATTTGGGCTATGTTCCGTTTCAACCAGTGGTCCACAACTGGTTCCTAAAAGGCTGTGGTATCTGCTGTCCTGTCCCGTCTGTGGGAAAGTGCATATAAAAGACCCATTGCTGCTTATCGGAAAGAGTAGCCGATGTGGCGGCAGCACGTTTCTTCTAAAGAAATATGTCAGAATGACCAAATGTTTGATATCCAATAGTCAATGATAGAAATGAATGTCCTCTGGAGGCATCGTTAAACAAAACAAACTTTGTTGTACTTTCAGACTTTACCGGTGCTATTTTATAAGGACGAGGCAATTCGCAGAGCTGCTGTGCTCTGCAAATTAGCACAAGAATGATTATTATTCGCAGAGCTAGCTTTAATAGTTCAGGTACGGGTGTGCTTATAAAAGTGTACTTGCTGATAAGTGTTAGCCCGACACATTTTTGACACTTAAAAAAAAATCTCGGTTATTTATTACTTAAAGATAGTCTAGCATTCATTTCTTCTTCAGTAGCTCACTATATTCCATATGGATGACTAGCAATGGTCATATTGTTTAATCTTATATCTGGACGGTAATAAGAGGCATTACCCCACTAACTAGATTAGTCGATAGCAACTTAGGTTATCTACATTATGGGGCTGTCACACTACGACGTAACAACGTCAACGTAGGGAGAACATGAAGAACGTTGAACTTCTCGGCGTGGTATGCAAATTTGGGCAGAAGTTGAACGTGGATGCAACGTAGTGGACGAGAACGTAACGTCGGCAAAGCGTAGTGATACCGTCATTCAACGAGAGAGGACAACGTCACTATGTTCACGGAACGTTATGAACGTTATTCCATCGCCAGAAGAACGTTATGTGACGTTAGCAACGTCATAAGACGTTGAACTACGTTGAATGCACGTTCTCCTGGCGTTCTCCCGACGTTCTCCCGACGTTCTCCCGGCGTTCTCCTGACGTTCCCATTACACCACGTGGGCATTTGCACTCGGTTTAATGTGGGTCGACGTAGTGGAACGTAGTTGAACGTAGTGAGCAGCGTTGGAAAAACGTCCGTTTAACGTCATTGACGTTCACTGAACGTGAACAGAACGTATGGCGAACGTAAACCCTTACGTTCGAGCTACGTCGAAATTTTTGAACATGTCCAAAACCTCGACGTGACTCGACGTAACACGACGTAATGTGACGTAGCTCGACGTCATTCTGACGTCATCATGACGTAACCCAACGTAATGACGAAAACTGACCACGTTAGGCTCACGTTGGCTCGTTACGTCGTAGTGTGACAGGGGTATAACACAGCAGTTAAAGCTGCATAGTCCCATGAAAACATCAAATATTCAAAACCAATTCAATGACCTAGATTTGATTGTTCATATCTAACTTAGATACGGGTGCACTTATCAAACATTTGTTGCCACATAGAATGGAATACTGAGTTAATATAATAGAACCAGTTACTGCAGAAGTCTGTGGCGTCAGAGTTTTGGCGCGCTTGCCAAAATTAATTTAGCATGTTTGCACTTCAAATATCTCCAATGTTAGCCATTTAAAATATACGTTACTTGAAACTAAAGTAAGGTAGATTATAACGATCAATATAATATATCTATCTCAGAAAATTAGCGAAACTCAAAACCATTGGACCATGCAACTTTAACTGTTTAATGCAGCTTGACTAGATACAAAATCACTATAACATGATTAGTTACTAATATAGTAATATCCATGGTAACAGGCAGAGCGACTACTTGGTCGAACTTTCATCCAATGCCTTGCATTATAATCAGCTTAAAGTTATAAAATTTGAAAAATAACGAAAAGTAAATTGACTTAGACGGGCAATCGAACCCCGGCCGCAGCGGTGAGAGCATCGAATCCTAACCACCAGACCACCGTAAAAAAGACAAACATGCATGATTGAAATGTGTTAGTTATAGTTCATTGCACAGAGCGGCAAATTAATTCTGCACATGCGCATGCGCAGTAAAATGATGCATGCTGATTGGTTGGTTACAGTTCTGTGAATTACAGTATTGGTGGCTATAATTCGCAGAGCAGCTCTACGAATAGCCAGTCCCATTCGCATTTTTGTAATAAATGTTATTTGTCCAGGCAACACATTCAATTTGATATTGTAAATTTCAAAGCGAGGCTAGTGAAGAAGTTTCCCCCATCAAAGCGTCTGGTGGCGGCCATTAAAGTACATGGCTTTCCGCTTGGGTTACCTTGCGTGACTGGGAGGCATCGACTGCGCATGTCCCTCATTAACAATGCACCGGAAGTGGACTTGACTTTATTGTGAACACAAGCAATGAGGTAATGTTGTCCACACTATCGGCGTTTTCTTCGCACATGGTGCATGTCCACTCACTTGGGGGTATATAGTATGTGTGGGGGGGGGTATGAGTGGAGTTGGGTGGAGGGGACTGGGAAGGGGAGGGGGGAGGGGAGGGGAGGGAAAGGGGGGGGGATAGAGGGAAAGAGAGCGACAAAGAAAGAGAGGGAAAGAGAGGGAAAGAGAGGGCAAGAGAGGGACAGTGGGGGACGGAGAGGGAAAGATAGAGAAATAGACGGAAAGGGAGGGAAAGAGATGGAAAGAGATGGAAAGAGAGGGCAGAGGGACGAGAGGGACAGAGGGAAGAGAGGGGAAGAGCGGGAAAGAGAGGGACAGAGAGGGACAGAGAGGGAAAGAGAGGGAAAGAGAGGGACAGAGAGGGAAAGAAAGGGACAGAGAGCGAAAGGGAGGGAAAGATAGGGAAAGAGAGGGACAGAGAGGAAAAGAGAGGGACAGAGAGGGAAAGAAAAGGAAAGAGAGGGAAAAAGAAGGAAAGAGGGAAAGAGATGGAAAGAGAGGGAAAGAGAGGGAAAGAGAGGGAAAGAGAGGGAAAGAGAGGGAAGGAGAGGGAAGGAGAGGGAAGGAGAGGGAAGGAGAGGGAAAGATAGGGAAATAGAGAGAAAGAGAGGGGCAGAGAAGGACATAGAAGGAAATAGAGGGACAGAGAAGGAAAGAGAGGGAAAGAGAGGGAAAGAGATGGAAAGAGAGGGAAAGACAGGTAAATGGAGAGAAAGAGAGGGACAGAGAAGGACATATAGGGAAATAGAGGGAAAGAGAAGGAAATGGAGGGAAAGAGAGGGAGAGAGAAGGAAAGAGAGGGAAAGAGAGGGAAAGAGAGGGAAAGAGGAGGAAAGAGACGGAAAGAGAGGGAAGGAGAGGGACAGAGAGGGAAAGAGAGGGAAGGAGAGGGAAAGAGAGGGCCAGAGATGGTAAGAGAAGGAAAGAGAAGGAAAGAGAGGGAAAGAGAGGGACCTAGAGGGAAAGAGAGGGAAAGAGAGGAAACGAGAGGGAAATAGAGGGAAAGAGAGGGACATATAGGGAAAGAGATGGAAAAGGGGGAAAGAGAGGAAAAGAGAGGAAAAGAGAGGGAAAGGGAGGCAAAGAGAGGCAAAGAGAGGCAAAGAGAGGCAAAGAGAGGCAAGGAGAGGCAAAGAGAGGGAAAGGCAGCGGAGGGAAAGGGGCAATGAGGAGGAAGGGCTGGGCAGGGCAGGGGTGGAGTAGAAAGGAGTGGAGGGATCGGGAGGACAGTAGAGGGGAGCGGAGAGAAGGAGAGGAGAGGGGAGGGGAGGGGATGAGAGGGGAGGTCAGGAAAGAAGAGGGAATGGGAGGGAGGGCATGGGGGGGGGGGGGGACTGCGAAGGAGGAGAGGAGGGGGAATGCAGGAAGGAGTGGAGAGGACTGAAATTCAGTGGAAGGGAGAAGTGGAGAAAGGGGGGAGATCACATCAAGTCGGGTGGGGGGGGGTGAGAGCGGGGGGAGAGGGACGGTTCGACAGGGGAGGAAAGAGCAGAAGAATAGACTGGGTAATGCAGAGCAGAACAGTGTGAGGGGGAGCGCGGAGGAATATGGAGGAAGGGAGGAGGTGTGGTGAGCTGGAAGGGGGAGGGGAAAGGATGAGAGGGGAGGGTGAGAGGTGATGGTGTGGGAGGGAATGGGGGAGGGGGAGGGGGTGGGGGTGGTAGTATCCGTGGCAGAGCAGGGTTTTCGAGGAACAGCTCATGTGATAACCATTAATGTGCAAGTACCGGCACATCAGTTATTGGTATTTCATTTCCGGTAGGCTAGCAGTGCAGCCATTGGTCGGTTTCCTTCGTGTGAGTGGTCTATTTTCCTTTGTTATCGCTCAGTGCGGTTTTATTTTGAACAATGCATAAAAGTTCCTTCACTTCCGGTAGGCTAGCAGTGCAGCCATTGGTCGGTTTCCTTCGTGTGAGCGGTCTATTTTCATTTGTTATCGCTCAGTGCAGTTTTATTTTGAACAATGCATAAAAGTTCCTCCCTTTGGAACAGGGAACGGTTGCCGAATTGGTAGAGTGCGGGCCTCGCGTGGCGAAGGTCGGAAGTTTGGTTCCCGGTGGAGTCAACCCAATGACTTTAAAATTGATATTTGTCGCTTCCTAGCCTGGCACTCGGCATTAATGATAAGTCAATGACTGGTTAGCTCAGCGTCAGGATAATGTAACTGAGTGGGATATCAGGTCATGATGCCATTGGCCTGATTTCCCAGTGGGACAGCACTATAACTATAAGGTCACCATGAGTGTGCGCTGTCACAAGTTGGTGTCCATCCTGATATGACCTTAGATGTTGCCAGGATGCAAAACAACAACAACCGTATTTGATAATGGTAATAATGTAAATGTAGCAGACCGCTGCTCTGTTAGCAGGATGCATTCTACGAGTCTGAGCCAATGTGCATTAAGACCACAACTTCACATATTTACAGTACGATAGACTAGTTTGTCATTCCGACTGTGCATTTGCTGAAAATGACATTGACAGCAAAACGAATGCACCCGGTCATTGAGCTTGCCAATATGCATAATCCAAAACTTTGATTTTATTCAAAATGAATAGAAATACAGAACAATTTGGCATAAACATGTATACATGCATGCAATATAATAATATAATGAATATATTTAAGACACAACTATCCATAATTAAACATTTTGAGCTTAGAAACATACAATTCCTCACAAAGCAATCACTTTAGTCTTTCCAGGATGATATTCACATCACCATTTAAAATTGTTGTTCTAAATATTAAAATAGCAAATGTGTCAACAGAAACTTGTTTCAAAGAAATATATAACCAATGTCTGATTAACCCTACCAATTTCCGAGCTCAACAGATGTTATTAACCATCAGATGAAAATAAAAGCATGAATAAAATAAGTAATGTGACTCTGGCTATAGTTCTAACACTAGTTTGAGTGACCAGATTTCTCTAGATCTAAATGCTGATAGTATAAGATGTGCTGATTAGATTGATGTAAATGCAATGCTAGATAACAGAGTCACATCTTTATTGTTTTTATAAATTGTTTAGTTTGTATTCTATGTTTCAAAGATGAGCTGAAATGACCTGAAACTAACAGATTCCATGGCTGCACTAACTGCGTCAACATGAGCCATACGCTTCATGCAGGTATGTTTTGCTGCCACACATCCCACAATGCACCGCACCGCTGGTATTACCAACTAGTCAATTAAGAAGTACCCATTCACTAGATACCTGTGTATTGTAGGGTTGCATGTTCGAGTATGTGGCTATGTAGGTAGGCTAAGGTGACAAATAATACAGACGGAGAGAAAGAGAGAAAATAAAACAAAGTAAGAGTGTGAGAAGAGAGAGTCCAAGCCTCTCTGGTTTATTATATATGATACATGGGTTCATTGTAGAGTATCACCCAACCCCTTTCCCCCAATGGGAAACAAGCATTCTTGGCCCTACCAATAGGGATCCAGCATTCCTGGTCCCCATGGCTACCAGTGGTCTCCCCACCACCACCAAGCTGTGTGGCTCCCCTGGGCACCACCACCAGCCTTGAACCTTGACCCTGAGTGTGGTGATCCTACCCAGTAGAGGGGGAGTGAGTGGGCCCTGAGTGCCCCTTACACACAGCCCTGCCGCACCACTATGTCTATTTAAATTCCACTCAGGCACCACCAGCACTTACATATATATACATACATGGGCTTTGGTCACG
Organism: Branchipolynoe longqiensis; assembly: GCA_030323885.1. Classification (NCBI taxonomy): domain Eukaryota; kingdom Metazoa; phylum Annelida; class Polychaeta; order Phyllodocida; family Polynoidae; genus Branchipolynoe; species Branchipolynoe longqiensis. The sequence goes on along the minus strand of CM059195.1, from coordinate 87,192,029 downwards.
TATACCTTTTTAGTAATAGAACATTTGCATTCCCCCCAACGCTGTAAATCAGAATATTTTACAGTATTATTTGTTATGTGTACTGATTTTCTCATTTCCTTTATGTATATATATATATATTTGTAAATATGTTATATATACATATATTTTGTTTAAATAGTTGAGTTATATATATGAAGAGTTCAAATACAAAACCATGTAAACGCTAATATCAAAATGGAGATAAACATTGGAATCAAAACAACAAAAATATTTATATTCCTATTTTTTTGTTCATTGCTCCATACCCATATGATCATATGAAAACTGAAATTAGTGAGAATGACAATTATCTTCATCTACACATATTTTATTTAAACTAGATATTTAGATTGGCAGTTATGTGGTTTTGCGCCTGAACTCTTCATATATATACAGTATATGTCCCAATAGAAGCAGGCTACCCAATAGAAGTACACCCCCCATTTCAAGATTGAAAGCATGGACAAATTTACGATCATATTCAGACTGAAGGCACATCAAATAACACAATCCCACTTTATTTCAGAGGCACAACAAAAACTAATAAAAATGTACGATCATATTCTGACTGAACGCACATAAAATTAGACAATCCCACTTTTTTTCAGAGGCATGACAAAAACAAATCCATGAAATTCTTTAACTTTGAATAGACCCGCATCCATGTGTCTGACCTTACGTAGTGTGCGTATATTAGGACACATATGGTATATGGTAAGAAAGGAGATACAACATTAGAGAACATTCGAGAACCATGCAATACCACATAATATATATTCACCACATGTACTTACTTACTTACTTACGCCTACGGCCCAACTTTAGGAATAGGCCACAAACAAGGGCTCTTCAGTTATCCCGGTCCTGGGCCATCTTCTCCAGCTGTCTCCATGTAGGGCCACCAGACCTCTTCACATCTGCCTCCAGGTCATGCCGCCAACTGTTTCTTGGCCCCCTGTGGATTCCAGGAGAGGGCAAGTCTTGCGGTGTTGGATGCAGGCTTGCGAAGGGTATGGCCAACCCATCTCCATCATCTCCGAAGGATCTCCTCCTCAACAGGCTGCTGTCACATGTAGAATGCTTTTATTATCAAACTTGAATTGTGTGCAGTTACTATGACAACTGATAGCAGGATCAAGCAATCTTACTGTACGGCTGCACATCTTCCTGTATGTGGTACCGTACTGTAGTACAGTACATGGTACAGTACTATAGTGTCGTACACGGTTCAATACCGTATTAGGGTACATTGATCAGTCATGTAGTACGGTATATGGTACAGTGCCGTATGCACTATAGTACCGAAGCACGGTTCCTGATCCAGTACCGTAGGATGGTACATGGTTCAAGCCCGTAATAGTGTACATAATACAGTACCGTAGTATGGAACGCGGATTAGTCCTGTGACATAGTATATGGTACAGTACCGTCGTATGACCCAGTTACACAGCACGATACACGGTACAGTACCGTAATACGGTACATGATACAATACCGACATATGGTACAGTACCGTATATTGGTACAGTTCCGCACGACGATCCCTGATTCAGTACCTTGGTACGGTATATGGTACCTTATCGTAATACGATGCATGGTACAGTACCGTAGTACGTCCATGGAACAGTACCGTAATATGGTTCATGATTCAATACCGTATCACGGTACTTGGCACCGTATTGCGGTACTCGGCACAGTGTCGTAGTATGGTACAGGGTACTGTGCTGCAGTACGGTACATGGTACAGTACCGTACCACAGCCACATTCGGTATCTGGTGCTGTAATAAAGGATCCGGAGAATTTGAAAGACAGCAGACGACATTTGGTCAGGGCAGACGACATTAACTAGTCGGTGATAAATGAGTTAACAAAATGGCCGCCGGTGGAGTCGCTGCAATCCCACGATGCACTGCTCACAAAGTTGTATTTCCGCCTTCGCGAACTGCTAAAGTTCTTATTGAAAGAAAGATTTCCACTAAATTGTTCACCTTCCCCACTTCCCTCCCACCCCCAAGAAAAAACATCCATGTAAATAGCAATCTAGCTCCATATGATCTATCAACTAAATCCATGTGAGACTTTCTTTGAAAACAAACGTAAATACTGATATATAGAGAGTGAGAAGAGAAGGAGGCAGAAAGAGATAGAGAAAGAGAGAAAAGAGAGCTCGAGAAAGAGAGACAGACAGAGAGAGACAGATTGAGAACGAGAGAGAGAATGAGAGAGAGGAAGAGAGAGAAATAGAGAAAGAGAGACAGAAAGAGAGAGACAGAAAGAGAGAAAGAAAGACAGAGACAAAGAGAGAGAGAAATAGAGAGAGAAAGAGACAGAGAGGCAGAGAGACACAGAGAGAAGTAGAGAGAGAATGAGAGAAAGAGACAGGCAGAGAGAGAGGAAGAGAAAGAAAGACAGAAAGACAGAGAGAAAGAGAGAGAGAGAGAAAGAGAGAGACCGAGAGGGAGAAAAAGAGAGACAGAGAGAGAAACAGAAAGAGACATCAAGAGAGAAACAGAGAGAGAAAGAGAGAGAGAAATATAGAGAGAAAGAGAGACGGATAGAGAACTAGAGAGAGAAAGAGAGAGGCAGAGAGAGTGAGGAAGAGAGAGAGAAAGAGAGAAAGAGATAACGAGAGAGAAAGAGAGAGACAGAAAGAGATGAAGAGAGAAAGAAAGAGAGAGAAAGAGGGAGAGAAAGAGAAACAGAGAGAGAAATAGAAAGGGACATAACGAGAGAAATGGAGAGAGAAAGAGAGAGACAGCGACAGAGACAGAGAGAGGAAGGGCGAGAGAAAGAGGGAGACATAGACAGAGAGAGAAAGAGAGAGAGAAAAAGAGAGAAAGAGAGAGTGACACAGAAAAAGAGAGATAGGGAAAGAGAGAGAAAGAGAGAAAGAGAGAGTGACAGAGACAACGAGAGAGAGTAAGAGAGAGAAAGAGAGACAGAGAGGGAAAGAGAGAGAGAAAGAGAGACCCGAGTGAGGAGAAACGTGATAAGGTGCAGCTAGACTAATTAATTGGCGTTGAAATGCGTCAGCCTGGTCTCTCCCCACAGACACACCCCTTTCCCAATTCCCACCAAAGATGCACGGTCCTACCGGGATTGGTTGCTGTAGAAATGTGTGCCTTAAAGTCTCTGGGGGCACGCGTTACCAGCAGTTCGCCAAGTATTTACGTTCAAGTTCAACATACAAAAGTGCGCCATAGGCAGATAGGGACGAACGCAATCAGAACCGCCATGGCTTCAAGGGAGAATAATCATGTCGGTGTTCTTAGAGAATCAGTTCTTGAAGAATCAGCTTTTGAAAAAGCGGTTCTTGAAGAATCAGTTATTGAAGAAGCAGTTATTGAAGAATCAGTTCTTGAAGAATCAGTTTTTGAAGAGGCAGTTCTTGAAGAATCAGTTCTTGAAGAGGCAGTTTTTTTGAAGATTCAGTTATCTAAGAATCAGTTATTGAAGAATCATTTCTTGAAGAATCACTTTTTGAAGAATCATTTCTTGAAGAATCAGTTCTTGAAGAATCAGTTCTTGAATAATCAGTTCTTGAAGAATCAGTTCTTGAAGAATCAGTTTTTGAAGAGTTACTTCTTGAAGAATTAGTTAGTGAAGAATCAGTTTTTGAAGTAGCTCTTAAAGAAGCAGTTCTTGAACGATCAGTTTTTGAAGAAGCAGTTTTTGAAGAATCAGTTCTTGAAGAATCAGTTATTGAAGAGTCCTTTCTTGAAGAATCCTTTCTTGAAGAATCAGTTATTGAAGAATCAGTTATTGAAGAATCAGTTATTGAAGAATCAGTTATTGAAGAATCAGTTATTGAAGAATCAGTTATTGAAGAATCAGTTCTTGAAGAATCAGTTCTTGAAGAATCAGTTATTGAAGAATCAGTTATTGAAGAATCAGTTATTGAAGAATCAGTTATTGAAGAATCAGTTATTGAAGAATCAGTTCTTGAAGGATCAGTTCTTGAAGGATCAGTTCTTGAAGAATCAGTTATTGAAGAATCAGTTCTTGAAGAATCAGTTCTTGAAGAATCAGTTCTTGAAGAATCAGTTATTGAAGAATCCTTTTTTGAAGAGTCCTTTCTTGAAGAATCCTTTCTTGAAGAATCAGTTATTGAAGAATCAGTTCTTGAAGAATCAGTTATTGAAGAATCAGTTCTTGAAGAATCAGTTTTTGGAGAATCACTTCTTGAAGAACCAGTTCCCCTAATTCAGGAAAGTGGAGGCGCGACTGGTATAACTATAAAGTAGTATTATATTATTTATCAGTTTGACCTAGCCCCCCCAATTTACATCATATTAGTCAGCCTTGATTAAGCCATTACTGAATTGTTCTTCCCCAAATAAAAACTAGCCCTAAAAAGTTGACGCCGATTACTTTCTCCAGAGTGTGACGCGATGGGGTGCCCGCCCAGCAATACCTGACAGCTGGGAGGGCGGGGCGCTCCACCAATGCGCATGAGGAAATATAGGATGTACATGTTACCCTTGCATTTATACTCGCATAACGCATTATACATCACATAATGTGTAGTATAATCGACTTATACCAGTATTATATACGATGGTGTGACCCTGCTGGGTAGCTTAAGCGCTGCAGGCCGTGTATAACAGGCTGAAACTAACACAGCTACAGACAGAGACAACGCTTGAGCGGCATGGACAACAACCGATCTTCTCACAAGCAAGGTAACGCCAACTCGCAGGTGCTCCCGTGAAGACGCGAGGATTGGTTTCACCCTCAGTGAGAAATAATAATCAACTAATTTAGTTTGTTGAAAATAAACAATGTATTCACAGCTGGCTTTGTTCCATCTTTTTGTTTAAACTAAAGAAAGGCTTTTTTCAGGGTTTGCTTTTCTTCTTGAAGTAAAATTTGGTGGAGGCCGGAAGTGGACGACAGGTGGTTAGGGAAACATCCGCCAGGGTGCGGTACAAACCGGAAGTGAGCGCCAGCGGGCAAACACGTCCCGAAAGCGGGCAGCGGGCGGGCAAATATTGACCGCGACACTCTCCCGACAGGAGGCGCGAAACGCTCATCTGATATTGCGTCCTGCAGACACCCGACCCCAGGGGTGCAACCTGCACCCACCCACCCACACATACACACATATATACACCCACACCCACACCCTGTACACACATACACCCACCCATACCCGTACACATATACACATACACCCTCCACCCCCACACACACATGCACACACATACACACGCACACACATGCACACACACGCACACCCTGGACAACCACATACACACACACCGACCCATACCCATACACATATACACATACAGCCCCCCACACACACATGCACACACATACACACATACACCCACACCCACACCCTACACACACAAATACACACACACCGACCCATACCCGTACACATATATACATACACCCCCCACCCACACACACACATGCACACACACATACACACACCGACCCATACCTGTACACATATACACATACAGGCCCCCCACACACACATGCACACACATACACACACACCCACACCCTACACAAACAAATACACACACACCGACTCATGCACATATGCACATACACCCCCCCACCCACACACATACACATACACACCCTGCACCCACACACACCGCCAATCTACACCCACCCACACACACATACACACACATACACACCCATACACACCCTGCACACACAGACTCACACACCGACCCATACCCATACACATACACACGTACACAGGCAGCCACGCGCACACATACACACCCTGCACCCACACACACCGCCAATCTACACCCACCCACACACACATACACACACATACACACCCTGCACACACACACTCACACACCGACCAATACCCGTACACATACACACATACACAGCCACTCACACACACACATACAGACACCCACCCGCACATATACCCACATACACAACCTGCACCCACACCCCCACATACCCACCCACATACACCCACCAACACACACTCACCCTCCAGCGTTTCGGTGCTGACGTCACAAACGACGGTATGGCGTTAAAACACCGCCTCCGAGGAAGTTGTGGGAAATTAGGTAACATAGTAGTGTCATGTGCACCGGGTGAGAAGAACCACCCGCACCGAGCAGTGTGTGTCTGAGGGGGTTCGGGGACGGGGTGGGGGTGTTGAATTATGTGCCTAAGGGTGGGGTGGGTGGTGTCTTGAAGTGTGTGTCTAAAGTGCCTGTCACACTATGCCGGATTGAGCAACGGACAGAATTGTCTAGTCCGGTGGTGTTCGAGTATTAAAATGTATTAAAATGTGTCAAAGTGTGGTGACATCGGGTCAAAGGCCGCTGGACGAACGGACATGAAATGGACATGAAATGGACATGAAACGGTATTGAAACGGACATGAAACGGACATGAAACGGACATGAATGGATAGCCAATGGACGAAACAAACTCAAACCAGACAAGAACCGTAGACGTCAATCCGGCGGCATCTGTTCCTAGTTTTGTGCACGTTTAAAACTTGTACGGACACAAAAAGGACGTTGTTTGGTTTCTTTCCATTTCCCCCAATCCGGTGATGTGTGACAAGGCCTTAAGGAGGATGGGGGGGGGGGGACGGCGGGGGTTCTGGTCTGCCTAGTATTCACTGGGCGACGTTTAATTGAAGCAGTGACGGCCATTTTAATATGCTTACTATATTAGCAGGGGCACGAGCGACAATATTTGTTTAGGTAATTACCACACACACAGAATATATATATAAATATGAGTCAGGATCACGAAAAGAGGCCAATTGGGGTAAGTTGTCGGCGTCGATCATTGGATGTCAGCGTCGATCGGCATACTTATAGTTTAGCATTGACAGAGCTGTTGCAAAGTCATTAAATTTATCCTGAATGTAAAGGTAGAGAAAATACAACAACCTTATTTGTTTCTAGGATAATTTAATATAAAACAAAGGAATGCACTACACTTTAAGAATTGCGATGCCGACATCTTAAATAAACCACCAATTGGCGCATTTTCATGCGGCTGACTCATATATATATTTAAGCAGTGGAGGTCAGAAAGGAGAAAGCATGATCTTATCCAGGCTATACAATAATCACAAGGGGGGAATAGGGTTAATTGCCCCAGCCAAGTAAGGGTCGATATGGAATTGCAACACAATGCACATCCAACATCGGAGAAACTGGATTCATTCTCACCAGTCTGCTCAGAGTAAATGTTGAATCCTTCAAGAGAATTGTATTGAACTTTAAACTAAATTTACAGCTATTTGAGTAGTGAGCGGAAGAAGAACTAAGGATTTTATTGTTGTTTTACATCTAGGCGATCGGAATTACTAGGCTAGGGCAAGGACTGCTTAATTCAGTGTCAAGATAATGTGACTGAGTGGGATATTGGGGCATGGGACAGCATTAGGGTCATGTGACAGCATTAGTGTCATTGGACAGCATTAAAAAGTTGGCATGAGTGTGCACTGTCACAAGTCCGTACCTTTCCTGATATGACCTTAGCTGTTGCCAGAACATAAAACTCCAACAAACACACAAACTCTCCATATGTTACTACCATGAAGTTGTTGCTCCTCTCGTGTTAAAGCCCTAACCATATACAGTATACCCCCGTTAAACCAAACTTGAATGGACCCTAGAAATTTGTTTGGATTAACCGATCATTGGATTAACCAAGCTTTGGCTTTGACTTTGACTTTGAGTAAGTGTGTATTGCACATGTAATATACAATGTATGTGGACACTTTGATTATTGTTTTTTATGTATGTACAGTATGACCCTGTTAAACCAAGCTCAGTTAAACCAAACGATCGATTAATCCAAAACCTTTTTCGGCGGCCCGGGAAATACTACCATTTATCATATTAAAAAAAGTCAGATGACCTTATAACCACATGAAGGTTTGGCTTAACCATACCGGAGTGGCCTGGGGTCCGACAATTTTGTTTGGATTGACCAATAATTTGGATTAACCGACTTTGGTTTAACCAACTATTTAAAGCTTATTTACCATTTCAAATTATTTTCAAATAGCTCTGTCAATAAAATAATTACTAGAAATTACATAAAGTTATATAAACTATGCGATAGTTCTATTAATATGACATTTTATATCCATCACCTACAAAACGTTACACATTGATTTTTTTTGTTTGCCTAATGGTGTCCTTGGAAACATGGTTATGGCCGTCACTAAGTGTCGTGATGACCAGCTTTGAGTTTGATCTCGTTGCAGCTCTGCAAATTACAGTATCGGTGGCGGGCATGCCCATCCCCGACATTATGGCCCAGGGGACCTGGACCTCTGAGGCGGTGCATGCATACGTGCCCTGCCTCGCTCCTCGGCTCCACCTCACGGACTCACCTCATAGCCTCCCTCTGAGCTCTTATCTTATTTTATCTCTATTATCTTGACATTGTACATTTTAGCTTATCTCCATGACATTACCTTGACATTACCTGACATTACCCTGATTGTCCTATTTAATCATGACCTGCACTACCCTGTAAATATTATATAATGACATTTCTCAATAAAGTGCCTTTTCTCCACCCACGCGTTATACCCCTGTCACACTACGACGTAACGAGCCAACGTGAGCCTAACGTGATGATTTTTCGTCATTACGTTGCCGTACGTTGGGTTACGTTATGATGACGTCATAATGAGGTTAGAGTGACGTCGAGCTACGTCATGTTACGTCGTGTTACGTCGGTGCGCGTCGAGGTTTTGAACCTGTTCAAAACTTTCGATGTATCTCGACGTGAAGCCGTTACGTCGGGATGACGTGACAATGACGTTAGGTAGACGTTCAGCGATCGTTATAGCAGCGTAAATGACGTTAGAGTCACGTTATGTCACATCAGACCGACGGCCCGGGTGGGAGCAACGTGTGGGCAGCGTTTTTGCAACGTTACGGTCACTGTTACGGTCACGTTACGGTCACGTTACGGTCACGTTACGGTCATCGGTTACGGTCACGTTACGGTCACGGTTCACGGTCCACGTTACGGTCACGTTACGGTCACGTTCTACGGTCACGTTACGGTCACGTTACGGTGGCGTTACGGTCACGTTACGTCCACGTCGCACCCGTTACGGCGACGTTACGCTCACGTTGCACTAAACGCCCGGTCACGTCGCCATTTACCCCTACCCCCCTAACGTTGTCACGTTACAGCTAAGGTCACGACGTACACCGACGTTACTTTCACGTTACGCTCACGTCCACAATTTGCATATTACGCCCATAACGTCGACGTAATATAATTATTTTCACGTTCTGCCTATGCTGATGTAGTCACGTCGTAGTGTGACAGGGGCCTTACTTCGTTCTTTGTCGCGCATCACAGTATCGGTGGCTACAAGCAGCTCTGCGAATAGCCAGCATGTTAAGCATTTACCATGTCATCTTTTCCAGATTCAACTTTGTATACACTACTGACTCGTACTCCTGCAATTCCATATCATTGCCTATTAAAGCTGCATAGTCCGATGAAAGCATAACATTGTCTAAACCAAAACACTGACTTATATTTGATTCTACATATCTAACATAAATACTGATGCTCTTATTAAACATGTGCTGCCACATAGAAGCGAATACCAAGTCAATTTAACAGAACCTGTTACTGCAGAAACCTATGGTGTCAGAGCTTTGGCAAGCTTGCCAAAACTAATTTTGCATGCTTGCACTTCAACTATTGCAAAACTTAGCCATTAAAAATAGAAGTTACTTCAAACTAAAATAAGGTAGACTATAACAATCAATTTAAAGTTGCATAGTCCGATGGTTTTGAATTTCTGTATTTTTAGATCGATCACTAGGATCTACTTTACATTAGTTCAAAGATACCTTGATTTTAAATGGTGAACTTTTGAGATATTTTGAGTGCAAACATGGACAATTAGTTTTGGCAAGCACGCCAAAACTCTGACACCATAGACTTCTGCAGTAACAGGTTCTGTTAAATTGACTCAGTATTCCCTTCTACACAGAAACAAATGCTTAAGAAGTGCACCAGTATCTAATTTTGATATGTACAATCAATTCTATACAATGGGTTTGGTTTTGACAATTTGATATTTCATCGGATTATGCAGCTTTAATATATTTATATCAGAAAAATTAGAGAAACTCAAAATTATCGGAGTATGCAACTTTAAACAAAGCTAGACACAAACCCCCCCCCCCCTTCACCTCCCCCCCCCCCCACAAAATGATCCGATGAAGTAGCCGAGAACCAGCTATATACGAACCTGAAGCTGCCATGTTGGAAAGCTAACGCAAGCTAATTATTGTGACTTCAAATACCTAATTGTCCCAGATCTATTAATTATGCTTACACTATTCCACATTCTATTTCACTGTTCCATTTTCCTATTTTTCATCAAACCATTAAAATAAATAAATCCAAGATGGCGGATTGTCTAGACACGTAATGGCACAGGCACCATTGTGTTCCTAGAAGATCATCCTGGAATATATTTCACCGAAGAAAGGAACTCCTAGTACTTTTGTTTGTTGTTTTATGTCCTGGCAACATCTAAGGTCATATCAGGATGGGTACCAACTTGTGACAGTGTGCTCTAGTGGCGACTTTATAGTGCTTCCCAGGCTGACAACATCATGACCTGATATCCCACACAACCATATTATCCTGACACCATGCTAACTGTCGTGGGGGGTGATGAAAATGGGAAATATTGTGCCTAGAGTGGGACTCGAACCCACATCTCTTTGCATTCCGGGCCAGTGTGCTAACCATCACACCACCTAGGCTCCCTGATATCAACACACTACCCATGCCTACCTGTATATGCGGTTCCTTGCCTGAGAGGTCAGTGCAGACCACTACACTCGTCCCCCTGGAATTGTAAGTCTTTTAATGCTTACAATTACATACATACAGGCAATGCAACGCAGTTACATACACAGGGTAGGTTCAACAACTATACAGCGCGTAGCTTGTATAGGATCATGGTCACATCAACCAGTGTCGTGGGGGGTGATGAAAATGGGAAATATTGCGCCTAGAGCGGGACTCGAACCCACATCTCTTTGCATTCCGGGCCAGTTTGCTAACCATTACACCACCTAGGCTCCCTGATATCAACACACTACCCACGCCTACCTGTCTATGCGGCTCCTTGCCTGAGAAGTCAGTGCAGACCACTACACTAACCAATCCTTGTCCCATCCTATTAATGCCGAGCGCCAGGCTAGGTAGAGACAAGTTTCAATTTTATAAGTCATTGGTTTGGACTCGGGTGGGATTCGAGGTCGCAAGTTTCCGCATGCGTGGCCTGCGCTCCTTCAATTCAGCCACCGCATCCAGTGACTTTGCTGGTTTATAAATAGTAAGCAGACAACCTCGTTAATCAGTGTCATGTGCAGTCCTAATTACCTTCTGACATGACACACTCTCACAGGTGTGGTTAGGTGGATGTGTGTGTGTGGGGGGATGTGTTTGTGTGGGGGGGAGGGTGTCATCGGACCCTACGAGGTCGTAAGATAATCATCCATGTTCAGAAAGAAACCGTAGAGCTTTCATTTCGTTAGTCTTAATAAAGCTGCATAGTCTGATGAAACATCACATTTTCAAAACCAAAGTAATTATTTAGATTTGATTCCACATGTCTAACTTAGATAATGATACTCTTAGCAAGCACATGCTGCCTGCCACACAGGAGGGAATACTGAGTCAATTTAATAGGACATTATACTGTATACGCCTATGTTGTCAGAGTTTTGGCGTGCTTGCCAAAATTAATTTTGTGGCGTGTAACTAGTTACGTGAATATTATTAAGCAAAGTGTAAGTTACTTGTTGGTAGCACTGGCCGGGGGTCTGTGTAACCGTGTGTGTATAGAGCACTATCCTGCTTTGAAGTCAGGCTGGCCTAGGTGCCACCCACATCTCCCGGCGGCGACAGCACGCTGGAGCTGATGTGCGTATCCGCACGACACTACCTGCCGTCAGTCGGCAAGAAATTTACTTCATAAATAAACGGAGGGGCCTTTTAGAGGTACCAGCCAGAGAAACTACTCATCCAACTATAGATAATGTTTGTCTTGTCTTATTTGTCTTGTCTCAATTGTCTACGGCGCGTCCAATAATACATGGTTGAAATTCAAATATCTCAAAAGTTGGCCATTTAATGTAAAGGCTACTTCACATTAAAGTAAGGTAGATTATAGCGATGAATTTAATATATTTATCTCGGAAAAATTACAGAAGCTCAAAACCATTGGATTGCCGAATCCTATTGTGATTACTGTTTAATAAATCTATTTAAATCAAGTCCCCCTTCCGTGTTTGTCCTTCCAAAGTGGAGTAAATTAAAGTTGCGTCGTCCGAAGTTTTTTATTTTCTTCCATTTTTTAATTTTCGATTTTTAGACAAATATATTAGGTATAATCTACTCTACTTTAGCTTAAAGAAACTTGTTTAAATGGCTGCCGTTTGAGATATTTGAAGTGAAAATATGCAAATTTACTTTGACTATGCGTGTCCAAACGCTGACACAGTCGGCTTCAGCAGTAAGAGGTTCTATTATATGGTTGGTTTTACGTCCTGGCAACATTTAGGGTCATATCAGGATGGGTACCGACTTGTGACAGTGTGCACTCATGGTGACTTAATAGTGCTGCCCCACTGCCAGACTAGGCCACCGGCACCATGACCTGATATCCCACTCAGTCACATTATCCTGACACTGAGCCAACCAGTCCTTGCCCTATCCTAATAATGCCCAGTGCATGGCTAGGAAGTGACACATATTAATTTTGATGTCATTGGTTTGACTCGACGAGGGTTCGAACCCTTTCATAGGACTATGCAGCTTTAAAACCAAGTGGGAATTTCAATCTAGTCTACAGCCCTGGTCACATAGACGTTAGTGAACGTAGTTGAACGTAGTTGAACGTAGGATAGATTAATGTGGGTCAAATGTGGTTAAACTACGGTGAAAAAACAATAAGGTTTGGCAGGTTTTGGTATGCATAAATACGTCACAGCATGGATGTGGGTACGTTTGACAAGGTTTGACAAGGTTTGACAAGGTTTGACAAGGTTTGACAAGGTTCAACAATGTTCGACAACGTTCAACTATGGTCAACTACGTTCAACTACGTTCAACTACGCTCAACTACGTTCAACTACGTTCAAATGTGTTAAACTACGTTCAACATACATTAGCCTCCACTAGGGTCAACTATGTTCAACTACGTCCAAGTACGCTAAAGTATCCTAGAGTATGCTAGAGTACACAAGAGTGCATTATGAGTATGGAGACTTCGCCACAGTATGTTAGCCTCTGACGTAGTGTAGAGTATAATGCTCGAATCTGTGTCTGCGTAGGCAGGCTATAGTGAAAACAATACAGACAAGAGAAAGGAAGAGTATAAAGTGTAAAGAAGAACAGAGAGCCTAGCCCTCTGGTTTATTGCTTATATAGTTACTTGAGTTCATATTAGAGTATCACCCCACCCCTCTCCCCCAATGGGAATCAAGCATTATTGGCCCTACCAATAGGGATCCAGCATTCCTGGTCCCCATGGGTACCAGTGGTCTGCCCACCACCACTAGCTGTAGGTGGTGGGCACTGGCCACCACCAACCTTGACCTTTAAGTGTGGTGATCCCTATCCCAGCAAAGGGGGTAGTCCCTGGGTGCACTCACACCCAGACCTGCCAACACCACTATGTCTATTTACATCCCACTCAGGCACCACCAACCCATACATATATATATATACATACATGCGCCTGGTCACATACACCGATCAGTAATAGAACATTTGCATTCCCCCTATGCCGAATATCAGAAAATTTGACAGTAGTGCCCGAACTAACCACCCAGCGGCCACCATCGCTCCGGTGGTGCCACCTTGAGGAACCTGGGTCATTGCCCATACGCTCGATAGGTGGCGAAACAATATCGAATTTCCCGCCATTTCGGTCACGTGACCCTACGGTGGTTTGAACTCCATGCACAACTGTCGCAGCCACTGCCATCTTCGCACCATCCAGCTTTCTTTGCCCACCCACCCACACCACTAGATAAAGCTTGAATCTATAGGGTTGAGGGTTCGAGTCCCACCCGATCCATTCATCAGCAGTGGACCTGAAGAAGCAGAACGACGGCAGTTCCGGTTCCAACAACTCATACCTGTACCAATGACATAACCGATAAAATAAAGCCATTGTACCAAATGCTGTCTCGTGTTGTGAATTACCAAGTTAGCATGATGGAGAAGTATGGATGACAGTACGTTCGACTACGTCCGACTACGTTCGACTACGTCCGACTACGTTCGACTACGTCTGACTACGTTCAACTACATTAGCATCCACTACGTTCAACTACGTTCAGCAAAGACCGGGCTTTAAGTCGCCGAATACATTGGCCGATGGTTGGACGTAAAAGTCGGAATGTGAGAGTTGTGGAAACAGTAACTGTGAGAGAAAGCAAGAGGATTTTAATGTGCTTTTATTATTGTAGATTCATGAGATACAAAAAGACGACCCGACGCAGGGCTCCGGTGTGGGAGGTTCTCGGTCGAGTCAAACCAATGACTTTACAACATTGATATTTGTTGCTTCATAGCTTGGTGCTCAGCATTAATAGGATAGGGCTAGCATTGGTTTGGTCAGTGTCAGGATAATGTGACTGAATCGGATATCAGGTCATGGTGCTGGCGGCGTGATTTCCCAGTGGGGCAGCAATATAAGGTGGCCATGAGTGCGCACTGTCACAAGTCGGTACACATCATGAAATGACCTTAGATGTTGCCAGGTTGTACAACTCCAACAACCAACCAAACTACCAAATGTCATTTTCGTTTTGTTTATGTTTGTTGTTGTTTTACGTCCTATCGACATCTAAGGTCATATCAGGATGGGTGCTGACTTGTGACACTGTGCACTCAGTATGACTTTATATTGCTGCCCCATTGGGAGACCAGGATGCCAGCACCATGACCTGATATCCCACTCAGTCACATTATCCTGACACTGAGCCAACCAATCCTTGCCCTATCCGAATATTTCTGACCGCCTGACTAGCCAGTGGCAAGTATCGATTGTTAAGTCATTGGTTTAACTCGACCAGGGTTCTAACACACAAACCTATGGGTTTGGATGCCCCAATCTCCCAAAACAGGAGACGGACGGACGCTCAACTTATTCAGCTACCTTCGTTTCTGTTCCCGTGCTGACTCAGCAGTTAAAGTTGCATGGTCCGATGGTTTTGAGTTTCTGACATTTTTCTGAGATAAGTATATTAAATTGATCATTATAACATACCTTACTTTAGTCTGAAGTAGCATTTCATTGAAATGGCTACCTTTTGAGATATTTGAAATTCAAACATGTGAAAATATTGTTGGCAAGCACGCCAAAACTCTGAGACCATACGCCTCTGCAGTAACAGGTTCTAATAAATTGACTCGGTGTTCCCTTCTATGTGGCAATAAATACTTAATAAGTGCATCGGTATCTCAGTTAGATATGTAGAATCAAATCTAGATAACTGTTTTGATTTTGAAAACTTGATGCTTCATCGGACTATGCAGCTTTAATGTGAGCTTCAATGTATATGAACCCCGATGATTTGTACAGGAAGGAAGGCAGACAGGCAATTACAATACATTTTTGAAGAACACAGTTAAAGCTGCATAGTCCACCAAAGCATCACATTTTCAAAACCAAAACCATTATCTAGAAATGATTCTATATATCTAACTTAGATACTATATTCTATATCTAACTTAGATACTGATGCACATATTAATCATGTGTTGCTACATATAAGGGAATCATGAGGCAATTTAATATAACCTTATAATGCTAAAGCCTATGGAGGCAGATGTGTTATTTTTTGGGGGTGGTTTTTTTTTTCTGTGATGGTCTACTTATGCGACCAGACGGGATGGCCAAATGAGTTAGAGCGTCCGTCTCCCGTGTTGGTAGATCATGGGGTCGTGGGTTGGAACCCTGGTCGAGTCAAACCAATGACTTAAAAATTGATACTTGTTGCTTCCCAGCCTGGCGCTCTGCATTATTAGGATAGGTTGGCTCAGTGTCAGGATAATGGCCTGGTCTTCCAGTGGGGCAGCACTATAAAATCGCCATGAGTGCGCACTGTCACAAGTCGGTACCCGTCCTGATATGACCATAGATGTTGCTAGGACGTAAAACAACAACAAACAAACAAATCTACTTATGCTGCCCATAACGGAATGGTGAGGCAATGTAATAGAACATATTAACGCTAAAGCCTATGGTGTCAGATGTTTGCATTATAAATATCTCAAAACTGGGCTTTTTAAGATAAACAGTACTTGAATCTAAAATAACGTGCTTTATAACAATCAGTTCAATATTATATTATAGGGTTTTTGACCGAAGACTTACTTAAAGTTGTAGTCTGATGAAAGCATCAAAGGTTTGAAACTAATCAATTATGTAGATTTGGTTCTACATATTCAACTTAGAACCTTGTCGCCTTATTAAGCACTTCATGTTGCAAATAAGGGAAAACTGAGTTAATTCAATAGAACATGTTGCTGCAGTAACCTCTGGTGTCAGAGTTTTATGTTTTTGTTTTCTTGTGGTTTTTTTTTTTGTACATTAGTTGTTTAAGCGGGGGAAATTGGTCTTCCTCATTCCACTGCTCCTTGCCCTATCCTAGTAATGCCAATCGCCAGGCTAGGAAGTGACAAGTTAAAATTTTTAAGTCATTGGTTTGACTCGACCAGGGTTTGGACCCACGATCCCATGATCTACTAACACAGGAGACGGATGCTCTAACTCATTCGGCTATCAGGTCCGCTTGATGAAATTAAGTTGACATCTTTGACAGAGAAATATCTCCAAAGTTGGCCATTTAAAATATAACTTGTTTCAAACTACAGTAAGGTAGATTTTATCAAACCAATCTAATCTATTTAAATACAGATATGACAGAACCGCAAAACCATCACTTTAAATGGATATTTGTCACCTACCTTGAATAGCGTTCAGTTGTATCGGGTTAAGGAAAGGGACTGATTGGATCAATGATACTAATACTGAGTGGGTTATTGCCTTATTGTAATCGTAGCATTGCATTTCACTCAGGCAGCACTAGAAAGCCTTTATGAGTGTGCTCTGTCGGTTCACGCTTCGATCACCGATGGAGTGGGTTCTGGGGCCATGGATACTAAAAACGTCACACCCACCAACCACACCCTTGTCCAGGAGCCTGCTGGCCCTGGATCACCCACCCTGCAAAGGGGGCCTGGAGCACCAACGCGCCCTGTTGCTGATGACACCAGTTCCTGCTTCGATCACCTGTGACGGAGGTACAGGACCATGGGCCCCAAGAACATGTTGCCAGCACCATACCACAGCCATACCATGCCACCATATGTACCGATGCCGCACATAAAACCCTGTCCCCTCTGCCATCCCACAGAAGAAGATGAAGAAGAATGAAGATAAAAAAGAAAAACACAAGAACTACCAAAAACAGCCGTTTTAAAGGTGCTTTATTCAATGCTGCAGTTCTGCAGCCAGTGACCCCTAGGTCACAAACACCCAACAAATGCAAAATGCTATGCCACAAGACAACACCATCATGGTGCCTGCCGATTGCCTGTTAGGACGTGGACATCATTTTCATTACCTTGAAATGATGTCAAGCTTGGGTTTGAACCTTGTCTAAGTCAAAGCAATGACTTAACCTTGATATTTGTTGCTGGGAAACCTTGCGCTCAGCATGTGTAGGACAGCACTGGGAGCTTAGGGCGTTATCCTAGTAATGCCGCATACCAGACGAGGTAGTGACAAGTGTAAATATTTATATTATTGGTTTGACTCAGCCAGGGTTTGAACCCCATGGGTTCGAATCCCAGGACCTGCCATGCGTTGACTATAATCTGGCTTACGTTAGTTTGAAGTAACTATTATTTTAAACGGTCAACCTTGGAGACATTTAAAGTGAAAAGAAGCCTAATAAATTTATTGCATGGACATTTAAATTCTTGGTATAGGCTTCACCAATGACATGTTCTGTAATATTAATGTTGTTTTTGGGGAGTTTTCAGTCGAGTTGGTGCGCTGAAGGCTGCAAATTTGCAGCAGTGTATGGGCACTGCCAGAGGCGGTCCCATGTGGCCACAAGTTGGCTTCCGGCGGGTAGAGGTCAGAGACATCAGGGGGGGGGGGCGGGGGGCCGGGGGGCCGGGGGGCCGGGGGGCCGGGGGGGGGGGCGGGAGGGCAGGCTGGCAGGGCAGCCCACGGGGTGGAGAAAAAGGTTATCAAGTACATTAAAACCTCTCTAAATCGACCGACCTCGGAACCGACTTTAAGTGGTCAATTTAGGGAGGTGGTCCGTTTAGGGAGTTTAAATATGGTTTCAATGGTATTGTTGGGACCAAGATAAAGCCATCGATATAGGGGAGTGGTCGATATGTGGAGGTGGTCGGTTAGAGTGGTGTTACTGTAATATATTCCTTCTATGCGGTAACACATGCTTATTGAGGGTGCCAGTATATGAGTTAGATGTGTAGGTTCGAATCTAGTTAAGTGCTTTGGTTTCATAGATATTATAATTTCATGTGTTGACTATACTAATATATCATCACTAATTCAAGATGCTGAAAGCACTCAGGGAAAACAACCATAGTTAACAAAACAATTAACCAATTGTAGAACTAATACCCCCATCACACCAAAGTAGTTCTAACTACGTTCTTGAAAATGTTGCCGAACGGGCTCAAACTATGTGCGAACGTAGTTAACATAGTAGCAACATTTCACCAACGTGTTATGAACTACAAGGACGTAAGGGTGCTGTAGAACTTTGAGCATGTTCAAAATTGTCGGCAGCCACGTTCTACCCCGTTTTAGAATGGGGTCAGACATGTTGAGAACTAGTTTGGTGTGATGGGGGTGTAACAGAATCACAGAGGGTGGGGAGATGTGGAAGAATGCTTACAAACAGAGAAAGAATGCATGCCCTAGATAGCTACACAACAACTGAAAGTGATAAAACATGGGGAACTATGAGACTATTACTGTCTAGCGGCGAAAACAAGTCTTTAGACTTAGCCGTTATGGGCAGCATAAATACCATCACCAAAAAAAACTAAATGAGAAAAGCAAACACAAATCTGATTTAAGCACTCGCTTTGGGGTTTTGCTGATTTTGTTTCCAAACAGATGTTAAATATCCCCACTTTTATGCAGTCATTTAGATTTCTTTCATATATTAACCCAATTGAAAATGAATGGAGAGTGTAGGTCCATTATGTGGACAGCCTAAATACTGTGTTTATGGAGATTATATTGGATATGTACACACCCAAAAGTAAATGGTGGCTTAAGCGCCTGTCACACCTTACCGGATTGAGCAACGGACATGAACCGGACAAAGAATTTTCTAGTCCGGTGCTGTCCGGTGACAAAATGTAGCGAAATGTAGCAAAATGGAGCATAATTGGGTCAATTGCCACTGGGCCACCGGACAAGTACCGTACATGTACCGTACACCTGTGCTATACATGACATGTTTCTTATGCCACCGGTACCTTACACCACCTGTGCCTTACACCACCTGTGCCTTATACCACCTGTGTCGTACACCACATGTGCCTTACACCACCTGTGCCTTACACCACATGTGCCTTACACCACATGTGTCTTACACCACATGTGTCTTACACCACCTGTGTCATACGCCACCTGTGCCTTACACCACCTGTGTCTTACACCACCTGTCTCTTACACCACCTGTGTCTTACACCACCTGTGTCTTACACCACCTGTGCCTTACACCACCTGTGCCTTACACCACCTGTGTCTTACACCACATGTGTCTTACACCACCTGTGTCGTACACCACCTGTGCCTTACACCACATGTGTCTTACACCACCTGTGCCTTACACCACCTGTGTCGTACACCACCTGTGCCTTACACCACCTGTGTCTTACACCACCTGGGTCTTACACCACCTGTGTCTTACACCACCTGTGCCTTACACCACCTGTGTATTACACCACCTGTGCCTTACACCACCTGTGCCTTACACCGCATGTGTCTTACACGACCTGTGTCTTACACCACCTCTGCATTACACCACATGTGTCTTACACCACCTGTGTATTAAACCACCTGTGTCTTACACCACCTGTGTCTTACACCACCGGTGCCTTACACCACCTGTGCCTTACACCACCTGTGCCTTACACCACCTGTGTCTTACACCACCTGTCTCTTACACCACCTGTGTCTTACACCACCTGTGCCATACACCGCATGTTTCTTACACCACCTGTGCCTTACACCACATGTTTCTTACACGACCTGTGCCATACACCACATGTGTCTCACACCACCTGTGTCTTACACCAAATGTGTGTTACACCACCTGTGTCTTACACCAAATGTGTGTTACACCACCTGTGTCTTACACCACGTGTGTCTTACACTACCTGTGTCTTACACCACCTGTGCCTTACACCACCTGTGTATTACACCACCTGTGCCTTACACCACCTGTGCCTTACACCGCATGTGTCTTACACGACCTGTGTCTTACACCACCTCTGCATTACACCACCTGTGTCTTACACCACCTGTGTATTAAACCACCTGTGTCTTACACCACCTGTGTCTTACACCACCGGTGCCTTACACCACCTGTGCCTTACACCACCTGTGCCTTACACCACCTGTGTCTTACACCACCTGTCTCTTACACCACCTGTGTCTTACACCACCTGTGCCATACACCGCATGTTTCTTACACCACCTGTGCCTTACACCACATGTTTCTTACACGACCTGTGCCATACACCACATGTGTCTCACACCACCTGTGTCTTACACCAAATGTGTGTTACACCACCTGTGTCTTACACCAAATGTGTGTTACACCACCTGTGTCTTACACCACGTGTGTCTTACACTACCTGTGTCTTACACCACCTGTGCGTTACACCACCTGTTTGTTACACCACCTTGGCTTACACCACCTGTGCCTTACACCACCTGTGTGTCACAGCGTCGTGGCAATGACACTTAGAATAGACTGCTTCAACAGAAAGTGGCCTGGAATAGACTGCTTCAACAGAAAGTGGCCTGGAATAGACTGCTTCAACAGAACAGAATGGTTCAACTGTAAAACATCCAACCCTGGCACGGGTGGCACTCGGAGGGACACCCGAGCTAACATTGTAAAAGCTTCAAGTTAGAATTCACTCTCCACACACTGCTGTGTACGCTCTCCACACACTGTGTACACACTCCATACACTGTGCACACTCTTCACACACTATGTGCACTATTCACACACTGTGTGCACTCTCCACACACTGTGTACACGCTCCACACAGTGTGTCCACTCTCCATACACTGTATACACTCTCTACACACTGTGTACACACTCCACACACTGTGGCCACTCTTCACACACTGTGTGCACTCTCCACACACTGTGTACACTCTCCACACTGTCTGTACACTCTCCACACATTGTGTACACTTTCCACACACTGTGTACACTCTCCACACACTGTGTACACTCGCCAAACACTGTGTACACTTTACACACACTGTGTACACTCTGCACACTGTGTGTCCACTTTCCACCCATTGTGTACACTTTTCACACACTGTGTACACTCTCCACACACTGTGTACACTCTCCACACAGTCTGTACACTCTCCACACATTGTGTACACTTTCCACACACTGTGTACACTTTCCACACACTGTGTACACTCTCCAAACACCGTGGACACTCTTCACACACTGTGTACACTTTCCATACACTGTGTACACTCCCCACACAGTGTGTACACTCTCCATAGTTTGTGTACACTTTCCACACACTCTGTACACTATCCCCACAATGTGTACACTCTCCACACACTGTGTACACTCTCCATACATTGCCTTTTACACACAGTGTAGCTACGCTCTCCACACAGCGTGGCTACACTCTCCACACAGTGTGGCTACACTCTCCACACAATGTGGCTACACTATCCACACAGTGTGCCTATCCTCTCCACAAACAGTGGCAACACTCTCCACACACTGTGGCTACACTCTACACACAATGTGGCTACACTCTCCACGCATCGTGTACACTCCCCACACAATGTGGCTACACTCTCCACACAGTGTGGCTACACTCTCCACACACTGTGTACACTCTCCACGCACTGTGTACACTCTCGACACTGTAAGGCTATAATCTCCACATAGTGTGGCTACACTCTCCACACAGCATGGCTACACTCTCCACACAGTGTGGCTACACTCTACACACATTGTGGCTACACTCTCCACGTAGTGTGGCTACACTCTCCACCCAGTGTGGCTGCACTCTCCACACAGTGTGGCTACACTCTCCACACACAGTATCTACAATCTCCACACAATATGACTACACTCCACACAGTACGACTACGCTCTCCCTCAATGTGGCTACACTCTCCACACACAATATCTACACTCTCCACACAATATGGTTACACTCCACACAGTATGGCTACACTCTCCACACAATATATATACTCTGCACATGGTACACTCTCCACAAAATGTGTCTACCCCTTCACAGTCTGCATACACTCTCCATACAGAGTCTCAGCACTCTCCACAAGGTGCCTACCTTCAGCTTATATTATAGCGACATGTTATTAGTATTCTTGGCCCGTTATATATATATAGATATATATATATTTGATTGCGGTGACCATCTTTGGAATTGATGACGACATGTTAGTAGCACCTAGTGCCTGTTACGTATATATATATATATATATATTTATATATATATACATACAAACATGTGAGAGCCCATGTTTGTCCATATACGATGTTTGGTGTCCATGACAACATGCTAACAGCGCCTGATACCTGATATATATGCTGAATAAGCTATCATACGGGTATAATAAGCCGGAAGATCCATTTACTCCCCAGCCACTAAGTCAACGGCTGGTCACCTACTCATTAGGTCATATATTGGTCCCTCATGACCTCCCCACGTGACGCCAGCTGCTCGCCCACGCCTCAGCGGCTCTTATCCTCCCTCATCGTCATTCTGACATTTTTGTATATATATATGTATATATATATATATATAGGTGCTGCTACCATACTTGGTCTCCATGACGACATGTTAGTTAGTGCCTAATGCCTGCTATAAATGAATCCCCATAATATGCTCTGAGCGTATATCTTTCTGGCAATGTGCCAAAATAGAACAGATCACCCCCCCTCCTTCCTACACCTCCTTCTTTCGCCAATTCCCAAGGGCGAAGCGCCTCAGTTTATGATACAACTTTCATGACAGCCGAAGGGCACATGTCCTGACAAGGATCCTTCCATCATAGAGAAGCTCCGAAAGCAATGCACCCCAACACAAGAGAGATGGGTGGTTGGTCATTGGAGTTTTATGTCCTGGCCACATCTAAGGTCATATCAGGATGGGAATCGACTTATGACAGTGTACACTCATGGTGACTTTATAGTGCTGCCCCACTTGGAAATCAGGCCGCTGGCACCATGACTCGATGTCCCACTCATTCACATTATCCTGACCCAACCAGTCCTTCTTGCCCTATCCTATTAATGCTAAGTGCCTGGCTAGGAAGCGACAAGTATAAATTTGATAAGTCATTGGTTTGACTTGACCGGGAACCAAACTCCCGAGATCCCGCTTGCGAGACCCGTGCTCTGCCGATTTGGCCACCGCACCCGGTTCAAAAGAGAGAAGTCAGGTAAGGTTTCGCGGGTGGGTTTACATAACGGACAATCCAGGTTTATTAGAGGCAAGGGGTCGTATAAGATGAGATTGTCTGGTCAGAGGTCAGTGCTGCATGGAATAAGCATGACCTTGAGTGGATCCAAGGTCACCCACAAGCTGCCCACCTAGAAGCCATTGCTGTACGCAATGGGAATGTGGAGGCAGAATATATTCCACGACTCCTTTATGCAGATGTTGAAGGTACATAGTCCGAAGGTTTTGCATTTCACTCATTTAAAAAAGAATATATATATATATATGATCTTGACACTTTGCTTTATTTGTTATAGTTGACAGGCGGAAGATCTCCTAATGAATAGCAACAAACTCTAGTATATTTTATATTATATATATTATATATAGTATATATTATATATATTATATATATTATATATATTATATATATTATATATATTATATGTATTATATGTATTATATATATTATATATGTAAGCTACGCACTGAGACGGAAACGGCAATAACATTTTTGACAGGCCGGCGTCACAAAGCAGAGTGAGGCAGCCGGCGAGCGGCAAGTGGGCTGTGTAAGTGGGTGCCGCGGCTGTTACAATAGTTGGCCCCCCCCCACGCGGTTCACCAAACCAGTGGGGGGGGGTCTCCCCCGTGCGCTGCCTACATCCGCATATACGTAGTATATACGTTGGTATTATATATATTATATATAGTATATATATTATATATATTATATATATTATATATATTATATATATTATATATATTATATATATTATATATATTATATATATATTATATGTATTATATATATATATTATATGTAGTATATATATTATATATAGTATATACATTATATGTATATATAGTATATACATTATATATATTATATATATTATATATATATATTATATATATTATATGCATTATATATTATATATATTATATATATATTATATATATTATATATATTATAAATATTATATATATTATAGATATTATAGATATATATTATATATATTATAGATATTATAGATATATAGATATTATATATATTATAAATATTCAGTGAAATCACAAGGACACTACCATCTTCAGTTATATCTGTATTGTTAAATTGCCAACCAAAGCTAGTGTATGGCATTGTTTAGTTCCAGGTTTGGCCGCGCGGCGCCACCTGTCATTATATTATATTTTATATATAATATATTATAAATTATTTATATGAGCCTGAGTGACTGCGACATACATGCAAAGAGGCTTAACCCTAGCCGTGTTGTCTCATAAATAAATCAACAGTACTCTTCTATATTCACCTTTCTACTTATAAATATAACATTGCATGCTTTTCCTTTTTGTCCAAGCCCGATCCGAACTTTCTGTGACAAGAGAGACACCTTGGACAGAATCCATTCCTGATGATGTCGCCTGTTGTCGAGTAAAAAGCGTACTCTCTGGCAGTACTGTTCAAAGTGAATGGGGGGGAGGTGTCGACAGTGTTATAAAGTGGCATTCCCTGGGCCAAACGGACACTGATATAACGCTTGTGTTTTATTTTGTAGGACTCTCCCCCGACCTTTCAGGCAAGGCATCACGTAGACAGGTGAGACTGGATAGGGTCATTGCATCAGGGTACGTAGGTGGTGTAATGGTTAGCATGCTAGCCCCAGAGTGGTGGGAAGTGTGGGTTAAAAAAAACTTGATCTTGGGACTATACTTGTCGTTTTCATCGCACAAACCCATGACACTGATCGTTGTGATCAAGGGTGGGTAACAGTGTCAGGATAATGTGATTGAGTGGAATATCGCCAAAGACCCTATAAAACTAAGACGGCTCACTCCCTATCTCTGTGATGGTAATGTAAGTTTCGCAGTGCCACCTTGTGGTGGGTTTGATCAGCCCGGCTGCTGGTTGGTGTTTCACATGTAAACACATACAATTATATTATACATGAGATAGGTAAGTATTAATACACATCAATATGAAATTGCTATGAACAAATACACATCATCATCACCATCATCACACATCTTTCACATTCATATTTACATTTATACATATAATATAGCAACTGTTTAACCAAGAGAACAGCCAGCGCACCAAGTGGTGGGTTTGATCACTTTGATTACACAGTACAGGCTGAGTGAGCCGTCTTAGTATTATAGGGTCTTTGATATCGGGTCATGGTGCCTGCGGCCTGATTTCCCAGGGGGCAGCACTATAACATCGCCATGAGTGCATACTGTTACAAGTCGGTACCCGTCCTGATATGACCTTAGATGTTGCTAAGATGTAAAACAACAACAAACAAACATTTTAAGATCTTGTCAAAGTTACATACTGTATGGTTGATGAACCTAGCCTCTGTATGTATGGGTAAGTGCAGTCGCTGTATTCCCTGTTTTTTCAACCTCAGAACAAACAGTAACACCAGAGGCCAGCGGTATAAGATCTTCAAGGAGAGGCACAGACTTGAGGTCAGGAAACATTCATTTTCCTTTCGAGTGACAGATCCATGGAACAGTCTCCCAGACCAAGTTGTTGAAGCACCAATGGTAGAAGCATTTGAGAGACGGCTGGACAGACATTGGAGAGGACACCCACAATTATATGACTTCAGGGAACCGTCGACCCACATATGTGTGCAAAAGAAATTCTTTTTTGCCATAACGAGCTGGCATTAGAAGCCCATTATGGTCTAGATCAGCCAGAAGAGGATCTGTATGTTAATCTGTAAGTTAAGTATGTAATCGTACACATTATAAGACTTATGGATGTAAGCCATGTAAAAGACTTCCAAGTTCAGAGGGATGAGTGCAATAGTCTTCGCAGACCTCTCAGGTAAGGAGGGAAATAGACAGATAGGCGTGGATAGGGTGATTGCATTACGAAAAATGGTTAGCATAATATCCCCGGAATAGCAAGAAATGTGGGTTCGAAACCTGCATTAGGCATAGCATTTCCAATTTTCATCAGCCCCCCAATATTTTTAAGGTCCCTGGTCAGATGAAAGCATAAAATAATCTCAACCATAACACTTCCTGATAGAAAACAAAATCAGGGAAAATATGATTCTAGAATTGTATTCAAAGCTCAAATATTTGTTGGTTATGATTTCTCTCCAAACAATGCATGACCAAATCTACTGGGTGTGGTGGCCGAATTGGTAGAGCGCCCGGCCTCGCGTGCGGGAGATCGAGAATTTGGTTCCCGGTTGAGTCAAACCAATGACTTCTAAAATTGATACTTATCACTATATAGCCAGGCACTCAGCATTATTAGGATAGGACAAGGACTGGTTGGCTCAGTGTCAGGATAATGCGACTGAGAGGGATATAAGGTCATGGTGCCAGCAGCCTGGTCTCCCAGTGGGGCAGCACTATAAAGTTGCCATGAGTGTTCGCTGTAACATATTGGTAGCCACCCTCATATGACCTTAGATGTTGCTAAGTGCAAAACTCCAACAACCGACCGACACAACTACAACCCCCCGCCCCCCACCCCAGTCACACATTGGGCTTAATTGATTAATCAACTTGGGACACCCGAGCCACTTTTTGGCGCATGCGCACATCCTACAGACTCAGGTCGAATAATCAAATAAGCTTCTCCACGCTCGGGGTGGAAAAAATGATGGCTTAGTCCGAAACCTTTTTTTTTTTTTTAATAACCGATAAAACTACAGCAAAATAGGATTTTAAGTATTTTATGATGAGATAGTTTAGATATATTTCCATTTCATTAATCTAGGTTATTCTTTTAAAAAAAACATGTATGACTGGTATTGGTAGCTGGTATCCTGCAAGACGGTACAAGCGCAAATGTGACATCATCGCTCGTAGCCAACCCCAGACAAGAGGTGGGTTACTGGGGTCGGATCGTTTTGCACACGGCACATGTATTTGTCGACTCCACTCGCGGTGTTCGATTTGAAATTCTGACGACTCAGATGACCAGAGTCGCCCGGGTCGTGTTAATCGATTACGGCCATTATGGGCACTCCCTAACAAACGGAGTCGGTTTGGGCGTATCACTCTATAGCCCATCACGTGACATCTGTGATTAGTTGTAGGGTCGTCTTTCATTGCTTTGCCTTTTGATCACATACCAACCCCTCCCGCTCACCCCAGACACACATCCTCCACAGGGATGTTGTTTAACAATTCACTGACATTTCTAACATGTACACCTTTCTCACAAACCGGTCGCGGTGGCCGAATCGGTAGATCGAGGGCCTCGGTAGATAAAAGATTCACCCCGTATGTCCAGTACAGGGGTGAATGGCAAGGTAGTCTAAAACCTGCGAAAACTGCTTTAGTATAGAACGGAAGTGGAACCCCTGGTTCCAGAATCAAATGGCTACTTATACCGGCACAGAGCTGGTGAATTGAGAGAGAATGCAAAAAGACAAGATGGCAGTGATAAAAGGTGGCGATTTTACTTTTAAATTGCATTAAATTATATGTGTTATTATATCTTCCAACTCAAAAGTAGCGGGTAAATATGAAGATGTATGTGAAGAATATATTGTACTTCTTAAATTAAGAATTTATCAGTTCAGTTCATTTACCCGCCATGTCGAAATTCTTCGCCAGCTTTTATATAGGCTTGTTTTTCACCCCTGTACTGAATGTATGGGGTGAATCTTTTATCTAGGTCCTCGGAGGATCGGGAGTTCGGTTCCCGGTCGAGTCAAACCAATGACTTATAGAATTAACATACTTATTTGTTATGAACATGGTCAATAAATCCATCACAAACAAAAACTATGCAATGCACCGCGTGAGTTTAGTTGAATAGGGTAAATTTGTAAATGCGAAATGTCTTTCTCGCCTGGCTATTTTTAGTTTTTTTTATTGTATCGGCGAAACTAGTAATCTAGCTGTCTCACTTCGTTTGCATATTATACCGGGCGCCGTGACCAAATCGGTACAGCGCGGACTTCCCGTGCGGGATATCGGAAGTTCGGTTCCTGGTCGAGTCAAACCAATGACCTATAGCATTTATACCTGTCGCTTCCTAGCCTGGCACTCGACATTAATAGGATAGGGCAAGGACTGGTTAGCACAGTGTCAGGATAATGTGACTGGATGGGATATCGGGTCATGGTGCCAGTGGCCTGATTTCCCAGTGGGCAGCACTATAAAGTCATCATGAGTGCGCAATGTCACAAGTCGGTACCCATCCTGTTATAACTGTTGTGGGGTGATGAAAATGGGAAATATTGCGTCTAGAGCAGGACTCGAAACCACATCTCTTTGTATTCTGGGCCAGTCCATTTCACCACCTAGGCTCCCTGATATCACCACACTACCCACACCTACCTGTCTATGTGGCTCCATGCCTGAGAGGTCAGTGCAGAACACTACACTCATCCCCCTGGAAGTGTAAGTCTTGTAATGCTTACAAGTACATACATACAGGCAGTGCACTTACACATACACAGGGTAGGTTCAACAACTAAAGCAGCACGTAACACATACATGATCCTGGTCATGGCACCAGTGTCGTGAGGGGCGACGAAAATAGGAAATATTGCACCTAGAGTGGGACTCGAATCCACATCTCTTTGCATTCCGGGCCAGTGTGCTAAGCATTACACCACCTAGGCTCCCTGATATCAACACACTCCCCACGCCTACCTGTCTATGTGGTTCCTTGCCTGAGAGGTCAGTGCAGACCACTACATAACCTTAGATGTTGTCAGGATGTAAAGCTCCAACAATCAACCAACCATCATTTGCTTATT
Organism: Branchipolynoe longqiensis; assembly: GCA_030323885.1. NCBI lineage: Eukaryota > Metazoa > Annelida > Polychaeta > Phyllodocida > Polynoidae > Branchipolynoe > Branchipolynoe longqiensis. The sequence continues at coordinate 87,162,473 of CM059195.1, read as the reverse complement.
CCTTAGCGGGGAGAAAGAGAGGGGGAATGTGTGTTAAGCGCCTGTCGCACCTTACCGGATTGAGCAACGGACATAAACCTGACAAAGAATTGTCTAGTCCGGTGCTGTCTGGTGACATAATGTATCGAAATGTACCGAAATGGAGCGTAATTGGGTCAATCGCCACCAGGCCACCGGACAATTACCGTACATGTACCGTACATGTACCGGACGAGAACCGGACGAGAACCGGACAGATAATGGATGGGTACCAGACATGAACAGGACAAAATGGATAAACCGGACACCAACCGGACACCAACGGATGGGTACCGGACACGTACGTATGGGTACCGGACATGAACCGGACAAACCGGACACCAACCGAACACGTCAGTCCGGCAGTGTCCGGTATAAGTTTTGTGGATGTTCAAAACTTGTACCAAACAGCGCCGGACACCACCGAACACTGCCGGATGGGTACCAGACATGTACCGGACATTGCCGTATTTCACCGGACAGTGTTCGGTTCCCCAGTCCGGTAAGATGTGACTGGGCCTTGAATGTTCTAAGTGCACATCTCAGATACTAATCACAGAACGACAACCTTGTTGTGGGATGTCTGTTAGTGGGCGAATCAAAGATGATTGAATGATGACAAGTGAGTGCGCGTGGACAGTTATCTATACACAGACCACACGGGATGGGCGAATGAGTAGAGTCCGTCACCCCGCTTGGTAGATCGTGGGATTTCAATGCATAATCGAGTCAAACCAATGATTTAAAACTTTCTACTTGTCGCTTCCTAGCCAGGCACTTGACATTAATAGGATAGGGCAAGGACTAGTTGGCTTAGTGTCAGGATATTGTGACTGGGTTGGATATCAGGTCATGGTGCTGGAAGCCTGGTATCCCAGTGGAGCAGCCCGATGGTTTTGCATTTCATTCATTTAATGTATATAATAATAGGTTGATCAAGACACCAACAATCAGCAACAATCAAACAAATAATGTATGGCGAGCGACGGTTGATTGTTAATTCAAACTGTGGTACTCACGAGTCATGTGTCCAGCGGGTATTGAAACATCTAGTCATGTGATCTTACCACATGTTCCTTTAAATATGAATAGTTAATGTATCTTATCAAATATCCCACTGAGAATGGGCTGTTAGAGCCTGAACCGAGTAGGTCGGGATCGGTCAGTGCAGCACCAGTAGACGCTGAGTACTTTACGGCTATTATTAGTAGTTCTGTGACATCACACAGGGAACATGGACTTACATAGATTATAAGGCATGCTAAAAAAAAACTTCAAATTTACTTGATGCGATAGTAGGGTTTGCGCTACTTTCCAAGTCTGTAATATCGCCCCGCCTATGTCACTGAGTACAGTCATTAGCGCGGAATGACACTAATAGCTAGAACTTGACCGCAGAGACCCTCAGACCATGGTCGGGCCCTAAATAACTCCGAGAGAGTCGGTTATTTTAACCTGAAGCCCCAGTCACTCCTACCCGGATCAGGGGCCGGACGAGCCCCGGACCGTGATCCGGCGTGGTCCATGGCGATCTGGCATGATCCATGGCTCTTCCGTGGCTGGTCCTTGGTGATCCTTGGTGATCCTTGGTGATCCGTGGCTGGTCTGGCCTCCTCTGAGGTCTGCCCTGGATGTTATAAAATGTTTAAAACATCCGGGATGGACCGGGGCATTTTGCAATCCGGGCTCGATCGTGGCATCGTCCAGGATGATCCGGGTGTAATCCGGGGGTGGTCCGGGTAGAACCGGGGGTCGACCGGGAGTAGTCCGTGCCGCGTCCGGACCAGTCCGGGGCTGTTTCGCCCAGATGAGGCATGTTTTTAGCCATAGTTTAACCCGGACCAGCCCCGGACTTTCCCGGACTCGCACTGACATAGCCACGACCACTCACATACTGCCCGGATAAGAACCGGACACGCTGGGTTACCACGGATTAACCACGGATAGCCACAGATGACCACGGACTACTCATGTACTATCCCAGGATGAGTCCTGCATTTCAGGTTATCATCCGGGGGTTGTCCGGGGCTCGTCCGGGGGTTGTCTGGGGCTCATCCGGGGTGATCTGGGCTTGTAGTCCATGGCTCGTCCGGGTATATGTGACCGCGAGGTCAAAAACGACCAAAATAGCAATTTTATCCGGAGCTGTCTGGGACAGTCCGGGCGACTGGTCCGGGGGTGGTCCGGTTAAAAATCCGGGGCTCGTCCGGGTAGGTTTGACTGGGGCTTTAGTGAATTATGACTAGTGATATTTGATCATGCTAATTGTGAATAAGTCAAGTTGTTTTGGTCAGAATGCTACCAACGCTTGCCATATCGTCTGCATACACACAAGCTTACATGATATTTGTTTGTTGAGGTTTCGCATCCTCGCAACATCTATGGTCATATCAGTGCGGGTACCGACTTATGACAGAGCACAATCATGGCGATGTTATAGCGCTGCCCCACTTTGAGACCAGGCTGCAAACACCATGATCTGATATCCCATACAGTCCCATTATCCTGGTCCTGAGTTAACCAGGCCACACCGGAAGCCTGCACTCTACCGATAGGGCGACCACGTCCAGCCAATGAGGACCTTTCAGTTTGCATGAGTCTCTCATCAGATGGCGCACCCTGCCGGTCACAGTAATGCTTTGGTTGGATAGAAGCAGTTCCTTCTCCTATCAAGTGTGAGGATTTTGGTGTGTGTGGCGGCGGTGGGTGTATGAGGATTCAGGAGTGTGGTGGGGGCTTATAGATGTGATGGGGGCTTAAGGATGTGGTGGGGGTGTAGGTGTGTGTGGTGAGGGTTGATCGTGTGTGTGGTGGGTGTTACTACATATATAACAGTGGGGGTGTAGGTGGTTTGTGGTTGAGGTGTAGGGGTATCTTGCAGAGCGGCGCCTCACAATCTTTAGCATCCCTAAACCCCCAACACACACCTACACCACCACCACAGCCCTAAACCCCCAGCACACACCCCACGACACACACATATACCCCCTACACCCCACGACACACACCTATACTCCCAGTACCCCTTACACCCCCACCACCCATCTACACCCCCACCACACACTTACACCCCCATCACACACCTACACCCTCACCACACACACAACACCTACACCACCACACACACACCTACACCTTCACCACACACACACGTATACCCTCACCACACACAACTACACCTCAATCACACACACCTACACCCCCAACACACACCACCACCAGACACATAGACCACCACACACACACCACACACCTACACCCCCACCACATCCCTAAACCCCCACAACACACCTACACCTCCAACACACACATACACCCCCACAACACCCCTAAACCCTCACCACACCAACACCTCCACCACACACACACCACACACCTACACCCCCACCACACACCTACACAATCACACACACCATACACCTACACCGCCACCACACACCTACACCCCCACTATACACCTACACTCCCACCACACACCTACATCCCCACCTACACCCCCACAATACACCTACACTCCCACCACACACCTACACACCCACCACATACCTACACACCCACCACACACCTACACACCCACACCCACCACATACACACCACACACCCACACACCCCACCACACACCTACACCCCACCACACACCTACACCCCCACCACACACCTAAACCCTCACCACAGCTACACCCCCACCACACACCTACATCCCCCCACACACCCACAAAACCACACACACCACACACCTACACCCCCACCACATCCCTAACCCCCCACCACATACCTACCCCCCTACACCTCACACCTAGACCCTCACCACACACCTACACCCCAACCACACACACACCACACACCTACACCCCCACCACACACCTACACCACCCCCACCACACACCTACAACACCAACACACACACACCTACACCCTCCTATCCAACCATCTAGATGTTACAGCTAGATGTGGTTTCTTTCACACAGAGAAATGATAGCTTATTTTACTAGTCTAACATAGCCACCCCAGATATATATATATGTTTCTTTTTTCTCTTATCGTGATATTTACCTGTCATTCATCTACCAATGTTTTGCTTATTTCCTGTAATTGTCTATCCCATTGTTGGAGATTTGTTTACTGTGCACAGTCCGGGCGCCAAAGACCTAATTTAGTCCATACTCCGCACCGAGAGTTCAAGTTTTTTGTATTGGTGATTATGGTAGACTGGGTGGTAGTCTACAATTTCCAGGTGGATGACCGCTGCTCACCCTTGAGCAATTTTCGGGATTAACCCTTTTGCATTGGGAGTAGCAAAAAAAAGGCCATAAAATAGGGATAATGAAAACAAAATGTCCTTTAGAACTGTTGCTATCGAAGATAATAGATCATGTGATGCATCAAAATGAGGGTCTTGGAGCGCTCTTTATACTGATACGGTTGTATGCAAATCATTTCAATAATTAAGTCACCAAAGGTCAAAAGGTCACAGATTTTAAGCTTTGCCTAAATCTCGAATGTTGTTATAGGCCAAGAACAAAACTAAATTGTAGGCCTATTATTTACACCTTAATCTTTTTGCTTAGACACCTTGCTATGATTTTAACCCACCTATGTTGAACTATATTTCATAGTGACCACCCTGCAGGAAACGAAAGACAAACTATGTAAAAATAAGTGCTAAAATAGCTATTTTTGTCCGCAAAATGGAAAATGCCCACAGCAATGCTGTCAGTCAACCTAGAATAACAAATGGATCCCTTCAAATACTTCCAATGGGGAACTCAGAAAGGTTCCTCCCAACCATAGTTTCGTAGCATATTATACACCACTTTTGTCTTATCAAAGAAATAGAAATAAATCTCCTCGAAATATACGTAACAGATTTTGCGCAGTTCAGATAATATTGAACTCAAAGAAATATAACCCTACTCTGAATACCCGGCCTCAAGGAAGTCAACAAAATACTGAATGGTTATTAAGGAAACACACATCCTGAGTTTTTTCCTCCTGCAATGATTCTTTTGGAATGTCAATGTATTCATGCTCTGTTTGCACTGTTTTCTACTTGATTGTTTTATTTCCATGATGCCAATGGACCGACTTTAAATGGTCCATTTAAGGAGGTCGTCAGCTTTGGGAGTTCTATTTTATCATTAAAATAGTATTGCATGGGTGATCATTTGGGACCCAAATAAAGCGATTGATATAGGGGAGTGGTCGATCTGTGGAAGTGGTCAGTTAGAGAGGTTTTACTGTAAATATATATATATATATATATATATATATATATATAGACACACATACTTCCAGGGTAGTCCGGTCAATGCTCCTCCCAACACCCCCCCCCCACACCCACTCACACACCCACCAGCACACACAGGCCCACTACGAGACATTATTCAGCTGCCAATGCACCTCCCAACACCCCCCTTCACACACACACCCACACACCCACACACACACACCCGCACACACACACCCACACACATCCACCAGCACACACAGGCTCACTAAGAGCCACTATTCAGCTGCGAATGCACCTCCCAACACCCCCCTTCACACACACACTCACCCACACACCAACACACCCACATACCCACACACACCCACACACCCACACACACCCACACACCCACACACCCACACACCCACACACCCACACACAACCCACCAGCACACACAGGCCCACTAAGAGCCAATATTCAGCTGCCAAATGCACCTCCCAGCACCCTCCTTCACACACACACACACTCACACCCCCACCAGCACACCCAAGCCCACTGAGAGCAGCTATTCAACTGCCAATGCACGCCGTCCTTAGGACGACGAATTGCCCGCCAGTGCGTCAAAACGGTACTCCGGCGTCCGCCATCAGCCTGAAGCGCCACCTCGTGAGCGACTCGCCATTTGCCCCAAAAGACTCCCCACCCCGACCCCACCCCCACCCCATACGCACCCACACCCCCACCGACACACACACCGACACCGACACCGGCACACCGACACCGCCCGTCACTCACTCACTCTCCAAGCGTGTAGGCGATGTTTGAAAAACGTGCAGTCTCGAGGAGAGTGACCAGAACCCAGACTCCGCTTGGAGATCTGAATGTCGGATGCCCGGATGGACACATTGTTGTTGTTGTGGGGGGGGGGGCATCTTTGTTGCTGCTGACAGCACCATTAATGTGGACATTCAAAGTCGATTTCACCAAATAGAGAAGAATATACAGTAAAACCTCTCTAAATCGACCGACCAGGGGACCGACTTTAAATGGACCATTTAGTGAGGTGGTCGGTTAAGGGATATTTTGTATTGTTATATTGGTATAGGGTGGGTGATCGTTTGGGACCCAAATAAAACGATAGATATAGGGAGTGGTCGATCGGTGGAGGTGGTTGGTTCGAGAGGTTTTACTGTAGATGTCAATTATTGCCATATATATATATATACATTCCAGTGCGCGAGTGACAGTATTCGCGGCACTGGGGTGGGTGGCGTCCAGCATGTCCCCAGGGGAGGGTCTCCACCCCATAGAGTAATGTTACAGAGAATCAGGCTGCCAGTAGGGGATATTCGCCTAGCACTTTTATCACGCATAAGTTTTTCGATACAACACACCTACACTATATTCGATAGTGATAAGCCCCCATTATCGCATGGTAATAAGATCTTGGAGTTAGGTTTGCACAGCGGTCCAACCCCAGATCCGTGGGGTGGGGGTCAGGGTACCGCACGCACCTCGTCCACCTCCTAGTAGTGGCGGCCTCTCACTCCCTAGCTCGGAGGAATATATGAAGAGTTCCGGCGCAAATCCCCGTAAAAGCCAATTCAAAAATGTAGATAAACATTGGAATTTAACCTTCAAAAATTTCCTTTTTTTTACCTTCCTATTTTTGTGTTCATTGCAACATAATTGTTTCATCACAGGAAAATTGGAATTAGAGGTAATTAAAATGACTTTCAGGTAGAATTCTTATATTTTAATCAAATTTTTGGATTGGTGTTTCCCGGATTTTGCGCCGGAACTCTTCATATATGGGTCGTTCTCAGAAACTGTGTACCACTTGAGGTAGTCTACTAGAAATGCATATTTCAAAGAAACCCTTTATTGGAGTGTCAATATTTAGATTTCATCAGTTAGCCAAATAATGTGGGAGATAGTTTAGATCAAAAGTAAATGGTTAATATTGTGTATTATGTATCTTATTGGGATGGATGTAGCTAAATACATAGAAAATTACATCACTAATTTGTGACATTGTCAACAGCATTGAAAATAAAGTGTCACAAACTTAATGAAAACCTTCTGAACAACACCACATTTCACTTCAAATGGTTCATTATACAATGTCTTCATTAAATTGAAGACATTTATTCTAAAAAAAAAATTTAAATGATGAAATAGTTAACATTTTCTGGAGTCATTAACATCGTAACATTTCGTTTCCACTTGCAAATACTATGAAACTCTGTATCAAACACTGAGTACAGATACAGTACAGGAATTATTTTCACCATTTGACACTATGCATGGACCCAGTTATTGTATAGTATAAGATAAATCCTGAAATTGCCCCTAAACATTGAAATTTGAGCCGAACATTTGTGTAAAATTGTTTGTTTCCACTTTGTTACTCTGCTAATCCGTTACTCTGCTAATATTTTCTTGCTTTTCTCTTTAATATTCACAAATAAGACAAAACCATAGCAATGAGGTTTCAAATTATTATTACTACTGTTTATAAAGCAAGTGGCATGTGAAATGTCGTAAAAATGTCAAGTTTTGTGTGGAAAATATTTGATTTTGGAGTCAGATTGGTTTCCATGCTGTACTGCTATTTATTGGGTGTGAGCATCATTTGACCTACTTAAAAATGCCAGAATATGTTTATTTACAATTATTCAGATGCAAAAGGACATACACATTGAGGAAACTTGCTTATAGGACTTTGGCAGCATTTTGATTTTCTGGTACTGATGTCACACTATTGGTACACAACTTCTGAGAACGACCCATATATCTACAGTAAAACCTCTCTAAATCGACCAACCTTCGGATCGACTTTATATGGTCCATTTAGGGAGGTGGTCGGTTTAGGGAGTTAGAATATGGTTACAAAGTTATTTTTGGGAACCAAATAAAGCGATCAATATAGGGGAGTTGTCGATCTGTAGAGGTGGTCGGTTAGGGAGGTTTTACTGTATATACTTTCTATTTGGTGAAATCGATTTTGAATGTTCACAATTCAGTGGCCTCAACCATTGATGTTGCATTCATTGAAACTGCATCCTGCTGATTAGGCTATATATAAGTTATATACCATAGCTTTTTGAAGAAGAAAAACCTATGAAGGATTCCCATGCCCAAACGGTAAATGCCACCCATGGCACACGGAAACCATGACTACCACATTTAAGCTGAAGCTGACATCATTCTGATAATCAAATCTGTTTTTGCACACAAGCTGTCGCATCCCCTACATAATGCCCAACTCAATATGAAATTGATAGACTTTAACGGGAAAGCACAACAATAAATTTCATTTGACAGAAAAACAATAAAACGGATTTTCGATTTTTGCGCATGAACCCTTCACATGCACTCCATTAAAACCATAATTCATTGACTCACATAACTAACGACACTAGAGTTAGACTGGTATATTTCTAACAAACTGACATTTATATACCGCTTGCCTAACTGCAACTGAACATTAAAACTTACTACAACTTTACCAACTGAATACAGAAGATAACTTCTGCTTACATTCGAAATACTACGTAAATACTCACATTGATCTGACTAATATTGATCTAGTTATATGACAGTACTGTTACCATATTGCTGTGGAACCTTTGGGTTACAGAATGTCATTGTCTTACATGCTGCAATTTGTGTATTCAACAGTTATATACCTTATTCTATATACCTTTTGTGTAAATAACCGTGAATTGAAAAATGCCTGGAAGACTAGTGCTTCGGCACTGACAAAAGACGTATTCAGCAGAATAAACATATTCACCACAAAACAAATAAAAAATATACCTTGATTATAAGTTGTATTTCTTTTAGATAAATATATTAAGATCATCATACAAATTTGCTACTTTGCTTGGAGGGACCTTTCTATTTAAAGAGTTTATATTGGGAATATTTAAACTGAAAACACAGTAAATGAATTGTATGCACATGTCTATGTTATAGACATAAACATTGTTGACCTATTTGTAGTGGTGTAGCCTACCACAGGAGAACCACACTGCAATGAATAATTAATGAGGTTGAATGGAAACTTGGCACTCATCCGATGTCGTTGCTGGGCACAGGAAAGCACATGCGTATCCACACCGCTAACTGCTACCTTATGGTCTCAGCCCCCCCTACCACAACCCGCTTATTCCCACACCACTACCTAGTGGCAGACACCACCAGCCAGTTTCGCGCCACTACTGGCTACAGCCGTGTTTAACTCACGCGCCAACGAGCACATAACTGGAACTCTCTCATACAGCAATAAATAGTGTTATTCAGCCAGATTGTCACCAGCCACTAACCAGACGACACATCAGTTCTCACATTGGTCTACCATATGATATATGACCTTAGATGTTGCCAATATAGGGCATATGATATGTCACAGCCCACCAGCGGATGTACAATGGAAGGTAACCATGCCAAAAGTAGCCAGATAGCACACCACACAGCTACGTTCTAGCCGATGATATGTAAATAGGGGTAGGCTAGTCTAGTAATAGGAGTAGAACAAAATAAAATACAATAAACATTTCTTTAAATTCCAACAAACAAACACTTTGGTCTAAATGTTAATGATTTTCAATTAAACCCGTGTGTAGCTCTAAAATATGTTATATGTTATTAACGAAACAAGTGCATAGGTTTATTGATAGTAGGTTATTGGTCAATGATATATCATTCATTTTAAATGTAAATAATTATTGTGTGCCATTCACAGTGTCATACTTTCTCAGTCTGCGAGTCAAATTCAACACAAAATGGCTGAAGTATTACATTGAGAGGATTGTGGGATACGATATATATTTGATATATATGCTGTATAAGCCACTATATGAGTATAATAAGCCGGAATATCCATCTTCCACCCAGCCACTAAGTCATCAGCTAGTCACCGCTACTCATTAGGTCATCTACTGGTACCACCTGACCTCCCCACGTGGTGCCACCTACCCCCATGCCTCAGCAGCTGTTACACTGACTCACTTTACCACTGAAATCTTTGATATTTTATATATTATATTTGATTAATAAATTGAATAACTATTTGAATTGAATTTGAATTGAATTTGAATTGACTTGAACATTAATTGATCCTTGAAAATGAATTGAATAACTATTTGAATTGAATTTGAATTGAATTTGAATTGATTTGAAAATGAATTGATTTGTCTCCAAACTTATGCTTTTAGGTTAACAATTTATTGTTGCATTCTAATTGAAATTCTAATTGCACGTATTCAATTGTTACCTCATCACCATTAATTACTTCCATTTCTCATTAAAACACTAGTGTTATTATAAACAAATAAACACAATTAAAGGGTTTTCAACTATCCACAAATGTTCAACAAATACTTTTTTATTGGTTTACTAACCCTTTACTGGTATTCACATTGACAAATAATGAAATACTTGTACGGACAGGGCTGCCCTCTATGGAAGATCTTCTGATCAAAAAGAATCTCTGGTGGATTGGACACCTCATGAAGATGTCATCAGACAGGCTACCAAAGCAGATCCTCTAATCTCAACTGTCTTCTGGTTACAGAAAGAGAGGGCACCCTCGTCTCCGGTTTAAGGATACCATCAAGAGAAACCTGAAGCTGAGAGACATTATGACCGACTCATGGACATCACTCTCACTGCAGAGAGCTAAATGGAGAGCGGCAGTCAAGTAATGAAAGCAGTCTTTGTCGCATCGCGACTGACAGCATGAGGATGATGACTGGTATTCACTGTGTCTTGACTGGAAGATGTTTGCAAAGTAGCATGACTAGACTCCTCTTTTGGGGAGATCGGGGATCTGAACCCATGGGTTTGTGGAGTTCAGTCAAAGCAATGACTTAAAAATGTATATGTGTCGCTTCCTAACCAGGCGCTTGGCATTATTAGGATAGGGCAAGGACTGGTTGGCTCAGTGTCAGGATAATGTGACTGAGTGGGATATCAGGTCATGGTGCTGGCGGCATGGTATCCCAGTGGTGTAGCACTATAAAATCACAATGAGTGCGGACTGTCACAAGTCGATACCCATCCTGATATGACCTTGGATGTTGCTAGGACATAAAACAACAACAAACAAATAAATGAAGCAAAGTAGCTTCACCCTACAGCAGGTGTACTATCTAAGGACAGGAAGTGGGTGAAAGGATGCTGTAATAAACCACAATGGGATGGGATCCTCTCCCGCATGCCTGTATGTCATCTGCATAGATGTACATAGTAGGCTAAGTTATCATATACACAGGTTAGGAAAAAACTTTGAACCTGATGAACAATTTGCATTGCCATTGGATTACACGAATTACGCTCCACCGTCAAAATAAAATGTGGGAATTTGGGTCGTTCTCAGAAAGTGTAAACCACTTTCATGACATGGTACTTGAAAGTGAAAACATTCCAAATAATAGCAGAAAACATTTACAATAATAGCAGAATCCATGTTCATACACGCATTTATATTTTCTGCATTTGTCAGAGTTGTACACACATTATTTCACATTTTGATTTAGATGTTCTACAAATTGAGAAAGATGTTAAAATTAACTGTGTGACGTCCACCCATAACGTCATTGTAACGCACATCCATAACATCATTTTAGCACAAACAACAAATTCAAGCATGATTTTATTGATTACAGTTACGCCAATAAATGATGTATGGTGTCAATATGCAAACTTTCACATGCTCACTATTGCACAAAATCATATAAGCATGTACTGGATCCATTGTGTGGGATTGATTAAAGCTGCATAGTCCGATGAAATATCAAATTTTCAAAACCAAACCAATTATCTAGATTTGATTTGACATATCTAACTCAGATACCGATGCACTTATTAAGCATTTGTTTCTGTGTATAAAGCAATACTGAGTCAATTTAACAGAACCTGTTACTGCAGAAGTCTATGGTGTCAGAGTGTTGGCAAGCTTGCCAAAACTAATTTTCCATTTTTGCACTCAAAATATCTCAAAGGTTTACCATTTGAAATAAAAGTAACTTTGAACTAATGTAAAGTAGATACCAGTGATCGATCTAATGTATTTATCTCATAAAAAAAATACAAAAATTCAAAACCATCGGACTCTGCAAATTTAAATACATAACAATAACTAGAATGACCGATTTCTGAGTTTCAGAAAAACTCATGACGGCGAGCCGTTGGCACAACGGGGTCTGACCTAGTTCCCACGAGCCTCTTCGGGGCGGTTACCCTGGCCACTGAAGTGTGGGATCAATGCGACAGAGGGCTCCACGAGGTGCTGGCCGACACCGACAGGGGGCGCCCCAAATAGGTCTAAGGTCGGGCCCGCTTGCTAAGGGTTGGTTGTTGAAGTTTTACGTCCTGGCAACATTTAAGTTCAAATCAGGATGGGTACCGACTTCTGACAGTGCACACTCATGATTCAAATCTCACAAACTACCAAAAAGGGGCGGTTGGTTGTTTGAAACATCTAAGGGCATATCAGGACACGTGCCAGCTTGTGACAGGATTCAAATCTCACAATCTACGAACACGAGTTGGTTGGTTTTTGGAGTTTTACGTCCTGGCAACATCTAAGGTCATATCAGGACAGGTACCGACTTCTGACAGTGCACACTCATGATTCGAATCCCACAATCTACCAAAAGGGGTTGGTTGGTTGTTGGAGTTTTATGTCCTGACAACATTTAAGGGCATATCAGGACAGGTACCGACTTGTGACAGTGCACACTCATGGCGACTTCATAGTGATGCCCAACTGGGAGACCAGGCCACCAGCACCATGACATAATATCCCCTCAGTCACATGATCCTGGTACTGAGCCCACCAGTACTTGCCCTATGCTAATAATGCCGAGCGTCTGGCTAGAAAGCGACAATTATCAATTTGTATGTCATTGGTTTGACTCGACCAGGGTTCGAACCTGTGGGTTTGAACCTGTGAGTTAGAATCCCAAGATCTGCCAAAGCGGGAGACGGACGCTCAACTCATTCAGCCATGCCCTCTGGTCTACTTGTTACATCGCCCGTCAATTACTGATGTGGTCGACAGAAAGTAGTGACGTCATTGCAGTGACTGGTGACGTATGACGCAATATAAGAAGTACCACTATGGTTATGGAGTCAGCCAGACATGCATGTGGTTGGCATACTCTCTTGGTTGTCCATCGATAGCGATGATGACAGTAACTCATCATTTGTTGTGAACTCGTTGATGACTGATGAGTCTAATTTGGCTCGGAATGTGTGGTGGCATGTTGGACGTGTGTGTAACTGCAGTCAGAGAGTCTGCTTGGTGAAGGAGACAATCTTTCCTCTGCTGATGCATTTGTTTCGCTTGAGATATATCACTTTATCAGTTTCAGACTGTGTGTATTACCATGCGAGCGACATGCTCACATAGTGACACATTGTTGATAGGGTTGCTTGACAATGTACCAATGTTAAAGCTGCATAGTCTGATGAAGCATGACATTTTCAAAACCAAAGCAATTATGTAGATTTGCTTCTACATATTTAACTTAGATACTAATGCACTTATTGAGCATGTATTACCACATACCCTGCTGGGTATGCGGGTAATGCAGTACCTATCTGCTAAAATACCTCAGGGAGTTTGACGCCCCTGCCTTGCAAAGTTATAAACCACTGCCTTGTGGTATAGGTTCTTGATAGAACCAAAGGCTAAGGGAGCAAACCCTAACAGAAAGCCATGCTGTCGTGGCAGCATTAAGGGCGGTGATGAATGGAACTCCCAACATCTCCCAGCCAGCCACTGCAGGGACAAATAGTTTGCGCCTGTCTTGAGGTGTTCTTGCCGGTGTGAGACCCCTATTTGCTCCCCGAGAGAGTGCTGCTAGTAACTTGCAAAAGCCAGCAGCACTTCAACACTTTGCAAGCAGCTTTTATGAAATGCACAACCACACAAAATAGCGGTGGTTAAGAAATAAAAGTAGTCTTTGTCACATTGCGACCGACAGCATGATGATGATGATGATTACCACATGGAAGGCAACACTGAGTCAGTTTAATAGAACCTGTAGAAGCCTATGGTGTCAGACTTTTGGCATTCGTACCCAATCTAAGTTGACATGTTTATACTTCAAATATCTCAAAAGTTAGCAATTTTAAACCAAAGTTACTTGAAATTAAAGAAAAGTAAATCAGAACAATCAGCTTAATACATTGATATCAGAAAAATGACAGAAACTCAAAACCATTGTATGACTTGAATGCTTAGGAGGCTCACCAAGGAATGGCAACAATGTGGGTTCTAATCCCCCCTCTAGGCATAGTTTGCATGGGAATGCTGGCTTGGGAGCCAGACGTAGCTCAGGTGGTAGAGTGTCCAACTGTGAAGGTGTGGGTCATCCTATCAATCCAGCTCAGTGGACCCATTTGCAGTCTAGGTTATTTTCCATTCCAACCAGTGGTCCACAACTGGTTCATCAAAGGCTGTGGTATGTGCTGTCCTGTCCGTGAGAAAGTCCTTAATAAAAGACCCCTTGCTGCTTATTGGAAAGGGTAGCCTATGTGGCGGCAGTGGGTTTCATCCAAAGAAATATGTCAGAATGACCATATGTTTGATGTCCAATAGTCAAAGATAAAAATCAATGTTCTCTAGAGGCATTGTGACATAAAAGAAACTGGTGGTGCACAAAGCATCTAAGTTGCCGACTGAGAATATATCACCTCACACTACCCATATACTTTCCGTGTGCTGCGAGCATTGCGTTGACCTAATTAAAAAAAGTCGCCTCCATCCGTCCATTCTGCCCTGCTCATCCAGATCGCTTCCCTACCGCTAATGGCGGAGTTAATCCACTGCAGCGGCTCGGACAACTCAATCCAGCTTCCCTGGCTTCTCTTTCCCTGTTTCCCGCGGCGGTGCGTCTTGCTTTGTGTTGCCTAAATGCCTCTGGTTGCCATGGATACCAACAGGCCACTTCCGGTCGTTAACCCCCTGCCGATCTCGGTAATGCAGGCACAATAACACGATGCCGCTCAGAGGAACTTCAGTCACCGCAAAGAAAACACGGAGACCTCCAGGCGTGGCAGCCTGTTCGTTATTGGGTGTCCTTTGGGTATCCTAGCAACAACTTCAGTCACATCCTGATATGACTGCAATAGTCCTATTTTGTTGTTGTTGTTTGGTACATTAGTTGTTTAAGCGGGGGAAATTTCAGTCGCAGATGACTGGTCTTCCTCATTCCACTGCTCCTTGCCCTATCCTAGTAATGCCGAGCGTCTGGCTAGGAAGTGACAAGTATCAATTTTTAAGTCATTGGTTTGACTCGACCAGGATTCGAACACATGACCCCATGATCTACCAACATGGGAGACGGACGCTCTAACTCATTCGGCCATCTCGTCTGGTCATTTTATATGACATCAGCATAGTTAATTAGGTCAGAGCACGCTGAACTTGGCTGCAGGACAACACACGGTCACACTGCAAACTCAAAAGCTGTGAGCAATCTTCATATAGAAAAAGTTAAATATCTCAAAAACCTCACCACAACTTAGAAACAAACTGCTTGGCACACAAACAGATCAAGTGTTTAACGAACAGACTATATTAAATGTATATGTTTATTGTTCTAAATGTAAATAAATTTCAAATAAAATTTACGTTTTGCACTTTCCATACCGGCAAACTCAATGCATTGTCAATGGCCGTGAGCAATCTTCATGGAACACGTATATAAACCATGTTTACCAACCAGATTATATTAAATTTATATGGTTAGGGTTCTTTCTGCATTTCTAGTAATTTTGATTAAAATTGACGTTTTACACTGCGCATACTGGCAAACTCAATGGCCAGTGACAATGCATTGAGTTTGCCGATACGTGCAGTGCAAAACGTTAATTTTATTGAAAATTGATAGAAATGCAGAACGCTAACCGTATAAATTTAATATTATCTGTTTGTTAAATATGTTTTCTATGTGTTCCAAGCGGTTTGTTTCTAGGTGGTGTAGTTCTAGAGATATTTCACTTTTTCTTTATGAAGATTGCTCATAGCCATTGAGTTGGCAGTGTGGCAGTGTATCATCCCGCAACCAAGCAGCGCGCGCACTGACCTAAATACCTATGCTGACGTCATATGAAATAGGTCTTTATGGCATTTTTAACAAATATGGCCGTTTTACCCTGGTCTAGATTACCAGGTGGCCTAGTGGTTAGGATTCGGCGCTCTCACCGCCACGGCCGGGGTTTGATTCCCCATCTGGGACGACTACCTTGTCTTTGACGTCCAATAGCCGATGATAAAAATCAATGTGCTCTTGAGGCATCATTAAATAAAACTTAACTTTGTAAATTGACGCAACACGAAGAGAAGACTAGGAGAGAAACATATAATTCAAGGTTTAATTTCTTACTCTGCCCACCACAATTTATTTCCCCACAGAAACCAACACATTCCCTATATTAATACCCAATATGAAATTGATCAATTTTACCTATAAAGCAAAACAACGAATTCTATTTTACCTAGAAAAACTCAAATGGATTTGTTGGTTTTTGCATCTGAACTCTTCGAAGTATGTTTGTATATATATATGCTTCATATTATAGATGTAGTTGGCTTGTTGTGGGAGTTTTAGGTCCTGGTGACATCTAGGGTCATATTAGGTTGGGTACCGACTTGTGAGAGTGCACACTCATGGCAACTGAATAGTGCTACCCCACTGGGAAACTAAGCCACCAGCATCATGACCCCAGCATCCCACTCAGTCACATTATCTTGACACGGAGCCAACCAGTCCTTGCCCTATCCTAATAATGCCGAGCACCTGGCTAGGAAGCAACAAGTATCAATTCTTAAGTCATTGGTTTGGCTCAACTATGGTTCGAACCCGTGGGTTATTACTATTAGATTAGATTAGAGTGTTTGAGCTATATGCTCAGGCCAACTCGGAGACTCCACAATCAGAGCCCATCACATGTGGTGAGGATGCTCTGTTCAGTTTGTCATGTGCAGTAATGAGTTTGAATCTGCTGGTGTTAGCTGGGTGTATCCTGGAATCTGTGGTTCATCTGGTATTGTTGTTAACACCATGTCAAGCTGCCTTTTGAATGATTGTACACTGCAGTTTGATTGATTTTTAATGTAAGATGGCATTGGTTATGGATATACTCTGGAATCTAATGGCAGCTATTTACCTAGATATATGTGCCTTCTACTCGACACTGACTACACTACCAAAGGTGACAGTACATTCTAGTCTCAAACAGCCACAGGAGTTGGTGGATTCACTGAATGTAGGGAAATGCCAACATGATGAATGACCCTTCACTATTTGCTTGACCTCTCTGACCTCGCGGGTATGGGTGAGGCGGGGCGGAATGTGGACAGCTGTCGTTTGAAATGAAAGCTGCAAAATATGATGGATGTAACTGTAAGTGTCTGTCATATATTCTTTCGATAAATATGTTAAGCATCGGCATTATTTTAGTTTGAAATGAATTATATTTTAAAGGGTTCATTTGAGAGATTATTTCTTTTCAAAATGTTGATTTCACTTGAATAAAGTTATTTTTTTTTCAGCAGCAAGACCATATTATGGCCGGAAGACCAGTGCCTCGGCGCTGAAAAAAATACCTTTATTCGCTGAATAAAATGAGCATTTACCAACAATAAAAGACACCGGTGTTTCAGACATAGCGGTTATGGTAAATATTAACTATTTGTGGATGAGAGGGTGAGATGACATGAACAATATAGACAATACCTGGTAACAATCAGGCTTTACAAAAGATATGGTGATCTTATTCTGTATATGAAAACCAGAGGATAGTGATTTGACTTTACAACGTATCATTGATTTACTGATTAAAACTATCACGAGGTATTAATACAATTAATATTATGGCTATGAATTGCTGTTTCTGTTACTACTGGATTTGGGATTAGCTGATTAAGGCGCTGTCACATTACGATGCATAGCACCAACATACGCCAACGTATGTGATTTTTGGCCGCTATGTCACGATACGTTGTTATGGGTTAGGCATTAGGCGTGCATTAGGCGTGCGTTGGTATACCGTCAATGTATGTTGACGTTCGTCGAGATACAGCGTCGCACGTCAGGGGGTCGGCAAAGTTTTGTCCATGCACAAAACCTTCAATGTATGACAACGTTCGACAACGTCACATGGGAGCGGGGGGGGGGGGGGGGGGGGGTTTGGTGGGGGAAGAGAAACACTGTATATGTCCCAATAGAAGCACAACCCTATTTCAAGATTGAAAGCGCGCACAAATTTACGATCACATTCAGACTGAATGCAGATAAAATAAGACAATCCCACTTTATTTCAGAGGCACAACAAAAACAAATCAAAATGTATGATCATATTTAGACTGAATGCACATAAAATAAGACAATCCCACTTTATTTCAGAGGCACAACAAAAAGAAATCCATGAAATTCTTTAACTTTGAATAGATGCGCATCCATGTGTCTGCACTCACGCAGTGCATGTCTATTGGGAAGGTAAGTCGATCTTGCTTCGCTAGTAAATTACCAATGTTGCCTCATCAACTTTACTAATTTGTATTGGTCAACTTGAGCCTTGTGGTTAATATTTATATTATAAGCTGTATTACTTATGAGTTCAGTTGAAGTTAACATTTGCAAGATACTGTTGGCATGCATGTCAAAATGGTGGAGATGGTGTGCTTTAGTAGTATCAGGTTCCAGTATTTAGTATTCCTGCTATGAAGCAATACAAAGTTATGTTTTTTTAGAAAAGCACCATCTAAGTTGGATATGTAGAATCAAATCTAGGTCAAATTTGGTTTGCACGAGTTCATGTGCTCCATGACCCACTCACCATAAGCACTCTGGTTACAATGGGTTTCCACCGAAGTGTTTCAGTGGAGCTGTTTTGACCAAACAGTATATGATTCTGCATGGATCTCTCAAGCGCCTGTCACACCGTACCGGACTGAGTACCGGAGACCACCGGACAAAGAATGTTCTAGTCCGGTGCTCTCAGGTACACAAAATGTATCGAAATGTATCTAAATGGAGCGTAATTGGGTCAATTGCCGCCAGACGACCGGACAAGTACCGTACATTACCGTACATTACCGGATGAGAACCGGATGAGAACCGGACATGTAATGGATGGGTACCGGACATGTACCGGAGAAAATGGACAAACCGGACACCAACGGATGGGTACTGGACATGTACGGATGGGTACCGGATGGGTACCGGAGATATACCGGACAAACCGGACACGTCAGTCCGGCGGTGTCCGGTCGAAGTTTTGTGCATGTTCAAAACTTGTACCGGACACAGCCGGACACCACCGTACACCGCCGGATGGGTACCGGACATGTACCAGACATCGCCGTACAGTACCGGACAGTGTCCGGTTCTCGTCCGGTTCCCCAGTCCGGTAAGGTGTGACCTTCAGGCAAAGAGCCACATAGACAGGTAGTTGATCATAGGCAGCCTAGGTAAAGAATTGGTTACTCTGCAAGTTTAACCAGACGTAATGGCCGAATGAGTTAGAGCATCCGTCTCCCATGTTGGTAGACTGTGGGGTCGTGGGTTCGAAACCTGGTCGAGTCAAACCAATGACTTAAAAATGTATATGTGTTGCTTCCTAGCCAGGCACTTGGCATTATTAGGATAGGGCAAGGAGCAGTGGAATGAGGAAGACCAATTGTCCCCGATTGAAATTCCCCCTACTTGAACAACTAATGTACCAAAACAACCTGACGGATGGACCAATTCCCTTTAGTAAATCGTATTTTGCTCTTTAAAAAACAAAAGTCAAAAATAGTAATAAATAAAAAAATTTAAATATATAAAACTTGTTAAAAACTAATCGGTGAACAGTTAGTAACAAGCAGCGGGTATGAACGTAAACGCGGAAACAAAGTCAGCGTCCCAATCGGGCCTATCACAGGCGAGTAATCTAGACATACTCCCGAACTATTTCCTGGCCATTTGGACCGGAAATTAATCCGCGGGCAGTGAGAGAAGAAGTAGGGCGAGTGACGACCGTCAGTCGATAGGTGGCAGCACTGACAGGCCATTTGTTATCTATGGCAACATCATCGGCGCATGCTTCACCGGAAAAATGGACGCAGTGGCCGAATCGATAGAGCGTGAAGGTCTTCGTGTGCGGAATGTCAGGAGTTTGATTCCCGGTCGAGTCAAACCGATGACTTATCAAATTTATACTTGTCGATTTCTAGCTCGGCGCTCGGCATTAATAGGATAGGGCAAGGACTGGTTGGTACAGTGTCAGGATAATGTGACTGAGTGGGATATCGGGTCATGGTCCCAGTGGCCTGCTCTCCCAGTGGGGCTGTACTAGAAAGTCGCCATGAGTGTGCATTGTCACAAGTTGGTACCCATCCTGATATTACCTTAGATGTTGCCAGGACGTGAAACTCCAGCAACCAACCAATGGAAGATGATATACGACCGCTGCACAGATTCTCCAGGGATGGCCGAATGGGTTGAGCATCCGCCTCCCATTCTGGTAGGTCGTGGGATTCGAACTCCTGGGTTCGAACCATGGCCGAGTTAAACCAATGACTTAAAAATTGATGCCAAAGTTGAATTGCTGCTGCTGGATACATTTTTAACAGCTGTTAACAAAAAGATTTAATAACATTGATTTAATGAAAAAAAAATCAGGGACGGCGATTTTTCAGGATTGGGAGGGGACGATCACAAATTGCTTTTTTTATTTGGTCTCATGCATTACATGTTATATATCACATGTTATATATCACATGTTATATATCATATGTTATATATCACATGTTACCAGGCTCACCAATGTTAGAAAGACCTAGTCTCAATGTAGGTTCTCTGCAAAGATCGACAGGAAACATACACTCACGTTGTGCGGGGCAGACCCTGGAATATATGCTGCCGACACGGCGTAATGAAACCACCAATCAATCACCAATCTAAACCCTGGAATAAAGTCATGCTTCTCGCCAACTCCGGTTCACAACTGGTTCATCAAAGGCTGTGGTATGTGCTGTTCCGTCTGTGGGAAAGTGCATATAAAAGACCCCTTACTGCTTATCGGAAACAGTAGCCTATGTGGCTGCAGCGGGTTTCCTCCACAAAGAAACATGTAAGAATGACCATATCTTTAACGTCCAATAGTCGATGATGCGAAAATCAATGTCCTCTAGAGGCGTCGTTAAATAAAACAAGCTTTACTTTGGGATTGGGGGGACATAAAAGTGTGAGCGTTATCTGTAATAATTTTTACCTGTTACAGAAAAAAAATGTGAATCAATGTATCAAAGAAAAGGAAGCGGTGAGTAAGCAATTCGTAGGTCATGCTTGAATGATGCATCTCGGGAAATAAAAGCAATTATATACATATAAGTATGTAAGTATACATATATACTTCCGAGCGAGTCGAGTATGATGCCCCGCGCAGGGGTTAAATGAATTGACCGTGCTGGGTAATGGCCCCCCTACCCCGGCACCAGTATGGTGGCCCCCCCACCCCGCAGAGGGAGGGGAGGGGGTAGTACACTACAGAGCTTATTATAGGCCATAACTGGCTTATCACTGTCCATATATATATATATATATCTGATATATATATATATATATATATATATATATATATGTGATATATAAATTATTATGTGAGTATAAATGGGGGGAGCAGCTATTTGATATCGTTTTATGTAACTTTGTATTTAATTGCTTGCTATTGAGTATGTATGTATATATTATTTATTGTCCCATTTGCTGCGGGCCGGATCCCGCTGCTCGCCTCTGGCGCCACCACTGCTTAGGCACAGGCCAGCCAGAGTGCGACAAGATCACGTGAGCTCCGATTTTAAACTACCCCCTCCTTGCTATTATATATATATATGCCATCAGAAAAAGAAAACCAATACATGAAGAGAAAAACCAAATCTGAAACCACTCATCTAGTGAGCCAAGATTGCTCCTGTCATTCCCACAACCTAGTCCCGTGTCACATTTCCCCTATCCACCGCTAGAGGGCCAGGCAGACAGGCATCGCATTCACACACTATCACCATAAGGTCCAGCCATGACCAGCCACCCTCAGGCCAGGCCTGGTGGCTGGTGGTTGGTGGCCATTGGGTGGTGGGTGGTGGGTGGTGGGTGGTGGGTGGTGGCTGATGGGTGGTGGGTGGTGAGTGGTGGCTGGTGGGTGGGGATTGGTGGCTGGTGGCTGGTGACTGTTAATTGGTGGCTGGTGACTGGTGGGTATTGGGTGGTGGCTGGTGGCTGGTGGATGGTGGGTGGTGGATGGTGGGTGGTGGGTGGTGAGTGGTGGGTGGTGGCTGGTGGTTGATGGCTGGTGGGTGGTGGCTGGTAGTGGGTGGGTGGTGGTTGGTGGCTGGTGGTGGGTGGGTGGTGAGGTGGTGGGGTTGGTGGCTGGTGGGTGGTGGTGGTGGGTGGTGGTGGTGCTGGTGGGTGGGTGGTGGTGGGTGGTGGTGGTGGTTGTGGCTGGTGGGTGGTGGCTGGTGTGCTGGTGGGTGGTGGGTGTGGTGGTGGTGTGGTGGTGGTGGTGGGTGGTGGTGTGGTGGGTGGGGGTGGTTGGTGGTGGGGTGGGTTGGTGGTGCGTGGTTGGGGGTGGTGGGTGGTGGTTGGTGGGGGTGGTGGGGGTGGTGGTGTGGTGGGTGGGGGGGTGGTGGGTGGTGGTTGGGTGGGTGGGGGTGGTGGGTGGGGGGTGGGTGGTGGGGGTGGGGGGTGGTGGGGTGGGTGGTGGGTGGTGGTGGTGGGTGGTGGTGGGGGGTGGTGGGGTGGGTGGTGGGTGGGTGTGGGTGGGGGTGGGGTGGTGGTTGGTGGCTGGTGGTGGTGGTGGGTGGTTGGTGGTGGTGGTGGTGGGGGTGGGTGGGGGTGGTGGTGGGGGGTGGGGGGTGGGTGGTGGGTGGGGGTGGTGGTTGGGTGGTGGGGTGGGTGGGGGCTGTGGGGTGGTGGGGTGGTGGGTGGGGGGGTGGGAGTGGGGGTGGGTGGGGGGTGGTGGGGGGGGGTGGTGGTGGGTGGGTGGGGGGGTGGGGGGGCTGGTGGGGGGGGGGTGGGTGTGGGGGTGTGGGGGTGGTGGGTGGGGGTTGGGGGTGGTGGGTGGGGGGTGGGGGGGGGTGTGGGGGTGGGGTGGGGGTGGGGGTGGGGGTGGTGGGTGGTGTGGGGGGGGTGGGGGTGGTGGGTGGTGGGTGGTGGGGTGGTGGTGGGTGATGGGGGTGGTGGTGGGGGTGGGTGGGGGTGGTGGTGGGGGTGGTGTGGTGGGTGGTGGGGTGGGGGGTGGGTGGGGGGTGGTGGGGGTGGCTGGGTGGTGGTGGGGGGTGGTGGTGGGGTGGTGGGTGGGGGGGGGGTGGGGGGTGGGGGTGGGGGTGGGTGGGGTGGGTGGGGGTGGGTGGTGGGGGTGGTGGGTGGTGGGGGGGGGTGGGTGGGGTGGGGGGTGGTGGCTGGGGGTGGGGGGTGGTGGGTGGGGGGTGGTGGCTGGGGGGTGGGGGGCGGGTGGGTGGTGGGTGGGGGTGGTGGGTGGTGGTGGGGTGGGTGGGGTGGTGGTTGGTGGGTGGGGGGGGTGGGGGTGGGTGGGTGGGGGGGGGGTGGTGGGGTGGTGGTGGGGGTGGGGGGGTGGTGTGGTGGTGGGGTGGTGGGTGGTGGCTGGTGGTGGGGGTGGGGGGGGGTGGGTGGGGGTGGGGTGGTGGGGGTTGGGGGGGGTGGGTGGGTGGGGGTGGATGGGGGTGGGGGTGGGGGGTGGGGGGGTGGGGGTGGGTGGGGGGGGTGGGTGGTGGGGGTGGTGGGGGTGGGTGGGGTGGGTGGGGGGGGCTGGTGGTGGGTGGGGTGGGTGGGTGGTGGGTGGGGGGGGGGTGGTGGGGGTGGGTGGGTGGTGGCTGGGGTGGTGGGTGGGGGTGGGGTGGGGTGCGTGGGGGTGGGGTGGTGGGTGGTGGGGGGGGTGGGGGTGGGTGGGGCGGTGGGTGGTGGGGGGTGGGGTGGGGCGGGGGTGGTGGGTGGGGTGGGTGGGGTGGTGGGGGTGGTGGGGGGTGGGGGGTGGTGGGGCTGGTGGTTGGGGGGTGGTGGGGTGGGGGGGGGGTGGCTGGGGGGGGGTGGGTGGTGGGTGGGGGGTGGGTGGGGTGGGTGGGTGGGGGGTGGTGGGGGGTGGTGGGTGGTGGGGGGTGGGGGTGGGGGGGTGGGGGGGGGGGTGGGGGTGGGGGCGGGGGTGGGGGTGGGGTGGGTGGTGGGGGTGGTGGGGGGGGTGGGGGGGGGGGGGGGGGGGGGGTGTGGTGGTGGGTGATGGTGGGGGTGGGGGTGGGTGGGTGGGGTGGGGGGTGGGGGGGGTGGTGGGGGTGGGGTGGGGGGGCGGGTGGTGGTGGGGGGTGGGGGTGTGGGGGGTGGTGGGGGGGTGGGGGTGGGTGGGTGGGGTGGTGGGGGGGTGGGTGGGGGGTGTGGGGGGTGGTGGGTGGGTGGTGGGGGGCGGGTGGGGCGGGTGGGGGGGGGTGGGGGGTGGGGGGTGGTGGGTGGGGTGGGTGGGGGGGGTGGGTGGGGGGGGGTGGGTGGGGTGGTGGGGGGTGGGTGGGGGTGGGGGTGGGGGGTGGCGGGGGGTGGGGGGTGGGTGGGGGGTGGGGGGGGGTGGTGGGGGGTGGTGGGGGTGGTGGGGTGGGGGGTGGGGGGGGTGGTGTGGTGGGTGGGTGGGGGGGGTGGGTGGGGGGGGGGGGCGGTGGGGGTGGGGGGGGGGGTGGGGTGGGGGGTGGGGGGGGGTGGGGGTGGGTGGGGGGTGGGTGGGGGGGGGTGGGGGGGGGGGGGGGGTGGGGGGTGGTGGGGGGGTGGGTGGGGGGGTGGGGGTGGTGGGGGGTGGTGGGGGGGGCGGGTGGTGGGTGGGTGGGGGGGGGGGGGGGGGGGGGTGTGGGGGGTGGTGGGGGGGTGGGGTGGGTGGGTGGGGGGGGGGTGGGGGGGGGTGGCGGGGGGTGGTGGGGGGGGGTGGGGGGGGTGGTGGGGTGGGGGTGGGTGGGGGGGGTGGGGGGGTGGGGGGTGGGGGGTGGGGGGGCGGGGGGGTGGTGGTGGGGGGTGGGGGGGGTGGTGGGGGGTGGGGGGGGGGGGGGGTGGTGGGGGGGGGGGGGTGGGGGGGTGGGTGGGTGGGGGTGGGGGGGTGGTGGGGGGGGTGGGGGGGGGGGTGAGGGGGGCTGGGGGGGGGGTGGGGGTGGTGGGGGGGGTGGGGGGTGGTGGGTGGGGGGGGGGGGGTGGGGGGGTGTGGGGGGGGGGGGTGGGGGTTGGTGGGGGGGGGGGGTGGGTGGGGTGGTGGGGGGGTGGGGGGGTGGGGGTGGGGTGGGGTGGGGGGGGGGTGGTGGGGGGGGTGGAGGGGGGGGGGGGGGTGGGGTGTGGGGGGGGTGGTGGGGGGGTGGGGGGGGGTGGGGGGGTGGGGGGTGGGGGGTGGGGGTGGGGGGGGGTGGGGGGTGGGGGGTGGGGTGGGGGGGGGTGGTGGGGGTGGGGGGGTGGGTGGGGGTGGGGGGGGGGGGGTGGGGGTGGGGGTGGGGGGTGGTGGGGGGTGGTGGGGGGGGTGGGGGGGGGGGGTGGGTGGGGGGGGGGGGGGCTGGTGGGGGGTGGGGGGGGGGGGGGTGGGGGGGTGGGGGGGGTGGTGGGTGGGTGGTGGGTGGGTGGTGGGTGGGGGGTGGTGGTGGGGGGTGGTGGTGGGTGGTGGGCTGGTGGGGGGGTGTGGTGTGGGGGCGTGGTGGGTGGTGGGGGGGTGTGGGGGGGTGTGGGGGGTGGGGGGGGTGGGTGGGGGTGGTGGGGGGGGGTGGTGGGTGGGGGGCTGGGGGTGGTGGGTGGGTGGTGCGGGTGGTGGGTGGGGGGGGGTGGGTGGGTGGTGGGTGGTGGGTGGGGGTGGTGGGGGGGTGGGGTGTGGGGTGGTGGGGTGGGTGGGGGGGGGGGGTGGGTGGGGGGGGGTGGGGGTGGGGGGTGGGGGGGTGGTGGGTGGCTGGGGGGGGGTGGGGGGGGGCTGGGGGGTGGGGGTGGTGGGGGGGCTGGGGGGGGGGGGGTGGTGGGGGGGTGGGGGTGGGGGGGGTGGGGTGGGGGGGTGGGGGTGGGGGGTGGGGTGGGGGGGTGTGGTGGGGGGGTGGTGGGGTGGGGGGTGGTGGGGGTGGGTGGGGAGGGTGGGTGGGGGTGGGGGTGGTGGGTGGGGGGTGGGGGGCGGGTGGGTGGTGGGGGGTGGGGGGTGGTGGGGGCTGGGGGGGGGTGGGGGGTGGGGGTGGGGGTGGGGGTGGGGGGGGGGAGTGGGGGGGGTGGGTGTGGTGGGGGGGTGGGTGGGGGGGGGGGGGCTGGGGGGGGGGGGGGGCTGGGGGTGGGTGGGGGTGGGGGTGGGTGGGTGGTGGGTGGGGGGGGTGGTGGGGGGAGGTGGGTGGGGGGGGGGGGGTGGTGGGGGGGGGTGGGGGCTGGGGGTGGGGGCTGGGGGTGGGTGGGGGTGGGGGGGTGGGGGGTGGGGGGGGGGTGGGGGGGGGGGGGGGTGGGGGTGGTGGTTGGGGTGGGGGGGGGGGGGTGGGGGGGGTGGGTGGGGGTGGGGGTGGGGAGGGGGGGGTGGGGTGGGGGGTGGGGGGGGGGTGGGGGTGGTGGGGGGGGGGGGTAGGGGTGGGGGGTGGTGGGGGGCGGGGGGGGGTGGGGTGGGGTGGGGGGTGGGTGGTGGGGGGTGGCTGGGGGTGGGGTGGGGGGGGGGGCTGGGGGGGGGTGGGGGGGGGTGGTGGGTGGGGGGGTGGGGGGGGGTGGGGGTGGGGGGGGGGGGTGGGGGGTGGGGGGTGGGGGTGGGTGGGGGGGGGGGGGGTGGGGGGGGGGGGGGGTGGGTGGGGTGGGGGGGGTGGGTGGGGGGTGGTGGGGGGGGGGGGGGGGGGGGTGGGGGTGGGGGTGGGTGGGTGGTGGGGGGTGGGTGGGGGGGTGGGGGGTGGAGGTGGGGGGGGGGTGGGTGGGGGGTGGGGGGGGGTGGGGGTGGGGTGGGGGGTGGTGGGGGGGGTGGTTGGGGGGGTGGGGGGTGGGGGGTGGGGTGGTGGGGGTGGGGTGGGGGGTGGGTGGGTGGGTGGGGGGTGGGGGGGGGGGGGTGGTGGTGGGTGGTGTGGCGGGTGGTGGGTGGTGGGGGGGGTGGTGGGGGGGTGGTGGGGAGGTGGGGGCTGGGTGGCTGGTGGGTGGATGGTGGGGGTGGGGTGGTGGGGGGTGGGTGTGGGGGGTGGGGGTGGGGGGTGGTGGGTGGGGGGGGGGGGGTGGGGGGGTGGTGGGGGTGGGGGTGGGGGGTGGGGGGTGGGTGGGGGGTGGTAGGGGGTGGTGGTGGGGGGGGGGGGTGGGGGGTGGGGGGGTGGGGGGTGGGGGGGGGGGGGGGGGTGTGGGGGGGGGTGGTGGTGGTGGGTGGGTGGTGGGGGGTGGGTGGGGTGGGGGGGTGGTGGGTGGTGGTTGGTGGGGGGTGGTGGGGGCTGGTGCTGGGGGGGGTGGGTGGGGGGGGTGGGTGGTGGTGGGGGTGGGTGGGGGGGGGTGGGGGTGGTGGGGGTGGGGGGGGGTGGGGGTGGGGGTGGGGTGGTGGGTGGTGGGGGTGGGTGGGGGGGGTGGGGGTGGTGGGGTGGGGGGGGGTGGTGGGGGGGTGGGGTGGGGGGTGGTGGGTGGGGGGGGTGGGTGGTGGGGTGGTGGGTGGGGGTGGGTGATGGGGGTTGGGGGGGGTGGGGGTGGGGGCTGGGGGGTGGTGGGTGGGGGGGGTGGTGGTGGGGGTGGGGGTGGTGGGGGGTGGGGGTGGGTGGGTGGTGGGTGGTGGCTGGGGGGGTGGATGGTGGGGTGGGGGTGGTGCTGGGGGGTGGTGGGTGGGTGGCTGGTGGGTGGGGAGGGGGGTGGTCGGGGGCTGGGGGGCTGGGGGGGGGGCGGTGGTGGCTGGTGGGTGGGGGGGGGGGATGGTGGGTGGTGGGTGGGGGGGGTGGGTGGGGGGTGGTGGTGGGGGCGGGTGGGTGGGGGGCTGTGGGGGGTGGTGGGTGGGGGTGGTGGGGGGGGGTGGGGGGTGGGGGGTGGTGGTGGTGGGGGGTGGTGGTGGGTGGGTGGTGGGGGGGTGGGTGGTGGTGGTTGGGGTGGTGGTGGGTGGGGGGGTGGTGGGTGGTGGTGGTGGGTGGGTGGGTGGTGGTGGGTGGGTGGTGGGGGTGGTGGTGGGCTGGGGGGGTGGTGGTGGGTGGGGGTGGGGGTGGTGGGGGGGGGTGGTGGGTGGGGTGGGGGGGGTGGGGGGTGGGTGGGGTGGGTGGGTGGGTGGTGGGGGGGGGGGTGGGGTGGGGGTGGTGGGGGGTGGTGGGTGGGTGGGGTGGTGGGGGTGGGGTGGGGGGTGGGTGGTGGGTGGGGGTGGGGGTTGGTGGGTGGGGGTGGGGGGGTGGGGGTGGGGGGGGGTGGGGTGGTGGGGGGTGGGGTGGTGGGTGGTGGGGGTGGGGGGGGGGTGGGGGCTGGGGGGGGGGCTGGGGTGGGGGTGGGTGGTGGGTGGGGTGGTGGTGGGTGGGGGTGGGGGGGGGGTGGGGGTGGCTGGTGGTGTGGGTGGGTGGTGGGTGGGGGCTGTGGGGGGAGGGGTGGGGGGTGGGGGGGGTGGGGTGGGGGTGGTGGGAGGGGGGTTGGTGGCTGGGGGGTGGGGGGGGGGTGGGGGGTGGGTGGTGGGGTGGGTGGGGGGGGGTGGTGGTGGGGGGTGGGGGGTGGTGGTGGGGTGGTGGGTGGTGGGTGGGGGGGGTGGCTGGTGGGTGGTGGGTGGTGGGGGTGGTGGGGGGGGGGGTGGGTGGGGGGGGTGGGGGTGGGGGTGGTGGGTGGTGGTGGGGGGTGGGGGTGGTGGGTGGTGCTGGTGGTGGGTGGTGGGGGGTGGGGGGTGGGTGGTGGGTGGGGTGGGGGGTGGGTGGTGGTTGGTGGGTGTGGTTGGTGGTTGGTGGGTGGTGGCTGGTGGTTGGGTGGTGTTGGTGGTTGGTGGGTGGTGGTTGGTGGGTGGTGGTTGGTGGGTGGTGGGTGGGTTGGTGGGTGGTGGTTGGTGGGTGGTGGTTGGTGGGTGGTGGTTGGTGGGTGGTGGGTGGTGGCTGGTGGGTGGTGGCTGGTGGCTAGTGGTTGGTGGGTGGTGGCTGGTGGTTGGTGGGTGGTGGTTGGTGGCTGGTGGGTGGTGGCTGGTGGTTGGTGGTTGGTGGCTGGTGGGTGCTGATTGGTGGGTGGTGGTTGGTGGGTGGTGGTTGGTGGTTGGTGGTGGGTGGGTGGTGGGTGGTGGTTTGTGGCTGGTGGTTGGTGGGTGGTGGCTGGTGGTTGGTGGGTGGTGGTTGGTGGCTGGGGGCTGGTGGCTGGTGAATGGTCGATGGTGGCTGGTGGCCGGTGGTTGGTGACTGGTTGTTTGTGGCTGGTGGTTGGTGGGTGGTGGCTGGTGGTTGGTGACTGGTGGTTGGGGGCTGTTGGTTGGTGGGTGGTGGTTGGTGGCTGGTGACTGGTGGTTGGTGGCTAGTGGTTGGTGACTGGTGGTTGGTGGGTGGTGGATGGTGGCTGGTGACTGGTGGCTGGTGGGTGGTGGCTGGTGGGTGGTGGTTGGTGGGTGGTGGCTGGTGGCTGGTGGTTGGTGGGTGGTGGTTGGTGGGTGGTGGTTGGTGGGTGGTGGTTGGTGGGTGGTGGGTAACACACCCACAGCTTCACAGGTGGACACATTTGAAATTTGGGCTATTTTCCGTTTGGACCACTTGGCTGGTTGTTGGAGCTTTATGTCCTGGTTACATCTAAGGTCATATCAGAACGGGTACCGACTTGTTACAGTGCACACTCATGGTGACTTTATAGTGCTGTCACTTCCCAGCGAGACATGTGTATAACACACAGTGCGTTATGTGTATATACCACACAGTGTGTTATGTGTGTGTACCACACAGTGTATTATGCGTATAGCACAGTGTGTTATATGTGTGTACCACACAGTGTGTTATGTGTGTGTACCACAGTCTGTGTTATTTGTGTTATGTGTGTAAGACATTGTGTTATGGGTGGTAAGTGCTTTGGATTTGCAAATGTGATGCTTCAACGGACAATGCAGCCTTAATATATCGCACACAATATACCAAAAAGCATGCTTGTATTATTTTGAGCTAAAGTGTCAATGCAAAAATGAACACACCACAACTTTATAAAATACTTTTTTCAACTTTTGTGTTGTAAGACGTGATCTTTTTTTAATTGAGTGTGTATGCTAAGATGATGTTTTGGATGTAGACTTGATTTCCATTTTACACTTTAATGTAATGCTCAATCCGTCCGAAATCAAAAGGCGAAATACCTTCTTTTTTTTCCAACTCTGACATATGCACAACATGTAAACTTTCTTATGAAGATAGATCCTGCTATTATTTGGATTATAGTTTTGTGCTATTATTTGGAATGTTTTCACTTGCGGTGTTCATGTTACATTTTGGTGCCCAGTTTCAGAGAACGACCCATTATAGCCTTGCGCCTTATCTGGGCCTTCTCGATGAGCCTTTGTCTTTTAATGTCTGACGGAGATGACCCGGGCAGAAGCCAGTAGTGGAGGAGGAAAGTCATCAGGCCCATATCCAGGATTTAGTTGGTGGTTAAGGGTTTTCAGGGCTTCCGGGAAGTGCTGGTAACGGACTGATATTTGAGCAGGCGGTAGCTTATCCACCTGTGCAGGTGTCTGTCATCCGATCGATCCTGCTCAGTGGACACATTTGCAGTTTGGGCTATTTTCCATTGCAACCAGTGGTTCACAACTGGTTCAGCAAGGGGTGTGGGATGTGCTGCTGTCTTGTCTGTTGGAAAGAGTAGCCTATGTGGTGGAAGTGGGTTTCCTCCAAAGAAATATGTCAGAATGACCATATGTTTGACGTCCAATAGCCGATGATAAAAATTGATGCGCTCTAGAGGCGTTGTTAAATAAAACAAGCTTTTTGATAGTTCTGCAGGGGGTTCCAAACGGAAGATGGCCGCGGGGGGGGGGTCAACTTGAGAGAGGTGGTTCCAAAATGACATAAGAACCATTTTATAACTTGAAATAATCATATTACATTCCTAAATTGTCATTGAACAACTGAATACACAACCAGACCTGTGCCCACTGTGGTCTTGCCCTCTGATATGTCCTGTCTGCTGGCCTCCGCCTCCCTATAGTCCCTTCCCACCAACATCAGGATTCATCATTCCTCACATGAATGGATACATTTATTTATTTATCTACAGAACAAATCGATAGTCGAGAGAGCTTGACGTACTAACACAAATATATCCCAAATTACACCCAAATCCTGCTGCATATAAGACATGGGTGTCAGTCCCCGCTGACACTCAAACACATTTTACTAAGTTGCATCGATTTGTTGGCCCTGCGCCAACAATTCTACACTGCAGATACTATGCATGACCTTTTTACTAAAGTAAAACAAGAAAACATTTTAGCCTTTTTGAGGGCAGCTGGACTGTACCACCTCATATAGTTGACTAAATAAATTCTATCAATTATTAATACAACTTTTCTTTTTCTATGGGAA
Organism: Branchipolynoe longqiensis; assembly: GCA_030323885.1. Taxonomy (NCBI): domain Eukaryota; kingdom Metazoa; phylum Annelida; class Polychaeta; order Phyllodocida; family Polynoidae; genus Branchipolynoe; species Branchipolynoe longqiensis. Next base: position 87,130,739 of record CM059195.1, on the reverse strand, counting down.
TTTGTTTCCCTTGACCACAAATATATTATTGTGAGCTTTCTAATTTAATGAGTGTCTATTGGCACATAATTGATTGTCTGCTTTTACATGTAAAAGTGATGGTTTGAACAAAAAACAAACATTTCTCGCCGTCAATATGGCCTATGCTGCCGACACCGTGCAAAGCAACCACCAATCAATCAATCAATCAAGCATACAAGACAACATAATAAATAAAAGAGTATGTGACCTCATTGAACGAACGCAAATTAATTAAAGGTATTTGTATTTATTTAATTGGAAATCCTAAACCAACAAACAAAAACCTTGCAAGTAAATGTAAAATGATTGAATGTACCTCATACTCATCGCTTAATGCATTGTATACACTTTAATTTCAGATTTTACTTCCCACTTCAATTTACTATATAAACCAAATCAAAAGAATTGTGTAAATACCTATATATCCGTAAAACTTACGGTCAGCAGACCAGTGCTACTGCACTGATAAAAGATATATATGAATAGAATTCATTCACTAAAAAGATTGGTTCCTTTATTTAAAGCTGCATAGTCGATGAAAACTTCAAATTTTAAAAACCAAAATAATTACCTAGATTTGATTCTACATATCTAACTTAGATACTAGTGGATTTATTAAACACTTGTCACCAAAGAGAAAGCAATACTGATGCAATTTAGTCGAACCTGTTTCTGCAGAATCCTATGGTGTCAGAGCTTTGGCACGGTTGTGAAAACTAATTTTAAATGTCTGTACTTCAAATATTTATCTCAAAAGTTGGCCATTTAAAATAAAAGTAATGTCAACCTAAAGTAAGATAGATTGTAACAAGCAACCAAATATATTTATCTCAGAAAATTGACAGAAACTCAAAACCATCGGACTATGCAACTTTAAAATAGTTGGATTGGGGGGATGGGGGAGGATAGAGGTGGAGGGGAGGAGGGGGGGATGGAAACCCTGGGAAGTCCCCCCCCCTGGACACGGGCCTGAGTCAGAGTTCACCTGAAGACTTATTGGGAATCCGGCTTGTGTTTGTGTTTGGGGTGGTCAACACTTGGAGATTAGACGTAATGATGAAGGAACCGGATGTAGTCGGCCCGACAGCGCAACGGAATTGTGGGAAGGGCAGCAGCGGCAGACCGGATGTACGCATGCATACGGACGCCAATAGCCGACTGGACGACACCATTCACGGAAAGAGAGGGGTGGTGGGAGGGTGGGTGGGAACTGGACGATCCCTGTTAGTATGGGTGATAATAGGAGAGATACTATGTTGTTTGTAACCTTATGATGGTTACCGGTTGCAGAACTGCAACATTATAGAGCGGCTCCGATAAATCTGCCCAATCTTTGGTTGAAGAATAATCTTCTGGTGGGACGGTTGTAGAAGCTGGGAGATATGTTTACAACGATTAAATGACAAGTCATTGGGGTGGTCCAGAATCTCCAGTTCATCGCTAGCACAGCACTTTTATCCAGAAGACAGCAGCTAGGGTTTCTGAGGAAGGGCAGGTAAAGATGGGCCCAGCGGTTCCAGCAACGAGAACAAAGTGAGAGAAACCTAAAGGTAAAGGATCCACCCAAGCACACAACTCCCTTGGTCAGGGGGAGAAGTATGCCTGGGAAAAGAAAAAGGGTAGAGTCTAGGAAAGAGCAAGGAGGAGAGTTGAGTCAAAGGACTGTGTCTATTTGCTCTATGGCGACCATCCGGCGAGCCAAAGACACGGACAGAGTAAGGGTAGAAAGTGAAATGCTGGCGGGCTCCCCCTCCTGGAACTCTTTTCAGACATATCAAGGAGGTGCAAGGCCAGCAGAGAGGAGATAGAGAGAGGTGTGCACGAAGTGCGGTCCGGATGGCAAGTTTGGTGATAATAGGGGTCATCACCCTGCTTGTGTGTGTATATATATATATGAAGAGTGGTGTTCTCTGTGGCAGTGTGGTTAGAGTGTCTGACATTTTTCTATATCGAACTCCTAATCTGAAGGTTGGTGGTTTGATTACCCGTTCCCCCCCCCCTCCCTGCCAATTGGGATTTCCACTGCTGTGTGTATGACCTACAACGTCATCAAAGGCAAGTTGCTCTCATACCATGTCTATGTGGTGTGGGAGGTTAAAAATCCCTTAGGTTGGTAAAAGTGTAGGCTTGGGTTTTCTATCGACAAACTGTCTAATGGTGAAAACAAGTCTATTCAGACCTATTCATGATGGCCGTATAAATCTTCAAGAAAAAAAAGATTTCAGGTGCAAAACCTTGTAAATGCCAATCCAAAACTGCAGTTTAACTAAAAGAATTTTACCTGAAAATAATTTTAAAGCTCACTAATTCCACTTTTCATATGATCACATGGTTATGGAGCAATGAACACGAGAATAGGAATATTAACAAAATAGAATTTTTGAAGGTTTGAATCCAATGTTTATCTCCATTTTTGGATTGAGATTTACGTGGTTTTGCGCCGGAACGAATAAACCCAGAAGCGGCAGCAACAAGAATGCATAGCTGGGGAATTTCCTTCCAGGGACACAACTCCCCTTACAGCAATCTATACGAGTGCAACATCCAAGGAAAAGATGGTAAAACCTACAGCTCAGCAGAGCAGTACTACTGCTCGGTTATGGCTAAATACCACAATAAGTTTGATATCATGCGACTTATTGAGGCAACAAACAACCCATACACTATCAAGGCTATCGGGAAAAAAGTATGGAGATCGCCAGAGTGGATAAAAACCAATGAAAAAGTGATGGAGGACATTGTAATGGCCAAATTCACACAAAACGAAGACCTAAAAGAGAAAATCCTGAACGCACCTGGGAAAGCCTTCAGGGAATGCACGAGATGCCCCTACTGGGGCACAGGATTATTTCTTCAAGATGCAAAGGCAGGAGAAACGATCAAACCGGGATACAAAAACAAAATGGGTGAAATCCTCCAAAAAACAAGAGACAACATCCGGGCTAACTGCCAGAAATCAAGGTAAGTGCCAAAGTAAATAGAAAAATAGAAACATTGTTAATAATAATAATAATAAAAATAATATAATAAGACAGGATAAATTAAACCCAACTGAAGCTTACGCCATACCTGCTACGAGGTGGGCGTAAACATAAATGGAGAAACTGTTACGACACGCCCATAGAATGAGCGAAATTTGTCGTTATGCTATAGAAATTAAGAAAATGTACCCAAACTGATCATGTTGAAATGGCTCTGTTAACTGAACCGGACTTCCTTATTACCACTGTGCATTTATCCTCTATGTACCTACATTTACCACTGTCATACTTTATTGCTCGCCCCCCCCCCTTCTTCCACGCCACCCTCTTTGTTCTGGCGCTCACGCCTCGCCCGACGCCCGCTGCTCGCCACATCTCACCCTCCCCCGGGCCGTCAGCATTCGCACCTCCCCCCCCCCCTCCCCCCTCCTTCCTCCCTTATAAGGCCGCCCGCCGGCTCTCCTCAGGCACTCACCTTCCTGCCCTCTTCCGCTATCCTTCACTTTTCTTCCGCCCACCCACCCTACACTCACTAAACTACTCACTCCCTCGACCCAGGAGCGGGCCCCCGAGACGGCGTTCTTGATGGAGGCAGGGGAGAGCCCGCGGAGGTAGAGGGCGGCGGTGAAGGCGACCACCTCGAAGGGCGAGGGCGCGAGAGGATCGACGCCTCGGGCCACGGCATAGGTGACGTACTCCTCGGCCTGGCGACGGCGGTTTTTCCAGGTCGCCGGGGCGAGGGAGGCCGCGCGGAAACGGGCGAGCAATAAAGTATGACAGTAAAGTATGGCAGCTACTTCCTCCTCGGGGAAACCTAAAGGCCGGGGAAGAAAGGGAAGGCGTCATGGGTGATGTTGGCAGGAAGGAGGCCGAGGCGGGCCACCTCGGCGCGGGCCGTAGCGTCCCAGGGTCCCGGGAGGTGGGCGCGGCTGAGGGCGTCCGCGAGGAGGAGGTCCGCCCCGGGTTTATGGACGATGTGTAGGTGGAAGGAGCCCGTGGCCGCCATCAGCCAGAGCTCCCGGGCGCATGTCCCGAGGCTATTAACAATGTTTCTATTTTTCTATTTACTTTGGCACTTACCTTGATTTCTGGCAGTTAGCCCGGATGTTGTCTCTTGTTTTTTGGAGGATTTCACCCATTTTGTTTTTGTATCCCGGTTTGATCGTTTCTCCTGAAGAAGGCGTGTTTATTATACGCCTCAGCGGAACATGTTAGGTACATATAAGCAATAAAGTATGACAGTGGTAAATGTAGGTACATAGAGGATAAATGCACAGTGGTAATAAGGAAGTCCGGTTCAGTTAATTGTCAGCGGCGTGAGGGGGTGCCGAGGAGCCCTCCACCCTCGGGAGTGAGTAGTTTAGTGAGTGTAGGGTGGGTGGGCGGAAGAAAAGTGAAGGATAGCGGAAGACGGCAGGAAGGTGAGTGCCTGAGGAGAGCCGGCGGGCGGCCTTATAAGGGAGGAAGGAGGGGGGAGGGGGGGGGAGGTGCGAATGCTGACGGCCCGGGGGAGGGTGAGATGTGGCGAGCAGCGGGCGTCGGGCGAGGCGTGAGCGCCAGAACAAAGAGGGTGGCGTGGAAGAAGGGGGGGGGGGGGGGGGCGAGCCGGGGCTCGCCCGAGGTGAGCAGGCAGCGCCACAGCGGCGGGGGAGGGTCTCCTCCTTCCCTCGCATCAAACGTAATGCTTCGCATTACGACCGATGCGCGAGAAGGAAGAAAGCAAGGCGGGGGTGGAAGAAGGCGTGTTTATTATACGCCTCAGCGGAACATGTTAGGTACATATAAGCAATAAAGTATGACAGTGGTAAATGTAGGTACATAGAGGATAAATGCACAGTGGTAATAAGGAAGTCCGGTTCAGTTAATTGTCAGCGGCGTGAGGGGGTGCCGAGGAGCCCTCCACCAAAACGGCGGAGAGGGCTCGAGGGGCGCCCGAGGGCGCGAGGCGGGGCACGTATGCGTGCACGGCCGCGGAGGTCCAGGTGCCCTGCTCCATGATGTCACTGATGGGGACCCCGGCGTGCTGGCAAGCCTGGGCGGCGCCTCGGCGGAGGCTATGTAGGGTGAACGCCTCGGGCGCCGGCACCCCTTGGGCGGCGAGGGCCCCCCGGAGCAAGGCGGTGAGGGAGCGCGGGTCGAGGGGCCGGCCCGAGGGCATGATGAAGGCCGGGGCGTCCGGCGCGGCGGGGCAGAGGGCGACGGCTCCGAACCAGGCCGCCACGGGGCAGAGGGCGGAGCCGGGGATGGTCGGGATGAAGAGGGCGACCGCGCCCGAGGGGCTCGAGATGGTTTTGGAGCTGCGGATCCTGAGGCGCAGCCCGCCGGGCGCGGAGCGGACGTCGTCCCGGGTGAGGGTGTGGGGGCCGCCCCACCCCTCGGGGCTCGGGGCCAGCAGGTTGGACTGCCGTAGCATCCCGAAGTACCCGAGGAGGAGTGCGGCCCGAGGAACGAGGGAGGCGGGGCCCGCTCGGGAGAGGTGGCTGATGATGAGGGCGAGATGCCGCGGCGTCAGCGGCGGCGCCTGCCGGGGGACGTGGGCGGTGGATCGTTCCCCGCCTCGGCAGACATCCCTGGGGAGGCGGGCGTCGAAGCCCGAGGTGATGCCCCCGGCGCCCTCGACCCAGGAGCGGGCCCCCGAGACGGCGTTCTTGATGGAGGCAGGGGAGAGCCCGCGGAGGTAGAGGGCGGCGGTGGAAGGCGGCCACCTCGAAGGGCGAGGGCGCGAGAGGATCGACGCCTCGGGCCACGGCGTAGGTGACGTACTCCTCGGCCTGGCGACGGCGGTTTTTCCAGGTCGCCGGGGCGAGGGAGGCCGCGCGGAAACGGGCGACGGCAGCTACTTCCTCCTCGGGGAAACCTAAAGGCCGGGGAAGAAAGGGAAGGCGTCATGGGTGATGTTGGCAGGAAGGAGGCCGAGGCGGGCCACCTCGGCGCGGGCCGTAGCGTCCCAGGGTCCCGGGAGGTGGGCGCGGCTGAGGGCGTCCGCGAGGAGGAGGTCCGCCCCGGGTTTATGGACGATGTGTAGGTGGAAGGAGCCCGTGGCCGCCATCAGCCAGAGCTCCCGGGCGCATGTCCCGAGGGTAGCGTCTCGGGCGCGTCCCGACTCGAGCGCGAGGGCGGAGGCCATGTTGTCGGTGTTGACCGTCACCGTCGCCCCCGCGATGTCGTCCGGGAGGAGGGCGCGGAGGGCGACGACGAGGTTGACCGCCTCGAGCTCGTGGATCGTCGGGAACCGCGCCCGGAACGCCTCGGAGTACCCTCGGGCATAGTAGTGGGTGGGGGAGAAGGCCCCGCCCCCGGTGAGGCAGGAGTCGCACTCTATCACCCAGCGACGGCCCTCGGGAGCCCGGAGGAGGTGGAGGCCGTTGGAGATGCGGCCGTAGGCGGCAAACCACCTCAGATCCCGGAGGGCGTCGTCGGAGAGGGTGAGGGTGGAGGCCCCGGAGCAGCCGCGGAGCGCCCCAAGTAGCCGGGCCATGAACTTGCGGCCGGGGAGCACACAGCTGCTCACGTGATTGAGGCGGCCGAGGAGACTCTGCAATTCCTGCTTCCCGAGGGTGGGGCGGGCGACGCGGGCGACGCGGGCGTCGCAGTCGTCGACGAGGGCCTGGATCTTGTCGGGGGCCACCCGGATAGTCATGGCCTCGCTGTCGAGGGCGAACCCTAGCCAGATGAGGCGGACAGCGGGGGGGTGACATTTTCCGGGTGCTACGTCGAGGCCGAGGGCTGTGGTGAGGGCGAGGAAGGCGTCGAAGGCTTTGCAGGCCTTTAGGTAGGAGCCCTCACAGCCGATGAAGTCGTCGACGTAGACGAGGGTATGGAACCCCTCGCGCCGGAGGATCCAGGCCACCGCCGAGGTGACGCGGACGCAGGCCGCGCCCGAGGAGCGGCAGCCGAAGGGGAGGGCGAGGTCAATATAGGTGCCCCCGTTGAGGCATATCCCGAAGAGGGGGCAGGAGAGGGGGTCGGCGCGAAGCTGACGGTAGGCCCGGGATATGTCCGCCGACCAGACGTAGGCCCCGGTGCCCTCGGACACTAGGCGGCGGCCGACGTCGGCGACGGAGGGGAGGGTGTAGGCGTGGGGTTCCCCGAGGTACTCGCGCCGGGGGATGCCCGAGTTTACGCTGGCACCTCGGGGATAGGACAGGTCGACGATGACCCGCCTCTTGCTGGAGTCGGACTTGGGGCGGGTCATCATCGGGGAGACCTGGGTCCAGGGGGAGAAAGGGGGGACGTGGAAAGGGCCGATGAGGGCGCCGAGGGCGAGCTCGGTTTCGACAAAGGCCTGGATGTGAGGGAGGAAGTCGGGGGGCTCACGGTGGTTGGAGAATGAGGGCCGAGGGAGGGTCGGAGCGGAGTAATTGGCGGGAAAGCCGAACTCGAGGAGGTCGAGGACGGCCTTGTCAGGGTAGTCGTGGAGGCGGGAGCGCCATGCGGGGATGTGGAGGCCTGAGGGGAGGGGGATGCGGGCGGCCAAAAAATTAGGGAGGCCCGCTTCCCGGAGGGCGGTGTAGGTGCGGAGGAAGGTAGGGTAGCGGTCCCAGGCCTCGCCGGAGGGGTGGGGCCAGGAGGCGAGGATGGTGGGGCGGTAGTGGTGGGGGGTGGGGCCGCAGGAGGGGGCGGCGGGGAGGGTGGCCTGGAGATCGGGGTCGATGACATCGACGGTGGGCTCGTCAAGGGAAGGGCGGGGGGGGGGAGGGTGTTTGAGAGGGCGGGGTTCGGGGGAGGAGGTGCGGCGGGGGTGGGCGAGGGGGGCAGAGAAATCGTGGGCGGTAAGGGGGGGGTCGGGGGGCGGGTCGGGGGTCGGGTCAGGGGGGTCGGGGGGGCAGAGGAAGGCGGTGTCGCCAGGGTCGAGGTGGACGTCTGGGTCGAGGATGGTGGGCGGCTGGCGCCGGGCGGCGGTAGGGGCCTTGATGAGGGGGCACTGGGGCCGGGTGGCGGTGGCAGCCTTGCCGAGGGGGCGCTGGGGCCCGAGGCGGGAGTGGTTGCCGGAGGGTACGGCGGCGCCGGGGCGGCGGGCAGGCCGCGCCTCGGGCGGGTGGTTGGTGGTGTCCGGAGGGCTGGTGGCAGTGTGGTGGGCGGCTTTTGTGGGGTGGGTGGGCCGGTCTGGGGCCTCCGTGCCGGGGTGGAGGTGCCGGCTCCCTAAAAAAGTCGGCGTGTTTATTATACGCCTCAGCGGAACATGTTAGGTACATATAAGCAATAAAGTATGACAGTGGTAAATGTAGGTACATAGAGGATAAATGCACAGTGGTAATAAGGAAGTCCGGTTCAGTTAATTGTCAGCGGCGTGAGGGGGTGCCGAGGAGCCCTCCACCCTCGGGAGTGAGTAGTTTAGTGAGTGTAGGGTGGGTGGGCGGAAGAAAAGTGAAGGATAGCGGAAGAGGGCAGGAAGGTGAGTGCCTGAGGAGAGCCGGCGGGCGGCCTTATAAGGGAGGAAGGAGGGGGGAGGGGGGGGGAGGTGCGAATGCTGACGGCCCGGGGGAGGGTGAGATGTGGCGAGCAGCGGGCGTCGGGCGAGGCGTGAGCGCCAGAACAAAGAGGGTGGCGTGGAAGAAGGGGGGGGGGGGGTGTAAATGACCAATGGAACAATATCATTGGGGAAGTCCGAAAGCATCTGGACACTACCTACCCAATAAAAAAACTTAAAATCAAAAACAACCAAGACCCATGGGTAACCCCAGAATTAATCAACCTAATTATGGACAAATATAAAAGAGGCAAATTAGCCAAAGCAAGCGAGCGACTACTAGACATAGAAAACTACCACAAAGCAAGAAATCGTAGCCAGAAATCAGTGAGAAAAGCCAAAAGACGGTACATTGTCAAACAAGACCAGCAATGGGGAAAAAACTCACACAAATTCTGGAACAATGTGAAAATACTAATACCAAATAATAAAAATAAAGAATGGATTACCCTTTACAACAATGAGGGGATGGAAATCAGCAACAACGATACTGCTAATATAATGAACAAACATTTTTCTACCTTAGGGGGGGGGGGCGAGCCGGGGCTCGCCCGAGGTGAGCAGGCAGCGCCACAGCGGCGGGGGAGGGTCTCCTCCTTCCCTCGCATCAAACGTAATGCTTCGCATTACGACCAATGCTGCACAGGAACAGTAATGTGACCGCATGCACTGGCGGCACAAGCACCAACAGCAAATTAAGGTAGGTGACCACATAATGCAGGCTGAGTAGTTTTAAATACAAATCCAAATTCCACACTAAAAACCACCTCCAGCGCAAACAGCTATTTCGACCTGACTGCCGCACAAATATGGTGGAAGAGATTGATTGTAGACTAGGCAGAGGCATGCATTTTGCCCATCTAAACTGCCAAAGTGCCTACAACAAAATTGACAGCATTAAACTACACTTAGATATCTGTAAATTTGATGTGTTAACACTATCAGAAACATGGTTTCATGAACTGCATAGTGACCAACTACTAGAAATTGGTGGGTACAGGCTTGTGAGAGAGGATAGAAAAACACTGACCAATGCACAAATACAAAAGAGGGGTGGAGGAGTTGCCATATACACCAAAAAATACCTAAACTCCGAACATAAGCCACTACAAGAAGCAAACAGATCAGACACAAATATTGAACTAGTATGGACACTCATAAAAAACGAGAAACAAGCTAATCTAGCTGTAAGGAGTCTATATAGACCGCCAAATGGAAACATCGAAGACTTCATCGCACAACTGGAGACATCGCTAGAAAGTGTGTCGAAAGTGACGAAGGCAGAGATATTCTTACTAGGGGATTTCAACATAAACTACAAAACAAACAACAAAAACAAACACTCACTAGAGAACTTAATCAAAGGCAGAGGGTTAAAGCAAAAAATGAGTGAGCTAACAAGGCTTGGAGAAAACAGCTCGATAATAGACCTAATAATAACAGACTCAAATCATACCCACACCTCAGGAACAAGAAACTGGGGCATTAGCGATCATGAATTGATATATGTTACTAGAAAGAAAATAAAAACAAAAAACAAAACTACTCCCCGTATGGGTAGATCATACAAAAACTACACAAAAGAGGCACTAGAAACTCATCTGAAAGAGAAAATTAAATTGCCATTTCCAACTGAGATAGGTGTAAATGACCAATGGAACAATATCATTGGGGAAGTCCGAAAGCATCTGGACACTACCTACCCAATAAAAAAACTTAAAATCAAAAACAACCAAGACCCATGGGTAACCCCAGAATTAATCAACCTAATTATGGACAAATATAAAAGAGGCAAATTAGCCAAAGCAAGCGAGCGACTACTAGACATAGAAAACTACCACAAAGCAAGAAATCGTAGCCAGAAATCAGTGAGAAAAGCCAAAAGACGGTACATTGTCAAACAAGACCAGCAATGGGGAAAAAACTCACACAAATTCTGGAACAATGTGAAAATACTAATACCAAATAATAAAAATAAAGAATGGATTACCCTTTACAACAATGAGGGGATGGAAATCAGCAACAACGATACTGCTAATATAATGAACAAACATTTTTCTACCTTAGGCAATAAACTATCCAAACAGTTCAACACAAACTGGACCACGAAAGCGCCACAATTAAACACAGACATTGGAGATTGCACAACCACAATAAAAGAGATAAATGAGCTCATAAAATCAATTGATTGCAACAAGCCTTCGGGCATTGAAAATACCTCAAGTATAGTATTGAAAGATGCATTCGGATGCATCCCAGATGTTATATGTGAGCTATACAACAAATCGTTCACAGAAGGTACTTATGTGGACTGCTGGAAACTAGCGAAAGTAACACCGCTCCACAAAGGAGGGGATAAACAGGTACTGGGAAACAATAGACCGATCTCCATACTCCCACTGCCTGGTAAACTAATGGAAAAAATAATGCATAGACATATTATGGACCATCTAAACGAACAGAAAATACTAAACAGTAAACAGGGCGGTTTCAGAAAATACCACTCGACAATAAAAACAATTGCTAACTTAATAGCTGATATTGCAAACAGTATCAATAAAAAGAACCTAGTGGGTGCAGCATTCATAGACTTCAGCAAAGCGTTTGACACGGTGGACCACCCTATCCTAAGGAGCAAACTAACCCAAATGGGAATAACGGGAGTAACAGGAAAATGGCTAGCAAGCTATCTAGAAAACAGAAAGCAATGCACCACAGTAAATGGATCCATATCCAATGAGGAAAAGATAACTTGCGGAGTACCCCAAGGGTCAGTCCTGGGGCCACTTCTCTTCCTCATATATATTAATGATCTAAACAACTGGCTAGAAATTGAAAACATCCAACTATATGCAGATGACACTGTGGTATATGCTGCAGGCAAAACAACCAAAGAAATAGAAACGAAACTGAATCTAACACTAACAAAACTAATCGAGTGGTGCCAACTAAATAGGATAACCATAAACAACAGCAAGTCAAAAACAGTACTATTTGGTACCAGGCTAACAAGTAACGAGAAAATAAAGTGTCTTCTGGGAAACACCGAACTAGAACACGTAGACAACTACCGATATCTGGGAGTGGATCTAGACAGACACCTAAATTATGACCTCTGCATAACAAATACTATCAAAAAAGTAAACCATGAAATATGGCTACTGGCTAAACTGAGATACTACATGACTGAAAGCATGGCAATTAAAATATATAAAGGCATGATCCTCCCCTACTTTGACTATGGTGATGTAGTATACATGGGAGGAAATACAAAACTATTAAACAAACTACAGGTGCTACAAAATAGAGCCCTCAAAGTATGCCTTCAGGTGAACAAAAGATATCCCACAATCGAATTACACAAAAAATGCAATGCAACACTACTAACGAGTAGAAGGGAAATGCACCTCAAAATACTGGCACACCATTACACCACAAAACCAGGCTACACAGCAACCCCCCGTAGGGACACCAGGCAAATGGCAGCCCCAGTGCTACTGACAGCAATAAGTAACACCAAAATTTATGAGAGAAGTGTACTGGCCATGGCGGCACATGCCTGGAATAATCAACCCACACAACAACGGGCAATCGAAAGCATGGACCACTATAAAAGGTCCTTAAAGAAAACATAATACACAACCACCGACTGAAGAAACAATATCTCACCTGATCGTGGGCGCAGTCACTGCTTGCTGTGTTCTGGCACAAAAAGCAAAAGTCCGGCTAGAAAAGATGGTAGATATTACAAATACGGCAACTAGCCCTACTAAGTACTAAGGAATTCAAAATGACTCAAGTATAGTAGTTTAGTTAAAAAATGTGTACCTGAAAATAATTGTAATTCTCACTAATTCCACTTTTCATTTGATCACATGGTTATGGAGCAATGTATACAAAAGTAAGAATAATAACCAAATAACTTTTTGTAGGTTTGATTCCGATGTGTATCTCCATTTTTGAATTGCAGTTTATATGGTTTTGCGCCTGAACTCTTCAAAATTCTCGGGCGCAAGTGACAAGTGTAGCGTCCAGTATAGAAGTGTGCCAGCGGTGGAGCCACCAGTCACGTGGTTGGAGGGGGGGGGACATACATCAACTAAGCCATCCCATCAGTAATAAGGTAGTAAATAAACATATAATAGCTTTCATGCCTTTTTACTTGCATAATGCTTATACATCAAATATACATGGATAGTGATAACCCCTTGACCACATGTAATAAGCTCTGTAGTGGTTCCTCCCCCGCGCCTCCCCACACTCATGTGGGGTGGGGGGTGGGCGACCAGCATGCACCTCGCACCTCGCACCTCACACCTCGCCCCCCCCCCCCCTCTTCTAGGGGTGAGTTTCGCCACTCGGTCGGAAGCATAAGGAGAACAATTGCAAAAAATAGGGGTTACCATCATGCATGGGTATAAATGATGTCTAAGTATTATACATGTATACATTGTAGGGGAAAATGTACATATTATTATTCCTCCATATGCTGTGTCTTACAAGAAAACTGATTTTTTAAAGTTGTTTTTTTAAGTTTAGTTTTGAATTTTAAATTTTTATATTTTCACATTTTTACTTTCGCACAAAATCATGCATGGGTTGGTGGGGGGTATTCTAGCTAGCCACATGCAGTAGAGGGCAGCCCAGTTGGGGCTTTGCCCGGTGGCTAGCGTGGCGCCACCTAGCGCAGTTCAGTGTAACTGTGTAGGTGTGCGACGTAGTGTCATTCTGTTGATGCATTTTGTAGGATAGATTGAATACATGTAGCATCGCTAACAAATTTAACAAACAGAGAAAACAATGATTTGACTTGCTGCCAAACAAAAAAGAAAGAATTAATTATCACCGTCGTAAGGTGGACACCATATATGTGGTGCCGAGTTTCAGAGAATGACCCACATATGGACCGAGATAGATTACGTATTAACCTGATTGTATGTAGGCTAGTGAATCGGTAAAAACCGGGAAATTGGTCAAATATGATAATGTATGTTAATTAGGTGCCCCACCCTGCCAAAATGTGAGACCTACTAAATCTTTGGAAATAATTATCCAATTATGCCATCCAAGGTGTCTATTTCTATGTTTTTCGGGTCACAGGGTTCAACTATTTCATTGGCTGCTTGATCAGAAATGAAGGTTTATACTGCGAAGAAGGCCCTGAACTGTGATCTTGAACCATGTCTGATCCCTCACTCTGATCTGAAACCAGTAATAGCCACCCTGCCATATTGGCCACTTGTGGCTTACACATGCTTTTCTGCTCAAGGGGGAACCTCCCCCTGAATGTATTGGGTGTCAGTCCCCGCTGACACTCAAACACATTTGACTAAGTTGCGTTGATTGTTTGGCCCTGCGCCAACAATTCTACACTGCAGACAGTATACATGACCTTTTTGCTAAGGCAAAACAAGAAAACATCTTAGCCTTTTTGAGGCCAGCTGGACTGTACCACCTCATATAGTTTACAAAATAAATTCTATCAATTATTAATAAAACTTTTCTTTTTCTATGGGAATTTGTTTCCCTTGACCACAAATATATGATTGTGAGCTTTCTAATTTAATGAGTGTCTATTGGCACATAATTGATTGTCTGCTTTTACATGTAAAAGCGATGGGTTGAACAAAAAACTAACGTTTCTCGCCGTGAATATGGCCTATGCTGCCAACACGGCATAAAGCAACCACCAATCAATCAATCAATCAGTATATGAAGAGTTCAGGCACTAAACTATGTAAACGCCAATCCAAAAATGTGGTTTAAATAAAACAGTTTCCCCTAAAAATAATGTTAATTCTCACTAATTCCACTTTTCATATGATCAAATGGTTATGGAGCAATGAACAAACAAGTGGGAATATCAAACAATTAACTTTTTGTAGGTTTGATTCCAATGTTTATCTCCATTTTTGGATTGGTGTTTACTGGGTTTTGCACCTGACCTCTTCATATATAGTTGTATATATACTACATATAGTATGCGCGTGTTAATGAGCTTAACAAAGGAGCGGTAACATTCAAATAAATGTTGAATGACTGCCTCCATACCCAAATCCTGTCTGTAGTATCCAATCCAAGTAACGGCTTTTGTTCTGAGAATTTGTTCCCTTGGTCAGATTATGCGGATATATGCGCGTCATTCATTTTGAAAGACTGGTTGAGTTTCGCTCAGTGCCACTAGGCTCTGCTGCACAACAAACCAATAAATATTGCCGAAGACAAAGAGGAGGATGAGAGTTGAAGCCCGGATGTAGATATAATCGGGTTGACCCGGGTCCGAAGCAATGGCGAAGAGCCATTATGTGTGTGACATTGAGTGGGCAGACCTGTGCTCTGAGCATTGTGGTGGTGGTGGGTTGTGGTGGTGGGATGCGGTGGTGGGTTGTGGAGGGGTTGTAGAGGGGTTGTTGTGTAGTTGATTGGTTCTTGAGGGGTTGTTGATTGGTTCTTGAGGGGTTGTTGATTGGTTCTTGTGGGGTTTCTGATTGGTTGTTGAGGTGTTGTTAGATTGTTGATGGGTTGTTGATGGGTTATTGATTGGTTGTTGATTGGTTGTTGATTGGCTGTTGATGGGTTGTTGGTAGGTCATTGATGGGTTGTTGAAGGATTGTTGAGGGGTTGTTGAGGGGTCGTTGAGGGATTGTTGAGCGATTCTTGATGGGTTGCTGAGAAATAGGTTTGCACATGGACAAAGACATATTGAGTTTGAACTTCAGTGTGTTTGACAATTTTGCAAGTTTGATCACAATAAAAATGAACAATTCAATTACTCCATTGATTGTTGTACAAAGCAGCACTCATCTGCTTTGTTTTGTTAACCGGACTCATTCCGATATGTGGTTCACGTGAGAGTGACGTAGGTTAATGGTTCTGTAGGACTTGCATAATGGGACCGTTGATGTATTTAAATACAGGTGAGAATTGGTAGGCATGATGGTTGGTTGGTTGTTGGAGTTTTACTTTCTGGCATCATCTAAGGTCATATCAGGATGGGTACTGACTTGTGACAGTGCACACTCATGGCAATTTTATAGTGCTGCCCCACTGAGAAATCAGCACACTGGCATCATGACTCGATATCCCCCTCGATATAGCGATATAGCGAATGGTAGACAGGAAGTGTGAACACTTATTTTTCTCTCTTTTTTTTTTCTTTTTTTTTTTGGTACATTAGTTAACACAAGCAGAGGAAATCCCAGTCACAGACGACTGGTCTTCCCCACTCCACTGCTGGTCGTTAGAAAGCCCAAGCCTACACTTTTACCGACCCAAGGGATTTTTAACCTCCCACACCACATAGACATGGTATGAGAGCAACCGGCCTTTGATGACGCTGTAAGTTATACACAGCGGTGGAAATCAAAATTGGCAGAGCTGGGGACATGGGGAATCGAACCGCCGACCCTCAGATTAGGAGTCTGACCTAGAAAAAAGTAAGACACTCTAACCACTCTGCCACAGAGAACGCCACATTATCCTCACACTGAGCTAACCAGTCCTTGCCCTATCCTTTTACTGCCAAGCACCAGGCTAGGAAACAACAAGTATCAATTTTGTAAGTCATTGGTTTGACTCTGCTGGGAATCAAACTCCCAGCGCTGCACACAGGAAGCCTGCACTCTACAGATTCAGCCACCGCGTCCGGAGGGAGACGAGGTGAGATGATGTTAGCATCCTGCCATGTGGTTCAGCGACATATGTAGCGCAGGCACCGTATGGAAGAAACAGAAGCATCAAAGTAAGATAAATAAATCAGATACATATATATATGCCACCACACGGGATGGCCGAATGGGGTGAGCATCCATCTTGCATGTTGGTAGATCGTAGCATTCGAAGCCACGGGTTTGAACAATGGTCAAGTCAAACCGATGACTTAACAATTTATACTTGTGGCTTCCTAGCCAGGCACTTGGCATTATTAGGATAGCGCAAGGACTGGGTGACTCAGTGTAAGGATAATGTGACTGAGTGGGATATCAGGTCATGATACTGGTGGCCTATTCTCCCAGTGGGGCAGCAACAAAAAGCCACTGTGACTGTGCACTGTCACAAGTCGGTATCTGTCCTGATATCACCTCAGAGTTGCCCAAACGTAAACGACCAACAACCAACCATATATAGGTCAACCATATATAAGTAACAGTCCTCAAAGGTGGTGCCATCTAGTGGGTACAGCAAGTAGCAGTTCACAGTTGAGTAAACACAGGCCCCAAAGCCTGCATCAGCCTCAGCAATCTATAGACTAACTTGAAATAATGGAGTCCTACTCCGAACGGTGCAGTTGCTCTACTTTCCAGAGGTCAACAAGCCGGAAGTCATGCAGATCTGCCTTGATTGTGCCAGCAGTGTAGTTTTACTGCAACGCGTATCTCACCAGATGAGGAGCGATTGAATGAGAATGCCCTCTGGATATCTGGAATAAAGATGTCATGAAGCTCCCTCAGTGGCTGGCGGCCCCGCTGTAGGAAATTGGCAGTGACTGAATTGTTTAACAAGGCTAGCAAAGCAAGGCCCCGTGCCCCCAGCTCTGCCAATTTGGATTTCCACCGCTGTGTATAACTTACAGCGTCATCAAAGGCCGGTTGCTCTCATACCATGTCTATGTGGTGTGTGAGGTTAAAAATCTCTTGGGTCGGTAAAAGTGTAGGCTTGGGCTTTCTATCGACCTGCAGTGGAATGAGGAAGACCAGTCGTCTATGACTGAAATTTCCCATGCTTAAACAACTAATGGACCAAAAAAAAAAAAAAAAGGCTAGCAAGTGCACATAATAGTGTAAATAACACAGCAATAGAGATACCGCACTGGTGATGATCGAAGGGTTCAGGCGCAAACCCTTGCCATACTAACGCTTACGATATTAGTCTAAACATAGTTACCCACCCATATGTGTTACCTTTTTCTCTTATCTGTTCTTGACCTGTCATTCATGTACCAATGTTTGTCTTATTTCCTTCTAATTGTCTATCTATGGTGTTGTAGATTTGTTTACTGTGCAGTGGCAATTGTCATTAGGGCTGGAAGACCAGTGCTTTAGAACTGACAACATGAAGAGTTCAGCCGCAAAACCATGTAAACGCCAATCCAATAATCTAGTTTAAATAAAACGATTTTTATATGAAAATAATTTTAATTCTCACGAATACCACTTTTCATATGACCATATGCTTATTGAGCAATGACAAAAATGTAGGAATATACACAAATATAAGTTTTGGTAGGTTTGATTCCAATGTTTATCTCCATTTTTGGATTGGCGTTTACATGGTTTTGCACCTGAACTCTTCACATGTTATTCAGAGGAATAAAAACACTTCAACAACAACAAAACCGACAAATCCATTTTAGTTGTTTTCTGTGATTTGGAATTATATTGTTGCGCTGTCCAATTAGAATCTATCGATTTCAGACTGTATTGGGTGGGGCATTGTATATGGGATGTTGTAGCCTCTCCGGAATAAAACCAGATTTGATCGTCGGAATGATGGCAGCTTCAGATCAAATGTGGTTGTCATGGTTTCATTTCAGCCCGGATGGTATTTGGCGGTTTTTGCGCCTGAACATCTCAATTACCTCATTCTGAAAGCTGTTTAATTGACATAATATCAGAAACCTCAGCCATAAGTTATTTCAGTGTCCATCAATGATAAGCTTTGACTTAATAGACACATTGACCAGTGACATCATTGTCACGTGACTCATGCTCCGGAAAGGTCCGCTGGGCGGTAGAGCGGGAGATTGGGAGTTCAATTTCCGGTCGAGTCAAACCAATGACTTACAAAATTGATCAGACCAGATGGGATGGCCGAATGAGTTGAGCGTCCATCTCCCAGTTTGGTAGGTCGTGGGATTCGAGCTCATGGGTTGGAACCCTGGTCGAGTCAATTCAATGACTTCAAAATTTATACTTATCGCTTCCTAGCCTGTCGTTCTCCATGGAGCAGTGGAATGAGGTAGACCAATTGTCCACGATTGAAATTTCCCCTGCTTAATCAACGAATGTCCAACAACAATCAAATTGGTACTTGTCGCTTCCTCGCTTGGTGCTCGGCACTAATAGGATAGGGAAAGGACTGGTTAGCTCAGAGTCAGAATAATGTGACTTAGTGGGATATTAAATCATGGTACTGGTGGCCTTATTTCCTAGTGGGGCAACACTATAAAGTCGCCATGAATGCACACTGCCACAAGTCGGTTCAGAAATCCCGAACAAAATTCTGAATTCCGAAATACAACTGTCCCTCCTAAGGATTGATTGATTGATTGATTGATTGGTGGTTGATTTACGCCGTGTCGGCAGTATAGGCCATAT
The DNA here is from genome assembly GCA_030323885.1 of Branchipolynoe longqiensis. NCBI lineage: Eukaryota > Metazoa > Annelida > Polychaeta > Phyllodocida > Polynoidae > Branchipolynoe > Branchipolynoe longqiensis. Next base: position 87,111,951 of record CM059195.1, on the reverse strand, counting down.
TCACGATGAGAAATGTTTGTTTTTTGTTCAAACCATCGCTTTTAAATGTAAAAGCAGACAATCAATTATGTGTCAATAGACACTCATTAAATTAGAAAGCTCACAATCATATATTTGTGGTCAAGGGAAACAAATTCCCATAGAAAAAGAAAAGTTGTATTAATAATTGATGTGCCAAGTGTCATGCTTTTAAGGGAAAATGCACAATTGATCAGCTAAGCGCCATACTAAATGCTTATGATATACATTCCCCTTGAAACTGTAACGAGCTTAGCGTGAGCAAAACAAATGAATCGCCCTAGGACCGTGGAAGTCGGGATCATCTTTGTGGGGTAGCCTAGGTGGTTAGCGCACCAGCTTTCTGGACACCGGGTGGTTTTGTGGTTTCCACTGTGCTCGCTTCGGGAGGAGATATGTGTCAAATTACCTTCATCTACTGAGGATTTAATTATAGCCGTGGGTTCACATGAAATGCAATCCTACGCAAACCCCTCTGGGATTCATGGAGTATATGATAGCGCAGAGGTACAGGGAGGGGGGAGAGGGGGGAGAGGAGGGGGAGAGAGAAGGGGAGGAAGAGAGGGGAGGGAGAGAGGGGGAATGTAGGGGAAGGATAGGGACAGAGGGGGGGGGGAGGGACAGAGGGGTAGGGAGAGAGGGGAGGAACAGAGTGACGAGGGAGAGAGGGGAGGGTCATAGGGGAGGGAGGTGGGTAGGAAGAGAGGGGGAGGGGAGAGGGGCGGGGAGATGGGGAGAGAGGGGATGAAGGGGAAGAGAACAGGGGAATAGAGGAGGAAGAGGGGATGGGGGAGGTGGGGATGAGGGATGAAGAGGGGGAGAGAGGGAAGGGAATGGGGAGAGAGGGAGAGGGAGAGGGAGAGGGATTGGGGAGACTGGAAGAGAGGAGAGGGGAAGGGAATGGGGAGAGGGGGAGGGGAAGGGGAGTAGTAAGGGGAGATGGGAAGGGGAAGCGAGGGTGAGGAGATGAAGGGGAGGAGAGGAGAGAGAGGAGGTGCAGGGAAGGTGAGAGGAGGAGGAGAGGGGGGAGAGGGGGAGAAGGAGGGTGAGGAAGGGGAAGGGGAGGGAGAGAGGGGGAGGGGGGGAGAGGGGAGATGGGAGCGAGGGAGGGAAGGGGGAGGAGAAGGAGAGAGAGGGGGTGGGAAGGGGAGAGGAGGGAGGGGGTGTGGAGAGGGGGGACGGGAGAGGAGGAGAGAAGGGAAGGAGGAGGAGAGGGTGGAGAGAAAGAGAGGGGAAGGGAGGGGAGGAGGGGAGGAGGGGATGAGGGGAGGGGAGAGGGGGAGAGAGGGCGGGAGAGAGGAGAGGGGAAGGGGAAGGTGAGAGAGGGAGAAGGGAGAGGGGGGAGGAGGAGAGGGAAGGGAGGGAGGGGGGGAGGGGAGGGTGCGTGGAGGGAGGGGGTAGGGAAGAGGGAAGGGCAGATGAGGAGGGTGCGACGTGGGGAGATGCGGGTAGGGAGATAGGAGGCAGTGGAAGAGGGCGAGGAGTGAGAGGTGGCAGGATGCAGAGGAGGAAGAGCAACGAGGGAGAGAGGAGAGAGGGGCAGAGAGATAGCAGCAGGAGAGTAGGAGCGAGGGAAGGAGGGGAGAGGCGGGGTAGGAGGAGGGGGAGGGAGAGGGGGAGAGGGGAGGATGGGGGAGGGGGGAGCAGGGAAGGGGAGAGGAGGAGAGGGGGGAGTGGATGAGCGGGAGGTGGTGAGTGAGGGAGAGAGGGAGGAGGGAGGGAGGGGAGGAGGGAGGGAGAGGGAGGGAGGGAGGAGGGAGAGAGGGAGAGAGAGGGAGAGATGGAGGAGAGATGGAGAGACGGAGGGAGGGAGGAGGGACGGAGAGAGAGGGAGAGAGGGAGGGGGGAGGGAAGGGAGGAGGAGGGAGAGAGGGAGGGAGGGAGGTGGGAGGGAGGAGAGAGGGAGAGAGGGAGAGAGGGAGAGGGAGAGAGGGGGGAGGAGGGGAGAGAGGGGTGGAGGGGAGAGGAGAGGAAGAGGAGGAGGGGGGAGGGAGGAGGGAGAGAGGAGGGGGAGAGGAGGGAGAGGGAGAGAGGAGGGGGAGGAGAGGGAGGGAGAGAGGGAGGGAGGGAGGAGGGAGAGGGAGAGGAGGAGAGAGGGGGAGGGAGGGAGGGGAGAGGGGAGAGAGGAGGGGGAGAGAGGAGAGAGGGAGGGAGGGGGAGGGAGGGGAGGGAGGGGAGGGGGAGGGGGAGGGAGAGGAGGGGAGGGAGGGAGGGGGAGGAGAGGGAGGGGGGGGAGAGGGGGAGGGGGGAGGGAGAGGGGAGGGAGGGAGGAGGGAGGAAGGGGGAGGGAGGAGGGGAGGGAGAGGAGGGGAGAGAGGAGAGGGAGGGAGGAGAGGGGGAGAGGGAGAGAGGGAGGAGGGGAGAGAGAGGGAGAGATGGAGAGAGGGAGGAGGGAGGGAGGGAGAGAGAGAGGGGGAGAGATGGGAGAGAGGGAGAGAGGGAGAGAGGGGGGAGTAGGGAGGGAGGGGAGGGAGAGAGGGGAGGGATGGAGAGAGGGAGAGGAGAGGGGAGGGGGGAGGAAGGGAGGGGGCGGGGGGAGGGGGGGGAGGGGGGGGGGAGGGAGGGAGGGAGGGGGAGGAGGGGGGAGGGAGGGAGGGGGGAGGGAGGGACGGAGGGAGGGGGGCAGGGAGGGGGGGAGGGAGGGAGGGAGGGAGGGAGGGAGGGAGGGAGGGGGGAGGGAGGGAGGGAGGGAGGTAGGGAGGGAGGGAGATGGGAAGTGGGATGCCAGGAAAAAAGTGCCTAGCTGGAATTGCGTGATATGTGTGTAATTGTTGTCAATTTGCAAATGGATACCTAGGCGTTCATGTTGGATTTATCTCGGCGCATGCGCGGAGAGAGGAGGATTCTTCCCTGTGCAATTCAATACAGCAGTTTTTCTGCGCATGCGCAATTAACTGACACTCTGGTTGCTAGAATTAAGTTTGCGCAGAGTTGTTATTTAATGCAAGGATTGTTGAACCCTCCTATTACATATTATGGTTGGTTGGCTTTTCTTTAGCTAATTATAGTTTATTCATTGAATAAAGTATTTTGTCAGCACCATGACACTGGTCTTCCGGCCATGTGACATTTCAGTTATTTACAATGTATGTGTATGTAGTCTGATATTGTCATCAGATGCTCACTCAAGTCAGCTGAAATAACAATATTAATCATTCCAAGGCATATATAGGGTATAGTTTGACAATTCACATATAAGATAGCAGTTATATGTTGTATACATACATACTTAGATACATACATGCGTATTGATTAGACCTTTACATTACGGATTGGTTAGGTGCATAGTTTCCCTTCACAGGTTTGTATGCCTATTGTGTTGTGAATTGCATAATTATCATGTTGTTGGAGATATCATTTTGAGATGGATTCTTAGTAGAATGGTTTGGAGTTGGAGTTTGACGTCCTGACGACATCTAAGGTTATATCAGGACGGAAATATTAAGTTAATAAAATAAGAAAGTGAACCTCAATTGTGTAAGTCAGTGGTTTTATTTGGCTCGGATTCGAACTCCCGACCTTCCGCACGGGAAGCCGGCGCTCTATTGATTTGGCCACCGCGTCCGTTCACATTATTTTGGAGATGGGTCAGTACCCAGACAATTCAGTAATGCAGAACCCAAATGTAGGTTTGGAATTTGTATTAACCAAAGTAGTACCAACTTACCGGATTGAGCAATGGACATAAACTGGACAAAGAATTGTCTAGTCTGGTGGTGTTCGGTATCAAAATGTATCAAAATGTGTTGAACTGTTGCAAGCACCGCCGGACAAAATGGATGCTAAACGGACAAGGAACGTACATTAATGGAACGGCAGCCAAATGTCTAATGGACTGACTGAACATCAAACAGATATATACCGGACTGATCACGGACGGGCCAAAAACCAATGGACCAAATTCCCACAGCGCCGTCAATGGACTCTTGAAACTGGAGATGTAACGGATGCGTACTGGACATGAACGGACTGGACAAAACGGACTTAAAATGGACTTAAAATGGACACCAACCATACACGTCAGTCTGGTTGTGTCTGGTACAAGTGTTGGTTGTGTCTGTGCATGTTCAAAAGTTGCCACCGTGCACACAGGACACCACCGGAAAGAGAACGGAAACACCGGACGCCTACCATATATAAACCGGACATTGACGTATTTCACCGGACAGTGTCCGGTTTCTATCCGGTTCCCCAATCCGGTGATGTGTGACAGGGTCTTTATGAATAGGGGTTATGAGACGACCCTACACACCACGTGTCAGGTTCGGGCACTGCAAGCGAATTGCTGAGCGCCGGTGGCGACGAGTGGTAGGTTCCAGCATAATCCAGTAGAGGGGCAACACATTATGGGGGGAAGTTCATTTAGTGCTAGTACTGGGCGTGATAGAAAAGCGTCACCAGAGTAGAGCATCATGGTGTAAAGTCAAATCCTCGAATATGTGGCTGTGTAGGCAGGCTATGGCGAAATCAATACAGACAAAGAGAAAGGAAGAGTATAAAGTGTAAAGAAGAAGAGAGAGTTATTTATATGGTTACATGGGTTCACCCCTTTCCCCGCCCCTTTCCCCACCCCTTTCCCCCAATGGGAAACAAGCATTCTTGGCCCTACCAATAGGGATCCAGCATTCCTGGTCCCCATGCATACCACTGGTCTGCCCACCACCACCAAGCTGTATGGCCCCATGGCCACCACCAACCTTGACCTTTGAGTGTGGTGATCCCTATCCCAGCAGAAGGGCTAGGCCCTGAGTGCCCTCACACCCAGACCTGCCAGCACCACTATGTCTACTTACATCCCACTCAGGCACCACCAACCCTTACATATATATATATATATATATATATATATATATATATATACATGCGCCTGGTCACGTACACCGATCAGTAATAGAACATTTGCATTCCCCCTTATGCTGAATATCGGAATATTTTACAATGGGTTACGGCGGAGGGTTCCACATGCTGAATTACCCATGTTGCCATGCAACATGAACAATGTAGCATTCTAGACAATGAATGTAGCATGTTCTAACTTGCGCAACTACACTACCCTTGTGAATTAAAACATGTTCGGCGCTAACATGACCTATTATATCAACTACTTTTAAACAATGAACACCCAACCCTGATAGAATGGTGTTCTCTGTGGCGGAGTGGCTAGAGCATCTGACTTTTTTCCAGGTCGGACCCCTAATCTGAAGGTCGGTGGTTCGATTCCCCACGACCCCCATCTCTGCAAATTTGGATTTCCACCGCTGTGTATAACTTAGAGCGTCATCAAGGGCCAGTTGCTCTCATACCATGTCTATGTGGTGTGGGAGGTTAAAAATCCCTTTGGTCGGTAAAAGTGTAGACTGGGCTTTCTATCGACAAACTGTCTAATGGTGAAAACAAGTCTATTCAGACTTATCCATGATAGGCAGTATAAATCTTCAAGAAAAAAGAATCTGAGTGTGATTTGAACGAAGTTGACAGATCCATTGAGTTTGCCTATCTGTCTTGACTGATGGCAGTAACAATCTCAACTAGATCATGGTTGTAGAAGATAAGCCAGCCTTAGATACCCATCAACTGTTGCGTTATCACTCATTATTGATCTATGTTCCAACAAAGATGCCATATCCACGCATCATTACCCAATGATTAAGTTCCTCTTTCAAATGTTGATTTTCTTGCGGTCATGCAATTTGCACTAGTGGGAGGGGGATTTCTAAGACACTTCGCTAATGAAATTAATTAAGGTTTTATTTGTTCGCTTTCGCATAAATTCTGTGAATAATTGCCTTTTTTTTCTTCTTCGTTGCGCTATAACAAATCAGCCCTGCCTGCTCATCTTTCTCTTTGATAAAACTGGTTAGCCGCTGTGGGAATATCAATATAGCACTGTTGTAGATTTGAGGGTGCTCTATAAACGCGTATATCACGTTTCTGTCGTGAATCAATGTTTGGTCACAGTAATGAGCATCTCTGCTGTGTATTAAAGGAGCAATAACATGAGCAACACAAACTTAATTACCATGACTGAATATGACTACTCATAGGTTGTATAACCCGAGACACACATATATATTTATTTATTTACATGTATATATATACATATACATATACATGTGTAAGGAAGCAAACAACGGTAGACTGGCCGATAGTATTTATTGTTGTATCAACTGATCCAACCACATCAATGTTTATGCATTCATAAAAAACAATGTTGTCAATCCTTTAGGACAATTAACGCATAACTTAGTAAATGGCTGGGCCATCCCGCCCTACCGAAACTATTATCACAATCAATCAAAGAAAAGAAAATACCAATAGCGGCACCGAGGTGTTGGCGGTGCGGGTCGAGCAGGCAGTGCCTGATTCACTATGGCGGCGACCGGCTGCAGCGCCCCCTGGCGGATCGAACTCGAACCTACCGGGTTTCAACGGTGGCGCCGGCTGGCAGTACTGTGCCGACATGTCATGCTTGCTCGCCTGTCAGATCAAGCAACCTCTACTTAGCGCCTCGACACAGAGACCACTGCCTCCCGATGCACCGAACTTCATCGTGTTTTCGACGTACTGCTCGACACCCACACACAGCTGAGCACCTACACGTAACCAACGGACTCGGTGGCCGATTCGGTAGAGCGCATGCCTCCCTTCCGGAAGGTCGGGAGTTCAATTCCCGGTCAAGTCAAACCAATGACTTCCAAAATTGATACTTGTCGCTTCCTAGCCTGGCGCTCAGCATTAATAGCATAGGACAAGGACTGGTTGGCCCGGTGTCATGATATTGTGACTGAGTGGGATATCAGGTTGTGGTACTGGCCAACTGGTCTCCCAGTGCGGCAGCACTATTAATTCGCCATGAGCGCGCACTGTCACAAATCAGCACCCATCCTGATAAGACCTTAGACGTTGCCAGGATGTAAAACTCCAAGAACCACTCACTCTGCTCGATAGGCACACCCAAAGCTTCCAGCTGGGTACCTGTATGCAACCTGTCGCAAAACCACATTTCAGTATACTACTTAGGTGACCCAAATCTACCTCATTGACTGGCACAAAATCAATAGACGAGATCACCGTTCCGAGTGCGCATGCGCTGAAAATGGTGCTGTCAGCTAAGCAAAGGCTTACACCCATTGAGTTTGCCGATACGCATGGGGAAAACTTCCATTTTATTCCAAATTAATAGAAATACATAACAATTTTGCATAAACATGTATGCACACATGCAATATAATGATCTGATGAATATAACTAAGACAAAACTAGCCATAGTTAAACATTTTGAGCTAAGAAACATACATTTCCACACAAAACAATCAGTCACTTTAAGGCTGACATACACATCACTATTATTAATTCTTGTTCTAAATATTAAAATGCCAAATGTGTCAACAGTCACTTGTTTCAAAGAAATATATAACCAATATCTGATTAACCCTACTCATTTTCTATTTCTACATATGTCATTAACTATAGGATATAAATAAAAATATGAATAAAATAAGTCAAATTGACTCTGGCTATGGCACTAACACTAGTCTGAGTGCCCAGATTTGTCTCAATCTAAATGCACATGGCATAAGATGTGTGATTATATTGATGTAAATGCAATGCTGGATAAAAGATTAATATTCTATGTACCAAACAAGAGCTGAGATCAGCGGAAACTAGCACATTTCGTAGCTGCACCCAGCATATTAGCATGTGCCATGTGCTTCTTGTGGGTTTGTTTTTCTTCCATGCATCCCACAATGCACCGCACCACTGGGATGGTGATGTAGTCTATTGGCAGTGCTTGCAGAGTGTGTAGATTCTGTGTAGCTGTGCTGCACTTAGAACTGTGTCACTCCTGTCACTGCTGTCACCCTCTACGACAAATAACACATCACAGGAAAGACACAGTGTGATGTCTGTAACTCAGAATAATAAACCTTGTATTTTCCATATATAATGTACGTCAGTTAGTGTGCTTAGAGATTGGTACATCGACGAAGGGAGCGGGACGTAGCTCAAGCGATAGAATGTTCATCTGTGAAGGTGTAGGTTATCCGATCGATCCTGCTTAGTGGACGCATTTGCAGCTTGGGCTATTTTCCATTCCAACCAGTGTTCCACAACTGGTTCATGAAAGGCTGTGGTATGTGCTGTCCTGTTTGTTGGAAAGTGCATGTAAAAGTCCCCTTGCTGCTTATCGGAAAGAGTGGCCTATGTGGCAGCAGCAGGTTTCCTTCAAAGAAATAGGTCAGAATGACCATATATTTTACGTCCAATAGCCGATGATTAAAATGAATGTGCTCTAGAGGCGTCATTAAATAAAACAAGCTTTACTTTTTGGTAAATTGACGACAAATATCACATCAGGAGGGACATTTGTTTGTTTGTTGTTGTTTTACGTCCTAGCAACATCTAAGGTCATATCAGGACGGGACATGGTATGTTGACTTTGCTTTAGACTGACAATACATACTTCTCCATGTGTAATCTCCATTGCCTAAGTCGGTGTGCTTGGAGATTGGTAATTCGACGGATTTGCAATTAAAGGGATCTTATTTATTATGCTTGGAGATTGATGAATCGGTGACAAATACCATGTCGGGAGAGACAGTGTGGTGTCAGCTTGAATAATCAGTGACCCGCATCCTCGCTTGCTCTCCTGTGGGGTTTTTCCCCTCCACCACTCACCCCAATAGGCCCTCCTCCCCTGCCACCACACTTAACCATCATGAACAAACCATCAACACACTGAAAATCCTACACAACTATCAACCTGTTTAAACACATTGAACATTATATAAGACAAAATATCTTGTCAACTATAAACTTACCTTGTTTTATAAGAGAAAAAATGTAACCCTCAATGATTATTTGAGTTGCCCCGAGTATACACTTTCTATTCAGTGCTGCTCCCCATTTTTGCATGAACTATAGTGACTGGTGTTGTACATTATATAGCAGGAGCCACTCCCTTAATTCTACAGGATCGGTGCTGTAACTAATACAGCACTGATCAAACGTAGATTATTTAGATTGTCAATTCCAATAGTAAGATGGCCGGAAGACCAGTGCTCCGGCACTGACAAATGTCATATTCAGATGAATAAATACTTTACCAAAAAAACAAACAAAAATGGACTACAGAAAACTGTTGAGTGCACACGGTAGAATAATCTGTAAGAGCATAGCGGAATGTGGAATGTTGGCAGTTTGAAAACCTGGCCGAGTCAAAATATTGACTTACAAAATTTATACTTGTTGCGATCTAGCCTGGCGCTCGGGATTAACAGTATATGACAAGGACTGGGTAGCTCAGTATCAGGATAACATGACTGAGTAGGTGATTTGAACCTGTGAATTCGAATCCCACGATCTACCAAAATGGGAGACAAACGCTCAACTCGTTCGGCTACCCCATCTGGTCGCTAAGGATGGCTGACGCTGTGATTGTTGTGTAGGCTAGGAAGCGACAAGAATCAATTTTATAAGTCATTGGTTGAGTCGATCGGGAACAGAACTCCCAATCTCCCGCACGCGAGGCCTGCGCTCGCCGATTCGGCCACCGCGCCCTGTAGGTGGTGCAGGGAGGATGGTGTTTATGGAAGTAGTTACCAGCTTTAGACAACGCGGGGCGCATGAAGAGAATTGTGGGAAGAACTCGTTGCTGGACAGTCTTCTAGGTAGTTTCCAAGACAGTCGTATCTGCACCTTCACCGACTAGCACACACACACATTGTAAACCTCAACCTGTCCACACACCAGCACACACCACCACACACACATCGTAATCCCCAACCTCTCCACACACCAGTACAGACATCATAAACCTCCACCTCTCCACACACCAGCACCCACCACCACACACACACACATCGTAATCCCCAACCTCTCCACACACCAGTACAGACATCATAAACCTCCACCTCTCCACACACCAGCACACACCACCACACACACATCGTAATCCCCAACCTCTCCACACACCAGTACACATATCATAAACCTCCACCTCTCCACACACCAGCACACACCACCACACACACACATCGTAATCCCCAACCTCTCCACACACCAGTACACACATCATAAACCTCCACCTCTCCACACACCAGCACCCACCACCACACACACACATCGTAATCCCCAACCTCTCCACACACCAGTACAGACATCATAAACATCCACCTCTCCACACACCACCACACACCACCACACACACATCGTAATCCCCAACCTCTCCACACACCAGCACACACCACCACACACACATCGTAATCCCCAACCTCTCCACACACCACCACACACACATCGTAATCCCCAACCTCTCCACACACCAGTACACACATCATAAACCTCCACCTCTCCACACACCAGCACACACCACCACACACACACATCGTAATCCCCAACCTCTCCACACACCAGTACACACATCATAAACCTCCACCTCTCCACACACCAGCACCCACCACCACACACACACATCGTAATCCCCAACCTCTCCACACACCAGTACAGACATCATAAACCTCCACCTCTCCACACACCAGCACACACCACCACACACACATCGTAATCCCCAACCTCTCCACACACCAGTACACACATCATAAACCTCCACCTCTCCACACACCAGCACACACCACCACACACACATCGTAATCCCCAACCTCTCCACACACCAGTACACACATCATAAACCTCCACCTCTCCACACACCAGCACACACCACCACACACACATCATAATCCCCAACCTCTCCAGACACCAGCACATACCAGCACACACACATCGTAAACCCCAACCTCTCCACACACCAGCACACACATCGTAAACCCAAACCTCTCCACGCACACATTTACACAAACACATTAGCACACATACATCATAATCCCCAACCTCTCCACACACTCATTTACACACACGCATTAGCACACATACATTGTAATCCCCAATGTCTCCACGCACACATTTATATGCACACATTACCACACACACATCCTAATCCCCAACCTCTCCACACACACATTTACATGCATGCTCTAGCACACACATATCATAGTCCCCAACCTCTCCATGCACACATTCACACACACACACCAGCAAACACACAATCGTAATCCTCAACCTCTCCACACACACATTTACACACACACATTACAACACACACATCATAATCCCCAACCTCTCCACGCACATATTTACACACACACATTACCACACACACATCATAATCCTCAACCTCTCCACACACACATTTACACACACCCATTACCACACACACATCATAATCCTCAACCTCTCCACGCACACATTTACACACACACATTACCACACACACATCATAATCCTCAACCTCTCCACACACACATTTACACTCACACATTACCACACACACATCATAATCCTCAACCTCTCCACACACACATTTACACACACATTACCACACACACATCATAATCCTCAACCTCTCCACACACACATTTACACGCACACATTAGCATGCACACAATCATAATCCTCAACCTCTCCACAAACACACATACTAGCACATTAAGATAATATCCACACTTACACACGCTCACACACATCTCATATTCACACACACTCACATTCACACACACTCACACACACTCACACATTCTCACACATGCCCACACATTCTCACACACACTCACACAGGCTCACACGCGCTCACCCATTCATACCCACTCACACACACCCTCACGCCTGCTCAAACACAATCGCACACAACTGCACACTCACACACTCACACACATCCTTACCAACAACCACACACACCCACACACACACACATTCCGACAGTCACACACATCCTTACCCACAATCGCACCCACACACACTCACACACATTCAGACACTCACACACATACCCACACTCACGCACTCACACACGCTCACACACAATCAAACACACTCACACACACGCTCGCACACACCCTCACAGTCACACACACTCACACACACTCACACACTTGCCGCCGCCCGCCACGTAGCATTAATCTCGTCCCTTCTCGCTCTTCTCGCGTTAATTACGGCCATCACGTGACTCCACCAGCCTCTCACCGAATCGAATTATGCGTAGTTCTGGAAACTGCCGATGAGGGCACGCATGTCGCCAGACGGTGTGTGTGTCGATGTGTGAGTGGGATGCGGGGGGGGGCGGGGGGAGTGAGCGAGATTGTGTTTTTTTCGAGATGACTGACCGTATCCGTGTACAGTAAAACCTCTGTAAATTGACCGACCATGGGACCGACTTTAAATGGTCCATTTAGGGAGGTTGTCGGTTTAGGGAGTTTTTGTTTATCATTACAATGGTATTTATTGTATGGGCGATCGCTTAGGATGCAAATAAAGTGATCGATATAGGGGAGTGGTCGATCTGTGGCGGTGGTTTTACTGTATATCGGTAAGTCATGCCAATCGTAGTCTTTAGTCTTAACACCGATTGTTTGTAATGAACCTTGATCGGGGATCGGGGATCATGGATCGGGGATCGGGGATCGGGGATCGGGGATTGGAGATCGGGGGATGGGAGTTGGGGGTCGTGGATCGGGGATTGGGGGTCGGGGATCAGGAATATTGCTTCCACGGCCGGGACAAATCATTCCTGTTTGGAAGTCGGGTGTGGCGTCCGTCATCTCGCATATAACTTCAGGGAGCCAAGGTGATGTAATGGTTAGCACGCTGGCTCGGAATGCAAGAGATGTGTTCGGTTCCTGCTTTAGGCACAATATTTCACATTTTCATTACCGCCATGACAAATGCATTATTTTGGAGCAAATTCTTCTTAACACACTTATGCTCACACACGCTCACGCAGGATCATGCAAGCTCATGCATGATCATGCAGGCTCACACAGGCTCACACAGGCTCATGCATTATCACGCATGATCACACATGATCACGCACGCTCACGCACGATCACACATGATCATGCACACTCACGCATGCTCACACACGCTCACACACGCTCACACACGCTCACACACGCTCACACACGCTCACACACGCTCACACACGCTCACACACGCTCACACACGCTCACACACGCTCACATACGCTCACACACGCTCACATATGCATGTTAAATGATAATGGTTAGCCACGTTTCCCTGAGTGTCAGGAATACCATGCTAAACAATGGTTTTGATGGGTACTTGCTGTGATCCTTGATTTTGGTTGCCCTGCAGTGATCCTTCCTTATGTGTAAACTGGTTCACATACTTTTCTTGAATGTCACTTTAATGCAGGTTAGTTTCCCATTAAATGGTCATAAGATGGTTGGCCCAGATCATCCCATCCTTATCACCAAATGTGTAATGAAGCTATGCAGGTATTGCAGGTATTGCAATACCTCAGGGAGATTGACGCCCCTGCCCTGCAGAGTTGTAATCCACTGCCTTGTGGTACAGGTTCTTGACAGAACCGAAGGCTAAGGGAGCAAACCCTAAACAGAAAACCATGTCACTGTGGCAGCATTAAGGGCGGTTGATGTATGGAACTCCCAACATCTTCCGACCAGCCACTGCAGGAACAAAAGGTTTTGCGCCTGTCTGGACATGTTCTTGCCGGTGTGATTCCTCTATTTGCTCCCCGAGAGAGTGCCGCTGGTAACTTGCAAAAGCCAGCAGCACTTCAACACTTTTGCAGGCAGCTTTCATGAAATGTACCATCAAGAGAAACCTGAAGCTGAGAGACATTAAGACCGACTCATGGAAATCACTCTCACAGCAGAGACCTAAATGGAGAGCGGCAGTCAAGTAATGAAAGCAGTCTTTGTCGCAACCCGACCGACAGCATGATGATGATGATGTAATGAAGATCGCACCAATATTAACTAGATTAAGTTGGATTAGGTTTGGGTATACTTTATATCTCACATGACTTTACACGCTGTTCCAAGATGGCTACCCTCTGTCTCAGTCACAATAGACCCCAAAACATCACAATACATGTTATGACATCAGTATAACGTTACTATCATGTTATAATGTACCCTAACCAAATAATAACATTAGCCTGACGTTTTTTAACGTTATCTGTTAGCTGGGAAGAACCCTTAAAAAGATAACTGACTAACGCAAACTAGGCACCTCATATTTGCAATGAGTCAGCTTAAATTCAACACCAATTGGAATTTCATAGTTTGAGGATTTTAAATTGGTGCCCTCTTTTTTAGAATAACCGGTGGTCCACAACTGGTTCATCAAGTGATGTGGTGTGTGCTGTCCTGTCTGTGGGAAAGTGCATATAAAAGACCCCTTGCTGATTATCGGAAAGAGTAGCCTATGTGGCGGCAGTGAGTTTCCTCCAAAGAAATATGTCAGAATGACCATATGAAGAGTTCAGGTGCAAAACCATGTAAACGCCAATAAAGAAATGGAGATAAACATTGGAATCAAACTTTCAAAAAGGTTGTTTTTTATATTCTTATTGTTTTGTTTATTGCTCCATAACCATCTGATCACATGAAAAGTGGAATTAGTTGGAAATATTTCTGGATTGGCGTTTACATGGTTTTGCGCCTGAACTCTTCATATGTTTGATGCCCAATATCCGATGATAAATTCAATGTGCTCTAGAGGCGTCGTTAAATAAAACAAACTTTCTTTTTCTTTTTTAGATGAATATATCAGGTCCATTATAATAATCTACTTTAATTTAGTTTAAGGTGCCGCTTATTATGCAGGGTTAACTTTGGAAATATTTGAAGTGAAGATATCAAGCTAATTTTGACATGCGTGCCAAATCCGGGGTACTATCGGCTTCGGCAGTGACATATTCTATAAAAATGACTTAGCATTTCCCCCACTCACCTCCTCCCCCACACTCCCCTCCTCCCCCACATTCCCCTCCTCCTCCCCACTCCCCTCCGCCCCCACTCCCCTCCGCCCCCCACTCCCCTCCTCCCCCCACTCCCCTCCTCCCCACATCCTCTCCCCTCCCCTCCTCTCCCACCCTCCCCTCCGCCCTCCCCCTTCATCCCCACATGAACTCCCCTCCTCTCCCTCCGACCCACACTCCCCTTCGATGCCCCCCTGCCCCTCCCTCCTGCCCACACCCCCTCCCCCATATCCCTCCTCCCCACACGCCTGTCCTCCCCCTAACTATCACTCCCATACTCCCATTCCTCCACAATCCGCTCCCCTCCTCCCCCCTCCTCCCCCTCCTCCTCCCCCAAACTATCCCTGCTCTCCCTCCTCCACACACCCCTACTCCCCCTCCCCCCTCCTCCCCTAAACTATCCCTTCCCCATCTAACCCTCCTCCACACTCCCCTCCCCCTCCCCCTCCTCCCCCTCTCCTTCCTCCTCCCCCAAACTATCCTTTCCCCATCTCACCCACCTCCACACTCCCCTCCCTCTCCCCTTCCTCCGCCTCCCCCTCCCACCTCCTCCCCCAAACTATCCTTTCCCCATCTCACCCTCCTCCACACTCCCCCCCCCCCTCCCCCTCCTCCTCCTCCCCCAAACTATCCTTTCCCCATCTCACCCTCCTCCACACTCCCCCCCCCCTCCCCCTCCTCCCCCTCCTCCTCCTCCTCCACCAAACTATCCCTTCCCCATCTCACCCTCCTCCACACTCCCCTCCCTCTCCACCACCTCCTCTCCCAAACCATCCTTTCCCCTTCCCCATCTCCACCCACGGTTAATGCGATATGAACTTAGGTGTTTCCAGGACGTAAAACTCCAACACCCAACCAACCTCTTCCTGATACTATATTCCAGCCTCCTCTGTGAGAGTGTAAGCTCAATCTCTCCTTAGCTAATTGGGTTAGTCTCCACTTAGTAGTAGCTGACCTTATTTAGCTCCACCCCCCCGCCCCCCCACACACACACCCATAATGCATCGGGAAAATATTGGCAATCTCTTCATTTAGCTTCCCCTAAATGTCTGCAATTATCAGAAGCTTGCATGAGTAACTATCGATAGACCAATATCGCATTGGAAATAAACCATTCTCATCCCATTATCAAAGTTAACCAATGTTGGGCAATGTTGGATAGTTGAGTAGCGGGACTTAGCTCAGGCGGCAGAGTGTCCAGCTGTGTAGGTGTGGGTCATCCGATCAATCCTGCTCAGTGGACACTTTTGCATCAAAGGCTGTGGTATGTGCTGTCCTGTTTGTGGGGGAAGTGCATATAAAAGACCCCTTGCTGCTTATCGGAAAGATTAGCCTATGTGGTGGCAGCAGGTTTCCTATAAAGAAATGTGTCAGAATGACCAAATGTTTGACGTCCAATAGCCGATGATAAAAATCAATGTGCTCTCCAGGCGTCGTTAAATAAAACAAACTTTCTTGGATGGGTGACCGCCTGGGAATATAAGGTGCTGTAGACATCCTGACACAGGCTTATAGCCTACCAAATCAGTAGTGGATAAGTAATAGTTGAGTCTCGTCAGTACTTGGATGGGTGACCGCCTGGGAATATAAGGTGTTGTAGACATCCTGACACAGGCTTATAGCCTACCAAATCAGTAGTGGATAAGTAATAGTTGAGTCTCGTCAGTACTTGGATGGGTGACCGCCTGGGAATATAAGGTGTTGTAGACATCCTGACACAGGCTTATAGCCTACCAAATCAGTAGTGGATAAGTAATAGTTGAGTCTTGTCAGTACTTGGACGGGTGACCACCTGGGAATACATGGTGTTGTAGACATCCTGACACAGGCTTATAGCCTACCAAATCAGTAGTGGATAAGTAATAGCTGAGTCTCGTCAGTACTTGGACCGGTGACCACCTGGGAATACATGGTGTTGTAGACATCCTGACACAGGCTTATAGCCTACCAAATCAGTAGTGGATAAGTAATAGTTGAGTCTTGTCAGTACTTGGATGGGTGACCACCTGGGAATACATGGTGCTGTAGACATCCTGACACAGGCTTATAGCCTACCAAATCAGTAGTGGATAAGTAATAGTTGAGTCTCGTCAGTACTTGGACCGGTGACCACCTGGGAATACATGGTGCTGTAGACATCCTGACACAGGCTTATAGCCTACCAAATCAGTAGTGGATAAGTAATAGTTGAGTCTCGTCAGTACTTGGACGGGTGACCACCTGGGAATACATGGTGTTGTAGACATCCTGACACAGGCTTATAGCCTACCAAATCAGTAGTGGATAAGTAATAGTTGAGTCTCGTCAGTACTTGGACCGGTGACCACCTGGGAATACATGGTGTTGTAGACATCCTGACACAGGCTTATAGCCTACCAAATCAGTAGTGGATAAGTAATAGCTGAGTCTCGTCAGTACTTGGATGGGTGACCACCTGGGAATACATGGTGCTGTAGACATCCTGACACAGGCTTATAGCCTACCAAATCAGTAGTGGATAAGTAATAGTTGAGTCTCGTCAGTACTTGGACCGGTGACCACCTGGGAATACACGGTGATGTCGACATCCTGACACAGGCTTATAGCCTACCAAATCAGTAGTGGATAAGTAATAGTTGAGTCTCGTCAGTACTTGGACCGGTGACCACCTGGGAATACATGGTGCTGTAGACATCCTGACACAGGCTTATAGCCTACCAAATCAGTAGTGGATAAGTAATAGCTGAGTCTCGTCAGTACTTGGACCGGTGACCACCTGGGAATACATGGTGCTGTAGACATCCTGATACAGGCTTATAGCCTACCAAATCAGTAGTGGATAAGTAATAGCTGAGTCTCGTCAGTACTTGGATGGGTGACCACCTGGCAATACATGGTGCTGTAGACATCCTGATACAGGCTTATAGCCTACCAAATCAGTAGTGGATAAGTAATAGCTGAGTCTCGTCAGTACTTGGATGGGTGACCACCTGGGAATACATGGTGCTGTAGACATCCTGACACAGGCTTATAGCCTACCAAATCAGTAGTGGATAAGTAATAGTTGAGTCTCGTCAGTACTTGGACCGGTGACCACCTGGGAATACATGGTGTTGTAGACATCCTGACACAGGCTTATAGCCTACCAAATCAGTAGTGGATAAGTAATAGCTGAGTCTCGTCAGTACTTGGATGGGTGACCACCTGGGAATACATGGTGCTGTAGACATCATGATACAGGCTTGCAGGATGAAACAAATCAGAATTGGATAGCATTTTTGAATGTGTTGAACACCGGCTTCCTTTCCATGCTGTTTCAAACCTCGACCATGTCAAACCAATGATTTACATATTTATATTTGGCACTACCTAGGCAGGCAGTCAGCATTGCAAGGATACGGTATTACGTATCATGTATCATGTTGCATATATCATGTAAGGGTGCATGTATACATACTATATATGACGTTTTATTGTTAGCTGGGTTAGATCTTATTTTGAGTGGATACTGTGTTTGTCTGAGTTGTATAAGTTATTATGCGAATATTATTGGTGACACAGTATCCTCTATTAATCGTGAGTAGCGATTAATACAACAAGGATGATATATCTCGATGTACTTGCTACAACTAATACAATAATGATGTATTTTGATGTACTTGCTAACCCGCTTATAGCGATTCTGCATTCTTTTGTCTCCTTTTCTCCAGTGTCATTGGGTAAATATTCTGCCTCTGAGCATCCTGGACAGCTCCTGGAATGCAGCCAGTGTGGTCACGGTGGCTCAGTTGCCCCCATGCACCAGCGCCACATCATGGCGTACCACTTATCACCCCAAATTTTGACTTAAAGTTATAAACAACAGGCCTTTTTCATAGGTGCCAGCCAGAGAGTTTCTCGTCCAAACTGTGCATTGCCTTGTACATAACATAGGAGCTGGATAATTCTGATATGAACTTAACAATAATAGCATCGACTATTTCTAAAGAATGCGCATGCAGATAAAACAAAACCCACAAAAAAACGGATAGAGCTGGTGAAGAAATCCGGTTTTTCAAAATTCGGTAATAAATACACCGGCGATGTTAAATAGCAGGGCCCGGCGAGAGAAGTAGGTCAATGACCTTCCAGCAATGATGGCAGGCAATTAGGAGTTGGAGAAGGCCATCCGAATATTACATAACGAACTGGAGGCGGTGGCTGAATCGGTAGTGCACATGCCTTTCGTGTGGGAGATCAGGAGTTAAATTCCCAGTTGAGTCAAACTTCAAACTGATGACTTAGCAAAATTGATACTTGCCACATCCTAGCTTGGTGCTCGGCATTAATAGGATAGGGCATGGACTGGTTGGCTCGGTGTCAGGATGATGTGAGTGGGATATCGGGTCATCGTGCTGACAGCCTGATTTCCCAGCAGGTTGGCATTATAAAGTCGCCATGAGTGTGCACTATCATAAGTATCCCACTCAGTCACATTATCCGGACACTGAGATAACCAGTCCTTGCCCTATCTTATGAATGCCGAGCACCAAGCTATGAATCAACAAGTATCAATTTTGTAAGTCATTGGTTGGACTTGACTGGGAGTTGAACTCCCGATCTCCCACACGGGAGGCGTGCGCTCTACCGATTCGGCCACTGCGCCTGGTGCACAATTATATTTATAGCATAGTATGAACCAATTGTCTTGATGCCGCTTATTGAAGGAAAGATTTTAAAAAGACATTAAATGTGAGAAAATTGCAGTTGGCTGCAAGCCATTGTTTCGGGTGGAAATATCTTGCAATGTCAGCTCGCGTAGTTTCTTTTGTTCCGTTAGGAGAACAGAAGGAAGCAGAGTAGAGATGTCACTCTTCTTTCTCTCTTCGTCAACATAAACGCTCTTCCTCAGGAGCCAAAAATGTTTCACACATGAATATATATATATATTAAATATATATATATATATATAATTTGAAAGATATTAAAAAATATATAACATTTTATTTTTTAAATTAATTTAATTGTTTTAATTAAAAATATATAACTATATTAAAAATAAGATATATAAAATATGATTAAGCTATTATGAAAAATATAAAACATATTTTTTAATATTTTAAAGGATATGATAAAAATATGAAACTATAAAAAGTATATAGAAATATTTTAAAAATCAGAATGAAAATTATACAAAATATTTAAAATATCTTTTAATATTTTAAAATATTAAGCAAAACTAGCTCCTAAATAACAAAACACCATCGCTCCCCTCATGGATTGCTTCCAATTTAGGTATTTGAACTGCGAATGACTGACGTCCAATAGCCAATGAGAAAAATCAATGCGCTCTAGATGCGTCGCTAAATAAAACTAACTGTCATTTTTGTTAATAACTGAAGAGCCTAGCTCTCAGGGAAATGGGTCTTTTGTCTTGGATCAGGTCAGAGGCGTCAGACTGGTTAGACAAGGCTCCTGGTCTGTCATGATGAAAATATGTTAATTGGGTGTGGGGGGTGGGGTGGGGGTGGTTGCGGGGGGATGGGGGGGATGAAGGAGGACATGATGAAGGCGAGGCTGGATCCATCACAGTGTCAGTGCCTGGGATCTTGTTCTTTTGATGTAGTCACTACAAGGTGAGATGATTAAAGAAATAGGTGAATTGGCACATCAATGTTGGGGTTTCGTTCTTCTTTTAACTAGTTTTGTTTAAAGGGAATTTATATCCGATATATGTTTGGAGGTAAATTGCTATCGATAATTGTTGTTCCTTATAAATAGTTTTGTTTAAGGGGAATTTATATACGATTGACACCCACAAGTACTTGGGACTAACCCTAGATAAACGCCTAAGTTATAATAAATGGCGTAGAGGACATTATCCCGAAAATAAATCACCAAATTTAGTTACTATCCAATATTCAATATTACAGGAGAGAAAACATGGCCATCGAGGTCTCTAAATCTATGGCGGCACCATGTTTTGACTATGGGGATATAATCTTCATTAGGGGGGGGGGGAGTATGGTACAACTACATAAACTCCAGAGGCTCCAAAATAGAGCACTAAAAATATGTGCAAGCTGCGTGATGTTTAAATGGACTAACACAAAGTATAGTAAAAGCTGGATTTTGGACAATTTACAAACAGTTACAAGGCATAAAAAACAAGCAAGAAGACACAAATTATTACTCAAACAAAATTCAGAACATTTAAACCAAATTGGATTAGCGCTGTCCACCGATGTAAACAAGTGTTAACACACATATCTGTTAGGAACAGGGTAAATAAATTCATCACTAAAAAAGACAAATAGAAGAATATTAATATATTATATCTATGTGGCGAATTTATTTACTCTTCCCATAAACAGATAAGTGTGTTAACACTTGTTTCCACAGCTGGGCAGCACTAGCTCAATTTGAATCAAATCTCAATTTTGGTTTTGTTGTTGTTTCTTGTTTAGGTAGATTGCAAACAGTCCAAATCCAGCTTTGACATTATTTCCTCTTGCAGTATTCACTGGTTTGTGCAGTATGACTTGTTTGTGCACACAATAGTCAGGCAAACAAGCAGAGCACAAACAACCATCCTAATCACAAACATTATGCACACAAATATCACGCAAACAAACATCACACAAACATACATCACCAAAATATACATAGCACAAAGACCTCACAGACATTACACAAACAAACATCACACCAAACAAACGTCACTAAAACAATTAACACACAAAGAACACACAAACAAAATCATGAAACATACATCACGCAACCAAGCACGATACAAGCATTAAATAAACAAATATCACACAAACATCACAATAATTAAACGTCACACAAACAAGCACTAACAACACACAAACAAACATCACACAAACAAACATCACACAAGCAAATATCACACAAGCAAACATCACACAAACATTACACAAGCATCACATACATCACACCAACATCACAGAGAAACAGGACAGAAGCAAGCACGACAAAAACATTGCATGAACAAATCACACAATACTCACACAATTAAACATCACACAAACGAACACAAACAAATGACAATCAACATAGCATCATACAATCATTACACAAACATCACACAAACATCACAGAGAAACAGGACACAAGCAAGTATGACACAAACATCACATATAAAAATATCACACAAACTTCACACGATGAAACATCACACAAACACAAACAAACAACACAGAAACAAACACCACACAAACAAACACCACATAAATATCACACAAACAAACACCACACAAACAAACAGCATACAAACAAACATCACACAAACAAACATCACACAAACAAACACCACCCAAATATCATGCCAAGACCACAGAGAACCACTGCACAAGCATCACACAAACAAAGATCACACAAACAAACATCGTGCAAACAAACATCACATTCACAATCATCACACAAACAAACAACACACAAACAAACATGACATAAACAAACATCACATAAACAAACATCACTCAAACAAACATCACACCCACAATCATCACACAAATAAACACCACATAACAAACATCACACAAATGAGCATCACACAAACGAACACCACACACACAAACATCACATTAACAAAGACCACCCAAACATCACACAAACATCACATAAACACACATCACATAAACATAAAGCACACAAACAAATATCACACAAACAAACAGCACACAAACAAACATCACACAAACACACCTCACACAAACATCACTCAAAGAAAAAGCACATAAACAAACATCACACACACATCACACAAACAAACATCACACAAACATCACTCAAACAAAATGCACATAAACAAACATCACACAAACATCACACAAAGAAACATCACACAAACACACCTCACACAAACAAACATCAGACAAACAAGCATCACACAAACAAACATCACACAAACAAACATCACATAAACAAACAACACATAAACAAACATCACTCAAAAACAGCACTCAAACAAACATCACTCAAACAAACATCACACAAACAAACAACACATAAACAAACATCACTCAGACAAACATCACTCAGACAAACACCACTCAAACAAACAACACATCAAGCAACATCACTCAAACAAACATCACTCAAACAAACATCACTCAAACAAACATCACTCAAACTAACATCACTCAAACAAACATCACTCAAACAAACACCCGCTCATCGGATTGCAAACACTAATGTCAAGCCATGGCCGGTGTGAAACAGCAGGACGACTCCGGCTAATCACGTGATGCCGGCTGCATCAAAGTGGACGCCACAGGCTTCTCACGGCGGATTAGTTCACAAAAACGCCACTAGCCGGCGCTAGCCGGTTAATGAAGGCGGCGACACCTAGCGGCTAATGAGCCAGGTAACTGGGTGCCACTAAAAAGACAATGTTGGCTATCTTTGGGTCTAACGCTCCGGGGTTTTTGTGGTCGTATTTTTGGGGGATTTTTTGTTTTTGTTGTCGTTTTTGCTGGTTTTTTTTGTCTTCCTGGTCATCATCCTCTGTGCTATCTCTGGCAGTGTGTGCTGAGATTCCTCTTGGGAAGTCAGAGAGGGGCTGCCATGATGGAAAGGCGGGTATATTAATCAGTGGTCATCGACAGCAATTTGGGGAAGATAATAAAAGATTGTCCTCAGGATAGTGCGCGTGTATACATGTGTGAATTTGGGTAAGATAATAAAAGATTGTCCTCAGGATAGTGCATGTGTATACATGTGTGAATTTGGGTAAGATAGTAAAAGATTGTCCTCAGGATAGTGCGCGTGTATACATGTGTGAATTTGGTGAAGATAGTAAACGATTGTCCTCAGGATAGTGCACATGTATACATGTGTGAATTTGGTGAAGATAATATAAGATTGTCCTCAGGATAGTGCAGTGTATACATGTGTGAATTTCAGCGGTACATTGAGTGAGGATAACAGCCACTGACGCATGGACGAGCAGGTGGCGCCACATGGGGAGGTCATGTGGTACCAATAGATGACCTAATGAGGAGGTGACCAGCCGATGATTTATGTGATGTATAACGCATTATGTGAGTATAAAGGCACGAAAGGGAATTATGTCCTTATTATTATTATTACACGGTACCATGTACAGCCTCCTTCATGTGGCTTGTCTGGTGTCGCCACCTCCTGCACTCCCCAGTACCTTCATACCCTAAAAACATCACTCGCGTCGGAGGTAATGGTTTATACAGCATGTGTATATATATGAAGACTCTGTGGAGGTGATCAGTTAGAGAGGTTTTATTGTATATTTGAGACTGTCTCAAAAGGTGCTAAGCAATATGGGACAAAACTTTGTCCATAGTAACGATCAACACACTCTCTACTTATGCATTTGCTTAGGATAAGCTGATCTGTTTTTTACATGGTGTTTCATAATCCCAATAGAATACATATTGATTTGAAGAAAATGTCCTTGTGTTTTCAGTGTAACTGTTTCAGTGCTGTTTTGTGTCAATCGTTACTATGGACAAACAAACGAAGAGTTAGCACCTTTTGAGACAGGTTCATATATATATGAAGAGTTCAGATGAAAAACCCATAAACGCCAATCCAAAAATGTCTATGAACATTGGAATCAAACCTTCAACAATGTTATTTGTTTACATTCCTATTGTTGTATTCATTGCTCCATAATCATGTCATCGCAAGAAAAGTGGAATTGGTGAGAATTAAAATTATTTTCAGGAAAAAATCTGTTATTTTAATTACATTTTTGGATTGGCGTTAACAGGGTTTCGCTCCTCAACTCTTCCTCTTTATATGAAGAGTTCAGGAGCAAAATCACATAAAGGCCAAACCAAAAATGTAGTTCAAATAAAAGATTTTTAGATGATATTAATTTTAATTCTCACTAATTCCACTTTTCCTATGATCACCTGATTATGGAGCAATAAACAAAAAAGAAGGAATATTAAAAAAACACCTTTTTGAGGGTTTAATTCCAATGTTTATCTCCATCTTTGGATTGGCATTTATGTGGTTTTGCGCGTGAACTCTTCCTATACATATACAGTAAAACCTCTCTAACCGATCACCTCTACAGATCGACCACTCCTCTATATCGATCGCTATATTCGGGTCGCAAAAATATCATTGTAACCATATTCTAACTTCCTAAACCGACCACCTCCCTAAATGGACCATTTAAAGTCAGCCCCAAGGTCGGTCGATTTAAAGAGGTTCTACTGTATATATACACATATGAATAATATGTGATGTATAAACATTATACGAGTATTATTAAACCTGCATAGTCCGATGAAATAACAAATTTTCAAAACCAAACCAATTATCTAGATTTGATTTTACATATCTAACTTAGATACTGATGCACTTATTAAGCATTTGTTTCTGCGTAGAAGGCAATACTGAGTCAATTTAACAGAACATGTTACTACAGAAGTCTATGGTGTCACAGTATTGGTAATTTTCGATGTTTGCGCTCAAAATATCTCAAAAGTTTACCATTTAAAATAAAAGTAACTTTGAACTAATGTAAAGTAGATACTAGTGATCTTTCTAATATATTTATCTCAGAAAAAATACAGAAATTCAAAACCATCGGACTATGCAACTTTAATCTAAAGTTGTCCACCTCAGCTCACCCCCATTCGCTACCCCCAATCATCTACTGTGGGGGTCAACCAACCAACCTTGGTCCTTGGTCTCCATTCCAACTGAAACTTGCACAATAACAAGTCCAGAATTGTACATTTTACGAGAACATGGGTAATTGAATGTGTATGACCGACGTCTCATTTTTAATGGATACAAAGCATCGTCTATTCTATTTATAGATTAATGCGCTGCCGGGGCTCGCCACCGCCTAGCGTAAGAATTTGACGTTAATGAACTAGCCTCCTTTGATTCACTTTCATCTTTCATCATCGATCAACATATACTACTAAGCCTTGGGTTTTTAAGCCATGCCACCCACCCATATTGTTATGCTCGGTGGGGTCAATTTCTGTGAGCCTTGAAACCATGACATTGAACATTGATTGTAATGATAAAAAGAAGACGATAATAAATCCCAATATTAAAGTCTGTCGGTCTTAGCGTTGTTTCAATTACAAGTCAAATGAATGTCCGTAATTAACAACAGCCAGTCTGGGAAACCAGAGTGGCATATTAGTTCTCTGATGCTACGATAAAAACAACAAAAAACTAAATAAACAACAAAAACACAGAAACAAAGTAAACAATTAATAGCTTGGTTGGTTGTTGGAGTTTTACATCCTGACAACATCTAAGGTCATATCAGGACGGTTACCGACTTGTGATAGTGGGCACTCATGGCGACTTAATAGTCTTGTTTCATTGGGAAATCAAGGCTGCCGGCATCATGACCTGATATCCCACTCAGTCACATTATCCTGACACTGAGCCAACCAGTTCTTGCCCTATCATATTAATGCCGAGCGCCAGGCTAGGAAGCACCAAGTATCAATTTTGTAAGTCATCGGTCTGACTGGACCAGGGTTCGAACCCTTGGGTTCGAATCCTGAGATCTACCAAAATGGGAGACGGACCCCTAACTCATTCGGCCATCCCGTCTGGTAGATTGTGGTTGTGCATTATTTGTAAAGAAATCCCAACTAGAAAATGTTCAATCTTTGAATAGTATCCAGGTCGCTGGCACTATAACCCCAATATCCCACTCAGTCACATTATCCTGACACTGAGCCAACCAGTCCTTACCCTATCCTAGTAATGCCGAGCGCCACGCTTGATAACAACAAGTTGCAATTTTGTAAGTCATTGATTTGACTCGACCTGGAATTGAACTCCGGACCTTCGGCACGGGAGGCCTGCGCTTTACCGATTCGGTCACCCAGCGCAATGGCTAATAACTGAGTAATAAGCGGAGGTAAGTCCTCCTGTACCTAATTCCAATTCTACCATGGCAGTTCCCATAGGTTGCCGGCGTTTAGGTTGGCGCCCCCTATCGGCGTGCACAGGTGGCGCTATTCGAGGCGGCATCTGGTGGCGACTTCTGTTATTAGGGTCAGGGGGATCTGGGTGGTCCAAACTCCTCAGGTTATGTGACATTGAATGTGTGTGTGGGGGGGGGGGGGGATAGCGGGGAGAGGGGGGGCAGTGTTGCAGTTTGAGAAGGTACACGGTTTAAAACGGGCCTTTTTACAATCCACATGTGCCAAAGTCGAACGGCAAGCCTGAAATCTTGTCTGAATTTCCTGCTTGCTTCTGCCTGGGTGCTGTGGAGGAGCTCTCTGGAATTATCGGGCGAGACAAGCAAGGAGACCGTTCAGGTATCATTCTTGTGAATATTTAATGCTTGATTGTATATGTTACCCTCTGCACTAACAAGTTAACAACCAATTGACAAGTTATTAAATGTGGGTACAATTTGAATTTGACGCATGCGCATAGCCAAAAGCCCCGTTTTAAACTGTGTACCATTTCAAACTACAACACCGGTTTACACAAACTGCTGTCAGGGGTGTAGCCAGAAATAAAAAATAAAAATGTAAGCACAAAATTGGTCGCAAGGTTGTTTTGGTGCAGCATCTGCAACCTCCTTGCGACCAAAATGGTTGCCCAGCAGTCGGTGACCACTGATGACCACTTTGCAACCACCCATTTTGTTGTGGTCGCAAAGTGGTCGCAAGCATACCATGACTGGGGTATTTAGTAAACGGGTAGCCTCCCTTCTAGATAGCTGGTTTCCTTGAAGTGTGTACACTGGCTAGTAAACACCAATGACGTCACAGGCGATGCGCACAGCTGATTGGTTCCCGCTGTTTGCTCTGTCGACCCGAGTGGTAAGGCAAATACCTGAACACCACCAACCTCCTTTGGTTTCACAGCTACCCATTGCGCCAAACTGCTAGGGAAGAAAAGGGTGCTGGCAGTCGATGGAGAGATACTGACAGAGGCGATCTCAATACACTGGTGCACTCTGTACTTTACAGACAGGTAGCTATGCACTAAAGACCGAATCACCTTCACCTCCTCGCTAAGCTCAAAGCGGGAAGAGAACCAGGGGCAGTGGACGAATCAGCATAGTCCTTGCAGCCACCATGTATAACATATGTGTAATAGACGTCTAGACACGTCTGTAATATATGCTAATGAGAAGCATAATGTTCCAGACAGTGAGTGAGACAAAGGAGTATGTAAATGAGATGACGTCATGGAAAGTTTAGCCAGCGGTTCAGTGAGCCCTGGACGGGAATAAACCATTCAATATCCAGAAGTCAAAGTGTTCAGATGTTGTACTTTTACACCGTGTGGTGGTGGTGGAGCTCATGGAGGTGGGGCTCATGTGGAAATTGTGAATAAAAAATGTATAAATGTCTAAATGTGCGGACTACTACAGTATTAAAAATAAAACAGCATGACTATGTCAGGTTTTAATATTGATGATGTTTTTCATTGTATATATTTTGTTTCACAAACACTCATGCTATAATCCGTTATAATCATCTTCATGTGCACTGTCTCGAAATTACCTTATATGTTGTCAGAACGTAAAACCATAACAAGTAAACATCTTCATGTCTTGCTTACCAGGCATGCATGTTTTCATTGCAATTGCGCTAACCATTAACTATTAATCTTCTTCTTGGTTGTCCATCGGAGGCGATGACGACAGCAACTCATCATTTGTTGTGAACTCGTCAATGAGTCCAAGTTGTGCTTGGAATGGGTGGTGGGAAGGTGGACATGTGTGTGTAGCTGCTGTCAGAGAGTCTGGTAGATGAAAGAGATGATCTTTTCTCGGCTGACACTTTTGTTTAGCTTGAGCTATATGATAGGTTTCGAACTATGTTGTGCCTTAATGAATAGAAGCATGCAATGAACACCTAATTAATAACAGCAACTTGGTAATACTTAGAGTCTAATTGTGCCAGGCAGACATATCCCGACTTACAGGGTTCGCGATGAAATATCCCATTCTAAATCTGACCTTTCATTAAAGTTGCATGGTCCGATGGTTTTGAGTTTCTGACATTTTTCTGAGATAAGTATATTAAATTGATCATTATAATCTACCTTACTTTAGTTTGAAGTAACTTTTAATTGAAATGGCTACCTTTTGAGATATTTAAATTCAAACATGTGAAAATAATGTTGGCAAGCACGCCAAAACTCTGATACCATAGGCTTCTGCAGTAACAGGTTCTATTAAATCAACTCAGTGTTCCCTTCTATGTGGCAACAAATACTTAATAAGTGCATCAGTATCTAAGTTAGATATGTAGAATCAAATCTAGATAATTGTTTTGATTTTGAAAATTTGATACTTTATCAGACTATGCAGCTTTAAAGGTGCATAGAATAACCATGTAAGGCATACATGGTGAAATCACGTGACCAGGTATTTAAGTCTGATTACTGACTAACGATCAAAAGTTGAGTAACATGAACCTGGCTTTAGATAGTAAAGGATGCATCATAGGTTTTTCATTTTTTTTATTTTGATAGAGCTAACACCAGCATATTGCTGCGCTGGACAAAACTGAACAGAGCATCCTCACTACATGTAGTAGGCCCTGATGGTGGAGTCTCTGACTCAGCCTGAGCATACAGTTCAAACACTCTAATCTAATCTAATGTAAACAGAGCATCCTTACCACATATGGTGGACCTGATGGTGGAGTCTCCGACTCAGCCTGAGCATACAGCTCAAACACTCTAATCTAATCTAATCTAATCTAAACAGAGCATCCATACCACATATGGTGGACCTGATGGTGGAGTATCTGACTCAGCCTGAGCATACAGTTCAAACACTCTAATCTAATCTAATGTAAACAGAGCATCCCTACCACATATGGTGGACCTGATGGTGGAGTCTCCGACTCAGCCTGAGCATACAGCTCAAACACTCTAATCTAATCTAATCTAATCTAAACAGAGCATCCTTACCACATATGGTGGACCTGATGGTGGAGTATCTGACTCAGCCTGAGCATACACCTCAAACACTCTAATCTAATCTAATCTAAACAGAGCATCCTTACCACATATGGTGGATCTGATGGTGGAGTCTCTGACTTGGCCTGAGCATACAGCTCAAATAGTCTAATCTAATATAATCTAATCTAAACAGAGCATCCTTTCCACATATGGTGGAGCTTGATGGCGGAGTCTCCGACTTGGCATGAGCACACAGCTCGAACATGCTAATCTAATCTACATAGCTTAGTATGTAAGAGAGGGGAGGGGGGTAATTGAAATAACAACATTTGTCTGAATAGTTTCGCCTTCCAGTGAGACAGTTTTATTTCCTCAAATAATGCGCTTTGATATTTTTTAACTGCTGGTCGTTGACTCGATCACGTGATTTGAGTATTCAATCATGGACAACTTTCCCACGATGTTTGATCCAAATCCGTCAGTATGATGATCATCATCATCATCACCGCCATCATCACCGTCATCATTATCATTATCATGATCAGTATTGTCACCGTTAGCATCATTGTGACCTTTAACATCATCGTCAACATTTGCATCATCATCGTCATCATCATCGTCATTAGCATCAGTATCACCATTGTTACCACCTTTCCCATCATCATCATTATCACCATCATGACTGTTACCACCTTTACCACCATCATCATGTTCAGCATCATCACCATTGCTGCCACCTTTAGCATCATCATCATTAGCATCATCATCATTGTGATCAGCAACAGCATCATCAGTAGCAGTGACGTCACCTTTAACACCTTCATCACCATTGGCATCAGCATCATCATCATCATCACTATGGTCTTCTTCCGGTTCACCACCACCACCATCACCGCTGCTGCTGCCGTCGCCATGGTGACGATGCTGATGGTGTCGCGTTGCCATGGTGACGCGGTGACGAGCCCCGGCCAGAGTCACGGCGGAGGCCTGACCCAGTTTTGACAGCAGCTCCCCCCTGGTTAACTCGAATATCTTCCGTGAGTGCTCGGCGTCCTCAGCGCCACGCTCGACGTCCTCATCCTGGCGCCGGTTGCCATGGTGACGCGCCAAGCGCTTCCCAGCGCGGGCTGCCCTGTCCGTGACCATGTCGAACCGTGCTTGGCGTCCGGTGACGGCGAGCTGCTGTTGTTGCTGCTGTTGTTGTTGGTGGTGTTGTTGGTGTTGTTGTTGTTGGTGATGTTGTTGCTGTGGTTGGACGGCGTTGGTGTGGTGGGCAGGAGGAGTAGGCTTCTTTAGGTTGGCCAGGTAGTCCTGCAGTGAGCCTCTGGTTCTAACGACCTTGACCTCTGACCCTGCAGTGCTTTTCACCTTCTCAGCAAGGGCAGTTGGTAGAGACGGATGATTTGTCGGGACACCTGCGATTTTGTTTTGTGTGGTGGTGGGGGAGGGGGGGTTTAAATAAATAAATAAATAAATATAACAAATTCTAAATCATATTGTAAAGCCGGCGCAAAGGAAATGATTTAAATGTTCCTTTTCAAGTTGCATAGTTCGATAATTGAATTTACTTTGGTTTGGTTTGAAGTAACTTTTATTTTATTTTAGATGGATAACTTTGGAGATATTTGAAATGTGGATATGCCAAATTATGTTTTAGCATGCATGTCAAAACTGTTGACACAATACGCTTCAGCAGCAATATTAGGTTCACACTAGGCTTGTGACAGCTTTGCGACCACTTGTGACCAGAAAACAACACATATTAGTCAGCATCCTGCTTACAACCAAAGCACCAACAAAAATGTGAGAAAGAAAAATGGTGGGCGATTGATTAGCGAAGACTCGTTGGCAATCATTTGGCGATCAGTTGGGGATCAGAAGGCAATCGGTTGGAAAGTGGTTGGGGGAGTGATTTGAGACTGGTTTGCGACCAATCGGCATTCAATTGCAGATCAGTTATACAACTGATCGCAGACTTCACTAAGACCATGGAAGACTGGTCGTTGACCTGTCCATAACCAGTTGGCGAGCAGTCAGCAATGGTTGCTGTTCTTTTAGGAGATCAAGAGATCCGAACCCATGAGTTTGTGGGTTCGAACCCTGTGAGAGTCAAACCAAAGACTTACAAATGTATACTTGTCGCTTCCTAGCCTGACGCGTCTCATTATTAGAATAGGGCAAGGAGTGGTTGGCTCACTGTTAGGATAATGTGACTGAGTGGGATACCAGGTCATGGCGGCCTGGTCTCAAAGTGGGGTAGCACTATAAAGTCGCCATTAATGTGCACTGTCACTAGTCAGTACCCATCCTGATATGATATTCAGACGTTGCTAGGACTTAAAACAACAACAAAATAGCAATGGTTGCTTACCGTGGCTGGTGTCCAGGAGAATTGCGATGAGAGTAGAGAGGGGGAGGAGGAATGCCAGTTTGGACATGTTGACAATGTGGCAGTGATGGCAGCCTGAAGTGGAGAAAAGAAGCACACATTGCACAGAAATAGCAAGAGCCGAACAAAGAGTTTGCTTTATAGGTTGGACAATGATACTGATAGATGCGAGATATCGATGGACAATGACATAATTATGGAGAATCACATATCGGATACAGGTTGGTTGTTGGAGTTTTATATCCTAGCAACATCTAAGGTCATATTAGAACGGATAGGATAGGGAAAGGACTGGTTCGCTCAGTGTCAGGATAATGTGACTGAGTGGGATATCGGGTCATGGTGCCAGTGGCCTGATTTTCCAATGGGGCAGCACTATAAATTCGCCATAAGTGTGCACTGTCACAAGTCGGTACCTTTCCTGTTATGGGACTAGATGTTGCCAGGACGGAAAACTCCAACAACCAACCATGTACTGTTAGGCGGAGGCTGTAGAGTACCTCATATGGCACCGAAAACATCCTCTTCTGGCATCGGTGGAGAACTAAAGAGCAGTATTATCTCAGCTAAGAAGTGACAACCACAGTGCACCTAACTGTGGGGTGCGTTTGTTTGTTTGTTGGTGTTTTTTTTGTTTTGTTTTTTTATTGAGGCTGTATTTATTCTGTCCTTAGCATGTAAGCCTGGGTACCCAGGCTTGTTTTCAATGCTGGCCAGCTGTATTGTTGGTGTTGTCTTACCAGACAGTAGCTGCTGATAAGTTATTTGATTGTCTGCATTTCAGTAGCAAATAGATTCTCTGTTGGTATGTTTAGTAGTCTATGTTACTTTGTTGGGCCCTCTTGGCATTGTATTTGTGTTCTATTCTTATTACTATGTTAGTTGTTTTCTTAAGGTTCTAGGTTAGTGTTTTGGGGTTTTCTTGGGAAGAGTTTTCCACTGTTTTTTCTACTTAGTTCTATACTAGCCTATTTTATTGTATTTACATGTCCATAGGCTTGTATGTAATAGGTGGTTAAGTTATGTTTGTTTGGATTTGATTTGATTTATATTGTTGTTGGATATGTTACCTGGTTTTATTTCCGGTTATCCCGCCCTGGGCTGTCCAGTTGGTGGGCCGTGACATATCACCTGCCCCCTTGTGGTGCAGTTCAGTTGGGGTTCCCAGTTTTATTTTGCACAGATATTTTTTGTACATTTTTAGGTCAGGGATTTGTCTTTCTTTCACCGTTTGCGCATTCCATGCCTTTGCGGCCATTTCCAGTGTGCTCCTTTCATGGGCTTTGATGTTTTGCCTCCTAGCAACATCTAAGGTCAGATTAGGACGGGTACCGACTTGTGACAGCACTGAGCACGCACTGATGGCAACTTTATAATTATAATTGAAAACAGAACGAGACAGTAGTATAAAGTGGCAATTTTAATTCTTTCTATCTTAGCTTGTTACATTACTCTTTCATGATGAGATGACCTTAGATATTTCAAGGATTACAGGCACTTAACCCTATCGATACATCATATTAGTTGGGTGGGTGGGACGGCAAATCTGGGTGGCAGAAGTACGTCCTCTCGGTTTGAAAAGTCTGGTCGAAGTGAATATATCCAGTGCCACGTCATCGACTTTGACTGGAGATCACTATAGGTGGCGCATCAATCGGCGGCCATTTTAGTTCTAAAAGTGAATATAGATGTCGCCACCAGTCTGATTTTAATCTAACTGCGTAGTTCAAGAAGTATCATGTAGATGGCGCGTCGATCAGCGGCCAAAGTTATTAGTTCTAAGAATAGAATATAGTCGGCGCCATGGTGCCCTAATCTACTGAGATTCACAGTCTCGTTCATTCAATTACCCATGTTGCGCACATCATGGACAATGCTGTCCCACTGGTAGACCAGGCCACCAGTACCATGACCTGATATCCCACTCAGTCACATTATCCTGAAATTGAGTAAACCAGTCCTTGTCCTACCCTATTAATACCAAGCACCAGGCTAGGTAGCGATAAATTTCAATTTCATAAGTCATTGGTTTGATTCGGCTGAGATTCGAACTCCCGACCTTCCGTACAGGAAGTCTGCACTCTATGGATTCGCCCACCATGTCCAGTCTCTAATGATGGCAGGTTTAGAAGCAAGTTTCTCTTCTGTTTTGTTATTTTTAATTCATGCAAAACCGGGAGTTTTAGAGAAATGGACCGCCCACTGTGACGTCACTTCGCTGACTCAGCAAATTTCTGAATTATGGGCAAGTATCGATTTAGTAAGTCATGGTTTGATTTGGCTGGGATTCGAACTCCCGAGGGAAGCCTGCGCTCTACCATTTCGACCATCGCATGTGTGTGTGTGTGTGTGGGGGGGGGGGGGGGGGGGGGGGGGGGTATGCTGGGTGTTTGTTTACATATTGCCATGTTGCCATGTTGCCTGTGGTCAGACGATGCTGATTAGTTGGTTGTTGGAGATTTACGTCCTGGCAACAACTAAGGTCATATCGGGACGGGTACCAACTTGTGATAGTGCACACACATGACATTATGGTGCTGCCCACCCCACTGGGAAAACACGCCACCAGCACCATGACCTGATATCCCGCTCAGTCACATTATCCTGACACTGAGCTAACCAGTCCTTGCTCTATCCTATTAATGCCGAGCGCCAGGCTAGGGGGCGACAAGTATCAATTTTATAAGTCATTGGTTTGACTCGACCGGGAAACAAACTCCCGATCTCACACACACGAGGCTCACGCTTTACCGATTCGGCCACGGTACCATACGGTGTTGAACCTACCTGTGGGAACCTCAATAGCCGATGTCTACTTTTTGTGCTGGGTGTGGTCGTTAAACAAGAACCTACCTGTGGTGGCAGACTGTGGGCCTTTTGGTGCTGGGACGCCGGGACGCCGGGACGCCGGGACGCTGGGACGGTAGGCGTGTGGGTGACTTTCTTGTCAGTCACTGAAAGTGGGAGCGATGCGATGTGTCGGTTTGATCCTGGTGGCGATTGTCATGTGAGTGTGACCCCCTGTATCTCAGCCATGCTATATATATATGTATATGTATACATATATATATATATAGCTACTTAGCAAACAGATGTTGATCTAATCGATCTGAGTGTTATGCCATATATATCAACCCTGCTATATATGTATATATATATATTTCTGTATAAGGAGTCGGCCTCACGAAAATGGATCAATTGGTGGTCAATTTAAGATGTCGGCGTCACAATTCTTAAAGTGTAGTGCATTTCTTTGTTTTATATTAAATTATCCTAGAAACAAATAAGGTTGTCGTATTTTCTCTACCTTTACATTCAGGATAAATTTAAGGGCTTTCCAACACCTCAGTCAATGCTAAACTATAACTATGCCGTTCGACGCCGACATCCAATGCTCGACGCCGACAACTTTCCCCAATTGGCCTATTTTCATGAGTCTGTCTCATATATATCTATATTTATTTTATGACTTCCAGGTGAGTAGCTTGCGAAAACCTCAGAAATGGGGTGCGGAGTGAAGCATGCCAGGACCCCCCCCCCCCAAGGAGGGGTGGGGGGTAGGAGCAGGACACTAAAGAGATTATTACACGCGATAACAGTCTTATCATTATCTATATATATATATGATGTATAACAAATTATGCAAGTATAAAGATACATAAGGGTTAATTATTACTATTATTTGTTATACTCCGTAAGACCAACACTGTACAGGTGGCTCCACCTACCCTCCTCTCTTCCACCGGATGTAGAACAGTGTCAGTCGCACCGGAGGATATTGTAGTGGTCTGCACTGACCTCTCAGGCAAGTAACCACATAGACAGGTAGGCGTGGGTAGTGTGTTGATATCAGGGAGCCTAGGTGGTGTAATGGTTAGCACACTGGCCCGGAATGCAAAGAGATGTGGGTTCAAGTCCCGCTCTAGGCGCAGTATTTCCCATTTTCATCACCCCCACGACACTGGTTGCCGTGATCAGGATCCTGTACAAGCTTTGCGCTGTATGGTTGTTGAACCTACCCTGTGTATGTATGTGTTAGTGCATTGCCTGTATGTATGTAATTGTAAGCATTACAAGACTTACAATTCCAGGGGGACGAGTGTAGTGGTCTGCACTGACCTCTCAGGCAAGTAACCACATAGACAGGTAGGCGTGGGTAGTGTGTTGATATCAGGGAGCCTAGGTGGTGTAATGGTTAGCACACTGGCCCGGAATGCAAAGAGATGTGGGTTCAAGTCCCGCTCTAGGCGCAGTATTTCCCATTTTCATCACCCCCACGACAATATATAACGAGTTCAGGCGCAAATCCCTGTAAACGCCATTTGAAAAATTGACTATAAATTTGACAAATGTAACCTGAAAGTAATTTTAATTCTCACTAATTCCAAGTTGGCAAGTAGCCAATCGAAAACTACCAATCTACTTCTTCTCTCATCATTGATCACATTTTCATTTTTCAGTTTATTCATCGTTAAAAATGACTTTCATTAATGGGTAAATGATACATTGTGATATTGCCGAAACACTGGTGCCTCAGTGCTAACATATATATATATATATATATATATATATATATATATATATGAGACTGTCTCAAAAGGTGCTAAGCAATATGGGACAACACTTTGTCCATTGTAACGATCAACATACTATCTGCTTATGCATTTGCTGAGGATAAACTGATTTGTTTTTTACACAGTGTTTCATTAATCCTAATAGAATACATATTGATTTGAAGCAAATGTCCTTGTGTTTTCAGTCTAACCGTTTCTGTGCTGTTTTGTGTCAATTCTTACAATGGACAAAAAAATGAAGATTTATCACCTTTTGAGACAGGCTCATATATGAAGAGTTCATGCACCAAACCCATAAGTACTGATCCACAAATTTAATTAAAATAAAAGATTTTTACCTGAAGGTAATTATTATTCTCACTCATTCCACTTTTCTTGTAATGAATTGGTTATGGAGCAATGAATATAAGAAAAATAGGAATGTTATGAATTAGCCTTTTGAGGTTTACGTCCTGGCAACATCTAAGGTGATATCAGGACGGGTACCGACTTGTGATTGTGCACACTCATGGCTACTTTATAGTGGTACCCCACAGAGAAATCAAGCCATTGGGACCATAACACGATATCCCACCAAGTCACATTATCATGACACTGACCCAACCAGTCCTTGCCCTATCCTAATAATGCTCATTGCCTGGCTAGGTAGCGACAAGTATCACACTTTAAGTCATATCGACAAGTATCACACTTTAAGTCATTGAGTGGACCGGGAATCGAACTCCCGACCTTCGCCACGGGAAGCGTGCGTTCTACCGATTAGGCCACCGCGTCTGGTGTGAATTAGTGAGTGACTGCTCCTTCATGCACTGACAGATGGTTCGAGGGTTCGTATCCATTGTCTCGTGTCGCTGCCAAGTGTGTGCCATGCATTCGGGCATTGTTCCAACATCAATATGAAATGCTGCAATACATGACACACTAGTGGTAACACCAACTGCTCAGGACCAGACGGGATGACAGAATGAGTTGAACGTCCGTCCCCTGTTTTGAGAGATCAGGGAGATCCGAAACCATGAGTTTGTGGGTTTGAACCCTGGTCGAGTCAAACCAATGACTTAAAAAATGTATACTTGTCACTTCCTAGCCTGGCACTCAGCATTACTAGGATAGGGCATGGACTGGTTAGCTTGGTGTCAGGATAATGTGACTGAGTGGGATATCAGGTCATGGTGCTGGCAACCTAATTTCTCGGTG
This sequence comes from Branchipolynoe longqiensis, assembly GCA_030323885.1. NCBI lineage: Eukaryota > Metazoa > Annelida > Polychaeta > Phyllodocida > Polynoidae > Branchipolynoe > Branchipolynoe longqiensis. The sequence continues at coordinate 87,074,027 of CM059195.1, read as the reverse complement.
GGGCAGTGCTATAAAGGTGCCATGAGTGTGCACTGTCACAAGTTGGTACCCATCCTGATATTACCTTAGATGTTTATAGGACATAAAACAACAAACCAACTGCTCATGCTGGATAATCCACACGTATTGCAGTGTAATAAAGTAGTTCTTCATTATTTCATTAAGTATCACAGCTAGGATTGAATATGGATATCATACTGAGTGAAATACAGTACAACCTCTCTAACTGACCCCCTCCACAGATCGACCACTCCCCTATATCGATCGCTTTATTTTGGTCCCAAACGATCGCCCATAAAATACCATTGTAACGATTAAAAGAAACTTCCTAAACCGACCACCTCTCTAAATGGACCATTTAATGTTGGTCCCATGGTTGGTCGATTTAGAGAGGTTTTACTGTAATGAGGTTTAACTATGTCCACTAACGTGTATGTGACCGAGGCATTAAGAGCACTTCTTGCTACATGTATCTGTTTTTATAGCCCAACAAAACCAAGTGAGAATCAATTAATTCTATTCAGTTGTACAATTCAATTCATTAAATGATCTAACTGTTGCAACACTTCCTTAATTTTGCCTAGCCCTGATGGTTTTGATTGTATAGTATCTTTTGAGATAAACACATTTACTTAATTGCTGTTATATTCCACGTTATTTTAGTTTGAAGTAACTTCCATTTAAAATGGCCAACCTTGGAGATATTTTAAATGAAGACATGCCAAATTAATTTTAGCTAGCACGTCCAAATTCGGACACAATAACTGTGATTTTTGTGTACATTAGTTGTTTAAGCAGGGGGAATTTCAGTCGCAGACGACTGGTCTTCCTCATCCCACTGCTCCTTGCCCTATCCTAATCAATTTTTAAGTCATTGGTTTGACTCGACCAGGATTCGAACCCACGATCCCACGATCTACCAACACGGGAGACGGACGCTCTAACTCATTTGGCTATCCCGTCTGGTTAACAAGTTTGAGTAGTAAAAATATTATTCCTTACTATGATGCAATAAATCTTTAATATTATTAAGCAGATGGGATGGTCGAATGAGTTAGAGTGTCCATCTCCCGTGCTGGTAGATCATGGGTTTGTGGGTTCAAACCCTGGTAGAGTCATTGGTATTACTCAAGTCAAATCAATAACTTAAAAATTGAAACTTGTCGCTTCCTAACCAGGCGCTCGGTATTATTAGGATGGGGCAAGGAGCAGTGGAATGAGGAAGACCAATCGTCCGCGATTGAAATTCCCCCTGCTTAAACAACTAATGTACCAACGACAACAAATAAATAAATAAGTGCACTAATGTCGAAGATAGATATGTACAATCAAATTTAGATAGTTGTTTTGGTTTTGAAAATGTGATGCTCTCATCGAACTATGCACCTTTGAGAACTGTCATTCTTAAGAATTGTTTTATTTAGTACATGTGTGGCCGAGAGAAATTTGTATTCATACTAAAGTATTTCCTTGTAATCGGTCAGTAAGTCCATTCCAGTGTGCTTTGCGTCCAGACAATAATTTATTACATCGATTATGTCCAGCTGGTTGCGTTCTACCGTCATGGATGAGTGGGTTCATTGCTATGTGGACTATTGGATCGATTGCATTATTTTATTTTTTTCAGCAATTTTCTTTTATTACATTCATTAATTAAGTAGGTTTGTTTGTTTGTTGTTGTTTTACATCCAAGCAACATTTACGGTCATATCAGGATGGGTAGCAACTTGTGACAGTGCGCTCTCATGGTCACTTTATAGTGCTGCCTCACTGAAAGACCAGGCTGCCAGTACCATGACCGGATATCCTACTCAGTCACATTATCCTGACACTGAGCCAACCAGTCGTTGCCCTATCCTAATTATGACAAGCGCCTGGTTAGGAAGTGACAAGTCTCAATTTTTAAGTTATCAGTTTGACTCGATCAGAGTTTGAAACCACAACCCCATGGGTTCGGATACCCCGATCTCCCAAAACAGGAGATGGACGCTCAACTCATTCGGCCATCCCCTCTGGTAATTTACGTAGGTGAAATTTCAATTGTGGACAATTGGTCTTCCACATTCCATTACTCCATACTCTACTGCCCTATCCTAGTAATCCTGAGCACCATGCCCACCCCCCGTCAAAGCAAGCTCAGTTAAACCAAACTTTCCATTAATCCTGACTTTTTTCGGAGGCCCAGCAAAATACTACCATTTATCAAATAAAAAAGTTGGTGGGGTCTCAGATGACCTTATAACCACATGAAAGTTTGGTTTAACTATACCAGAGTGGCCTGGGGTGCCTCAATTTTGTTTGGATTAACCAATAATTTGGATCAACCGACTTTGGCTTAACCAACTTTTTTATATGATAAATGGTAGTATTTTGCCGGGTTGCTGACAAAAGTTTGGATTAATCGATCATTTGGTTTAACCGAGCTTGGTTTAATGGGTTAAGACCAAAAGTACTTGTATTCTGGTGAGAGAGCTACTATTTGCAGATGACAGTGCACTGGTTGCCCACTCTGCTGAAGAGATCCAGAAAATAGTGGACGCTTTCTCTGATGCATCAAAGAAGTTTGGCCTGAAGATTAACATCAAGAAGATGGAGGTGCTGTACCAACCCAACTCTACTGAACCCAAGAGGAGGATATCATGGTTGATGGAAACAAGCTGAACTCTGTTCTGGAATTCACCTACCTCGGAAGCACTATATCAAGTGATGGATGCATTGATACTGAAATAGAGAGGAGGATGGCCGAGGCTAGCACATCTTTCGGCTGACTACGGCAGAGACTTTGGAACAACCACCATGTGTCCATGCGGGTCAAAGGCAAGATCTACCGGGCACTCATGCTATCCATCCTACTATACGGAGCCGAGACCTGGACAGTGTACAGATGACAGGTGAAAAAGCTGCATGCCTTCATGATGCGACATCTGTGTTCGATCGTGAGGCTAACCTGGTAGGATAAAGTGACAAATAAGGAAATACTCGAACGGACAGGGCTGCCCTCTATGGAAGATCTTCTGATCAAAAAGAATCTCTGGTGGACTGGACACCTCATGAGGATATCATCAGACAGGCTACTAAAGCAGATCCTCTACTCTCAACTGTCTTCTGGTTACAGAAAGAGAGGCCATCAATATCTCCAGTGCAAGGATACCATCAAGAGAAACCTGAAGCTGAGGGACATTAAGACCTACTCATGGACATCACTCTCACAGCAGAGAGCTAAATGGAGAGTGACAGTCAAGTAATGAAAGCAGTCTTTGTTGCATCGTGACCGACAGCATGATAATGATGATCTTTAACGGGGTTATACTGTATGCAGAACCAGCAATAATTATCTGACTTGTTACCAATAAAAGAAATAATTAATTATCGCCATTATAACGTGGTGCCCAATTTGGGAGAGAATGAGCCACAAATCTGTCAAGGGCAATACTGTTTCCTGAATAACCCAGCCATGGGGGTTGTGTGACCGGGGAGGAGGGGGAAGGTCAATGGGCTAGTCGGAGCTGGGAAGAGAAAGCTGAAATTTTGTTTGAGTGTAATGACTTTCAAACTAATTTGACTTCTATGAATCCTTATCAGCACGTGCAGCTGGAGCTCCAAAAGCTCCAGGCCAGCCTTAGGAGTTTTAAGCAAGATGAGAAGATTAATTCCCATTTCCTATTTCCTTTGTGTGCTTCTTTGGTTTCAGGTTGAAAATGATGATTATTTGTATTATTTTTTTTAAATTAAAAAATAGTTAAAAAGGTGAAAGTTTTTTTGAGTTAGTTTTTTGTGGGGGTGGTTCTTTTTTTTGTATGTGTGGAGGGGTCTTCTTTTATGTCGATTCGGCAAAAGAAAATGTTGCGATGGTAAATTTGAACCCTAGTGAAAGGTTGGGTGAAGCAAAAGCCTCTTCCATTTGTCCACTAAATGCCCCTTTCACAGGACGCAGTGGTCGAATTGGTAGAGTGCAGGCTTCTCGTGTGGAAGGTCAGGAGTTCGAAACCCAGTCGAGTCACCGATGACTTATAAAATTAACACTTGTAGCTATCTAGCCTGGCAATCTGCGTTACTAGGATAGCACAAGGACTGGTTAGCTCAGTGCCAGGATACTGTGACTGAGTGGGATATCAGGTCATTTTGCTGTCAGCCTGGTCTCCCAGTGGGGCAGCATTATAAAATCACCATGAGTGCCGGTATCCATCCTGATATGACCTTAGATGTTTCTAGGAAGTAAAAGGCCAACCAACGACATCTACCCCCTTTCAGTAAAGCTTGTTTTATCTAATGACGCCTCTAGAACACATTGATTTTTCTATTTGATATCAAACATATGGTCATTCTAACATATTTCTTTGGAGAAACCCATTGCTGCCACATATGGTACTCCTTCCGATAAGCAGCAAAGGGTCTTTATATGCACTTTCCCACAAATAGGACAGCACATACCACAGCCTTTAATGAACCAGTTATGGATGCCTATTTGGAATGGAAAATAGTGCAAACTGCAAATGGTCGATTCTCATCAAACTGCAACATTTAGAGTTCTGAGGGGGTATTCTAGGAATTCCTTATATCATTTCAGCTCTAAGCTGACTCTATTCATTACATATTGGTACATTAGTGACAGAATTTGGACAAGTTAACTCTACAAATTGACCATTCTGTGACTATTTGAAGAATAAGTTTCCTTACTGACCATAACCGTCCGTCTGCACATATTTCCATATACATAAAGCATATATACACCTAGTTAACACCTGTTACCCTATGATTTCTTAATTTATATACATGTTCAACATATTTGTCAATGTAAATATGTCAGAAATATTTCCTACATTTACATTTTTATTTCATGGCGAAGGACTGAACTTATCTGTACCACCCACAACTATGCTGTTTTTTTCTACTTAACTATGTACTAGTTGCTCCAATTAATAGGTAATAGTATCTTTTCCTTAGAAGAAACTTTCAATTATATGCCATAATCTTGATCTTTTCAGAAATATAAACTTTATTCTCCTAGCATATAGCACTTTTTAGGGGTAACCATTTCATTATTGCAGACGGACGGTTATGGGCATTCATATTTCCAGTAATATATAGTAAATAGTTATAAGGACACTGAGTAAACACATTTAGTTTTAACAATCCTTATGCCTAGAACACACAGTGTCTATCTACATCAGATAGGTATATTCCAGAATGTACAATGGCCATAGTACAGATATTTGCATTACTTAAAAAGGGGAGACGGACGGTTATGCAAATAACCTGTAAAGTATACAAAAAATACACATTCCTAGTTAAAAATAAATAAACACAGTGTTGGAACCTGTTAAACTATGCTATAGGCACAAACAAATCACTTAACTTTAATATATGGTTGCAACACGTTAGCTGTGGGGGCAAAAACCAGTGGGAGATGGACGGTTATGGTGAATTTGATTTCTAGTAATTCATAGTAAATAGTTATAAGGACACTGAGTAAACACATTTAGTTTTAACATTCCTTATACCTATAATACACAGTGTCTACATCAGATAGGTATATTCCAGAATGTACAATGGTCATAATACAGATATTTTTATTATTTAAAAAGGGGAGACGGACGGTTATGCAAATAACCTGTAAAGTATACAAAAAATACACATAGGTATATTCCAGAATGTACAATGGTCATAGTACAGATCGGAAAAATATTACACATCTGAAGTCAGTTCATTTCTAAGTTAAATAGATTGCCATATTAGGTCATTTTAGGGTATAAACTAGCTGGGAGACGGACGGTTATGATTTTGGAGTGGGAGACGGACGGTTATGGGAAATGTAAAAATGCTACCAGATCCAGAGAAATAGGAATAGTTATCTAAACTTTGGCAAATATAAAGGTTAACTCATGGTAGTTAGCCATATGGAATATCCTTCACTAATCCTTACAATCCATGCCACAATCACGGACTGGCGTTGCGATGGTAAATTACAAATCACTTAACGTGTATGTGAGTGTAAGACGGGCGGTTATGGTCATATCTGCACCAAATTAGGTTTTAGATGCCTATATGGATGCTAATTAAAATATCTGATTTTTATCACTCAATATGGAATGCACCAACCATGTCAATGAAGTTATGTGTGCAGTTAGTGTTATTTATTGATAGGTTACACCAATATGCCCCTATAAACCATTGCAGATGGACGGTTATGCTAAAACTTCCCCAACACAAAAATGCTGATTATTATCCAGGCAGTCGACTTGAACTCTTAAATTTGAGGGTTAATAATGGCAGAGACATAGTTAATGGTAAGAACATATTTTATGAATGCCCTACTTACAGGGTTATCTAAAAAGAAAACATTTAAACCTACTTTTGGCCAAGACATTGTCCAAAAACTATGGAAATATGACCATTTATGGGGCATAGTTTTATGAGATCACATTGTACAGATACAAAACTGGTATCCCCAGAAAGCCCTATGACAGACCAATGCATAGAAGCTCATTCCAGCCTTCTAACAACATTATTAACGAACCTGTGGTATTAAACCACGTTTGTTGCAGCTTTGTGAGAACTGACCAAATGTGTCCACTGAGCAGGATCGATAGGATGACCCACACCTTCACAGGTAGACACTCTACCGCCTGAGCTCCGTCCGGATCCCCCCCCCCCCCCCCTGTTCAGCTATTGTATCTACCCGCACGCCGACAAATCCACTGGCCCGCAGCCACCCCCTCTCCTCCCCGCCCCCCGCTAAAATATGACCGCTCCTCAAAACAGCGGGCGCTGGCCACTTGTGATGACGTAGCGTCGCCGGTGGCGCCCTTGGGCGGGGCGCGGCCGAACTCCCAGGGCGGAGGGCCCCTACGGTTGGGGATAATTGCTCGCCAAGGCCGCTTGTGGCCCTGAATAAAAGCAGGCTGGAAGATAAACAAAGCCGACCGCCTTGGTGTTTATCGGTGACGTAGCCAGGGGGCGCCACGTGAATCACGAGGTTATGGAGACATTAGGGGCTGAGGTGAGTGTGTGTGTCGAGTGTGTGTGTGTGTATGTGTATGTTGGTGTGTGTGTGTGATTGTGTGTGTGTGAGACTGTGTGTGTGCGTGAGTGTGTGTCTGAGTGTGTAGGTATGAGTGTTTGTGAGTGTCTGAGTATGTGAATGTGTGTGTATGTGTGTATGAGTGTGTGTGTGAATGTGTGTGTATGTCTGAGTGAGTGTGTGAGTGTGAGTGTGTGAGTGTGTGTGAGTGTGTGTGTATGTGTGTGTGAGTGTGAGTGTGTGCATGTGTGTGAGTGTGTGTATGTGTGTATGTGTGTGTGAGTGTGTGAGAGTGTGAGTGAGTGTGTGTCTATGTGTGGGTGTGTGAGTGAGTGAGTAAGTGTATGTGTCTGAGTGTGTGTGTGTGTTTTAAGTAGTACAAAACTGGTAGTTTTAGAGAAAGGGATGGCCCAGTGTGGCACCACTTTGCTGACACGGCAAATTTCAGAATTATGCATTTTCGTTGATTTTCTCTTCATAAATATTATTCCACTTACATCGCTCTTTTTTTTACAGCAATGAGGCGCTGGTCTTTCAGGCTTAGAAATGTTGATGCATTTGCCCTATTTATTGGTTCCTTGGTTGTTGGAGGTTTACATCCTGGCAACATCTAAGGTCATATCAGGACAGGTACCGACTTGTGACTGTGTGCACTCATAGCGACTTTGTCAGTGCTGCCCCACTGAGAAATCAGGCCACCAGCACCATGACCCGATATCCCAATCAGTCACATTATCCTGACACTGAGCAAACCAGTCCTTGCCCCATTCTAATAATGCCAAGTGCCTGGCTAGGAAGCGACAAGTATCAATTTTGTAAGTCATTGGTTTGACTCGACTGGGAATTGGACTTCCGAGCTTCCGCATGCCAAGTCTGCGCTTTACCGATTTGGCCACCATGTCCGGTACCTATCTGTGGTGAGTGCTCCACAGTTCTTGTAATAATTGTATTATCACCCACCTAGCTGTCAATTTCCACTTTCTTTCCTCTGTGATCACTTTCAGCTCTGTAAGCTGCTTTAGCCTTAAGGCCCTGTCACACATCACCGGATAGGGGGAAACGGACAGAAACCGAACAAAGTCCGGTTTGTGTCCGTACAAGTTTTGAACATGCACAAAACTAGGAACTGATGCCGCCGGATTGATGTCTACGGTTCTTGCCCGGTTTGAGTTTGTTTCGTCCGTTGGCTATCCGTTCATGTCCGTTTCATGTCTGTTTCATGTCCGTTTCATGTCCGTTCGTCCGGCAGCCTTTGACCCAAAGTTGCAACATTTTGACACCTTTTAATACATTTTGATACTTATCACCACTGGACTAGACAATTCTGTCCGTTGCTCAATCCGGCATAGTGTGACAGGCACGTTACTCTTCGCACTGTTGTAGAATGTATCATTGGACTTGTTCAGAAATAAGTTGTAACCATTTGCAAGCTGGGCTATTTTCCGTTCCAACCAGTGGTCCACAACTGGTTCATCAAAGGCTGTGGTAAATGGTGTCCTGTCTGTGGGAAAGTGCATATAAAAGATCCCTTGCTGCTTATCGGAAAGAGTAGGTTATGTGGTGGCAGCAGGTTTCATCCACAAAGAAATATGTCAGAATGACCATATGGTTGATGTCCAATAGCCGATGATAAAAATCAATGTGCTCTAGAGGCATCGTTAAGTAAAACAAAATTGTTTTTCATTTTTTAGAAATAAGTTGTTGATTTACATGCTGCATTTTGCATGGAGGCATTAGTAGGCCTACTACCGGCATGACTTGCAGCTTTGGTTAGTAGTGCATTTGGTTGGTTGGTTGTTTTAAATTCTGGCAACATCTAAGGTCATATCAGGACGAGAACGGGCTTGTAACAGTGCACACTCATTGCAACTTTACAGTGTTGCCCCTCTCGGAAACCAGGCTGCCAGCATCATGACCCGATATCCCACACAGTCACATTATCCTGTTATCGATCCAACCAGTACTTGTCATTTCCTATTATTGCCGAGAGCCAGGTTAGGTAGCGACAAGTATCAATTGTACAAGTCATGAGGGGTAGCGGGGAGTGTTAGGAGTGGGGGGTGATGGCGAGTTTGGTTCATTTTGGGTTTCATTTATGTGGGCGTATCCAGAGATTGTTCATTGGCAATAAACTGTCGCAATCAGTTCTGCTTTGCATGTTTTGGAATTACCCATAAAAAATAACCTGCAATGATCCAAAAATAATTGCCCAGGCTACTCAACGCTCCATTCACAATAATGCCTCATTGCTTATCACAACCATGATACTTAAACCTGGGTGGCAACCAATATCATGTCTTTCAAAATAGATGCAGAAATGTGCAATATCACTTCTTTTTTGTACACATTTAGACCTTTTATATTCACACTTTCAATATATATTGTCATGGGGGCTGATGAAATTGGGAAATATTGTAGGTTCAACAACTATACAGCGCGTAGCTTGTACAAGATCCTGGTCACGGTATCAGTGTGGGGGGTGATGAAAATGGGAAATATTGTGCCTATAGTGGGACTCGAACCAACATCTCTTTGCATTCCAGGACAGTGTGCAAAGCATCATACCATCTAGGCTCCCTGATGTCACCACACTACCCACCCCTACCTGTCTATGCGGCTCCTTGCCTGAGAGGTCAGTGCAGACAAAGCCGACCGCTACAAATATATACTAACCTGTTGACGATAGAAACTGTAGGAACAGTGTAACCATTAATGGTTGTCTTCCCACTGCCCCTTATAAACAAAATAATATGTGTTGGCTATAGCTTCATCCTATGACCCTATGCATCTTTTTTAACTTCCATAATTGTGGATTTTAACTTCCATAATTGTGTTATTGTGAGATGTGGCTGGCAGAAAAATTAAAAATAAGAAACGCTTGTTTGCCACTATACAGACAAAGAAACTTATTTATTTTGGCCACATCATTCGTCAGAGTTCAATATACCGTACATTGTTGGAAGGGAAGGTAAATGGCAGCAGAGGAAGAGGGAGACCAAGAACATCATGGTTTACAAATATTTCACAGTGGACAGGCTTGAATTATTCACAGTCTATCAGGACAGCACAACATCGGGACAAGTGAAGAACCATTGCATCCAACCCTCGACTAGAGGACGGAACTATTGATTGATTGAATTGTGTTAATAATTGTTCCCATTACCTCTCCATAAAAATCACTTCTCTAAACTTATCTATCAAAAGGAATGGCTCGCAGGTCACCCTCTATGGTTACCCAAAGGCTATCTCATCATTTTCTTTTTGTGGTGAATATTTTAGTCGTCTGAATAATATTTTGTCAGCGCCGAGGCACTGGTCTTCCAGCCGTTGGAGCGATCACATTTGGTTCGTACATGGTGATGGGGAAGTGGAATGGTCTGCATTGTGTGCAGCACATGCCATTCTCAGCATTGAAAGTGGGGGAGCAGCCTGTGCTGTATAATGTACAGCATAGGTACTCAACATAGTGCAAGGTATTTGCATCAAGATAGAGTACACTAGCCGTTAAATCATATGATGTGGTCGTATATCAGTTAGATTTGGTTTTAATAATGCTTAGTCTTTTAATAGTGCAATGTTGAGTGTATATGGTGGTTTATAGCATATGCATTGCTAGTTGACAATGTGGTTATTCAGTGGTGTTAGTGGGTTGAAATGTTATTATGTCATTGAGTTAGTAGTTGTTTGACAAGGTGTGGATGGGGGGGGGGGGGGGCTATGGGCAGGGATGGACAGGCATATGTATAAGAAACTAGTTTGCTCCTGATTTCTTTTCTTTTTATTGAACTGAACTTTTTAGTTTTTATCTTCAAGAAACAACAATGCCTTGAAGACCAGTGCCTCGGTGCTGTTCAGCGGATATTTACAACAAAAAAGGAGTTAACCAAAGGACCAAATTACCATCCCATAACCACCAACTACATATCCTAATGTCCCGGTCTCATACACGTTAGTGGACATAGTTGAACGTAGTGGAGGCTAACGTAGTTGAATGTAGGTGAACATAGTTGAACGTACTGGCATCCATACTTGTCCATGATGTTAACTTGGTAACAATGTGGGTGAGCCATGATCTCAGATTTAATTGTTGGATATGTTCAAAAGAGTGCTATGTTAAAGGCTGAATTTGTGTCCATGATGCTAACATACTCTAGCGTACTCTAGCCTACTGTAGCATACTTTAGTGTACTCTAGCATACTCTAGAGTACTTGGATGAAGCCATGGTCACATAGCCATTAGTGGACGTAGGTGAATGTAGTGGAGGCTAACGTAGTTGAACGTTGTTGAACGTAGTGGAACATAGTTGGACGTACCGACATCCGTACCATAACATATTTATCCGGGTTTTTTTTTAATCCGTACTGTAACGTATTTATCCATACCAAAATCTGCCGTACCTTAACGTATTTCAAGATAGTTTAACGTACTTACACCACGTTTGACCCACATTAGCCTCCACTTGTCTAAAGAGAGGAGCTAAATGACGTGCAATCTCCAGTGAGACAACATATTTTATTGAGAAAAGGCAAGATTTTATTCACAGCAGACGACAAGGAAGGTGACTACCCATAACCATGGTGATGCATACATGTCAGTGCCCTTCATGCGAATGATGGAACGGAAATACAACCGGTTGTGACTGATTAATGAAAGGTTTTCTTTTTCTTCATGAATAATCATAGCTGAATATCCGAAAACAAACATGGCGGCCATGACTCGGTATGGCCAGTGGTGACATTGATTAATTGCTTCTCTGCCATGACTTGAGTTATAGCGGATCACGAAGAAGAAAAACAGATGTAATAAATATTTTCTGGGTGCGCAAGTACCTCATAGATTGAGGTTTGAATATGCCTCTTGGTTTAATAATAAGAATGTAGGATGATATATATGAGCCTTATGTATCGTTCACAACCAATCATCAACTGTCATTATATATTAATGAGAACGTCAAGTTATGTGTGAGCTTTACGTTTCATTCACAGTCAAGCATCGAATGGATTGGTATTTATGGGGTTTTGCGCCTGAACTCTTTTTGTTCACCTTACCTGTTTACCTTAGTAATAGGCAAATCGACAAGAGCAGACGACAAGGTTCATGCACATTATCACTTTACATTCTTTTTAATAGTCAATCAACAAGAGCAGACGACAAGGCTCACTCACATTATCACTTTACATTCTTATTAATAGGCAATCAACAAGAGCAGACGACAATTAATGAGAACGTAAAGTGATAATGTGCATGAACCTTGTCATCTGCTCTTGTTGATTGATAAGAACGTAAAGTGATAATGTGAGTGAACCTTGTCGTCTGCTCTTGTCGATTGCCTATTAATAAGAATGTAAAGTGATAATGAGACTGAACCTTGTTATCTGCTCTTGTTGATTGCCTATTAATAAGAATGTAAAGTGATAATGAGGGTGAACCTTGTCGTCTGCTCGTGTCGATTGGCTATTAATAAGAATGTAAAGTGATAATGAGGGTGAACCTGTCGTCTGCTCTTGTCGATTGCCTATTAATAAGAATGTAAAGTGATAATGAGGGTGAACCTTGTCGTCTGCTCTTGTCAATTGCCTATTAATAAGAATGTAAAGTGATAATGTAAGTGGACCTTGTCGTTTGCTCTTGTTGATTGCCTATTAATAAGACCGTAAAGTGATAATGTGAGTGAACCTTGTCGTCTGCTCGTGTCGATTGGCTATTAATAAGAATGTAAAGTGATAATGAGGGTGAACCTTGTCGTATGCTCTTGTTGATTGCCTATTAATAAGAATGTAAAGTGATAATGAGGGTGAACCTTGTCGTCTGCTCTTGTCAATTGCCTATTAATAAGAATGTAAAGTGATAATGTAAGTGGACCTTGTCGTTTGCTCTTGTTGATTGCCTATTAATAAGAATGTAAAGTGATAATGAGAGTGAACCTTGTCGTCTGGTTGTGTTGATTGCCTATTAATAAGAATGTAAAGTGATAATGTGAGTGAACCTTGTCATCTGCTCTTGTCGATTGCCTATTAATAAGACTGTAAAGGGATAATGTGAGTGAACCTTGTCATCTGCTTGTGTCGACTGCCTATTAATAAGAATGTAAAGTGATAATGAGAGTGAACCTTGTCGTCTGCTTGTGTCGATTGCCTATTAATAAGAATGTAAAGTGATAATGTGAGTGAACCTTGTCATCTGCTCTTGTTGTTTGCCTATTAATAAGACCGTAAAGTGATAATGTGAGTGAACCTTGTCGTCTGCTTGTGTCGATTACCTATTAATAAGAATGTAAAGTGATAATGTGAGTGAACCTTGTCGTCTGCTCTTGTCGATTGCCTATTAACAAGAATATAAAGTGATAATATGGGTGAACCTTCTCATCTGCTCTTGTTGATTGGCTATTAACAAGAACGTAAAGTGATAATGAGAGTGAACCTTGTCATCTGGTCTTGTTGATTGCCTATTAATAAGAATGTAAAGTGATAATGAGAGTGAACCTTTGTAAAGTCCACGGCTGGAATCTGTGGCTGTGTAGGCAGGCTATAGTGAAATCAATACAGGCAAAAAGAGAAAGGAACGGTATAGAGAGTGAAAGAAGAGAGAGGGCCAAGCCATCAGGTTTATTATTTATATGGTACATGGATCTAGTATAGTATATCACCTAACCACATTCTCCCAATGAGAATCAAGCATTTCTAGCTCTACCAATGAGAATCAAGCATTTCCGGTGCCCATGGTTACAGTGATCTGCCCACCACCACCACACAGTGTGCGTCCCTTGGCCACCACCTGCCCTGAGCTGAGTGTGTGGTGATCCATGACTAGCAGAGGGGGGGGGGGGGGGGGGGTAGTGGGTAGAGCTCTGAGTGCCCCTTACACACTATCTTACTAGCACCACAATGACTATTTACCAATGAATCAAGCACCACCAGGTCCTACATAAACATCTATGCAACTGGCCCTATATACCTGTTTCACAAATAGAACATTTGCATTCCCCCACCAATGCATCATTATCGGAATATTTTACACCTTGTTGTCTGCTCTTGGCAATTGCCTATTAATAAGAAAGTAAACAGGTAAAGTGGTAATATGTGAGTGAGCCTTGTCGTCTGCTCTTGTTGATTGTCGTTTATCATCTGCTCTGAGTAAATAAATATCCGTGGTAGTTTTCCAATGAAAAATCTCCTGATATGACCTCAGATTGTGCTTGGACGCAAAACCCCAACAAATAAACAAGCAAATAAACTTTCATTGAAAATCGTCTGGTTCTCCCCCCACCCCTTCTTTCTATCAATGTATGGAAGGCTGCTGCAAAATTGTGGATGCTTGGTTTTCTATTTCAGGGGCCTAGTTTGGGATTTTCTGGTGGTACGCAGACTTTTTTGTCGGTGGAATAAACCACTATCGGAATAAAACGCGCTGGAATACAATGCCATAAAGCGTCATATACTTTAATAAATAAAAATTTGTTTTTATCGCAGAGGCTGCGTACCTGCGTATATGGAAGCAAGGTCCGTGTGTTTGTTGTTGTGATGGTTGCTATATAAATTCATAACGTATTTAATTATGCTCTATTCTCATATTTTGTGCTATATTTTATATTGTTAATTTTGTTTATTTGTCCGTTTGTTAATTTTTCATTATTAGTTTAAGAGTTGTGCAAATCCACACCATATCTATACCATGTCTGTAATACTTCGGTACTAAGCCAACAGGGACATTCCAGTCAATAAAGCATCTGTTAGAGAGAAGAAAATTGTTTGTTAGTTTGTTTAATGACAACCCCCCCCCCCCCCCCCCCCCCCCCGGCACAATAAGTAAGAATCGGGAATTGGGGGTTTAAGCGAGAGACCGAGTGAGAGAAGAGCTAGAGGGAGAGAGGGGGGAGAGAGAGGGAATGGGGGAGAGAGAGGGAGAGAAAGAGGGAGGGAGAGAGGGGGAGGATAGAGGGATGGGGGAGAGAGAGGAGAGAGACAGAGGGAGAGAGAGAGGGAGGGAGAGAGAGAGAGAGGAGGGAGAGGGGGGAGAGAGGAGAGAATGATAGAGGGAGAGAGAGGGAAAGAGGGAGAGAGAGGGAGCGGGAGAGAGAAAGAGGGAGGGAGAGAGAGAGGTAGAGAGAGGGAGAGAAAGAGGGAGGGAGAGAGAGAGGGAGGGAGAGAGAGAGGTGAGAGCGAGAGGGAGAGAGGGAGGGGGAGAAGAGGGAGGGGGGGAGAGAGGGAGAGAGGGTGAGAGAGAGAGGGATGGAGAGAGAGGGAGGGAGAGAGAGGTAAGAGCGAGAGGGAGAGAGGGAGGGGAGAGAGGGAGGGGGAGAGAGAGGGAGAGAGGGGAGAGAGAGGGAGAGAGATGGAGAGAAAGAGGGAGGGAGAGAGAGGGGGAGAGAGAAGAGAGAGAGATAGAGAGAAAGAGGGAGCGAGAGAGAGAAAAAAAAAGTACCCCCAATGAAATTCTCCAAAAATGTCACAACCGTCCACTACTCATTACTCTGATGAGTATGCAAGCTCATTAAAAGTGTACGCAAGTAATTAAGGCGTGGCATCCTGGTTGAGCTGAAAGTAATGACTGCTCTGTTATTGGCGTGTCACTGCCACATCCATGCATTCTATTTAAAGCTGTATAGTCCCATAAAAGCATCACATTTTCAAAACCAAAACAATTAACTTAATTTGATCCCACATGTCTATCTTAGATACTGGTGCACTTATTAAGCGTTTGAAGAGGTCAGGCACAAATCCCCCGTAAACGCCAATCCAAATGTTTTGATAAACATTGGAATTAACCCTTCAAAATGTTCTTTTGTTTTCATTGCTATTTTATTTGTTCATTGCTCCATAATTATTTCATCACAAGAAAAGTGGAATCAGTGAGAATTAAAATTACTTTCAGGTAGAGTCCTTTTATTTTAATCTAATTTTGTTATTGGCGTTTACAGGATTTCGTGGCTGAACTGTTCATTTGTTGTCGCATCGAGTGGAATGCTGAGTCAGTTGCTGCATAAGCCTATGGTGTCAGAGTTTTGGTGTGCTTGCCAAAATTAATTTTTCATGTTTTCACTGCAAACATCTCTAAAGGTAGTCATGAGGCCATTTCAAATAAAATGTGCTTCAAGTTAAAGATATGTAGATTATAGCCATTAATCAAATGTATATGAAGTGGGCATGTCTACTCGCCTTGAGCAATTTGCGCACTCGTCCCACGAGCGTGCAAATTGCTAACATTTGTGCATGCGAGGGTTCTCGGTGGTAAAGCGTTGCTTGGTTACATCAATTGCGACTAGCCAAGCAACGAGGGGGGTCTGGGCGTTCGGGGCCAGACCCGTCAGACGTGCTTTTGCACGCTCTGATGTTTCAGCCGATATTTAGGCTTTTATTATCAAAATTCTAAACTTATTTAATGAAACTTCATGGGAGGGAAAGGGAAGCATATATTACTCCATTAACTGGACACATTTCGCTGGTATCCTTGTTAGTTACGGTAAGAATAAAGTCGTGAGATCTTGATTGAAACATTCCTTGCATTCTTTACTATCCTCCAGTATTATTGTAGATTAACCGCTATGGAAAACCTGATATTCGATTGCTTTATATGTAATTGAGGGCCTTATGCCTAAGCAAGCATTATACAGTTACTTTACCCATCAGCGGGAATAGAATGACAACACATTAACAGAATTAACCTAGTGTTACTTTTGGGTGGAAATAACGACGTTAACTTAGACTGATTATCAGTGACAGCGGCACCATCTCTAGCTGGACTGCATAGTTCTGGATTAATTCAGTAACATTAATAATACCCCGAACGGCGAGGGGGACAGCCAGTAAGTTGAAATAACCTAACTTATAGACATATATATACTTTAGGCCGATAAATGCGTACTATGGCAAATTCCGTATTTAGACGAAACTCTGGCTATTCGCCTTTAGTACGGGGAGGACACCAGCATACGGGAGGAGAAGCTGCAGCAGCCCGCGGCAGGCCCAGGAAATTCACATGGGAAATATTACATAAAGTAACTCATTGGCTCACCTTAAGTGGGGGTGGAATAGCCGAACGGTTAAATATATATCTCAGAAATACATTTATCTCAGAAAATGACGGAAACTCATAACCATTGGATTATCACAACGTTACCAAGCGTTTGCTAAAGGAAAGCCCTTATTTTGGAACTAAGTGGAATATTTCGCACATCTGCTGTGTGTAACATGATTATAATCACCTTGGAATTTGAGACCAGGCTCGGTTGCCTAATTGGTAGAGTTGAATCAAACCAATGACTTTAAAATTGATACTTGTCACTTCCTAGCCTGGCGCTCAGCATTAATCGGATAGGGCAAGGACTGGTTGGTTCAGTGTCAGGATAATGTGACTGAGTGGGATATCAGGTCATGGTGACAGCGGCCTGATTTCCCATTGGCGCAGGACTGGTTTGCACAGTATCAGGATGAAGCGACTGTGGGATACCGGGTCATGGTGTCGGTGGCCTGGTCTCCCAGTTGGATGGTACTAAAAAGTCACCATGAGTGACCACAGTCACAAGTCAGTACCGATCCTGATACGCATGACTGTAGAATTTGCTAGGGCGTAAGAAAACAACAAATAAGCAAACTACTACTGGGTTTTACATGCATGCACTTCCGTAACTAAGAAATGTAAATTCCTCTATAAAAATGTAAATTCCCCTTTACTGGGTTTTGTCTACATGCACTTATTTGTCATTATATTCTGTAACTAAGGAAAATGTAAATTCCACTTTACTGGACTTTGTTTATATGCACTTATTTGACATAATCTTCCATAACTAAGGATATAAAATTGTAAATTCCTATTTACTGGGTTTTGTCTACATGCACTTATTTGTCATTATATTCCGTAACTAAGGATATGAAAATGTAAATTCCTCTTTACTGGGTTTTGTCTATATGCAGTTATTTGTCATTATATTCCGTAACTAAGGATATAAAAATGTGAATTCCTCTTTACTGGGTTTTGTCTACATGCACTTATTTGTCATTATATTACATAACTAAGGATATGAAAATGTAAATTCCTCTTTACTGGGTTTTGTCTATATGGACTTATTTGTCATTATATTACGTAACTAAGGATACAAAAAATGTAAATTCCTCTTCACTGGGTTGTGCATACATAAGTAACTAAGGATAATACATAAGTAACTAAGGATATCAAAATGTAAATTCCTTTTTACTAGGTTTTACAGACCGGTTCATGGTTGGCTGCTGATTGCTACAACATGCTCTATGGCCACATAGATGATAGAGGGACCGCAGATCGCTCTGCTTGTTGCCGGATGCTGCTGCACCTTGTGTTCGACCGGACGCCATCACTCACTCTGCAGTGCATGGACCTATTGGTTTGCGAAACGCTCACCAGGGGGCGCGGAGGGAGTGGGGGCGTGGGGGCGTGGGGGCGTGGGAGGCGTGGGGGGCGGGGTGGTGTACGTCTCAACATCCGGGGGACAAGTGCCAGACGCCGGTCCTACTGGTCCCCGTCTCCACGCGTACTGATAAGGTCCCAGTCCTCCGGGAACTCCTCCCCACCCGACACCCACACCCACACACACACCCACACACACACCCCACACCCACACACACACACCCCACCCCACCCCCACCCCCCACCCTCACCAAATTGGAAGTCTTCATTTTTCTTCATACAGTGCGCGGTGGCCGAATCGGTAGAGCGCAAACCTCCCGTGCGAGAGATCGGGAGTTAAGTTGCCGGTCCAGTCAAACCAATGACTTATCAAATTGATACTTGTCGCTTCCTAGCCTGGTGCTCGGCAATTAATAGGACAGGGCAAGGACCGGTTACCTCAGTGTTAAGATAATGTGAGTGAGTGGGAAATCGGGTCATGTTACCGGAGCCCTGATTTCCCAGTGGGGCAGCACTATAAAGTCACCATGAGTGCGCACTGTCACAAGTCGGTACCCATCCTGATATGACCTCAGATGTTGCGAGGACCTAAAGCAACAAACAAGCAAAGCACTGTAAAGCTGCCATGAGTCCTGATCTGATCTCAGATGTTGCCAGGACGTGAACTCCAACAACCAACCAATCAATATTGTTCTTCTCGTCTAAATCGTTGGCTCCATGCCCTGTTATCCTACAGTTAGTGGTGTAGACATGGAAGGTAGCTAGGCCTGCCATTGACACAACCACAGGCCGCATGGTAATGACAGACAGCGTTAGTAACAGAGGCAGAGATATAGATAACAGATAGACAGGCTATGATACAATTGATAGGGAAGTTAGTGGATGGACTGTGTGGCACTTTGTTCAAGTTTGTGTCTGCATGAACTATATGAACTCTTACGACATATATATATCTATATATTTTTTTGGTAAATATTCTATTCATCTGAATACATATTTTGTCAGCGCCGTGACACTGGTCTTCCAGCTGTTGGAGCGCATCACATTTGATCTGTACATAGTGGAAGTGGAATGTGTTGCATTGTGTGCAGCACAACCCATTCTGAACATAAAAAGAAAGTGGGGGAGCAGCCTATTTTGCATAGTGTACAGCATAGGTACTCAACATAGTGCAAGGTATATGCATCAAGATAGAGTGTGCAGTAATGTACACTAGTGGTTAACTCATATGCTGTGTTTGTATATCAGTTAGATTTGGTTTTAATAACGGTTAGTATTTTAATAGTGCCATGTTGTGCATGTATAGTGGTTTATATTGTGTGCATTGCTGGTTGAAGATGTAGTTATTCAGTGGTGGTAGTGGGTCTCGAGTAGTGGTGGTGGGTCTCAAGTCATTGAGTTATAATAGTTGTTTGTCATGTGTGGATGTGTGGATGGATAGTGATAAACCCTTTACTGCATGTAATAAGCTATGTAGTGGTCCCTCCCCCCCCCACCCCCCATCCCACCCGCCTCACGTGGGGTGAGGGGGTGGGTGACCAGCATGCATCTCGCACGGCCCCCCTCTTCTCGGGGCGGGTTTTGCCACTCGGTCAGAAGTATTTTGTTCAATAAAGGAGTTGGGGGGTCTTTTTACCGCCAACTCACACCGCACGACTTGTCTCTATTATCTGAACGGTAGTACTTTATTTATTGTTTATGTGATCGGTAGGGCATTGTCAGCCCAGCCAGATACTTTCTATGTATATTTTACATGCATATTTATATACTACCATGTCAATAAAGATTGTATCATCCACTCCGGTCTCCTTGTAATGCGTAACTTACATATATATATATAAATATTTATATATATATAAATATTTATATATATATATATAAATATTCGAACCCACGACCCCACGATCTACCATCACGGGAGACGGACGTTCTAACTCATTCGGCCATCCCGTCTGGTCTCAGCAGTTACGTGGTCTCGTGAGAACGCTGACGCAAGCAGATGCACCGCGGTTAATATAGCATCCATTAGTCTCCCTCATCCCCATCAGGTAGAAATGGATGGCTCAGCTGAGAGATCTGCACAGCGCTAGTTGCATTTATATAGTTGGCATATATATGGTAAATATATACATGTATATATATATATATATATATAATTATTTCCTGCAAGATGAAAGGAAAAGACAAACAAGGTAAATGGGATGGAAAACTGTATTCTCTAGCAAGAGGTAAGTTCCCTCTTGCCGATAAAATAAATAATTTTGAGCGAGTGGTATGGGCGTGAGGCAGAGTCAGGTTATAAGGAAGAGGACAGGTGGCAGCACCAGGCGAGGCAGAAGCAGACAGGTGACAGCACCAGGCGAGGCAGAAGCAGCCAGGTGGCAACACCAGGCGAGGTAGAAGGCCTGACCAGTCGCTTAAGTAGTTGAGTGTCATTAGTTGTGTGGTGTCATTTGGTGTCGATTAAGGCCAGAGTTCATGGGTAATCAGTTTATGGATATATAAATAACGGAGCTCACATATAGGTTTAATTGTATTTATTATTGTCCGTACTTGTTATTGTTGAGTTGGAGTCGCGCGCCAACCTCCTTCGGCACGCGCGCCTATGGGGCGCCACCTGTACGACGCCATATTGGACTCACTTCTCACTGAATTTAGATTTTTGTTGGTGGGCATATTTATCAGTCCTGCCAGAGACTAATAAAATAGTACTCAGCCCAACTCATGTTTGTTACCTTTCTGTCGCAGTGACCTTTATAGTCATATAATTGCCTATACAGCACATATTTAAGTATATATAGACAGTAAAACCACTCTAACCGATCACCTCCACAGATCGACAAATCCCCTATATCGATCGATTTATTTGGGTCCAAACAATACAATTGTAACCATATTCTAACTCCCTAAACCGACCACCCCCCGAAATGGACCACTTAAGGTCGGTCCCAAGGTCGGTCGATTTAGAGAGGTTTTACTGTATGCATAATATCGTCGGATGCGACTGACACTTGTCAACATTCGGTGGAGATGAGGAGGGCCGCATATTGTGCCACCGGTACAGTGTTGGGTCTTACGGGTTATAACAAGATGATAATAATTCACTTCCATATCTTTATACTTGGATAATGCGTTGTATATCAGATATATGACGTTGCGGTGCAAAAACCAACAAATTCCCTTTACCTTGAAAGGAAACCATGACTACCACGTTTGAGCTGACGGTTCCATCATTGATATAATCAAATCGATGTTTTTCTCAGAAATGCAATGCACTACACAATGTGAAATTAATAGACTTTAGCGGAAAAGCGCAACAAGTTCCACTTTAGAGTAATAGGCCATGTATGGCCGACTCCACCCTGGTCTCTCTCTTAGCAACAACGAAGAAGACAGGAATGTACGCTTCCACTGCTCTGCCCATCGCGACATGCACACAACCAAGTGACCCGCCCCCTGACCAGCCAGGTCGCAGGTAACCTCTCACGGTAGGGGGGAGCGGGAGGCGCTAGCTGGACGCAGTAGAGGCAGTCCACCCAGGGCCCTGCCTACCGGCTAATGTGCCGCCACCTGATGCAGAAGAACTTTGACAGTAGATGGTGTAGTCCCTGCAGCGACAGTATCATGGTTGACCCCATTTATGGAGTACTACACAGAAACTTGAATCCATCGGACTATCCAAGTTTAATGCTGCATAGTCAAGAAGTAAAGTTCTGAAGAACAAGTCTCGCTAAAGAAGATGCGGAACATGGCCGCCATGATAAGGTGACTGGCAGCCCTAAAAGATGCCGGTTACCACATAGTCGCAGGCCACCGGACTGTGCACATATATACAAGAGCGCTGGTCTGTGTCGGTCGGGCGGTTGGACGGACATGCGGCAGAAGGGAGCAGGAACCTGATTGTTGGGGACGATTGTGGTGTATTTAAATGTTGCCGGCAGTAAATGTCACATGCACATCCCCAAGGATGGTGGTCAGGCTCAGGTGGAGAAGTAACCATGGCGACAGAGGAAGTAGACAAACAAGGAGCGCTAATAAACCAAGGGTCAGTTCGCTCAAAAAGCTGGCGCGGGGGTTGCTGCAGGGCTGCCAACCATTATGATTTCTGCAGAATGGTTGCGATTTTCTGCCTTTCGTTACGCCATTTCGCCTGTACTCTGAAACTTTATCGTAAATCCGCCTTTTTCCACACTTATGTATATATGTGTGTGAGTGACTAAATGCTAAATATATATGGGTCACTCTCCTGAAAACTGTCCAGAAGTGTCACATGGAGAGTTAAAATCTAATATTTGAATTTTTAACATGTTTTGGTTGCAAATGAAGCTGGAAATCTCCCCTTTACATTTATGTAAAATATAAATTGATGAGATAAAAAATGATGGTGTAGTCCATGATTAAGCTATGTCTTATGGCAGTATAACATGTGTTGCTCAGATGTAACACATGTTTAGGACACCACACAGTCTGCTTAATTAAAGTCTAAGCAGAATTAAATAATTTCATATTTAGCAGCATATTAAGCAGAAATATGTAGTGCTTATATTGATGAAGAAAAAGTAATTCCCAGCCATGCTTTATTCACTGAATAATTAGTGTACAATATTTGTGTGGCATCCAGACACCACTAGTTGGTTACATCTGTGACGGAAATTTGTAATGTTATTTCTGAAGACATCAAATAATTTTTTTTTAAATTTAAGCATGCATACATGTCAATAAATACTTCCTTTTTGATTTGGGAACTGTTTTGTTTGATATATCAATGCAATACAAGAATTTAGTAAGGATCCAACCATGTCCCATATGCCATGTTACAAATGGCTGACTGTAAAATGTTTTTTTTTGGTACAAAAACACTTCATAACTAAAAGGACCAAAGTTGCACATGGTTTATTTTATTTCTGTTATTTCTTACATCAAATCTGAACATGAATATGAAAACTACAAGGGAAAAAATAAGTAGGAAGTTTTTTTATTGATGTTTTAAAATCCCATCCCATGCTGACCAGTGTTCATGAGTGACCCATATATATTTTAACCGTTCGGCTATTTCGCCCCCGCCTAAGGCGAGCCTAATGTGTTAATTTCCATGTCCCGTCTGCAGGGCGACCGCCTCAGTGCTATGAATCCTGGGCTAAGGGCGGACAGCCAGAGTACCATAGATATACGGTTTGTCTCTCCCCCGCATTTATATAATAAAGGAGTTACTTATTGTTATGACTAACTGGCTCTCCTCCCCGCCATTTGGTGTGTGTTAATATTCTTTATTTAATCCAGATCTAGGCCGACACCCTATGTTGTGTCACCGCTGTCACTTATAAACAGCCTACATTAATGTCTTACTCAGTTAAATATCATTACGTTAATTCAGGTTTTTACTGATAATGTGTCTATTATATCCCCACAGAAGAGTTGATCGGCTGCTTAAGGCCTACCAGGCAGAAGGCCCTTAATTACATATAGAATAATCGAATATCAATATCAAGTTGACCATAGCGGTTAATATACGTAAGGACTGGAGAATAGTAAAGAATGCAAGGAACGTTCCAATCACTTTTAAGAGCTCACGGCTTTATTCTTACCCTCCTGATACAGTCGGTTTCGCTAATAATAATGAATACGCATACATACAACCCTTCCCCCATGATTACTTTGAAAACAATTCAGAATTCCGACAATAAAGGCCTAGATCTCATCTAAAACATCAGAGCGCGCATAAACACATCTGATGGGTCTGAGACCTTCCACCATTGCTAGGAAAGTCGCAATTGACGTCTCCTAGCAACACGTTACAGCAGGGAACCTGGCCCCACAAATGGTGGCAAATGCGGGTCTGTCTCAGCGAGTTTCTGAATGCGGGCTAATCGGCCCAAGCCCATAATTGCTACAGGACGAGTAGTCTCGCCCACTTCACATATATATATATGTGTCGTGGAGGGTGAATTTTTGTTGGTGATGAAGGGAAACATGACGACTAAAGCTGGCCTAGAACCCACTCTTCTGCCATTCAGTGGCAAGGGTCCTAACCATTAGGCTCTCTAGGCTACCTGGTGCAATCAACCTATGCACACCTACCTTATTATACGTGAAATTTCACCTGGGTAGAGATCAGTGCATCTCACTCAATCAATCAATAGTTCCATCCTCTAGTCGAGGGTTGGATGCAATGGTTCTCCACTTGTCCCGATGTTGTGCTGTTCTGATAGACTGTGAATAATTCAAGCCTGTCCACTGTGAAATATTTGTAAACAATGATGTTCTTGGTCTCCCTCTCCCTCTGCTGCCATTCACCTTCCCTTCCAACAATGTACGGTATATTGAACTCTGACGAATGATGTGGCCAAAATAAATAAGTTTCTTTGTCTGTATAGTGGCAAACAAGCTTTTCTATTTTTAATTTTTCTGAGAACTTCTTTGTTGGTGATCTTCTTTGTCCATGATATTTTCATCATCCTTCGATAAGTCCACATCTCAAATGCTGCTAAACGTTTGTACATTTTCTTAGAGATTGTCCATGTCTCTGCCCCATACATTAGAGTAGACCACACATAACACTGAAGAATACGCTTCCTTGTTTGCATTAATATCTTACTTGATGTTAACACTCTATTCATTTTGGAGAATGTTGTTCGGGCTATTGTTATCCTTCTTTTAATTTCTTCCTCACATCTCCCATCATTTGTAATCTTTTGTCCGAGATATATGAATTCGGATACTTGTTCTATGTTTGTGCCATCTATGGTTATATTGACATTTGGTTTATCTGTCTTTTTACTTATAACCATTGTTTTGGTCTTCCTGGCATTCATCTTCATGTTGAATAGTATTCCAGCTTTATTGATTCTATTCACTATATCTTGTAGGTTTTTCTCACTGTCTGCTAGTATTACACTATGCATCCGTATAAACATAAGCTGCAGCACTTTATTGATTGATTGGTTGATTGATTGATTGATTGATTGGTGGTTTATTTACCTCGTGTCGGCAGCACAGGCCATATTCATGGCGGATATGCTAAATGTTGCGATTCACCTAATATGTTGCAATTCACATTAAAAAAAAGATTGCGCTTTCCCATTTTCAAAAGTTGAATGTTGGTAGCTCTGTTGTTGTCATTTTTCCAGACCAACTCAGTAACAAGAGTGAATAAAGTTTGCCAACCACCAATAGGGTGTGCAATCAGGAGTATATAGCATCGTAGAATATCGGTCTATTGACGGGTCTGGGACGGCCATTACAGAGGCTTTCAAGTTCAAGGCTGCCCTCCTTCAAAGTCTGCCTTGGCGTTTCTAGTTCCCTGCTTCCATGTCAAGTATGGAATGTCGTCTGCTGGCACTAAACATAGTTCATTACCGCTTTATTGAAAGCAGACGACATTTACTTTTCTAAGACCACACTTATTCAGGGGTAGTTATATGCCATATTCAGTGGCGGGGCGAAAACCACACACACGCGCACACACGCACACATGCACACACGCACACACCTGCACACGCATACACAAATGACAATTTACTTGAAGTTGCATAGTCCGATGGTTTTTGAGTTTTCATAGTTTTTTCTGAGATAAATATATTAAATTGATTGTTATAATCTAGCTTACTTTAGTTTGAAGTAACTTTTATATTAACTGGCTATCTTTGGAGATATTTGAAGTGCAACCATGAAGAATTAACTTTGACAAGCATGCCGGAACTCTGACACCATAGGCTTCTGCAGTCACGTGCTCTATTTAATTACCTCAGTATTCCCCTTCTAGGTGGCAACCAAATGTTTAATAAGTGCACTAGTATCTTAAGTTAGATAAATAGAATTATTAAATCTAGATAATTGTTTTGGTTTTGAAAATTTGATGTTTTCATCGGACTATGCAGCTTTAATTCCAACTCATATGGTGGTGGTGGTGGTGGTGGTTGTCGTGCTGGGTGAATGGGTGGTGGGGGTGGTGGTGGGGGTGGGGAGATTTGGTTCGCGCAGACGACATTCGAAAAGTGGCCCACTCTTGCCCAAAGCGGCGGGCACAGTTGATGAATCAGGTCATTAGTAGTGGCCGCCTGGTGGCCGTGATAAGAACTACCCCAGAAGGAGAGAGGTCGGGCGGCGCGGGGTGAAGTGCGTCGCGCCGCTCTGGAGGAGCCCTGTGGAACTAGAAAATAATCGAGGAATATCTCTTTTTTAGAAATAGATAAAAAGAAGGAAATTAAGATTTAAATACTTTGTTTGAAGGGAAATGATTACTGACTTTTCTTTCAACAGAATTCAACTACCCCATGAGATAAAATTGTATAGCCCGATGATTTTAAACTTCTGCCATTTATATATATATTTATATATATATATATTTATATATATATTTATATATATATTTATATATATATTTATATATATATTTATATATGTATATATATATATACATATATATATATACATATATATATATATACATATATATATATACATATATATATATATGAACAGTTCAGGCGCAAAAACCGTAAACGGCAATCCAAAATATTAAATGAAATAACAGATTTGTACCTGCAGATAATTTTAATTCTCTTAATTCCACATTTCTTGTGATGAAATGATCACGGGGCAATCAACAACAAAATAGGAATGTAAAAAATGAACTGTTCGAAGGTTTGATTTCAATGTTTATCTCAATTTTTGGATTGGCGTTTACGCAGTTTTACGTATGAACTCTTCATGTATATGATATATATCAAATTCCTTCTGTGCAAGTGAGGTTTGGCGCCTCTGGTAGGGCCGGCAAAGACCAGTGGCGGCGCCACTGGTCACATGAGCGCAGGAGGCACTACATAGAATAACGGCTAATAACATATATAATCAAATAATAACTTTCACGAATGTATACTCGCATAATACGTTTTACATCATATAATATATATATGTTTTAGAAATAAACATTAGGTTGTTCATTGGAATCTCCTTTACTTTCGTTTGAGATAACTTTTTTGTTTGTTTAAGTTTTACATCCTGGCAACATCTAAGGTCATATCAGGACGGTTGAGGTAACTTCTATTGCAAAAGACTAAAGCACCTGTCACACCTTACCGGATTGAGTAACGGACACCACCGGACAAAGAATTGTCTACTCGGGTGCTCTCCGGTGACAAAAAGTATCGAAATGTACCAAAACAGAGCGTAATTGGGTCAAATGGCGCCGGGCGACTGGACAAGTACCGTACACGTACCGTACATGTACCAGATGAGAACCGGATGAGAACCGGACACGTAACGGATGGGTACTAGACATGTACCAGACAAAACGGACAAACCAGACACCAACCGGACACCAACGGATGGGTACTGGACATGTACGGATGGGTACCGGACATACCGGACACCAACCGGACACCGCAGTCTGGCGGTGTCTGGTAGAAGTTTTGCGCATGTTCAAAACTTGTAGCGGGCACCACCGGATACCACCGGACACCGTCGGATGGGTACCGGACATGTTCCAGACATTGCCGTATTTCACCGGACAGTGTCCGGTACCTCAGTCCGGTAAGGTGTGACTGGGCCTTAACATTGTGCAGACATTTGGAGTGAAAACATGCAACATTAATTTTCGGAGTGCATGCTGAACTGATGCGTATCATAGGCTTCAGCAGAAAGGGCATATTATTTACCTATTAGGCATTCTATCTAAAGCGGCTGTCACACTATGCCGGATTGAGCAACGGACAGAATTTTCTAGTCCACTGGTATTGGGACGTCATAAGTATCAAAATGTATTAAGATGTGTCAAAATGTTGCGATATCGGGTCAAAGGCTGCCAGACAAACGGACATGAAACCGACATGAAACCGACATGAAACCGACATGAAACCGACATGAAACCGACATGAAACCGACATGAACGGATAGCCAATGGACGATAAGCAGTCTAAACGAACTCAAACCGGACAAGAACTGTAGATGTCAATCCGGCAGCATGCATTCCAAGTTTTGTGCATGTTCAAAACGTGTAACGGATCGGGCTGGATATCAACGGATATCAACGGATATGCAATGGATATGCAACGGACACAAACCAGACTTTGCTGGATATCAAAGGCCTGTGTTCAGTTTCTTTCCGTTTCCCCAATCCGGTGATGTGTGACAGCCGCTTAAGCAATAAATGCTTAATATGTGCACCAATAATCTAAGTGTTAAACAATGTGGGTTGATGTTTTTGGATACAGAAATTTGATGATTTAATCAGGTTGTGCTGTTTTACACTGATTTTTGTTTTCAAATTGGACTAAGACTGGAATTGTATAATTGGGTTAAATTTCCGGGTGGCGCTCATTTGCTGTCATTGCTGGGGGTGCAGAGCACAGGTAAGAAGCCCCTCCCACCTGCCACTCACACCAACAAGCCACCCCACTGGCCAACCCCACAAACCCCCCTCAACCAATCAAATTCGACCTCAAAACCCCAACCGCAGCCTCGGGGCTCCGTGAGCTTCCGAATAGCCACTGGTACATGGCCCACCATAGCAGCAACACGTCTTCTTAAACCTGTCTGTCATGGAAATAAAGTTGTGTTATTCCCACTTCCTGCTTCCTACTTCTCTGTTCCCCGGGTAGCAATGCCGACAATACTCAGTGCTATCGATGTATAAGGCAATGCACGATTAAAGGTAATTACTTCTATTTATGTGTGGTGGGGTCTGTTAGCAACATGGGCCCTGGGTGAAATATGACCTCTGCACTTGACTCCCCTAATATCGCCCACATCTTCCCACTATAAGCGTACACAGCGCCCCCTGGCCACGCAAATCCGCAGGCTGCAGGACGGGGGGGGTCCATAATATACGATATAAAAAAGGTCTTAAGCCCGATGTATGAATATGCCTCTTAGTAAGCCTATCACACGTAAAGCAGGGCATTGGTTGCCTCTGTGTCAGGATAATGTGACTGAGTGGGATGTTTGATTCAGTTATGGTGTGATATCACAATTGTGCAGCACTATTTAATCGGTTGAAGTTAACTATATATATATATTATGTAATTTATTATGTGGATATAAATAACGGCTGTCCCTTAATGTTTCTCTCTAACCACCTCAACTTCCATGTAATTTACTGCGATGCGGGCATTCTCTCCTCCCCCACCTCCTATATGCCGAGAGCCAACTGTCACTCTTCTTCTTCTTCTTCACCCGTTGAGGCATCAGCGTCCATCCACACAAACACCTCCTCAGCTGTGTCATAGATGAACGTGTCGCCTACCGCTCAACTTTGGGTATAGGCCATGAACAAGGGCTCTCCAGTTTTCCTGGTCCTGGGCCTTGAGTTTCTTGTTCGTGATTCTGTAATGTTGTTCTTTTTCCGGGGTGGGGTTGTTGGCCCCACACCCAACCCCCAACCTGGAGGACCAGTTGCTGCTCTTAGTCTGTCCTCTACCATGAGTCCTGCCCGACTTGGTTAAACCTGCCAGGGGGCTAGCCCCCACAGGAATAGCTCTCATGGTCACGGAGGCACACAAGTCTCCCCACCACGACAAGGTAGCAACACATTGGGGGGAACTGTCACTCTGCTCACTTTCAAAAGTCTTTCTTTCTCAGAGAGAGAAAGAGAAAGAGAGAGAAAGACAGCGAAAGAAAGAGAAAGAGAGAAAGAAAGAGAGAGAGAAAGACAGAGAAAGACAGCGAAAGAGAGAGAGAGAAAGACAGAGAAAGACAGAGAAAGACAGAGAAAGACAGAGAAAGACAGAGAAAGACAGAGAAAGACAGAGAAAGACAGCGAAAGACAGCGAAAGAGAGAGAGAGAAAGACAGAGAAAGACAGTGAAAGAGAGAGAAAGGGAGAAAGAGAGAGATAGAGAGATAGAAAGAAAGAAAGAAAGAAAGAAAGAAATAAAGAGAGACAGAGAGAGAAAGAGAAAGAGAGAAAGAAAGTGAGAGAAAGTGAAAGAAAGAGAGAAAACGAATATAGAGAGAAAGAGAGATGAGAGAGAGAAAGTGAGAGAGAACGAGAAAGAGTGGGGATGAGAGAAAGGGAGAGCAAAAGAAAAATAACTTTTTTTAAAACTTTTTCTAATCTAGCATCACTAACAGTCTACCACGATTAAATACAAGTTTTGAAGTACACCCGCCCAACCACCTTCTAAAAGAAAACTAAAAGAAGGATTAATTGCTCATTCTGTTTGGATACGCATGCGCGAGGCTCTGGACCTTTCCAACTTTTCTGATAAATCAAGCACATTGTGACAGGAGTACCAGAAATTGTGTGTGTGTCTGTATAGAAATCTGAATGGTAGATTTCTTAGATGAATATTCATGAAGAAAAAAATAAGAATAAAATAATAAACCAATAATTATCCATATTATTTGTAACTTGGGTAATTCTCAGGACGAAGTCAGACGGGAAAACCACTCCCATACACTTAACCGTAGCCTGGACGCCCGCGCCACCTTGCGTTAACTACACAGACGCGATGCACACTCAGCTGCGAGGACCGACGGCCTGCCTGCCATCCCTGTATAGCAGCCATCAACACACTGCCTGTGGCGCTAATATCACGCTACTACCATTTTTAACTTATCCTTTTTTCTTGAAGATTTTTTCTTGAAGATTTATACTGCCTATCATGGATAAGGCTGAATAGACTTGTTTTCACAATTAGACCATTTCTTGATAGAAAGCCCAAGCCTACACTTTACCGACCCCAGGGATTTTTAACCTCCCACACCACATAGACATGGTATGAGAACAACCGGCCTTTGATTACGCTGTCAGTTATACACAGCGGTGGAAATCCAAATTGGCAGAGGTGGGGGGCGGGGGGGGCCACAGGGAATCAAATCCCCGATTTTCAGATTAGGAATCCGACCTCGAAAAAAGTCACACACTCTAACCACTCGGCCACAGAGAACACCACAAACTGTACAGACATACCCTAACTGCTGCTGCCACCTAGCGGTTGGTTCCAGCAGTAGCTGCCTCTGGGTTTAAACCTTATCAGCCGCGAGGTCAGGCCAATAGCCAGTTTTTGCCGCTACCCACCCCACAACTTGAAGGGAAAAACTGCTAACGGGTAGCGTTGAGCGCTTGAGTTTAAATCTGGCTTCGAAACATTCACTTTCTCACCTTAGCTTAAACCTGCCTGATGTAATAAATGCACATTTATACCACTCCTTGTCTCGTCGTTAAATACAGATAATTATGTGATATATAGAATAATACGAGTATAAATTCACTAATGTCGTCAACATCCATGTAATACTCCTGGCCACACTCGGTGGCGCCCCCTATCGGGTCCCCATGATTTCCTCCAGTGAAATGCTCCTCCCCTCACTCGATGCTCAAAAATATAAATCATGTATAATCATATACTGTATAAGCCATTATGCGAGTATAATAAGCCAGGAGATCCCATCTACTCCCCAGCCCCTCAGTCATCGGCTGGTTACCTCTATCCATTAGGTCATCTACTGATACAACCTCAGCTCTTCATGTGGTGCCACCTACTCGTCCAGACCTCAGCGACCATTATGCTCACTCACTGTACCACTGAAAAATTAATTATTTTCGTGTTCTCTATAGCAGAGTGGTTAGAGTGTCTAACTTTTTTCTAGGTCAGACTCCTAATCTGAAGGTAGGTGGTTCGATTCCCTGTGTCCCCCACCTCTGCCATTTTAGATTTCCACCGCTGTGTATAACTTACAGCGTCATCAAAGGCCAGTTGCTCTCATACCATGTCTATGTGGTGTGGGAGGTTAAAAATCCCTTGGGTCGGTAAAAGTGTAGGCTCGGGCTTTCTATCGACAAACTATCTAATGGTGAAAACAAGTCTATTCAGACTTATCCATGATAAGCAGTATACATCTTCAAGAAAGAAAAAAAAGAATTATACATCTGACATAGTTGCATATCGGTATGCGCATAACACAAATTAGCAATAACGCGCAGAAAATAAATGACTCAACTAACCAAATAAAAGACAGCTTCTTTTTTAACATTAACTTCTTTTTCTCGATTTGATCAATGTTTGAACCGAAGACCTCCCTCATGGGGAGATGGCCAGTGATCTAAGCGATTCAGCCATCCCGTTCGATCTATATATAGCATCAAGAAACAACACCTACATTTGTGTGGAGAGCAAGAGAGAGATAACATGCGATAGCGAGAGTGAGAGCTAGAGAGAGAGATTAGTACCCATTTCCGCCGTCGCTCTCACGGACGGCGCCACTGGCTGCGCACGGCTAACCGGAAGCAGCATCCATCACTGTCAGTGACGTGGCAGGAGGTGGGTTGGAACAATACCCTCATTCCATGCCAAGTAGTTGCCACGGTTGACTGGTCACAGCACCAATACCGCTAGATTACCCATCACACGCTCCAGTGACCTTGACTCTGCACTGTCAGTCAAGGAAATCCCCGACTGCGGCCGGGACATGATCCTCGCTGTTGACCTTGGTGTTGGCCTTGAATGACCTTCATCTCCCATGACCTACACTCTGCACTGTCAGTCAAGGACATCCCCGACTGCGGGCAGGACATGATCCTCCCCGTTGACCTTGGTGCTGACCTTGAATGACCTCCATCTCCCATGACGTTGACTATGCACTGTCAGTCAAGGACATCCCCGTCTGATGGTGGGACATGATCCTCGCCGTTGACCTTGGTGCTGACCTTGAATGACCTCCATCTCCCATGACGTTGACTCTGCACTGTCAGTCAAGGAGATCCCTGTCTGCGGGCGGGACATGATCCTCGCCATTGACCGTGGCATTAACCCCCATCTCCACGGACCGATCGCGTGAGGCTCTTGGACATCTCGCGCCAAGCCTCGTTTCGGATCGGGCGCCCTCTCTATCTGTGTGTCAGAACGAGGCTAGGAAATTTGGGTCTAGACTATGCCACGTCAACAAACCAGATCATTTTGCACACTGGGTTATTATTAGGACAGCAGTTAAGGACAAAAATCGTGCAAAATTTGACAATAGTATGAAAATTGGCATACAGTTAGCTTAAGATGTGTATATTCACATATGCCTAGGTACCCACCACCATCACTATGGTAACTGGCCACCATCTTGAATTTCAAAATGGCCATGATTGAAATATGATATTCCTCATATCTCGGGTCCTAAGCAACATAGAAACATTAATGTCAATGTCTAACATAACATTTTCAGGATCAAGAAATCCATTTAATGCGATAATCAATATGCTCAGATTATTATTATATTGATTTTCAAAATCACCAACAATTCGAAGCAATAATTGTTATATATTTGTTGGCTTCCAATAAAGTGAATCATCGTACAGGGACAATAGAAACATATAAAACATGAATCAAAAGAGAGCTAAATTCACTGCTAGACTAATGACAACAACAAATAAAATGAATTAAAAAAGAAAAAGGAAGATAGATAAATAAATAGAGAATACACTCATAATTCAAGCAAAGTTTTACATACAAAAGGTGATCTTTAAACTATAAACCAAAACCTAATGACCACTAACACCGCAAGGTGAAGACATTCAGAGAAATGAACTATTGGTAACCAAACAATTATCCGATGTAGAACGAACAAACTCACAGAGGTTTGGGGGATGTGGGAGAATGCTTACAAACAGAGAAAGAATGCATGCAGTAGTTAGCTATTCAACACCTGAAAGTGATTTTTTTTAAAGGGGAGTCACAAGACTATTACTGTCTAGCGGCGAAAACAAGGCGTTAGATTTAACCGTTATGGGCAGCATAAACACACCCACCACCAACAAAATCGACTCTCAGCATTAATCATAATAATTATACGTATTATATAATCCATTATATTTATATAAATAGGCAGAGTATTCATTGCTGCTAATATTGCTTATTTACGTTCATTTATAATTATTTGCTGCATCGCTTTGTATTTGCTGTGGGTCAGTTCCTCTTCGCTCCCCTGCGCTTACTGGCGGTGGTGAAACCAAGCTGAGGTTGTCACACATGCCTCAGATTTTAACTTTATTTACCGGTAGGGCTGTCATTTTGCTCAGCCCGAGCGTGTTTATGCAAATAAATTGGTTTTCCTCGACGAATGGTCTCTCTCCCTGGTTGTCATTTACATAGGCACAATTTATATACACTAAAAACCTCTCTAAATCGACCGACCATGGGACCGACATTAGATGGTCCATTTAGGGAGGTGGTCGGTTAAGGGAGTTTTTTTTATCGTTACAATGGTATTGTATGGGTGATCGTTTGGGACCCAAATAAAGCGATCAATATAAGGGAGTGGGCGATCTGTGGAGGTGGGAGGTTAGAGAGGTTTTACTGTATATATATGAAAAGTTCAGGTGCAAACCCTCGTAAACGCCAATCTAAAAAGTGAGATAAACATTGGAATCAAACCTTCAACAAGTTTATTTTGTTATATTCCTACTTTTTGTTGTATGCTCCATAGTCATGTGATCATTAAAAAAAAGTGAAATTAGTGACAATTACAATTATTTTTAAGTAAATATCTTTTATTTAAAGTACATTTTTCGATCGGTGTTTAGGGAGATTGGCGCCTGAACTGATACCGGGTTAATATCGGTGAAATATGATGCCCAGCCACCAGCAAATAGCCTGTAACCATGGTAAATGCTGGTTGACCGGCCTGACTCCACAATCAATGGAACGTCAGTCCACATCATGGTCACGTGGCCTAGGGGACGCTGGGGGAAGGGCCTCGACATTTTCTAGGTCACTGGGAAACCAGGGTGCCGGCACCATGACCTAATATCCCAGTCACATTATCTTGATTCTGAGCTGACCAGTCCTTTCCCTATCGTATTAATGCTGAGCGCCAGACTAGGTAGCGACAAGTATCAATTTGGTAAGTCATATCTTCCACTCAGCAAAGTTTCAAACTTCCAGACCTTCCGCACGGGAAGCCTGCGCCTTCTTACCGATGTCAGCCACCGCGTCCCATGGTATATAATATTTGGTAAGATTAAGGATTTGAGCATGCATATAAAATTAGAACTTCAATATAAGTAAATGAAATCCAAATAGTCAGTCCATTTGAATGATTTAGCTTCAAAAATATGTTCACCCCTTTTTTCACCCTTTCTTAAAATTTTATTTTTTCCCCGTTTTTTTCACGCTGAGCCTATATTGTGCATGTTTCCCCGAAACATGTGTAATTAAATACACGAACCGACGTCGCTTCAACGTAGCCAAGGCCACCACCTGGCGATAAGAAACTGAACTCCGGCAGTGGCCACCCCGATTCGAGCGCCACCTAGCCTACAGCATATATACCGAATGCCAAACCAGACTTTGAATCACTTCGGCCTTAACGCTCAAAACCATCAAGATGTATACTTAAGCTGCCTTAAACTTACCATCCCACCCATCCCAGCTTTATAAAGGTAACTATAGGGTTAAGCGTCTTTGAACCTCATGACATAATGACTCAACAAACATTCTGTAAATGACTACTAAAAAATAAATGCCAATATATAATACGTCGGTCTCGTGTCTTTTAATTGTTCTGGCATGTGTCTGCACGCATACATCCCATGTGGAACCGACAGGGGAGAACCAACTGTATATTCATGTGGCACACTTGACATTTACCTCAGGACGTCCACCTCTTGTCATCAAGGACTGACTGACCTTCATGCACTTAGTCTCATTAGTGAGACTTTCAAATTACCCAGACGGCCAGTTGTAGCCATCACAAAGTTATTTGGTTGTTGGAGTTTTATGTCCTGCCAACATCTAAGGTCATATCAGAACGGGTACCGACTTGTGACAGTGCGCACTCATGGCGACTTTATAGTGCTGACCCACTGGGAAATCAGGCTGCCGACACCATGACCCGATATCCCACTCAGTCACATTATCCTGACACTGAGCTAACCAGTCCGTGTCATATTCTATTAATGCTGAGCGTCAAGCTAGTAAGTGACAAGTATCAATTTTAAAGTCATTGCTATGACTCGGCCAGGAACAAAGAGCAGCTATATCTGCCCAACAGGAAGAGGGATATGGAGCATTCTCTAAAACTGGACAAATTGCGCAAAGGGAATGACACTGGAGGCAGTAGTGGGAGTCAATGCATCCTTGCCAAAACTCTGTTTACCATAAGGCTTCTGCAGTAACAGGTTCTATTAAATTGCCTCAGCATTCCCTTCTATGTGGCGACAAATGTTTAATAAGTGCACCAGTATCTAAGTTGGATATGTAGAATCGAATCTAGATAATTGTTTTAGTTTTGAAAATTTGATGTTTTCATCGGACTATGCAACCTTAAGATGGTGGGCAATGGGAAAAGCCGAACCCATACGGTTGCGTAGTGTGTGTAGTAAAGTGATAATGACGTGAAATGTTCACGTAAGTGGCTGGAAAGTTCCCACGGTTTGCCAGCTAGCCGTAGAGTGAGATTAGTCGACCAGCTAGCAGAGATGCTAGTGGTGGCGTGAAAGCCAGCAGCCAGCAGCTAGCAGCCAATCAGGGAAGAGGGAGTGTCTAACAGTAGCCAGAGGCGTTGGCGCATCCATCGAGGCTGCTGTCATTCTCCACCGATTCACCCACAATTCGGAAATTGCAAGCAATTTGAGGCCACAATTTTGGAGCAATTCATGTGCCATGTTATTGTTATGTGTTGGGGTGTCTTTTCTCATAGAAAGATCAGAGTTAGTAGTGTTTTTGGTCTAGTTTATGAATATGTCTAGGCCCTGTTATCCTTATTCAGCTAATTCTATTATGTATTATGCTATTCTTCAACCGTCAAGTTTTCCAGGTTTTCTCCAATTTTTCTTATACTTTCAGAATCAGATGGGTTTTTCTTTTAGGATTTTTTGCTATATTTCTTTATATAAATATATTAATCATATTAGGTTGATCACAATAATTTACTTTACTTGATATTGGAGAACCTTTGTTTTTAACCAGACAGGATAGTCAAATGAGTAGAGCGTGCTTCTCCTGTTTTGGGAGATCGGGAGATCCGAACCCATGAGTTTGTGGATTCGAATGCGGGTCGAGTCAAACCAATGACTTAAAAATTGTTACTTATCGCTTCCTAGCCTGGCGCTTGGCATTAATAGGATAGGGCAAGGACTGCTTGGCTCAGTATCAGGATAATGTGACTGAGTGGGATATCAGGTCATGGTGCTGATGGCCTGGTTTCCCAGTGGGGCAGCACTATAACGTCACCATGAGTGCACACTGTCACAAGTTGGTACCCGTCCTGATATGACCTTAGATGTTGCTAGGACGTAAAACAACAACAAACAACAACAACGTTTGTGTTAGTTAATGCCGTTAACTTTCAAGCTATTTGAAGTGAGAACATGCCAAATTAATTTTAAACGATAAATGTTATTCTTGACTGACAAGCTCCCCTTCCCCTCCCCTGCATCATATACTTTGTACAACCATGAAAATGTTGAACATCTTGGACAGCCCTAAGCTGAAGCTTTGATCCGGCGTGCTGGGTCAAAACTTCAGTCATTCCTGAGGAACCAGTGGAAACTTGGGACACACATCTTGGTAGTTTACTCGCCACGATAAAAGTAAAAATATTAAAGTTGCATAGTCCGATTATTGTGAGTTTCTATCATTTTCTGAGATACATATATTAGGCTGAT
Source organism: Branchipolynoe longqiensis (assembly GCA_030323885.1). Lineage (NCBI taxonomy): Eukaryota > Metazoa > Annelida > Polychaeta > Phyllodocida > Polynoidae > Branchipolynoe > Branchipolynoe longqiensis. The sequence goes on along the minus strand of CM059195.1, from coordinate 87,036,033 downwards.
GGTTATAATCAACCTTACTTTAGATTGAAGTAATGTTTATATTAGATGCCTAAATTTCGAGATATTTGAAGTGCAAATGTACTAAATTAATTTTGGCAAGCATGCTAAACCTTAGACACCGTAGACTTGTGCAGTAACAAGTTTGATCAATTTGGCTCGGTATCCCATTCTATGTGGTGAGAAATGTTTGCTAAGTGTATCCAAAGACCCTATAATACTAAGACAGCCTCTACTGTGTAATCAAAATGATCAAACCCACCACTTGGTGCGCTGGCTGTTCTCTTGGTTAAACAGTTGCTATATTATATGTATAAATGTCTATATGAATGTGAAAGATGTGTGATGATGGTGATGATGATGATGATGCTGATGATGATGTGTATTTGTTCATAGCAATTTCATATTGATGTGTATTCATACTTACCTATCTCATGTATAATATAATTGTATGTGTTTACATGTGAAACACCAACCAGCAGCCGGGCTGGTCAAAAACCCACCACAAGGTGGCACTGCGAAATTTACATTACCATGGGAGAGATAGGGAGTGAGCCGTCTTAGTATTATAGGGTCTTTGGTGTATCAGTATCTAAGTTAGATATGTAGAATATAATCTAGATCACTGTTTTGGTTTTGAAAAGCAGGTGCGCACTGGCCAAACAGAGGGGCGCAGGCCACGAGCACAAAGTGGCGCTGCAGTAGCAGGCGGTCATGAGACCCAATCAGGCCAAGCCAACTCACTTTTCGTTGGCGCACAAGGTTTAGGCCAAACCAATTCAATTTCCGCACACACGCAGTTGGCTACTGCGCAGTAGATAATATAAAACAATAACGGAGGATAGGCCGCTCCGCCCTTTATATATCGATAAGTACTTATCCTATCTATAAATCCGAACCGAAAACCCCTATATTTTTACAGGAAGCTTCAGAAGTGACTGGTTCTGTTTGACCTGGAATTCCTTCTATGCAGGGATAGGCCTACATGTTGAAGGTATTTTGTTTTTGTTTGTTGTTGGTGTTTTACGGCCTCGCAACATTTAATGTAATATCAGGACGGATACATGTTGAATGAGTGCATCAGTATCAGCTTGTTATATCGGATACACATCTCAGGAAGTGTTTTCTCTATGAAAATTGAGTGTTTTCATCAAACTATGCAGCTTTAGGCCTGATGTACGTGACCTCTGACCTCGAATTGAATGTGACCTCTGACCTCGAATTGAATGTGACCTCTAACCTCGAATTGAATGCGATCTCGGAACTCGAATTGAATGCGACCTCTGACCTCGAATTGAACTCTCGTATTGTGTCACAAACGCGTTCTTAAAAATGCATAGTCCGATGAAGGATCATATTTTCAAAACCAAAACAAATATCTAGATTTGATTCTACATATCTAACTTAGATACTGATGCATTATTAAGCATTTGTTGCCAAATAGAAGGGAATACTGGGGCAAATTAATAGAACTAGTTACTAGAGAAGCCTATGACATCACAGTGTTGGCGTGCTTGCCAAAATCAATTTGACATGTTTATACTTCAAATATCTCAAAAGTTAGCTATTTAAAATACGAGTTACTTCAAACTAAATTAAGGTAGATCATAACAATCAATTTAATATATTTATCAGAGAAAAATGGCAGAAACTCAAAACCATCGGACTCTGCAAACTTTAACCAATTATTTCTAACAAATAACTGCAGAATGAACACCTTGAGCGAATATATTTGGTCTTTTTGAAAAGACATTGTTGAATTGTTCTTTGCAGCAGATGCTTTGTTTGTTTGTTGTTATTTTACGTCCTACCAACATTTAAGGTCATATCAGGACAGGTACCGACTTGTGACAGTGCGCACTCATGGCAACTTTATAGTGCTGCCCCACTAGAAGACCAGGCCACCAGCACCATGACCTAATATCCACTCAGACTTTATCCTGACACTGAGCCAACCAGTCCTTGCCCTATCCTAATAATGCCGAGTGCCAGGCTAGGAAGCAGCAAGTATCAATTTTTAAGTCATTGGTTTGACTCGACCAGGGTTCGAACCCACGACCCCACGATCTACCAACACGGGAGACGGACGCTCTAACTCATTCGGCCATCCAGTCTGACAACATTTTGGTCTCAGCAGACGACACTGATAATGCTGCGGGCTGTGTGGATTAGACGGTCGGTTGTGACATTTGGGTTTCCTAGCGACAACTTGACGCCGCAGTCCTTTCCGGTACCAGGTCTTGTTGAAAGGTCAAGGGCGCCATCTACCAAGAGTTCACCGTATCCAACCAGCCAATAACTTAAAAAATATTTGGGTGGCCGGGTTTTATTTGTTTTAACCGAGGGTGGTTCTTGGCTGGCATATATATCAAACGGGCGACCAGATGGGATGGCCGAATGAGTTGAACATCAGTCTCCTGTTTTGGGAGATTGGGGGATCCAAACCCATGGGTTTGTGGGTTCAAACCCTGGTCGAGTCAAACCAATGACCTGAAAATGTATACTTGTCACTTCCTAACCAGGCACTTGGCATTATTAGGATAGGGCAAGGACTGGGTGGTTCAGTGTCAGGATAATGCCACTGAGTGGGGTATCAAGTCATGGTGCCTGTGGCTTGGTCTCCCAATGGGGCAGGACTATAAAGTTGCCATGAGTGCACACTGTCACAAGTTGGTCATCATCATCATGCTGTCAGTCGCGATGCGACAAAGACTGCTTTCATTACTTGACTGCCGCTCTCCATTTAGCTCTCTGCTGTGTGAGTTGCATCCATGAGTCGGTCTTAATGTCTCTCAGCTTCAGGTTTCTCTTGATGGTATCCTTGAACCGGAGCCGAGGGCGCCCTCTCTTTCTGTAGCCAGAAGACAGTTGAGAATAGAGGATCTGCTTTGGTAGCCTGTCTGATGACATCCTCATGAGGTGTCCAGTCCACCGGAGATTCTTTTTGATCAGAAGATCTTCCATAGAGGGCAGCCCCGTTCGTTCAAGTATTTCCTTATTTGTCACTTTGTCCTTCCAGGTTAGCCTCATAATTGAACGCAGATGTCGCATCATGAAGCCATGCAGCTTTTTCACCTGTCGTCTGTACACTGTCCAGGCCTTGGCTCCATATAGTAGGGTAGATAGCACGATTGCACGGTAGATCTTACCTTTGACCCGAATGGACACATGGTGGTTGTTCCAGAGTCTCTGGCGTAGTCGGCCGAAAGATGGGCTAGCTTTGGCCATCCTCCTCTGTATTTCAGGATCAATGCGTCCATCACCTGATATAGTGCTTCCGAGATAGGTGAATTCCGGAACAGAGTTCAGCAAGTTGGTACCCATCCTAATATTACCATAGATGTTGCTAGGACGTAAAATAACAAACAAACAGACAAACATATCAAACAGCAGTATAAATCCACTTCCCACGTATTTTTCACCGTTGCAACTGGTTCGCCCAGACTGGTAATAGGATCTGTCGCCTCTCTTTCACACCTTAACGTCTCCCGTCACCATATCCAGCACGGTGGTTAAAACAGAAGTTACGTCCTCCGACAAGCATCTGAGCCAGCATAGACTCAGAATGGACGCAGAATGGGCGCAGAATGGGCGCAGAATGGGCGCAGAATGGCCGCAGAATGGGGGGGAGAATGGGCGCAGAATGGGCGCAGAATGGGCGCAGATTGGGCGAAGAATGGGCGAAGAATGGGCGCATATTGGGCGCAGACTGGGCGCAGGATCGGCACAGAATCGGTGCAGAATGGACCCAGAATGGGCGCAGAATGGGCGCAGAATGGGAGGCGAATGGGCGAAGAATGGGCGCAGAATGGGGGCAGATTTGGCGAAGAAAGGGCGAAGAATGGGCGCAGAATGGGCGCAGATTGGGCGCAGACTGGGCGCAGGATCGGCGCAGAATGGGTGCAGAATGGACCCAGAATGGGCGCAGAATGGGTGCAGATTTGGCGCAGAATGGGTGCAGAATGGGCACTTAACGGCTGCGCAACTTCACTCACTGTACTTAATTGTTAGAAAATTAACTTATTATTCACATATAGGGAATGCATGTCACATTCCTGTAACCAGACATTTAAATGCTTGATTGGAGCGTTATATATATATATATATATATATACAGTCTACTCTGTCAATAACGGCCTGTCAATAACGAATCTCTGTCAATAACAGCAAAAAGTGCTAGTCCCGTGACAGCATCTCTTTAATTTAATAGCATTGCCTCTGTGCCAAATGGACAACTGTCTTATGCGGACAACAAGCCATTCTTTCACCTATTTAATCAATATTCTCTATCAATAACAACATGCCATATAGTTATAATATAGTAGAAATGACTAATTGTACAAATGACCAATTGTACAAATGACAAATTGTAGAAGTGATGAATAGTAGAAATGACTAATTGTACAAATGACAAATTGTAGAATTGATGAATAGTAGAACTGACTAATTGTACAAATGACAAATTTTAGAAATGAATTTGTAAGGACCACGCTCGTCAGTCAAGTATAAAAGAAAAACATTGGTTTCAACCCATTAAATCAGTCAGTCTCTGCCCATAACGGATCTCTCTCTATAACAGCATCTTGCTCCAGTCCCATGGGTGTCCCTTATAGACAGAGTAGACTGTATGTATAACATATATATATATATATATCTCATGTAAAACACATTATGCGAGTATAAAGGTGTGGAAGGGAATTATTTTGTTAAGTATTTTATTACACCATATACTGCCTCCTCCCCATGCTCATGACTGGTGGCGCCACCTCCGGCGCTCCCCCGCACCTGCTAGCGTGTGATGCGAGGGGGGTGCCAGCCCGGAAATTAACCCGAACAACTGGGAGAGGGGGGCACTCCACCAATGCGCACAGAGGAAATATAGGGTATACATGTTACCCTTACATTTATACTCGTATAATAATTTATACATCACATATATATATATATATATATTCACGAAATAATTTAAAGACCCTGGATGGTAAAGCCAAGATGCGATGACCTACTTTAGCTTTACATTTTACCAACACGGTTAGATTGGCTGCCATCTTTGCTTATAGATAAAACAGGAAGAAAAATCAAAGAGCGCGTTGGATAGACTAACCTTGTGAGTTTGCTCAGAGTGTGTTCCGAGCCATATTGTTTGTCTGTTGTTGTTTTACGTCCTAGCAACATCTATGGTAATATCAGGATAGGTACCAACTTGTGACAGTGTGCACTCATGGCGACTCTATAGTGCTGCCCCACTGGGAGACCAGGCCACCAGCAATATGACCTGATATCCCACTCAGTCACACTATCCTAATGCTGAGCCAACCAGTCCTTGCCCTATCCTAATAATGCCGAGCACCTGTCTAGGAAGGTATAAATTTAGTAAATCATTGGTTTGACTCGACTAGGGTTCGAACCCACGTACCCATGGGTTTGGACCCCCCGATCTCGAAAAGCATGAGACAGATGCTCAACTCATTCGGCCATCTCGGATGGTCCGCCTAGACATATGGACGTTGTCGTGATTAAGGACCTCTCCGGTGATCCCCCCTAATTGGACTAGATCATTCCCACACTCATTAAGTGCGGGTGGCGGTGGCGGTGGCGGTGGCGGTAGCTGGGAGGGGAGTAGAGCACGGCGGTGGTGGGGTTAAGAGTGCGCAGTCTCATTAAACCGGATGGATGGCGGTGGCCATTGAGCACCTCTCGTGGTCACTTCGGGAGTCTCTTTGAACCGGAAGTAAATCTTGGCCCTTGGGACGCAGGCATGCCGTGACGGTTGTGATGTGTCCCTGGAGATGCGAGCGAAGAGGGGGTTGTGCTAAATCTACCAAACAAGAAATGTCTGCACTGTCAAGTAGAGGAGGGTGGGTGGGTGGGTGTGGGTGGTGGTTGGTGTGGGTAGGGTGGGTGGGTGTGGGTGGGTGTTGGTGGTGCGGGTGGGTGCGGGTGGGTGGGTGCGGGTGTTGTGGTGGGTGGGTGTGGGGGTGTGGTGGGGTGGGTGGGTGTGGGTGGGTGCGGGTGGGTGCGGGTGGTTGTGGTGGGTGTGGGTGGTGGGTGTGGGTGGGTGTGGGTGGGTGCGGGTGGGTGCGGGTGGTTGTGGGTGGGTGTGGGTGGGTGTTGGTGGGTGCGGGTGGGTGCGGGTGGTTGTGGGTGGGTGTGGGTGTGGTGGGTGCTGGTGGGTGCGGTGGTTGTGGTGGGTGTGGGTGGGTGTGAGTGGTGTGGGTGGGTGTGGTGGGTGCGGTGGGTGCGGGTGGGTGCGGGTGGGTGGGTGCGGGTGGGTGCGGGTAAGTGCGGGTGGTTGTGGGTGGGTGTGGGTGCGTGTGGTGGGTGTGGGTGGGTGTGGGTGGGTGGGTGTGGTGGGTGTGGGTGGGTGCGGGTGGGTGCGGGTGGTTGTGGGTGGGTGTGGGTGGTGTTGGTGGGTGCGGGTGGGTGCGGATGGTGTGGGTGGGTGTGGGTGTGGGTGGGTGCTGGTGGGTGCGGGTGGTTGTGGGTGGGTGGGGGTGGGTGTGGGTGGGTGTGGGTGGGTGTGAGTGGGTGTGGGTGTGGGTGGTGGCTGTGGGTGGTTGTGGGTGGGTGTGGGTGGGTGTGGGTGGGTGTGGGTGGGTGTGGGTGGGGGTGGGTGGGTGTGGGTGGGTGTGGGTGGGTGCGGGTGGTTGTGGGTGTGGGTGGGTGTGGGTGGGTGTGGGTGGGTGTGGGTGGGTGTGGGTGGGTGTTGGAGTGGAGGGTTGCTCACATGCGGGTAAGGAGTGATTTAACAACCATTCAGGATGTTATTTACATTTCACCATTAAGTTAAGACTGAGATGTAAGTAAAGCTGCTTTGTGTGTTGAGGTACTTGTGCTTCGTAGCTCCTCTTATTAACAATTCAACAGTTATTTATTTATAGTAAAATAAGCATAAATAAATGTGCATGTCATTCAGTCAGAGGCAAAATAGCTGTGCACAATGTGATTGTTTGTTTGTTTGCTACAACAAGCCCTTTAAACCGGAAATGGTAGTGACTAGTATATATATATATATATATATATATAGTGTACTATGTAGCATATATAAGCTAGATATGCTATGTATCCAATACATGCTATATATGCTATATATGTTACATTTGCTATATATGATATATATGCTATATATGATTATATGATATATATGCTATATATGGTATATATGTTATATGATATATATGATATATATATATGATATATATGATATACATGATATATATGCTGTATATGCTGTATATGATATATATGTTATATATACTATACTATATATGCTATATATGCGATATATACTATATATGATATACATGATTTATATGTTATGTATGCTATATATGATGTATATGATATATATGCTATATATACTATATATGCTGTGTATCCTATGTATGTTATATATGATATATAGGCTATATATGGTGTATATGTTATATATGTTATATATGATATATATGATATATATGTTATATATGCGATATATGCTATATATGATATTCATGATATATATGATATATATGATATATATGCTATATATGCAATATATGATATATATGATGTATATGCTCTATATGTTATATATGCTATATATGATATATTATGTTATATATGCTATATATGCTAGTATGCTAGTAGTATGCTATATATGTTATATATGCTAAATATGTTATGTATGCTATATATGCTGTATGTGCTATATGTGTTATATATGATATATGTACTATATAATGTATTATGTGTATCTAAAGTAAGAATGCCTCCTGTTTGTATAGGGGTTTCTTATGATTTAGAACAACATTATTCCTTGACATTATAATCCTGTTTCCTGGCCTCCCCAAAACAGCTGAAGTAATGAACACTGCATAAGAAATATGAAATCGGTACAAGCAATATGGACTCTCCATCAATGAAAGCGCAGTCACAGTTAATAAATCTTGTCTACGAATGACAACAGACACATATCGGTTGGGTTGGTCAAGTTGATTTACTCACGGCTGAGCAATAACTGCTATTCAAAAAGCAAAAGCTGGCGGCAAGTGAGCGTTCAAACTAGCGAGGCAGTTGTCGAACGCCACTGGGACCTGGTCAGTCCCATAGCGACAGAGCGGATGACAATAATTGGTCAATAATACAGTACAACCCCGTTAAACCAAACTTGAAGGGACTCTAGAAATTTGTTTGGATTAACTGATCATTGGTTTAACCGAGCTTTGGCGGCGACTTTGACTTTGCTTTGGCAAAAACAGGGTGCATTATGAATGCAATATACAATGTATGTGGACACTTTGATTAGTGTTTGTTATGTATATATACAGTATAACCCAGTTAAACCAAGCTCAGTTAAACCAAACGATTGGTTAATCCAAACTATTTTCGGCGGCCCGGCAAAATACTTCTATTTATCATATAAAAAGTCTCAGATGACCTTATAACCACATGAAAGTTTGGTTTAACGATACCAGAAGTGGCCTGGGGCCCGAGAATTTTGTTTGGATTAACCGATAGTTTGGATTAACCAACTTTAGTTTAACCAACTTTGTTATATGATAAATGGTAGTATTTTGCCGGGCCGCCGAAAAAACGTTTGGATTAACCGATCGTTTGGTTTAACCGAGCTTGGTTTAACGGGGTTGTACTGTATAATGGAATAATAATAGCATAATAATAACAATAGATTCTCGCCCGTTCATGTGATGTATATGTTTTGTGAGGGAATAAAGGCGCGGCAGGGGATTCAATTATTATTGTTATATATTTAACCGTCGGGCTATTCCACCCCCGCTTAAGGCGACCCTACGTGTTAATATAAATAATTGTTTCCATGTGAATGTCTTGTGCCTCCTGCCGCCGGTTGTCTGTCACCCTGCCAGCCTGACCCTTGACTAGCATTGCCCGAGGTGGAGAGTTCGACTCCTGACAGACCATTGGCAGAAGGCCCTTAATTAAATAAGATTATAGAGCAATCCAAATAGCAATCTGAAGTTGACCATAGCGGTTAATAATATAAGTCTGGAGGACAGTAAGGAATGCAAGGAACGTTCATGTCACTTCTTAGGAGCTCACCATTTTATTCTTACCTCTTACTAACAGAATGAATTGATCAATAAAACCTATGTTCTTATTTAAATATAGTTCAACAGTGGAATGTATGTTATAAGCCAAATCCCCTCCCATATAATTAAGTTAAATAAGTTTGGAATTTCCATAATAAAATCCTAAATATCGGCTAAAACATCGGAGCGTGCAAAAACACGTCCGATGGGTCTGGGTCCGAACGCCCGACCTTCTATCGTTGCTAGGATAGTCACAATCGACGTATCCAAGCAACGCTTTACAGCAGGGAACCCTGCCTCGCAAAATGCGCGCCCGCGCAAAATGCGCCCCCGCGCAAAATGCGCCCCCGCGCAAAATGAGGTCGAGCAGTCTCACCCACTTCACAGCCTCCCCAGACGAACAACAGGAACTGATGTTCGTCTAAGAAAGGAAAAGTGGGAGAGACTACCAGGGTTCGCGGCTGTAGCAACAAATAATAAGCGTAATCGCGACCCCGCTTGATCCACGACCATATGGCGTGGAATGCGAGCTACCGCATACTTCCTTCTCGTTGTGTAATTTTTTCGATTTGAGACAAGCCAGCTCTCTGGTCAACAATTTCAGTATTTCACAAGAAAGCTACTCTCACGTTTGTATCTTGTAAATGCTCACTTCAATCGATTCGAGAGACAAGCAGTCTCTATTCGAAATCACTACTTCACGTTGACATACTGAAATTGAAACTACCAGAATCGACCTTCAATTCTGGTACCGGCCCAATTAAAAATACTGACCCTGTCGTAGCTGAATACCCTGCCAGTCAGTCTGGCAATGAAAGAAACTCCACTAGTCACTCGTCATCTGTACAATTGCACACCATCCAATATCACAACCCTTTATCACACACTCCACCATTTTGACACTTGTGACCACACATGTACTACTAACCCCTGGAAGAAAATTCCCTAGCCCAGTTCCCGCGATGAAAGCTAGCTCAATATTTCTCCTCTACCAGTAGCCTATACTGTAAACTCATTACAGCCTCAAAAGTACTCTGGCCGGCGTTACCATAGTAATATCCCTATCTCAAGTCCGTATCACACCGTACGCTAAAAGTGAAGGGTATATGGAATTCGCTACAGACGACGTTACCCTAAATGTATACAGCTCCAACGACAGGGTCCCCTTTCTCTCCAAAAATTCACACCTTGACTACTAGACAATGACTACTATACAATGACTACATTGTAACCAAAGCCGGAAATTCCCAAGGAAGTCCGCTTTTGGTTTACACAAAAACAATTTCTAATAGGTTATACAACAGTTTACAGGCCTAGCTATGAAATAGCAGTGTTAACCATGAAAGTCAGTTTTAGTAATATCCCTATCCCGATTTAGCCAGCAACTCTCAAAGGTGCACTCTTCATACTACAAGTACCATGGGGTCTGCAAGGCACAGAGTACGAAGGGTATTCCCGAGCTATTACATCTACAAAATATCCTACGATTCATAGGATCCTCACCAGGGCTGACCTTGTCGTAGCCTGATCGATCTGGGTTTCCAAATATCCCCCGTCATCCACATCACTCTTGAAAAATAACTTCAACGGACACCAATACCCGACTATAGTACGATTGCTAGTAACTAATGGAAGAAAATAACGTGGCCATTTCCAGGGTTGAAACCAGTTATTTCTCATCTTCCCCAGGGGAAGGAAATAACAATAGCCAGTTCCCACGATGAAGCTAGTTATGTCTCGGCTTCCCCCGTGTAGTTCCCGGACTAGCAACCCATCAATAGGCCCTATAGCAGAATAAAACAAAGGCTGTCCGGAACCCACTACGGATGACAAAACCCAGACGAACACAGGCCCACGAAAAAGTCAGCCCCGTAGCCAACACAAGACTACCTTTTTCTTCTATGTATTACTACTAAACCACTGAAAACACTGAATTATCCATACCCAGTAATGGATTATCAAAGATTTTAAATACAGATTTATCGCACAGATCAAGCCCCCGGGATCTCAATGGGGGTGTGTGCCGTCATATCAATGAACCACTGTTACATAAAATGTACCATGGCAAAGCACAAAAGCCTGCATATACGCGTACATCACATAAAATGAAAGCTGAATCTGTTAAACATAATATAGCTATCTAATACGTGGTAAGAGTTACTATCCTTTAGTTTACATATAAATTTTAATTCTCAGACTACATCGATAGAAATTTAATAATATACAATATACTTAATAAAACGGCACCGTGTAACCTTACTGATGGTCTGTATAATAATTTAACATGTGCTAACTAGTAATAGGACTGATGTCCTTTAAGTAAATATTTCGTCCTAGTGACAAGAATAACAATCCAAAACACGATGATTTCTCAGGATGGCCGATAATAATGAGGGGCACACCCCTAGTAGCGGCAATGGCTATCGCCGACACACCACACTACCAGAAAAAATTTGAAATAGCTAATGCGGGTATCCAAAATTGGGTCCTAGTGTGGCCAGGGGTACCGGGCACACACTCTGAGGGGACACCCGCCCACTCACTCGGTTGTAAACTGATAGCGAATATACGATTGTTACACTAATCTGACCCAATACGGGGTCAATCACGAGCCGTGAACGTTCCAGCCGTGGGAGTAGATATTTAAATATACAAATACTTCAGCACAGTTAAGTTGTTAGCAATACAGACTTTAGGAAATGCGAACACACGAGGCCTCGTAGAGGTCTCGCATGGATGTAATATAGCGACAATGCTAAAGTATCACATCAATGTTACTTTCTAGCGAAATTTGTTCTATAATAATCTGCAAAATTTGTTCTATAATAGAATTTGGAATAATCCCTACCCTTGCACACGACCAAACAGGACACCTTAATACTCTACTTGTAGCCCTAATTTATATGCATCCTTGTTAACATCTAAGCTTGTGTAGGTACCTGTTCCTTCATTTACTAAACATTTTGAAATACCTCTAGCCACATGGGTAGTTATACAGTAGCTCCTCTAGATGGTTCAATTTTGATGTTTAACCTTATAGATATTTATCTTCATTATTACCATAACAACAATTCATATAGTAACACTGGTAGTTACTTACACAACTTTAAATGGTTCACTTTTTATGTTCAACTTCATAGAATGTTTATAGTACTTGGATAATACAACTTTAACATATTTCATCTAATTAATGCATTTCGGGAGGACTTTCTGTTTTTAGTAAACCAAATATCATGACGAACGCAGGGTACGGCGATATTGGCCTCTCGCGGTTGTTTTCATCATTTTTCTATACAATGTCTTATTTTCTGCATTAATATAACTTTTAATTCCAAATTGGGGTTTGTTTTGACATTTTTGGCCTAATTACTGCATTTCGGGTGGTTTTTGTAGTAATATAAAGTCAACTCGCAAATTTGCGCACCTATGGGAGGAATTTGCGCATGAGGGAAATGCAGTTGTCATCAACAATCCGAACACGGTTGCTAGGCGATAGTAACGGGCGGGAGTCGTTAGGCAGACGTGTCAGGGCTCAGGCTGTTTACTTTCTCTCGGCCGTTTTCGTTGTGTTTTTGCTATAAACTGTCTTGTTTTGGGCTATCCTGGTACTTATTCCAAATTTAGGGTTTATTTTGTCATATTAATAGTACTATAATTCCAAATTGGGGGTTTATTTTAACATGTTTTGTCCATATTCAACACATTTCGGATGGTTGTATTCATGTGAGATATTTGACAGGTGTCACTGCCACTCAGTCAGTGCACTGACTGGTTGGTCGGGCCTGTTGTGGGCTATTCTATTTCTTGGCTCAGGTTCCTGTGTTTAAATATCTTATTTTGACAATCCTGGTCACGGCACCAGTTTAACCGTTGGGCTATTCCACCCCCGCTTAAGGCGACCCTACGTGTTAATATAAATAATTGTTTCCATGTGAATGTCTTGTGCCTCCTGCCGCCGGTTGTCTGTCACCCTGCCAACCTGACCCTTGACTAGCATTGCCCGAGGTCGGGCGTTCGGACCCAGACCCATCGGACGTGTTTTTGCATGCTCCGATGTTTTAGCCGAGATTTAGGCCTTTATTATGGAAATTCCAAACTTATTTAACTTAATTATATGGGAGGGGATGTGGCTTATAACATACATTCCACTGTTGAACTATATTTAACTAAGAACATAGATTTTATTGATCAATTCATTCTGTTAGTAAGAGGTAAGAATAAAATGGTGAGCTCCTAAGAAGTGACATGAACGTTCCTTGCATTCCTTACTGTCCTCCAGACTTATATTATTAACCGCTATGGTCAACTTCAGATTGCTATTGTGGATTGCTCTATAATCTTATTTAATTTAAGGGCCTTCTGCCAATGGTCTGTCAGAGTCGAACGCTCCACCTCGGGCAATGCTAGTCAAGGGTCAGGCTGGCAGGGTGACAGACAACCGGCGGCAGGAGGCACAAGACATTCACATGGAAACAATTATTTATATTAACACGTAGGGTCGCCTTAAGCGGGGGTGGAATAGCCCGACGGTTAAATATATATACTAATTTACTACTCTGTGCATGCTGATCACCACGCTCTGACCGGTGGCGCCGCCAGTGGCCGTCTTCATCCCTAACGGACGCACTCCCATGTTCCATTCACAACTGAGTGTATTTATCTCAACCCACTGTCTATTCATTGTCTCTATTTTGTACTGTAGCTAACCTTTATATACATATGATACATAATGCATTATGCAAGTATAAATATCAAGAAGGGAATTATTATCGTATCATTATACCCCGATACGATCCAACTGGTGGCGCCACCTGCAGCCCTCCTCACATCCACCGGATGTTGACAAGTTCTAGTATCAGTCGCACCAGACGATATATATAAAAAATTATATCGGATGTAATTAAACTGCAAACAATAAAACAAAATCAAAACTATATATTTTGGTGGGAGAGTCTCTGTCAAATTGTCTCAGACGACGGCGCCCTCTCACCCAGGTGGCGCCACCAGCCGAGCAGAGCTGGCCCTGTGCTGAATGCCTCGTTTGTCTGCCGCCTACAAGCATCACGGCGCATGTGCAGTGGTCTGATAAGCTTCCGGTGGCCGCGGGTGACGGCAGCGCCCTCTGGATCAACACCGCTCTTTGAGGCCGAGAGCTGTCACTAGGGGGAACGGCGGTGTTTTAGGCAACGTCCGGTCCGAATGGGGCTCACTTTGGTGAATTGCCGACCCCCCCACCCTCATCCGCCGCCCGGGTTGGATGGGAAGGGTTGGGTGGTGTGGAGAGGGGGTGGAGGAAGAGGAGGGGAGAGCTTGGGTGGAGGCGGGAAGGATGAGGAAGGGTTGGAACAGGATGGAGATGGAAGGGAAGGGAGGGAAGGGGAGGGAAAGCGAGGGGAGGGGATGGGAGGGGAAGGGAGGGGCGGGGAGAGGAGGGGAAGGGGAGGGGAAGGGAGGGGAAGGGAGGGGAGGGGTGGGGAGAGGAGCGGAGGATAGCTAGCGGTAGGGGTGGAGGTGGTGGTGAGGGTGGAGGAGGGGAGAGGATGGTGGAGGAGGCTGGTTTGGGAGAGGTTGGAGCTTTGTTGAATTGCTGCCCCGTGTTGTATGTGAAGTGTGGGGTGGTGGGGGTGGGGTGGAGGTGGGTGGTGGGGGTGAGGTGGGAGGATTGGGATTGGGGGTTGAGTGGAGACCCGGGAGAGGAGAGATTGCAGAAATAGGAGGCAGGAAGGAGGAGCTCTGTAGAATTACTACCCCACGTTGGATGTGAAGGGTGGGTGGTGGGGGTGGAGGTGGGGGTGGGGGTGGGGGTGGGGGTGGGGGCTAGCAGTGGAGGTGGAGGAGGGGGTGAAGGAAGAGGGATGGGAGGTTGGAGGAGGGGGAGGGGAGGGGAGGAGAAGGGTGGGGGTGGTGTGGGTGGAGGAAGAAGAGGAGAAGGTTAGGGGGGGGGATAGGGAGGGCAGGATTAGGGGGAAAGGGGTGGGTGAGGTGGAGAGGGGACGTGGGGCTAGTGGCGGGGGTAGAGGAGGGAGGTGAATGAAGAGAGGAGGGGAGGGGGGGGGGGGGGGAGTGTGGAGCATTGAGTGAGGTAGATGGGAGGTAGTGGTAGACGAATAGAGGAGGTGTAGACGAGGTGGAGAGGGTGGGGGCTAGCGGCGGGGATCGAGGAGGAGGTGGATGGGAGACGGGGTTTGGGGGGTTGGCGGGGGGGTGGGGTTGATGGGCGGGAGGCGGTCGGGGGAGGATCCGGGGAGGGGGTGGAGTAGGGAAGTGGGAGGGGGTTCTGCGGGGAGGAGGGGCTGGAGGGAGGGAGAAGGGGGGAGCGTGGGGCGGAAGGTAGGGGGGGGGGGGGGGGGGGGGGGGGGTGGGGGGGGGGGGGGCAGGCATGTCTTTCTAGCAGTGTCGTCATTATGCATGCATTATAAATAGGATGTGGAATGAGTCCTTATCGCGCATGCGCAGAGAAGGACCTGCCAGCCGACATGCGCGATGAGGTGCGCAGTGGCTGATGGGACGGGAGCGTCCGCATCGGTGTGTGTAGGTTTTATGTTTGTGTTATTGCTGGTGGTCTATTATCCGAATGTGTCAGCAAGCAATTTATGTTGGATGCACCCGCAGACAAGATGCCACAGAAAGTTAGTTCTAAGTGTGCAGGATGTCACGATGTCACGATGTCACGATGTCGACCAGGTATTATGGAGAGCTCTTAAGTATAGTGTTTTTCAATTCTGGGGTTGTTTGTAACCTTACGACGGTTACTGGTTGCAGAACTGCAACATTAGTAGAGAGGCTCCGATAAATCGGCCCAATCTTTGGTTGAAGACTTAACTTCAGTAGCAAGTGTTGTAGAAGCTGGGGACATCTTTACAACATTGTAACAGCGAGGTGTTGGGGCGGCAGCGAATCTCTTCGGTCCGGCGGTAGTTGAGCTGTAGATGTACTTGAGCACTTGAATCCGGTCAGCAGCAAAGGGTTGGAGGAAGGCGGGTAAATATGGGAGCAGCGGTAGTGTAGTTGATTGATCTCTTTATACTGAAGGCGCGGTCACACTACAGCTTGCGACCACTTGAAGACCACTTTGTGAACACTCTGCAACCACTTTGTGACCACTTTGCAACCAATAGGTCGGCGACTGGTCGGCGACTGGTCGGCGACCGGTTGATAAGTGGTTGCAAATGTTGAAAGTGATCGGAGAACTCCTTACGACCAGATGATCTTTACACTCCAAACAATATTCAGCAATGGACGGGGATTGGAGGCAAAAGGTTAGTTAAGGATTTGGGTCATTCTTTAAAACTGGGCACGAAAGTGTGATATGGAAACCAAAAGTGAAAACCTTCCAAATAATAGCAAAAAACGTTCCAAATAATAGCCTAATCCAATGTCCTATGAAGGTTTATATGTTGTGCATATATCAGAGTTGAAACAAATAAATTTCACTTTTTGAATTAGAACTTATACAAATTGAGCAATACATTCATATCACTCATGTAATATGAAAATCAAAGACACATACAGAACCTCAATTTAACATATACAACATAGTCAAACAAGATTTAAGTCAAACAAGATTTTATTGATTACTCTTAAGTTGACGAGGTTATTACTTACAAGAAAAAACTGGAAAAATAAGTTTTAAAAACGTTTGGCTACATGCTTAGTGTAAATGTGTAAATTTTCACTTTTTCACATTGGCACAAAAGTGTCAATAAGTGTACTGTTGCTAACATGGTTAATACACAGAGGATACAATAATTATTTGACTTGCGATCAATAAAAGAAAGAACAAATTATCAGCATCGTAATGTGGAAACCAAATCTGTGGTGCCCAGTTTTAAAGAATGACCCATTTCTTTTCAAGTCATCACATCGGCCACATTTCAGGAATATTTTCGCCGGCAGAATTAATCTTATCTGTTTTCACTTAAAATATATCTTCAAACTTAGCTCTTTATAATCAGAAGTCTGATCAAAGCAAAACAAAATGAAGGCAGAGACCTTGTAAAATATTTGCGAATTTCTGGGTGACTTTTATTTAGTGCTATGCAGCCAACAGGCTGATGGGTACCAGCTAACTAGGTCATCTGACTGATACCTGGCTGCATTGGTACTCTGCAGTCAGTGGGCTGCCCAGGTATCAGCTAACTGGATCACCTGACTGGTACCCAGCTGTGTTGGTACTCTGCAGCCAATGGACTGCCGGTTACAAGCTAAGGTCACCTGACTGTTACCCGGATTAAAACCTATAAATAAGGGAGCAGGTCACATGCTCTCTCGCTCTTTCACCATGGCCACCAGACCCATTACATTTGCGTGTAATGGGTCTGCATACTGAGTTACGCAGACCCATTGTACAAAGTGTCCTGTGCTATAGATAAGCAGCACAGGATACTCTCCCAAACCATGTGTAAAATTCTAGAGTGCATGTAAAACGGCTGGAAGACAAGTGCTCTGGCGTTGACACTATACTTGTTCATATGAATAAAAGGTTGATAATATAAGCACAAAAGCACAATGAAAATGCCTAAATTCCCCTCCCCACAATTACAATAACAATACAAAGAAAACACCCAAAGATTCTACAAACTAAGAGAATATTCGTTTTTTCCAAGATCAGAAAAACTATGGTTTTCGATACCTCAAACTAAATTAATGTATATTATAATGATGAATCTGATATGTTTATCTGAAAATTATAACATAAATTCAGTCACTCAGACAAACGACAATGAACATATCAGTTTACAAATTCTAATTGAAAAAATTCAAGGCGTATATATCTTGCAGGCGAGTTGATCATCGCGAATCAATGGAGTTTGGATTGTGGCATTTGTATGGAAGCCTGGTTTCGTTATCGGTGAAATAACAAACATGGCATGAACAATCAGTAACAGTATAGTATATCGTTTCAAGTAATTAATCGGGATCAAATATCAGATATCATCATAACGGGAAAAGCAAAGCATATATCAATAACAGAAGTTGTCAATCATCAGGTAACAATGCGTACATCAGCACTCAGCACCATAATCTAAGGGAGTGAGGGAGGGTGAATCAAAATTTAGAAGCGTAGAAGTGAGGAAAGGGGGAAGTCACGTGACCGAGAACTAGGGCAGGTTACCTTGTGCCTGAATTAAACATGTTGCCTCACCAACATACGCAACACAAAACCATTTGACGGTGCAATGTTGACATGTACCTAATGGTTGTGTAAAAGAGCATCTGAAGAGATATTTTTGTAAATGCGATAAGCGCCAATCCAAAACATGGGTTTTCAATACCAAGTTTGTAGATCATATTTTTGAAAAGAGTTCTTCATATACACAAAGAGCTCTTCATATATATACAGTCTACTCTGTCTATAATGGACACCCATGGGACTGGAGCAAGATGCCTTTATAGAGAGAGATCCGTTATAGGCAGAGACTGAATGACGGAATGGGTTGAAACCAATGTTTTTCTTTTATACTTGACTGACTAGGATGGTCCTTACAAAGTCATTTCTACAATTTGTCATTTATACAATTAGTCATTCCTACTATTCATCACTTCT
Source organism: Branchipolynoe longqiensis (assembly GCA_030323885.1). Taxonomy (NCBI): domain Eukaryota; kingdom Metazoa; phylum Annelida; class Polychaeta; order Phyllodocida; family Polynoidae; genus Branchipolynoe; species Branchipolynoe longqiensis. Next base: position 87,017,442 of record CM059195.1, on the reverse strand, counting down.
ACAATTTATCATTTCTACAATTTGTCATTTCTACAATTGGTCGTTTGTACAATTAGTCATTTCTACTAAATTATAACAGAGAATATTGATCAAATAGGTGAAAAAATGACTTGTTGTCCGCAGAAGACAGTTGTCCGTTAGAGACAGATGCGATGCTATTAAATTAAAGGGGTGCCATGACAGGACCAGCACTTTTTGCCAATATTGACAGAGATTCGTTATTGACAGAGGCCGTTATTGACAGAGTAGACTGTACATATATGACAAGCTCTTTTCCAAAACATTATCTACAAACTTGTCATTGGCATTGCAAACTTGTTTGTTTTTTAGGGATTAGCGATTATCGCATTTTGGAAAAGAGCTCTTCATCTGGTAAAATATCATTTTACTCACCTAAAGCTAAGATTCCTTACACGCGGAATGCGGTATGCGAATGCAAATGCGACAAAAAATCGAAACGCCTTGAAGTCAATGGACTACATCCCTTACATGCGAATGCGACAACTCGATCGGTCCCTGTAGCGATCGGTGCAGCATGCGGCATGCGGCATGCGGTGTGCGAATAGAAACGTCATTCGCACTTGTCCATTAGGTTTAGACTAGGAGAGACAACTGATCATTACGGAACGGTCACACACAGGGGTGCTGAGTGGAAACATCTGGTAGTGGTGCTGGGGGGTAGATTCTTGCCGCTTACCATGTAGAAGGAATCCTCCCATTCGCATACCGCATGCTGCATACCGCATGCCGCATACCGCGTGTAAGGAATCTTAGCTTTAGACCTTTTATGCCGACTACAAATATCTATATTTTCCAGAATATCAGGCAGCGTGTGTGCCCACACACTCTTCTCACGGGAAGCTTTTGAGCTGAAAGCTGCATAATCCGATGAGAGGATCAACTTTTCAAAACCAAAACAATTATCTACATTTGATTGTACATATCTACCTTAGATACTTGTAAAATGTTCTGCTATATGAGATATGGGATATGGAGAACTCTGCTATAATAAATTGCAACTTGTCTATAAAATGGTAAATGGTATGTAAAACCAAAGGCATATAAGGTATATGTGGAGTTGGTGATCTATTACTAATTGAGGATAGAAATTGTGTATTAATATATAGAGAGAGAGGGTCACTTCTTGACATGTGGGACAGTCTTTGGGAAGTTGCCTCACATACCCCCTCCCCTCCAAGAGTTATGTATGGATCACTGCACCAGATACAACAGGGCACTGTAGCCAGATCTAACCATGCCTTGGCAACAGGGATATTGAACCCTCATTGGTGGATAGAGGAATGCTTGTTAGGGATTGGAAGACTGGATCATGTGATCACCACCATCTTGTTCTTGAAACTATAAATACAATAAACGAGAGAGTCTCACTCTCCTACCTTTCACTCTTTATCTACTTTCCTTCCTTGCCTGTAGTGATTTCTTATTAGCCTATCTACACCACTCAAACCGCCAGCCGTCGACTTTACTTGAAGATGAAGTAAGGTGCAGTTTAACGATCAACCTAATGTATTTATCTTAGAAAATGTCAGAAACTCAAAACCTTCGGAGTATGCAACTTTAAGAGAGCAATATCATTTTTAATTTTCTTCAGCTGTGCTCAACTAGCTGTCTCTCATATGACATCGCTTGCTGTCACTAAAAAAACAAATATGTCGCGTTTAGCTTACCTAATTAACTAGCACTAATTGCAACTCTTTTATTAAGCGGAGACATGCGACAACTCCCACTGAGACATACTGATATCGTGATTGCGGACCAATTCGCTAATCCCCCGCCACATTGAACGAGATCATTCCCACCCTCATTAAGCATTAGCGCCAGTGCCGGTAGGGAGAGCGTGGTGGTGGGCGCGAGTGCACAGTCCCGTTAAACCGGATGGATGGCGGCGGCCACAGACAACTCTCTTGCAGTCGCTTTGCAAGTCTCTTTGAACCAGAATACGCTCATTCATGCCCGACTTACACTGTCTGACATGAGCTGTGGATCTCGGTAACCATGGCTTTCTGATCTCGGGAAAAATAATATTCTCATAGTTTGTAGAATTTTAGCGTGTTTTTTTTGTACTCTTAGTGTAATTGGGGGAGGGTGGTAGTTTTCCATTCTCGATGTGCTTTTGTGGTTATGTTATCAACGGACGGGTCTGCCCTCTATGGAAGATCTTCTGATCAAAAAGAATCTCCTGTGGACTGGACACCTCATGAGGATGTCATCAGACAGGCTACCAAAGCAGATCCTCTATTCTCAACTGTCTTCTGGTTACAGAAAGAGAGGGCGCCCTCGTCTCCGGTTAAGGATACGATCAAGAGAAACCTGAAGCTGAGAGACATTAAGACCGACTCATGGACGCAACTCTCACAGCAGAGAGCTAAATGGAGAGCGGCAGTCAAGTAATGAAAGCAGTCTTTGTCGCATCGCAACCGACAGCATGATGATGATATCAACTTGTATCAGCTTAGTTTGGTGACCTAGATTGAACTGATCGTAGGTGTGTATATAGGTCAATTACAATGACAACAATGATTTTTGACAATGATTTTATCTTTACTCTGTCGACCCCTCATAGGTTATGAGAGCAACAATATAACACATCATGTAGCGTAAATCAAATAGTGACTCAAAATAGCATGTTCATGGTGTGTATGCGTGTATGAATGTGTGAACCCCCAAGAGCCGATGTCTACTTTTTATGCTCGGGGGTCATTAAACAGACAAACAAAAGTATGTACACTCTGTCTATAACGGACACCCATGGGAGTGGAGCAAGATGCTGTTATAGAGAGAGATCTGTTATAGGCAGAGACTGACTGACGGAATGGGTTGAAAACAATGTTTTTCTTTTATACTTGACCTGCTAGGACAGTCCTTACATGAGGTTTTGTATATATAATGTATTTAAATAAAATGGAACTAAGACAAATTTCAATAGAATATGTATATGACATGTCGTTATTGACAGAGAATATTGATCTAATGGGTGAAAAAATGGCATGTTGTCCGCATAGGACAGTTGTCGATTAGACACAGAAGCAATGCTATTAAATTAAAGGGGTGCCGTGACGGGACCAGCCCTTTTACCGTTATTGACGGAGATTTGTTATTGACAGAGGCTGTTATTGACAGAGTAGACTGTATATATATATGTATGTATAAGTGAGATGTGTATATGTGCACATATGTATGTATTCATATGCGTATATATGCATCTGTGTAAGTATATATATATATGTGTATGTGTGCATACATGTGTGCATGTGTGAGTAAATGTATGTATGTGAGTATGTAGGCATGTATCTCTGTCATCGGACGCGGTGGCCGAATCGGTAGAGCGCAGGCTTCCTGTGCGGAAGATCGGGAGCTTGAATAAAGCACTCTTGCCTACTACCTCTATTTTAGTGAATTAGAACATACCCTCAATAATAGTATTAACATATAATATTAATAATATGTTATTAATATATATATATAATATTAATACTATATTATTATATTACACATCCTCTCACACACCCTACACACCCACCACACACACCTAAACCCCAGCCCCCTCACTCTTACACAAGTCACCTTCAGAGTAGGGTTTTTTTTGGGGTGGGAGTAAGTGTTCTCTTTGTGGGTTTTCTTTCTATTTTTTTTTCTCCAAAGAAAGGTCTCGATCATGTATCGCTACCCACAAAGACCCCACCCCCATAACCCCCCCTCCCCACCCCACCCCCAAAGTACATCGGAGCCTAAGAGATTTATATAGACCTATATAGTGGCACTAATAATAACTTTCACAAAGCCCTTTCAATTCACCTGAATAGCGACTCATTACTCAAAGTTCAAAATTGATGCCGTCATTGTACGTGTGGAATGAAATGGAAGGGAAGAGGAAAGAATTAATATTTTAAAAAGGAGGAAATTGACTCAAGGTCTAGAAGTCCTAAACGCTTTTGAAACTGTCATTAATGGACCATGTCTGCCTAAGGCCACATATAAAAAGAATACTTGTTTAAGGTCCACCGATTTCAATTTTTCCAGGTCGGGCGAGAAGTTTGTATTTTAATCTTTAATTTTGTATGTAGAATGGCGGTGTTTGGGAAGAAGAAAACTAACCATGGTATTCATGGTCAGAAGGCATGATAGCAAGGTACAGAAGACCATAGACACTTCCTAGCTAGAAATTGAATAAGAAAACATTCCAATTGTGATATAATCTTTATTCAACTGAAAGCTCAACTGATTGATTGATTGGTGGTTGCTTTACGCCGTGTCGGCAGCATAGGCCATATTCACGGCGAGAAATGTTTGTTTTTTGTTCAAACCATTGCTTTTACATGTAAAGGCAGACAATCAATTATGTGCCAATAGACACTCATTAAATTAGAAAGCTCACAATCATATATCTGTGGTCAAGGGAAACAAATTCTCATAGAAAAAGATAAGTTGTATTAATAATTGATAGAATCTATTTAGTAAACTATATGAGGTGGTACAGTCCAGCTGCCCTCAAAAAGGCTAAAATGTTTTCCTGTTTTACCTTAGTAAAAAGGTCATGCATACTGTCTGCAGTGTAGAACTGTTGGCGCAGGGCCAAAAAATCAACGCAACTTAGTAAAATGTGTTTGAGTGTCAGCGGGGACTGACACCCAATACATTCAGTGGGAGGTTCCCGCTTGAGCAGAAAAGCATGTGTAAGCCACGAGTGGCCAATACGGCAGCGGCTAAGGACCACTTGGTCAACTAGATGTATTTAAGGCGATAACATATTAAAAATGTGTAAACAGAACAGAACTTGTTTTTATGGTTTTTGAACGGGTTTCTTTTACAAATAAATAATATTTGGAGGTTTATTGCCTTTCTCAGGTCGGGCGGGGACGCTAAACAAGTATTAATTTTTTACTTGGCCTAAAGTTGGCCGGCTCAGAGTGAATGAATAAACGCCATACATGTAAGAAAAAAAGCCGCAATTAATCAGCGCACTTATGAAAGCTCTCTGCCATACGCAGGAAGGTTAGTTAGTTGTTGGAGTTTTTAAGTCCAGGCAACATCTAAGGTTATATCAGGACGGGTACTGACTAGTGACAGTGCACACTCATGGCGACTTCATAGTCCTGCCCCACTGGGAGACCCCCCATGCTGCCAGCACCATGACCTGATATCCCACTCAGTCACACTATCCTGACAGTGAACCACCCAACCAGTGCTTGCCTTATCCTAATAATGCCAAGCACCAGGCTAGGCAGCGACAAGTATCAATTTTGTTAAGTCATCGGTTTGACTCGACTGGGAATTGAACTCCTGATCTCCCGCACAGGAAGTCTGCGCTCTTCCGATTCGGCCACTGCATCCAGTACCATAGGCAGGAAGGAGTGGTGCATTATGGGAACGTACTGCGCTGTCAGTCGCAGTGACTACAAAGGCGACTATACACCAGCTGACATCAGCGAGTGAGCGCTCAAAGTCAGTTGCTGCGTGATCCTTGCAGTAGGTAATATTTTCTACCAATCCACCCGACCAGACAGGATGGCCGAATGAGTTGAGCGTCCGTCTCCTGTTTTGGGAGATCGGGAGATGCGAACACATGTTTTCGTGGGTTCGAACCCTGATTGAGTCAAACAAGTTACTTTAAAATTGATACTTGTCACTTCCTTGCCCAGCGCTCGGCATTATAAGGATAGGGCATGGACTGGTTGGCTCAGTGTCAGGATAATATGACTGAGTGGGATATCAGGTCATGGTGCTGGTGACCTGATATCCCAGTGGGGCAGAACTATAAAGTCGCCATGAGTGTGCACTGTCACAAGTCGGCACCTGTCCGGATATGACCTTAGATGTTGCCAGAATGTAAAACTCCAACAACCAACCCAACTAACCCTCCTCCGACGGAAGTACCAAGAAGTAATGCACAGCGCACTGTGCAGTGTGTTCCATGGAAAAGGTCTTATAGAGGATTTCCACCACCGGCCTGCCCTCTGATGGCAATGTCATTAAGTAATATTTGGTAGCAGCTTACTGTGCAGTGTGTTCTGTAGAAAAGGTCTTATAGAGGATTTCCACCACCGACCTGCCCTCTGACGACAGTGTCAAGAAGTAATATTGGGTAGCAGATTACTGGGCAGCATGTTACATGGAAAAGGTCTTATAGGAGATTTCCACTACCGACCTGCCCTCTGATGGCTGTGTCAAGAACTAATATTGGAAGCAGCTCACTGTACAGTGTGTTCTATAGAAAAGGTCTTATAGGAGATTTCCACCACCGACCTGCCCTCTGATGGCAGTGGCAAGAAGTAATGGTGTGGGTAGCAACTTACTGAACAGAATATTCCAAGGAAAAGGTCTTAGAGAGGATTTCCACCAACGACCTGCCCTCTGACGGCAGTGCCAAGAAGTAATGTGTTGAGTAGCGAAGAGCAAGTCGGAAGACACATTTTCCAGTGCGCTGTCACCCACTGCGCTGTAGCCTCCCCACAATGCACCTCTGTGAGACGCTTTGCGCATGCGCATGCACCAACAGGGCATCTGTCAGGAGGCTGGCGCCGCCTGGGGCCTCTCGCAAGAAGGGCGTGAACAGGTAAAAGCGCGTGATCTGACGTGAAGCGACATGAAGCGACGTGAAGCGAGCACTGATGTGCATCCTAATGACAGGCTGGGACTGTCGGAAGGAACGAGAAGGGTCAGCAGCGACAAAAGGAGGAGACCTGGGTCACCACTGTCCCTTATTGAGGATTCCCTTACATGGTGATTTTCCAATTCTTTAACTACTGATATTGTGTAATTTAAACAGAAGTGGAAGTATGCTAAATTTTGAATTTACTTCAAGCACGTTAATCTGTGCCAAACATACATAAATGTGTGATTATGTCTGAATAAGAAACTACTACTACTGGATCAAAAGTCAGTGGAGTTCTAGCCTGGTCCTCTGGCCTTTGCCAGGCAGAGAGGTGTAGGAGTTGTCTGCTATTATCATCACTCAGTTGTACTGGAAACAATCCAGTAAGTGTCTGAGGTTTCTCGACTTCTCGAGAATTACACAACACGTGATTATGATAATTGAATTAAATACCATTTCATAGTGATAAAAACTAAATGTGCATTGTGAAGTATCTCTGTTCTCCTGACAAAAATTGACAACAATCTATCAATTACACTGATAGCTAATCATGCTTACTGAGTTCTCGCGAACACGAGAAGAGGAAGGTTTATTTCCGGTGAGCCAGGATGCATGCTCATGCGAGTTCAAATGTGCTGGGACGAGTTCAAATGCACTCAAGAGGGTTCAAACATGCTGGTGGCGCTACTCGTTGTTACACTGATTATGCTGATCGCAGGACCACAGGTAATCCCATTGGTTCGCTCTGCGCCTGCACGAAGCCATACACAGTCACTTACTTCCTCCCGGTGTCCATTTTCTAATTTTGAATGTCAGAGCAATACCGTGTCTTTTGGGTTCGCTGTTCAATGGTGCCTGGTAAGGGAACTGGAGCTGTGACCAGGGTCGCGTTCAACTGTACACCTCAGAGGAGCCTCGGAATGATTCCAAATATTGCGCTACACTGAATGGCGTTTTAGCTGTTGAAAATGGTGTTCTCCATAACATACACTTCCTGCAGCCATTTGCAATTGAAAGAACAGCTCTGATTGGCTGACACCATGGCCATTTTGGAGGCATTTTCACCTCTTACTCAAACAGTGTGATGTCTTGGAGTCAACTCTGAGGCACACGTTGAATGCAAAAGGCAAAAAAAGACGTTGCGGAGACGTCTCGGAGTTTACTCTGAGGCATACGCTGAACACGGCCCTGGTGTGTTAGCAGACATGGAAGTGGGATAGTCTCCATGTCCCTATTATATGCCCTCTGATGGTTGATAGAAACAAGCTGAACACTTTTCCGGAATTCACCTACCTCGGTTGATTGATTGATTGATTGATTGGTGGTTGCTTTACGCTGTGTCAGCAGCATAGGCCATATTCACGGCGAGAAATTTTAGTTTTTTGTTCAAACCATCGCTTTTACATGTAAAAGCAGACAATCAATTATGTGCCAATACACACTCACTAAATTAGAAAGCTCACAATCATATATTTGGGATCAAGGGAACCAAATTCCCATAGAAAAAGAAAAGTTTTATTAATAATTCATAGAATCTATTTAGTAAACTATATGGGGTGGTACAGTCCAGCTGCCGTCAAAAAGGCTAAAATGTTTTCCTGTTTTACCTTAGTGAAAAGGTCATGCATACTGTCTGCAGTGTAGAACCATTGGCACAGGGCCAAAAAATCAACGCAACTTAGTCAAATGTGTTTGAGTGTCAGTGGGGACTGACACCCAATACATTCAGGGGCAGGTTCCCCCTTGAGCAGAAAAGCATGTGTAAGCCACGAGTGGCCGATACAGCAGCGGCTAAGGACCACTTGGTCCCGCCGACCTCCCGCATGAGTCTGTGGTGGCTTTCCCATAGATGGTTCAATTTCTTTAAGTTTATTAGTGTTTGCATCCCACTCATGTTGCCATTTGGATTTTATGTGGGTGGCTATTAGTGGTTTCAGATCAGAGTGAGGGATCAGACACGGTTCAAGATCACAGTTCAGGGCCTTCTTCGCAGCCCGATCAGCTCGTTCATTTCCTTGTATGCCGGCATACCTCGGAAGCACTATATCAAGTGATGGATCAGTCAGATTTGGTCATAATAATTGTGAATAACTATATATGTTTTGGATTTGGTCATGTCACCCCCCCCCCTTTAAGTCACCCAACACATTTCCAACACTCCTCCATTCGCCATAAGACACTCTCTGCCCCCCCCTTCCCCCACCCAACTGTTGTGTAGTATAAAGCATTTATACAAATATTATTATTATGGAATCTTTCTATGTATTGATCTGCAGGTTGAGCTCGAACCCGCAACCTCCAAGCTTACATGCTGGGTGGTCATAGAGGGCCAGTTACAGGAACCTGGTGACCATTGGTCTACACCAGAGAGGGCGACTCTGGTGTCACGGTTTTAAAACTCCGATGGTTTTAAACCTACACTTTCACCCTGCGCATATATATGCGTCAAAATCGAATGGTGCTTTCAAACTGCAGCTGCTGCAGTTTGGTAAAGTCGCCAAAGTGGAAAAAGCAACTTTAACTTGTTTAAGAAAAGAGTAAAACCTAAATGGATCGTTACAAAACTCATATTACATCATAGGTCAACATCATAGCTTTCCATTGATATAAGGCTCACTCTGATCGGTCGAGGCTCAGAAGATCAGCAACGTTTTCTCTGGGGAGTCACAATTGCATCGGCAGTCGGGTGATATGGATATCAGCCATAAACTTAAAGTGACTGACTGTTTTGTGTGGAATTGTATGTTTCTTAGGTGAAAATGCTTAACTATGGCTAGTTTTGTCTGAAATATATTCATTATATCATTATATTGCATGTGTGCATCCATGTGTATGCCAGATTGTTCTGTATTTCTATTAATTTTGAATTAAATAAATAAAAGGTAGATCTATTAGGGGCCAGCCTGAGTACATACTCAATCCAAATACTGTGGTCTGTGTCTATGTGATAACTAATAATAGGTTTACACTGACTGGTTCATGTGTGTCAGGTCTTCTTTGTGGTGGAGTGCTCAGAGTGACTCTTAATCTGAAGGTTGGTGGTTCGATTCCCCATGCCATCACCTCTGCTAATTTGGATTTCCACCACGGTGTATAATTTACAGCACCATCAAAGACCAGTTGCTCTCATACCATGTCTATGTGGTGTGGGAGGTTAATAATCCCTTGGGTCAGTGAAAATGTAGGCGAGGGCTTTTCATCGATCAACTATCTAATAGCGAAAACAAGTCTACTCAGACTTATCCATGATAGGCAGTATAAATCTTCAAGAAAAAAAAGGTCAGCGTGCCTGTGCGTTACTTTTGGCAGAGATCTGAGCCGCGAGTGAAGCGGACTCTTTGGTAGAGTGTGGTCATTAGCGCTCACAGACACAGGTGCCAAGGCACGCGTCCCATTGTCCTAGGTGGGCCAAATGCAGCAGGTCCCGTGTGGTAATTAATTGGCTTCACTCGGCACAGAAGTTGAGGCTGCAACTTCCTAGCCAGGCTAATTCCATTGGCACCTTCCACACACTCTCTTTCTCTCTCTCTTTCTCTCTCTTTTATAATCTCTCTCTTTCTCTCTCTCTTACTCTCTCTTTCTCTTGCTTTCTCTCTGTTGCTTTCTCTCTCTTTTTCTCTCTCTTGCTTCCTCTCTCTCTTTGCTTCCTTCTCTGTCTTTGTCGCTTTCTTTCTCTCTCTGTTGCTATTTCTATTATTTTGATACCGGTCCTCCTGTAAAAAAATACTTTCTCTCTCTTTCACTCTTGCTTTCTCTCTCTTTCACTCTCTCTTTCTTTCTCTCTTGCTCTCTTTTTCTCTCTCACTTTCTCTCTCTCTTTCTCTCTATCTTTCTGTCTCTCTTTCTCTCTCGCGTTCTCTCTCTTTCTCTCTCACTTTCTCCCTCTTTCTTTCTGTCTCTCTTTCTGTCTCTCTTTTTCTCTCTTTCTCTCTCTTTCTCTCTCTTTCTCTCTCTCTCACTTTCCCTCTTGCTTTGTCTCTCTCTGACTTTCTCGCTCTCTCTCTCTCTGGCTCTCTCTATTCTTTTGATGCCAGTCCTCCTTGTAATCTATGGGCTAATCCCTTTTAAAAGGTGGTCGTCAGATCTTTATAAATGGAAGTGAGCTATAATGAAATGCAAGTTAAATATATATAAAATACCATAAAGTACCAGAGGGTGTAGTATAGGAAATGGTGTGGTGTAGCCGAGTCCTATAGTTGCCTGTCTATAATAGTGAAGTGGCTACAGTGGGTATAGCACAGAATAGAGGATGGACACAAAAGTATGTCTTGTCACATGACAGGCCCAGTGGTGACTGCCAGCTCTCCCAGGCTTTTAATCTGTCCAACACTCCTACAGGCATGTCATTGAAGGTACATGATGTTATTGAAGGTACATGATATTATTGAAGGTACATGATATTATTGAAGGTACATGATGTTATTTTACTCTTCATGGTGGCCATCTTGAAATTCCAGGACAGTAGAGATGGGTGAGGCTCAGGTGCACCCCTCATTCCTACATCCCAGCTACCACCAGGTCATGGCAACTTGACCAGACACCTCTATCATATCCGATGCACTCCATTCAAATTCAATCCAGATCCAATACACATTGAACATTAAATATCAAACATGACTGTCTCCCGCCCTATCAGTCTGGGTTCAGCCGTGGGTTACACATCTAGTTACTAAAACAAATGGGTACTTTAATTGTAATCTATCTTATAATGTAACTATGTGTAGAAAGTCTAAATATTTTACATCCTGATGAAAAATTACAGCATGGGAGTTGTCGATCTGACTTAAAAATTCAAGTTTGTGTGGTAGGTGAATTTTTTTTGTTTTTCATCTTATTAAAGCCAAATTGTAAATAAATATCATATCATGGTTTTTATTCACAATGCCTTTTTAGATAGGCTCATTCTAGTGAGGAACTGACAATAATTAATATTATTTATATATATAAAATAGATGATATATATTATATTTAATATATATTATACATATTATATATTATATATATTATACAAATTCATATATTATATATATTATACATATTATATATATATGTTATACATATTATATATATTATATATATTATATATATTATATATATTATATATATTATATATTATATATATATTATATATATTATATATTATATATATATTATATATATTATTCTGCCACAGCTTGACATTTCTTGGCGTTAAGTGAGTAGGACAGTGAGCAGGCAAGCGGTGGCGCCACCATCAGAGTTGAAGCCAGTAGATGAGTAGTCCGAGGCTCAACCACCCGATTACTGGTGGGTGGGTGTTAGGATAGTATAATATTCTGGGTTAGTATTCTCATATAATTCCCTATACAGCATATATATATTATATACAGTAGATATTGTATATATATATTATATATATTATATATTATATATACATCATATATAGTATGCATATTACATGCATTATGTACAGTATTTATAGTATTATATCATATATATTTATATATCTCGTATATAATATATATACTATACATATTATATAAATGTTATATATATATTATATTTTGTAAAGTTCTTTCAGTCAGGTCACGCCACACTGAAGACACGGCGAGAGAGAGTTAGCGGGAGAAAGAGATAGAGATGGAGAGAGGAGGGAGTGTGGGAGAGGGGCAGTGAGACACAAAGATGGGGACAGGGAGAGACAGATGGCGAGAAGCACCGATAGAAAGGGCGAGTGAGAGATAAAAGGACAGACAGAGGGACAGAGAGAGACAATATGAGCAGCAGAGACAGAGCGAGACACATACAGAACAAGAGACAGAGAGGGGATGGAGATGGAGATGGACAGAGATGGAGCAAGAGACAGAGAGAGGCAAAGAAACACAGAAATGGAGATGGAGATGGAGATGGCGATAGTGAGAGAGAAGGACAGAGAGAGGCCACAAGAGTAGGAGAGATAGAGCGAGACAGATACAGCACGAGAGACAGAAAGGGGGAAAGAAACACAGACATTGAGATGGAGATGGAGATGGAGATGGCGATGGCGAGAGAGAGAGAGAGAGAGAGAGAGAAGGACAGAGAGAGGCCACAAGAGCAGCAGAGACAGGGCGAGACAGATACAGAGCGAGAGTCAGAAAGGGGGAAAGAAACACAGAGATTGAGATGGAGATGGAGAGACAGAGAGAGGGTGAGAGGGTGAGAAAGAAGAACAGAGAGAGGCCACAAGAGTAGCAAAGACAGTGCGAGACAGATACAGAGCGAGAGACAGAAAGGGGGAAAGAAACACAGACATGGAGATGGACATGGAGATGGCGAGAGAGACAGAGAGAGCACGAGAAAGAGAGAGAGAGAAGGACAGTGAGATGCAAATAGAGCAACAGCGACAGGGTGAGACAGAGACGGAGTGAGAGACAGGGAGGGGCAAAGAAACAGAGCTGGAGGTGGAGGTGGAGACAGAGAGAGCGCGAATGCGAGAGAGACTTGTGTCTTTTAAATACACTTCCACACTCGCTCTTTTCAGTTGAACCAACGATGCTCGAGATATCTTTGGGTCAACATACTGCTGTCAGATGGCACCACTGACTCATCTCTGTTCTAGCTGTTTCTCCCCGTTTGCACCAGATGGCGCCACCGCTGCTGTCGGCACCGGTGTGGCGTTTTCAGCCGTGTGCATAGACTCAAACTCAAGGCTTGTCAATGGTCGTGAGCAATCTTCATACAGAAAATACAGAAAAAGTGAAATATCTCTAAAACCACACCACCTATTAACAAATCGCTTGGTACACATATAGAAAACATCTTTACCAAAAAGATTATATTACATTTATAAGGTTAGTGTTCTTGATTTCTATGAATTTTCTATCAAATTAATGTTGTGCACTGGGCGTACCGTCAAACTCAAGCCATTATCAATGGTGGTGAGCAATCTTCATACAGAAAATCCAGGAAAAGTGAAATATCTCTAAAGCCACACCACCTAGAAACAAATCGCTTGGTACACATATAGAAAATATCTTTACCAAAAACATTATATTAAATTTATAAGGTTAGTGACTCACGACCATTGACAATGCCTTGAGTTTGAGTCTATGCACACGGCTGAACACGGCACACGCCTGAAAACGCCACACCGGGTTAGCCCTTTTGAGAACTCGAAATGGTTTGTACCCATCTGGAATTGCTTGAATGAGAATCGCCCTGTTTTCGGTAAACAAGTCCAGTGCTACCATTAGGCCAACTAGGCACCCGCCTAAAGTGTAGACCTCAGAGAGGCCGTACTGACCTTTATGGGTCACAGTTTTCTTGTTTTTTTTGTAAATATGTTTATTCTGCTGAATAAGTCTTTTGTCAGTGCCAAAGCACTGGTCTTCCAGCCATTCTTCAATTCAGGGTTATTTACACAAAAGGTATAGAATAAGGTATACAATAAGTGTTGAAGACACAATTTGCAGCATGTAACACAATGAAATTCTGTAACCCAAAAGTTCCTTAGCAATATGGTAACAGTAGTGTCATAAAACTAGATCACCAAGGGTGAAAAATAGGTTAGGGTTCTGCATTTCTATTAATTTTGAATAAAATAGACGTTTTGCACTGCGCGTACCGACAAATTCAATGCATTGTCAATGGCCATGAGCAATCTTCATACAGTAAAAGTGAAATATCTCTAAAACCACCTAGACACAAACCGCTTGGAACACATATAGAAAACATATTCAATGAGCAGATTATATTAAATTTATATGGTTAGGGTTCTGCATTTCTATTAATTTTGAATACAATATACATTTTGCACTGCGCGTACCGACAAACTCAATGGCAGTGTGCCTTCGTTCTGCAGCCAAGCTGCGGGCGCATACACAATGTTTATAAACATTGAAAGGGGTCTATTCAAACATAATCTTCTGTAAACCAAAGCCCTTTCCTAGATTGCAATATACATAACGGTGTTAGACACCGGTATATTTCTAAACAGACGCAATATTAATTGTTTTAATTGAACTTGTCAGTGGCGCCAGCACTTTGATGTTTGTTTGTTTGTTTGTTGTTATTTTATGTCCTAGTGACATCTAAGGTAATATCAGGACGGGTACCTACTTGTCACAGTGCGCACTCATGGCAACTTTATAGTGCTGCCCCACTGGGAAAGCAGGCCGCCAGCACCATGACCTGATATTCCACTCAGTCGCATTCTCCTGACGCTGAGTGAACCAGTCCTTGCTCCATCCTAATAATGCCAAACACCTGACTAGGAAGCAACGAGTATCAATTTTTAAGTCATTGGTTTGACTCGACCAGGGTTCGAACCCACAAACTCATTGGTTCATATACCGCAATCTCCCAAAGCAGGAGACGGACGCTCAACTCATTCTGCCACCCCTTCTGGTGAACCAGCACTTTGATGTGGACACGCCAGTTAATTTGCATGTTTTCACGTCAAACACATCCATAGTTACCCAGTTGCAATCAAAGCCACTGCATACTAAATTTAAGTAGATCACAGCGATCACCAATAATATATTTATTATTTTTTTAATATGGCAGAACGCAAAACCACAGGATTGTGCTAATTTATAAAATAATTGTCCATGTTTATATATATCGTCCCAACGTTAGAATCTGGATCGGTCTGACAAGACAGTCCGATATCGTGCTGACATGATTTTGAAAGTCGGAAAAAAGTT
This sequence comes from Branchipolynoe longqiensis, assembly GCA_030323885.1. NCBI lineage: Eukaryota > Metazoa > Annelida > Polychaeta > Phyllodocida > Polynoidae > Branchipolynoe > Branchipolynoe longqiensis. The sequence goes on along the minus strand of CM059195.1, from coordinate 87,002,166 downwards.
GCCTTAATATCAGAAAATCAGGACAATGTCAGATCCAAATGTATATATACAATTCCTAAATGACATGGGATTATTATATAAAATTATAGATGGAAAACACAATAGATTGACTACAGATTGTTTTTGGTTAGCTTGATTTTGGAGGTAAATTAATTTGGAAAAACCCATAGGAATTGAGGAAGAAATGCTTATAGCCACCACACACATAAAAAAGAAACATGTTTTGAATTTAGTTGTGAATGAAATATTTATTGTTGTTGCATTGCAATTACTTAGATTGGTTGCAAACCAACTATAGGCAACTCATCTCGTTTTATTCTTTGGGCTTTCTTCTTGTTCCCTGCTGTATATGGCAGCTGTAAAAATATTACTAAAGGCCCTGTCACACCTTACCGGACTGGAGAACCGGACACTGTCCGGTACCATACGGCGATGTCCGGTACATGTCCGGTACCCATCCGGGGGTGTCCGGTGGTGTCTGGCGGTGTCCGGTACAAGTTTTGAACATGCGCAAAACTTCTACCGGACACCGCCGGACTGACGTGTCTGGTTGGTGTCCGGTATGTCCGGTACCCATCCGTACATGTCCGGTACCCATCCATTGGTGTCTGGTTTGTCCGTTTTGTCCAGTACATGTCCGTACCCATCCGTCACGTGTCCAGTTCTCGTCCGGTACTCGTCCGGTACTTGTCCGGTACTCGTCCGGTACATGTACGGTACTTGTCTGGTCACTCGGTGCCAATTGACCCAATTCCGCTCCATTTCGATACATTTCAATACATTTTTTTACCGGAAAGCACCGGAGTAGACAATTCTTTGTCCGGTGGTCTCTGGTGCTCAGTCCGGTGAGGTGTGACAATGGCTTAAATGATTGATTGATTTCATGCATTTAGACTGCAATGTTAAACATAGTTAGCTGGGGAAGCACAATTTGTCTACTATTCTCAGTGATTTAATTCATCACCGGTAATAGGCTTGTGCTGCCCTCTGCTGAGTTCTGATGTTCAATTTCTGAACGTTTTGCACCATTTGGTTGGTTGGTTGTTGGAGTTGTACATCCTGACAACATCAAAGGTTATATCAGGATGGGTGCCGACTTGTGACATTGCGCACTCTTGGCGACTTTATAGTGCTGCCCCACTAGGAAATCAGGCTGCTGACACCATGATCTGATATCCCTCTCAGTCACATTATCCTGACACTGAGCTAACTAGTCCTTGCCCTATCCTATTAATTCCGAGCGCTAGGCTAGGAAGCAACAAGCATCAATTTTATACGTCATTGGTTTGGCTCGACTGGGAACCAAACTCCCAATCTCCCGCACGCGAGACCCGCGCTCTACCGATTCGATTACCACCCTCGGTGCACCATTTGGTTGATGTCAGACTTCCAATATAAAATTTCCAACGTAATATGTCTAACCATTCTGTGATATTTAACCAAAGTCAGACTTTGGATGTAAAATATCCGACCATTTTGAGATATTTAACCGACATCAGACTTCCGATATATCCGACGCATCCGACGCATTCCGGCGTCGGGGCAACGTCCCTCTGCACACTGAGTACACGACTGAGTTGGGATATCGGGTCATAATGCCGGCAGCACTATATCCCAGTGTGGCAGCACTATAAAGCAACTATTAGTAATCAAACAACTATCCAATTGTAGAACTAATAAACTCATGGAGGGTTGGAGAATGTGGGAGAACATGTGCTTACAACTAGAGAAAGAATGCATGCAGTAGATACCTACACAACAACTGAAAGTAATAAAACAAGGGGAACCACGAGACTATTAATGTCTAGCGGCGAAAACAAGTCATTAGACTTAACTGTTATGGGGAGCATAAATACACCCATCTAAAAAATATAAAAATATAAAGAGTTGTCATACATGCGCACTGACACAATTCAATACCCGCCATGACATGGCCTTAGATGTTGCCAGGAAATGAAACTTCAATGACAGGCCAAACAAAACCGTTGATAGAATCACAACTACTCACAATCTATCCGAAAGTGCACTGGGTGAACTCGATGCACTCAGCCCCACGTGAACTGACGAGCTGCGATTTGGTCTGAGCATCTCTGAGGTTTTCGGAGATGGTCTGAGTTGCTCTGAGTTACTATGAGTTGCTCTGAGTTGAGCTGAGTTGGTTTGAGTTGCTCTGAGTTGCTCTGAGTTGCTATGAGTTGCTATGACTTACCCTGAGTTCATTTGAGTTACTCTGAGTTGCTCTGCGTTGCTCTGAGTTTCTATGAGTTGCTATGAGTTGCTATGACTCTTACCCTAATTTGCTCTGAGTTGCTATGAGTTGCTATGACTTAACCTGAGTTCATCTGAGTTACTCTGGGTTGCTCAGAGTTGGACTGAGTTGCTCTGAGTTACTCTGAGTTGGTCTGAGCTGCTCTGAGTTACTCTGAGTTGGTCTGAGCTGCTCTGAGTTACTCTGAGTTGCTATGAGTTGGTCTGAGATGCTCTGAGTTGCTCTAAGTTGGTCTGAGTTACTCTGAGTTGGGCTGAGCTTCTCTGACTTACTCTGAGTTGGTCTGATCTGCTCTGAGTTACTTTGAGTTGGGCTGAGCTACTCTGAGGTACTCTGAGTTGGTCTGAGTTACTCTGAGTTGGTCTGAGTTACTCTGAGTTGTTCTGAGCTTCTCTGAGTTACTCTGAGTTGGTCTGAGCTGCTCTGAGTTACTCTGAGTTGTTCTGAGCTGCTCTGAGCTTCTCTGAGTTGCTCTGAGTTGCTCTGAGTTACTCTGAGTTGGTCTGAGCTACTCTGAGTTGGTCTGAGCTTCTCTAAGTTGCTCTGAGTTACTCTGAGTTGGTCTGAGGTGCTCCGAGTTGCACTGAGTTGCTCTGAGCTGCCCTGAGTTGGTCTGAGCTGCTCTGAGTTACTCTGAGTTGGTCTGAGCTTCTCTGGGCTGCTCTGAACAACTCAGAGCAGCCCAGAGAAGTTGTGGTTTGCATCGCGTGTGTGTATGTATATATACATATATATATACACACATATATATATATATATATATATATATATTATATATATATATATATATATATCAGGTACTGCTCGGGATCTGCTCGGCCCTAGTCGCTGGTGGCCGGCGGCCCGGGGCAGGGTGGCTGAGTAGCTCAGTGTCTGCGCGGAGTGTGAGCGAGTATGTCAGGAGTTTGTTGGTGAGTGTGTGTGCGAGTGTGTGCACATATGCACCACGTGATGTAGGGTAGAGGGAGTTCAGGGAGGGCGGAGCAGTCAGAACCCGGGGGTGACGGCCCGAATACACACTAGGACTGGCAGTTCACCCGAACTCTCTCCCCTACGTAGTACACATTCAACTTCACCTCCACACAGACACACAACACAGACACATACATACATCGAAGGAAGTACCCTCAGACACGAGATAGGGAGAGGGTTGGAGAAGAAACATGTGAGATAGCTGGAGTGAACATTTTATATGCAGATCTCTACGTTGAGTAGCTCGGGACTTGTCAACAAGGACTGCATGTGTGCCACGGTTCGAGACTAACACGCGGAGGGGTAACAACTCACATGCAGACACAATAATAGTCCGCACTCTCGGGGTGCCGAAGAGAGTGACTTCAGAGGAGGAGGAGGAGGAGGAGAAGGAGGGGCAGGAGGAGGAGGAGAAAGAGAAGTAGGAGGAGTAGGAGGAAGAGGAGGACGAGGAGGAAGAGAAACAGATTGTGAGGTGAGAGAGTACAATGGTTGAGGAGACTGTGGGGTGTGTGAGGTGAGGGGGGACAGTCGCTGAGGTTGTGATATGTGTGAGGTGAGGGGGCACAGTCGCTGAGATTGTGATCGGTATGAGGTGAGGGGGGACAGGCGCTGAGGTTGTGATATGTGTGAGGTGAAGGGGCACAGTTGCTGAGATTGTGATCGGTATGAGGTGAGGGGGTACAGGCGCTGAGACTGTGATATGTGTGAGGTGAGGGGGACAGTCACTGAGACTGTGATATGTGTGAGGTGAGGGGGGACAGTTGCTGAGACTGTGATATGTGTGAGGTGAAGGGGGACAGTCGCTGAGATTCTGATCGGTATGAGGTGAGGGGGGACAGTCGCTTAGGTTGTGATATGTGTGAGGTGAGGGGGCACAGTCGCTGAGATTGTGATCGGTATGAGGTGAGGGGGGACAGGCGCTGAGACTGTGATATGTGTGAGGGGAGGGGGACAGTCACTGAGACTGTGATATGTGTGAGGTGAGAGGGGACAGTTGCTGAGACTGTGATATGTGTGAGGTGAGGGGGGACAGTTGCTGAGACTGTGATATGTGTGAGGTGAGGGGGGACAGTCGCTGAGATTGTGAACAGTGTGAGGCTGTGGACTGTGAGAGTACAGTTACTGAGATTGTGAGGTGTGTGTGAGCCGAGAGAGTACAGCTGCTGAGGACATTGTGAAGGGTGTGAGGTGAGAGCAGAGTCACTGAGACTGTGAAGAGTGTGAGGTGAGGGTACAGTCACAGAGATTGTGAAGAGTGTGAGACTGTGGGCTGTGAGAGTATGGTTACTGGGATTGTGATGGGTGTGAGACTGAGAAAGTGCCGTCGCTGAACTCCTACTGCACTGGATAACCGATGTGCAATGCGTAGGAGTTACTGAGTGGATATCACCTGAAGGAGGCATTGTTTTGGTGGCGTTGTGGTGGTGTTGTTGTGGTGGTGAGCAGGTGAGCGACTTGATTCAGGTAGTTGTGGGACTGAGTGAGCATCGCCTGAGGCAGGGGTTGTTGATGGTGGTGTTGGTGGTGTTGTGGTGGTGTGGTGGTGTGGTGGTGTAGGTGATGGTGTTCTGGTGGTGGTGAGCAGGTGAGCGAGTTCACCCAGGCAGTTGCGGAGTTAGTTATCATCGAAGCCTGGAGCTTAGCTCGCGCCACACATCACACAGCACGCATCACTAGTTGTCCAAAAACCAGGAGAGGTGGGTCCATCCATCTATCGTTTGATTCCCAGTCGAGTCAAACCGATGACTTAGCAAATTAATACTTGTCTCTACCTACCCATAGCCCTCGGCATTAATAGGATAGGACAAGGACTGGTTGGCTCAGTGTCGGGATAATGTGACTGTGTGGGATATTGGGTCATGGTACTGGTGGCTTGGTCTCCCACTGGCGCAGCACTATGAAAGTTGCCATGAGTGTGCACTGTCAAAAGTTGGTACCCATCCTGATATGACCTTAGATGTTGGCAGGACGTAAAACTCCAACAAACAAACCATCCATCTGTCCGTCCATCCATCTATCTATATATCTATTTACAGACGCAGTAGCCATGTGTCCATAACGTAAAAGACGCAGTCTGTGTTCAAGTTGCAATAGTCTGATGGTTTTGAGTTTCGGCCATTTTCTGAGATAAATAAATATATTTGATTTATCGGTATAATCTACTTTACGTTAGGTTAAGGTAATTTTTATTTAATTTACTAACTTATGAGATATGTGAAGTGCCAAGCATGACAAATTAAAGTTGGCAAGTATGTCCAAATTCTGGCATCATAGATTGATTGGTGGTTTCTTTACACCATACCAGCAGCATAGGCCATATTCACGGGTAGACCAGATGGGATGGGCGAATGAGTTAGAGTGTCCGTCTCCCGAGTTGGTAGACCATGGGATCGTGGGTTCGAACCCTGGTCGAGTCAAACCAATGACTTAAAAATGTATACGTGTCGCTTCCTAGCCAGGCGCTTGGCATCAATAGGATATGAAAAGAACTGGTTGGCTCAGTGTCGGGATATTGTGACTGTGTAGGATATCGGGTCATGGTACTGGTCGTCTGGTCTCCCAGTGGGGCACCACTATAAAGTTGCCATGAGTGCACACTGTCACAAGTCGCTTCCCATCCTGATATGACCTTAGATATTGCTAGGATGTAAAATAACAACAAACAAACCATATTCAAGGCGAGCTGGCATCATAACTATTAGTAACATGTTCTATTAACTTGACTCAGTATTTCCTACTATGTCGTAACAAATGCTTAATACAGTAAAACCTCTCTAAATCGACCGACCATGGGACCGACTTTAAATGGTCCATTCAGGGAGGTCGTCGGCTTAGGGAGTTTTATTTATCATTACAATGGTATTGTACAAGCGATCATTTGGGACCCAAATAAAGCGATCAATATAAGGGAGTGGTCGATCTGTGGAGGTGGTCGGTTGGAGAGGTTTTACTGTACATGCACCAGCATCTAAGTTAGACATCTAGAATTAAATTTAGATACAGTAAAACCTCCCTAACGGACCACCTCCACATATCGACCACTCCCCTATATCGATCACTTTATTTGGGTCCTACCAATACCATTGTAACCATATTCTAACTCCCTAAACCGACCACAACCCTAAATGGACCACTTATGTGGGAGGTTAAAAATTCCTTGGGTCGGTAAATGTGTAGGCTCAGGTTTTCTATCGACAGACTGCCTAATGGTGAAAACAAGTCTATTCAGACTTATCCATGATAGGCAGTATAAATCTTCAAGAACATCATGGCAAATTTAGTTTGGTCTATATGCAATATTTTCTTTCAAGTCCATCGTTGATGATAGAGTCAGCAGATTTCCTTTGTTCTTTTTACTTGTTCAAGAACTTTTATTCGAGTCAAATAACTTCTTTCTTCAACACCGAGGCGGTTATGGTGCATGTAAACTCTTTGTGGAGAGATTGATGAGATACCATGAACAATACGAGCAATGGCAGGGAACTATCAAGCTCTACAGATATTACGGTGATCTTATTTTACACACAATACATGTGGACCGGAGGATTGTCATCGCACTATCGTTCATTTGTTGTTTACTCCTGTGAGGATGAAAGTTCATGGGTTTTGCTTATGGTGCTGTCGCATTACGACGTTTCTCGCCAACGTGTCGACGTGTGTCACTTTTTGGTGAAACGTCGGGAGACGTCAGGAAGTGTTATGCATGCGTTAGGCGCACGTTGGTAATCGTTGATGGACGGCGATGGTAGGTGACGCGCGTCAGTTGGTCGGCAAAGTTTTGTGCTTGCACAAAACTTTCGACGACCGACAACGCGTGACAACATGAGGGTGCCAACATTATAGCGACGTTAGGAGCACGTCGAGATCGCTGGAATAACGTTATGCGAATGATAGGCACATGCCGTGCGTGGATGAGGGTCGTTCCCACATGTTGCACCAAACTCTTGCTTTGTTGTTTTACATCCTAGCAACATCTAAGGTCAAATCAGGATGGCACGCCAAACTTTTTTCTTTTTTTTCTCACAACATCGGCCGCGCGCTACCAATAGGTTGCACTGATGCCGAAAAGTTTGACTTTCTCGATGATTAAAAGTGATTTTGCGCATTGGCGGCACACCAGCGAGATACGTCATAGTGTGACAGGGCTATTAGCGACATAAGTACTATGGGTCTGACTTGCTGCTATGATTTGTAGTGGATTTGGTATTGTAGTAGTCTGCACCGACTTCTCAGGCAAGGGACCATATAGACAGGTAGACGTGGGTAGGATGGTGACATCAGGGAGCCTAGGTGGTGCAATGGTTAGCACACTGGCCTGGAATGCAAGAGATTTGGGTTTGATTCTCACTCTAGGCGCACTATTTCCCATTTCCATCACCCCACGACACTGGTTGTCATGACCATGATCCTATAGAAGCGGCGTGCTGTATGGTTGTTAAACCAACCCTGCATATATATATATGTAAGTGCATTGCCTGTATGTATGTAATTGTAAGCATTAAATGACCATTTAAAAGACTTACAATTCCAGGGGAATGAGTGTAGTAGCCTGCACTGACCTCTCTTGATTGGGTAGGGAATTAAATTCCCATTCTTCCGCGAGGGAAACCTGCACTCTACTGATTTGTCCACCGCAACCTGTCTACACTTCGCGGTCACACTCACACTTCACTCCTCTCCTCCTCACCTAAGTTACTCCTCACCTCCCAGGCACGCGCTTCTCCTGCTTTGGAAAAGAAAAACACACCCAGTCACTCCACTCAGCCTACTCTAGACCACACTACACTCCACACTTCTTTATAACCCATGCACACAAGCACACCGCCTCACATGGAATTTAATAACTGCTAAGCACAGTATTCATCCCTGCATTGATGAATACTCCTGTTTATCATTGATTGATTGATTGATTGGTGGTTTCCTTATGCCTGTTTATCATAGATCACACTGATGATCTAAGCTGAATTAATTGTTATCTGTTTGTGAAATTGTTTGTGAAATTGACAAGATTGTTAATTTAATATGAAGAGTTCAGGCACAAAACCACGTAAATGCCAATGCAAAAATGTATTTTAAATACCTGAAAATAATTTTATTTCTCACTAATTCCACTTTTTGTATGATCACATGGTCATGGAGCAATGAACAAGAGAGTAGGAATATAAAGAAATAAACTTTTTAAAGGTTTGATTCCAATGTGTATCTCCATTTTTGGATTGGCGTTTACGTGGCTTTGCACCTGAACTCTTCATTTATTATTAATTATTTTGGTCGGAATATATAAACATATATATGATAAGTTCAAGCACGAAACCCCATAAAACGTCAATAAGAATTTAATTAAAATAAAAGACTTTTAATTGAAGGTCATTTTAATTCTCCTTAATTCCACTGTGCTTGTGATGAAATGTTTATAGAGCAATGAACAAGACGGGATGGCCGAATTAGTTAGAGCATCTGTCTCCCGTGTTGGTAGACCATGGGGTCGTGGGCTCGAACCCTGGTCGAGTTAAATCAATGACTTAAAAATTGATACTTGTTGCTTCCTAGCCAGGCGCTCGGCATTATTAGGATAGGGCAAGGAGGAGTGGAATGGGAAAGACCAATTGTTTGCGATTGAAATTTACCGTGCTTAAACAACTAATGTACCAACAACAACAAAAACAACAAAAATGAACAAAAATATAGAAATTTTTTTAAATGAACCTTTTGAAGATTTGACTCCAATGTTTATTTTCATTTGTGGATCGGTGTTTACCGGTGTAAAAATATACAGTCTTTCGGTCGTGATAGCCGAGCTCAGAATCATATCAATATCTCGGGCGACGGAGTTTGGGACCATTGTTATGTAATAGTGATGCAATGTGTGCCCACTCCCTGTGTGACATATAAATAACTATGTGTAAATGTTATGACGCACGGTGACCGGGATTGCAGTATGATGTCTGGATATTAAGATATGGTTACTAAGTACAAGAAATGTTCCCTCCATGCACCAGGAAGAGGGCAAATGGAGACGGACATAGATTATTGTTTACTGTATCTGTATGACGACTATGTGTTACCACGGGCCTGCTGGGTAAGCACACCCAGCCATTCTGCATACATTATGGGGCACCACCTGCCCTGGGGTTGAGTGACAAGTGCCCCCTCTTGGGCGCCACCCCTCCCAGGCTGCAGAGGTGTCTGATTGGCTGGCTGTGTGAGCCCAGTCACCATTGTACTCCTTGCACTTGCTGGAGAGACCACACACTCACTCTAGAGATACCAAAGGAAGCAGTTCACCACTGATCTGTGTGTAACACCCATAGGACTTAGGTTCAATGGTCTGTAGGCACTGATTTTTACTGAACAAGCAGAAGCTATGTGGGTCGGTGTAGCAGGTGGTAAGTGAGTCAGGATGGCAGGACACTAGTAGGTGAACAAGAGTTGTAGCAATAAAGCTCAACCTTATCACTGTCAATCTTGCATGACTTGTCTCCCTTTCTTTCTTATGAGTTGTGTTTTGCTATTTAGTGGGGGGAGACTGGCAGACAGTTGCCAGGATCCTCCTGATAGTAATGAGTATAAGATGAGTAACTGCGATGGCCAGCAGTAACTTTTTCACAGGTTTTGCACCTGAACTCCTCATATATATATGAATTATGATTTGTGCCTCTGTCAGCGGCTTGATCAGACCTGTGAGCCTAGCTTCCTGTTGAGTTTGAATAAAGTTTCCTTTTACCGTTTCCTTGTTCCATAAAATGCATTGTTGGTTTATTTACAATAACATCGTGGCAACTTTATAAGTGCTGCGAGACCAAGCCCCTGGCACCATGACCTGATTTCTCACTCAGTAATATTATTGTAGTAGTCTGTACATGAGCTCCACTACGCCACACACCTACGCAATTACACTGAACTGCGCTAGGTGGCGGCCTGCTAGCCACCGGGCAGAGCCACAACTGGGCTGCCCTCCACTGCATGTGGCTAGCTCACCCCCCGCCCACCTATAGAGGCCACGTGGGACCTGGCGAGTTAGGGGGTGGGTCAGTTGACTGTTGATGCCACGGAGAGCGAATAGGTTTTGGAATAAAACAGTTTGAAATGTACTGTTACTAAATCTTGGCGTTTTTCCATGAGTATGTCACAGTGTGGAAGATCATGGGCCATCACATTATTATCCTGATAATGAGCTAACCAGTCCTTGCCCCATCCTAATGATGCTGAGCGCCAGGCTAGGTATTGACAAGTATCAATTATGTAAGTCATTGGTTTCACTCAATTGGGAATCAAACTCCTAACCTTCCGAACGGGAAGCCTGCACTCTACGGTCGGACAAAGCAACCTTAAAGCTGCATAGTCCGATGTAAACATCGAATTTTCAAAACTAAAGCAATTATCTCAATTTGATTCTAGTTGTCTAACTTAGATACTGGTGCACTTTTTAAACATTTGTCACCACATAGAATGGAACAAATACAGAGGTAATTAACTAGAACCTGTTACTGCAGTCGCCTATAGTGCCAGAGCTTTGGCATGCTTGCAAAATTAATTTGGCATGTTCGCAATTCAAATATCACAAAAGTTAATCATTTAAAATCAAATTTACTTCAAACTAAGCTAAGTTGGATTATAACAATCAACTTAATATATATATATCTCAGAAAATAACAGAAACTCGAAACCATCGGACCATACAACTTTAATGAATATGGATTGCAACCGTTCGGTGGCGCTTGGCGTTATGAGGTCAGGACAGGGACTGGGCGCACAGTGTCAGGATAATGTGACTGTGTGACACATCAGGTCATGATGCCGGTGGCCTGATTTCCCAGTGGGGCAGCACTATAAAGTCGCCATGCGTGCGCACTGTCACAAGTCAGTGGATGTCCTGGTATGGCCTAGGGTCTTACTGAGGCGTAAAACTACACCAACCACCCAGCCTCCCCCGGCCCTCTCAGAGGACTGTGGGTGGGCTCTTAGGCTGCCTTTTTCCTTCCTCCCGCCCCCTCACCCCTACCCCCGCCCCCAATTTCTCTGACCACTACCCATCGGAAGCCAACTCCCGACCACATGGGACCGCTTTCAGCAGTGTCCATACAGTGCTGCAGATTTGCGGCCTTCAGCGCACCAATGCAACTGAAAACTCTCCAAAAACAACAAACCGTTCGGTAGCAGCTCAGCTGTGCTATTAATCAGGGTAATAGAGAATACGCATAGACAGGTAGGCGGGGGTAGCGTGGTGGTATCAGGGAGCCTAGGTGGTGTAATGGTTAGCACACTAGCCCGGACTGCAAGATATGTGAGTTCGATTTCCGCTCTAGACGCAATATTTCCCATTTTCATCAACCCCCCTCCCTCCCACACACACACATACACGACAGGACTATTGTGAAGGACGGGGCTGGGAGGGACGCTAACCCCACTTCAGGTTGTCATTACTTCAGTCCTTCCCAGGGATCAGTGGAAGACGCACACTGGATCTAAAGCCGTGTTCACACGGGCAATGTAAATCGATTCGTAGAAATCGACTTGCCTAGTTTGACGCACATTTCGCGTGTGAACGGGCGTCTGAGTCGAATTAGGGCTGAATCGATTTCTGTGATGCGGACACTGTAAACCACTTGTGGAGGTCGATTACGTGAGTCGATTTCTGTGAAGCGATTTATTTTGCCAGTGTGAACCCAACCGACTTACTTGAGGCGGATTAAGGACGTGACAGTCGAGACCTGAGTGTGTTGACTTTCCGGTAAATTTGCTCTATGAAACTGCTAGCTGTGCACAGATATTTTTTTCATCATTTATTTTTAGGGTTTCACTGCCCAGCAGAAGTTTTGACCATTCCAAACCAATACGATTCAGTACATACATATCTAGGTCGAACCCACTCTCTCGTGGTGACGTCGCCTAACCGAAAACTGGTGCTGGTCAGACTGGACTTGCTCATGCGCAGATATCGATTTCCGGCCCCAAGTACTGCCCGTCTGAACGGGCCGCTAATTTGATTCCTAGTATTCGCCTTGGCTGAATCGCTTTAGATTTTGCCCGTGTGAACACGGCTTATGGTGGCTGGATGTTCACTGAGTGTGTGTGGAGGTGAGAGTGGGGGAGGTAAGGAGGATGGGTGGAGAGGGTAAGGGGACAGGCTGGGGAAGGGAAGGGGGTGTTCTCTGTGGCGGAGTGGTTAGAGTGTCTGACTTTGTTCTAGGTCAGACTCCTAATCTGAAGGTTGGTGGTTCGATTCCCCTTGCCATCACCTCTGCCAATTTGGATTTCCACCGCTGTGTTTAACGTACATCGTCATCAAAGGTCAGTTGCTCTCATACCATGTCTATGTGGTGTGAGAGGTTAAAAATCCCTTGGTTCAGTGAAAGTGAAGGCTCGGGCTTTCTATCGACCAACTGTCTAATGGTGAAAACAAGACTATTCTGAATTATCCATGATAGGCGGAATAAATCGTCAAGAAAAAGTAGAGTAGAAGATCGGGAAGAGTAGGAGGGGGAGGAGAGAGGGGTTGAATGCAAATGTTGGTGATGCCAAGAGTGCATTGTGAAGACTGCATTTGCCAGAGCTGAAATAATACAAAATAAATAACCTCGCCCTTTTCTCCGGCGAAGCTTAGTGGGACCCGCCCCCTCCCAGTGCACAGGGCCGGAAGTGCGGAGGGTGGGGGTGGGGGGTCGGGGTCGGGGTCGGGGTGGGGGGGAGCATGCTGACTGAACCTTTGATAATGTGCTGAGGACATCTCTTATGGCAAGAATTACAGTGTAGTGTGCATGTTTGCTTTCAGCTTAAGTGTGAGCTCACTCTCTACCCACCAAACCACACCTACATTGAAATGTAATGTATATTATATGTTTTATATATGTTATATATATGATATATTATATATTATATATATTATAAATATTATATATATATTATATATTATATATTATTTATAGGATATATTATATATATGATATATGATATATATTATATATTATATATTATATATATTATATATTATATATATTATATATTATATATATATTATACATATTATATATATTGTATATTATATATATATTATATATATATATGATATATATTGTATTACATATAATATATATATTATATATATCATATATTATATACATATATATTATATACATTATATACATTATATATAGTATATATATTATTAGATATTACATATATATGGTAATAAATATAGAGTGTATACATATGTATATATGTAACCTTTAGGTATTACCTAGTATTATATTAAAATTATATAGATATATAAAATAGATACAGTATATCTTCGATATATAATATAATATGTATACAATGATTATATAATATATGTAATCAATAATACATTGGGAAGTATTATAATATATAATATATATAAATATAATAGATATAATGTATATATATATTAGATATACATTAGATATATACATTAGATATATATACATTATATATATATGTAATAAATATTATGTATTATATGTTATATACAAATTAGTATGTGCACATAAATAATACAATACGATACACGTGTCTGTGATATATAAATAGCCAATACACGCCTCAAACTTTAGCAATGCGGATTGGAAAGTCAAAGAATGGACTCGGCTGTCATCTTATTGAACCGTTGTGGTTGACCAGTGAGTGAGTGGTTAGGGATGAAGACATTGACCACAGGTGAAGGTGAGAAGGAGGCTCAGGAGGAGGGGAAAGAGGAGGGCGGAGACTTCTAATTCAGGCACACCGGCATTAATACACTCGCTGGTTGCTGGCTGGCTTTGTGGGCGTCACCCAGACATGCGCAAAGGATTGTGGGGAAGCCCCGGTTTGTTAGCCCGTCCTTGACTCCAGTATATGCTGATTTATATATATATGACCTGCCTTAAAATACACTCTATCAAAGACCCTATAATACTAAGACGGCTCATTCAGCCTGTCATCATCATCATCATGCTGTCGGTTGCGATGCGACAAAGACTGCTTTCATTACTTGACTGCCGCTCTCCATTTAGCTCTCTGCTGTGAGAGTTGCATACATTTCATGAAAGCTGCCTGCAAAAGTGTTGAAGTGCTGCTGGCTTTTGCAAGTTACCAGCGGCACCCTCTCGCGGAGAAAATAGAGGTTTCACACTGACAAGGACATGTCCAGACAGGCGCAAAACTATTTGAAGAGTTCAGGTGTAAAACCAGGTAAACGCCAATCCAAAAATTGAATTTAAATAAAGGATTTTTACGTGAAAATATGCTTAAAACTCAGTAATTCCACTTTTCATATGCTGACATGGTTATGGAGCAATAAACAAAACAGTAGGAATATAACAATAGACATTTTTGAATGTTTGATTCCAATTTTTCTCTCCATTTTTCGATTGGTGTTTACATGGTTTTGCACCAAAACTCTTCATTTGTCCCTGCAGTGGCTGGTCGGGAGATGTTGGGAGTTCCATACATCAACCACTCTTAATGCTGCCACAGTGACATGGTTTTCTGTTTAGGGTTTGCTCCCTTAGCCTTCGGTTCTGTCAAGAACCTGTACCACAAGGCAGTGGTTTACAACTCTGCAAGGCAGGGGCGTCAAACTCCCTGAGGTATTGCTGTACCTGCAATACCTGCATACCACAGCCTGTACTGTTAATCAAAATGATCAAACCCACCACTTGGTGCGCTGGCTGTTCTCTTGGTTAAACAGTTGCTATATTATATGTATAAATGTATATATGAATGTGAAAGATGTGTGATAATGGTGATGCTGATGATGATGCTAGTGATGATGTGTATTTGTTCATAGCAATTTCATATTGATGTGTATTCATACTTACCTATCTCATATATAATATAATTGTATGTGTTTACATGGGAAACACCAACCAGCAGCC
This sequence comes from Branchipolynoe longqiensis, assembly GCA_030323885.1. Taxonomy (NCBI): domain Eukaryota; kingdom Metazoa; phylum Annelida; class Polychaeta; order Phyllodocida; family Polynoidae; genus Branchipolynoe; species Branchipolynoe longqiensis. The sequence continues at coordinate 86,987,049 of CM059195.1, read as the reverse complement.
GGGCTGATCAAACCCACCACAAGGTGGCACTGCAAAATTTACATTACCATGGGAGAGATAGGGAGTGAGCCGTCTTAGTATTATAGGGTCTTTGACTCTATCAGCAAAGCAGAGTTTACTAGGAAATGCATGTCAACAGACGGGATGGCCGAATGAGTTAGAGCGTCAGTCTCCCGTGTGGTAGATGGTGGGATCGTGGGTTAGAACCCTGGTCCAGTCAAATTAATTACTTAAAAATTGAGACTTGTCGCTTCCTAGTCTGGCGCTTGCCATTCTTAGGATAGGGCAAGGAGCTGTGGAATAAGGAAGAACAATCGTCCGCGATTGAAATTTCCCCTGCTTAACCAACTAATGTACAACAACAAAAGAGTAGTGTCATGGGGGTGATGAAAATAGGAAATATTGCGCCTAGAGCGGGACTCGAACCCACGTCTCTTTGCATTCCGGGCCAGTGAGCTAACCATTACACCACCTAGGCTCCCTGATATCAACACACTACCCACACCTACCTGTCTATGCGGCTCCTTGCCTGAGAGGTCAGTGCAGACCACTACACTCGTCCCCCTGGAATTGTAAGTCTTTTAATGCTTACAATTACATACATACAGGCAATGCAACGCACTTACATACATAGGGTAGGTTCAACAACTATACAGCGCGTAGCTTGTACAGGATCCTGGTCACGGCACCAGTGTCATGGGGGTGATGAAAATAGGAAATATCGCACCTAGAGCGGGACTCGAACCCACGTCTCTTTGCATTCCGGGCCAGTGTGCTAACCATTACACCACCTAGGCTCCCTGATATCAACACACTACCCACACCTACCTGTCTATGCGGCTCCTTGCCTGAGAGGTCAGTGCAGACCACTACACTCGTATAGGAAGTAGCATTATAGTCTATTGTTATTGTATAGACATCACCAAAGGCTTACCTGTCTATGTGGCTCCTTAATTCAGAGGTCGGTGCAGACTACTACACTCGTCCCCCTGGAACCGCATGCCTTTTAAATGGTTGACGTTTAATGCTTACAATTACATAACACCAGACGGGATGGCGGAATGAGTTGAGCGTCCCTCTCCCGTGTTGGTAGATACATGGGATTTAAACCCACAAGTTCGAAACCATGGTTGAGTCAAACCAATGACTTAAAAATTGGTTCTTTTCGCTTCCTAGCCAGGCGCTTGGCATTAATAGGATAGGTCAAGGACTGGTTGGCTCGGTGTCAGGATAATGTTACTGAGTGGGATATCAGGTGATGGTGCTGGCGGCCTGGTCTCCCAGTGGGGCAGCACTATAAAGTCGCCATGAGTGCACACTGTCACAAGTCGGTATCGGTCCTGATATGACCTTAGATGTTGCAAGGACGTAAGACAACCAACCAACCCAACCGACCCGCATGGGAAGCATGCACTCTACCGATTCGGCTACCGCGTCCGGTCACACCCAACAGTAAAAAGTACAGTAAAACCTCTCTAAATCGGCCGACCATGGGACCGAGTTTAATGGTCCATTTAGACAGGTGGTCAGTTTATCGGATTTTAGTTTTAAAGTTACAATGGTGTTGTATGGGCGATTGTTTGGGACCCATATAAAGCGATCGATATAGGGGAGTGGTCGATCTGTGGAGGTGGTCTGGTAGAGAGGTTTTACTGTATATTCTATGCACACACACACCCCTGACTGCCATTACCGTCCTGATATGACCTTAGATGTTGCTAGGATGTAAAACAACAACAAACAAACAGCCATTACCCACCCAGGTATGTAGCAGTGGACACATTCACTGCGGCCTACCTCCGACCTACCTCGGGCCTACCTCCGGCCTACCTTCGGCCTACCTCCGGCCTACCTCCGGCCTACCTCCGGCCTACCTCGGGCCTACCTCGGGCCTACCTCCTGCTTACCTCCGGCCTCACTCCGGCCTACCTGCGACCTACCTCCGGCCTACCTCGGGCCTACCTCGGACCTACCTCCGGCCTACCTCCGACCTACCTCCGGCTTACCTCGGGCCTACCTGGGGTCTACTTCGGGGATACCTCCGACCTACCTCCGGCCTACCTCTGGCCTACCTCGTGACTACCTCGGGCCTACCTGCGGGCCTACCTGTGGCCTCCCTCCGGCCTCCCTCCGGCCTCCCTCCGGCCTACCTCGGTCCTACCTCCGGCCTACCTCGGACCTACCTCCGGTCTTCCTCCAGCCTAACTCGGGCCTACCTCGGTCCTACCTCCGGACTACCTACGGCCTACCTCGGCCCTACCTCCGGTCCACCTCGGGCCTACCTCCGACTACCTCTAGCCTACATCCGGCCTACCTCTGACCTAACTCCGGGACACCTCCGGCCTACCTCCGACCTACCTAGGGCCCACCTCCGACCTACCTTGGGCCTACCTCGGGCCTCCCTCGGGCTTACCTCGCGCCTACCTCCGCCTACCTCGGGCCTACATTGGGCCTACTTCGGGCCTACCTACCTCCGATCTACCTCCAGCCTACCTCGGGACTACCTCGGGCCTACATCCGGCCTATATCCGGCCTACCTCCGGCCTGCATCCGGCCTACGTCTGGCCTACCTCCGACCTGCCTCCAGCCTACCTCGGGCCTACCTCCGGCCTACCTCCGGCCTACCTAGGGCCTACCTCCGGCCTCCCTCGGGCCTACCTCAGGACTACCTCAGACCTACCTTGCAGTACTCCACCCATCAGCAGCCATTGTACAGGTACGGGAGGTGGACACGCCCAGAATAGGCAAAACCAGCGGCACAAAAAAAGTGCACCATAAATCTGCTGTCATCGGCAAATAGGCTGCTGGCCACCCAATCACTCTCACTCACACAGACCAACAGATACTCACATCCACAGTCACACTGACACTCACACATTCACACACAAACAGACAGTCACACTCAGGCCAGAACTACTTTTTGTATGTGTTTATTACCACGTATAACTGGACCAGTCATGTCACATGCCGGGACTACTTTTTGTATGTTTTTGTTAGCACATCCAACTGGACCAGTCATGTCACAGGCCAGGACTACTTTTTATGTGTTTGTTAACACATCCAACTGAACCAGTCATGTCACAGGCCGTGACTACTTTTTGTATGTGTTTGTTAAAGGCCCAGTCACACCTTACCGGACTGGGGAACCGGACATGAACCGGACACTGTCCGGTGAAATACAGCAATGTCCGGTACATGTCCGGTACCCATCCGGCGATGTCCGGTGGTGTGCGGCGATGTCTGGTACAAGTTTTGAACATGCACAAAACTTCTACCGGACACCGCCTGACTGATTTGTCCGGTTGGTGTCCGGTTGATGTCCGGTTTGTCCCTGTTCATGTCCAGTACCCATCCGTAAGTGTCCGGTTTGCTTCCGGCATTGTCCGGTTTAGGGATGTGGTGGGGTGTAGGTGTCTGGTGGGGGTTTAGGGAATGTGGGGTGTAGTGGTGGTGGGATTAGGGTGTGGTGGGTGTAGGTGGTGGGGGTTTAGGGATGTGGTGGGGTGTAGGTGGTGGAGTTAGGGATGTGGTGGTAGGGGTCTGGTGGGGTTTAGGATGTGGTGGGGTGTAGGTGGTGGGGGTGGGATGTGGTGGGTGTAGGTTTAGTAGGATGTGGGGGTAGGTGGGTGGGGGTTAGAGTGGTGGGGTGTGGGTGTCTGGTGGGGGTGTAGGTGTGTGCTGAGGGTTTAGGGATGTGGTGGGTGTGTAGGTGTTGAGTGTGTGTGGTGGAGGTGTAGGTGTGTGGTGGGGGTTTAGGGATGTGGTGGGTGGGGTAGGTGTGTTGTAGGGGTTTGTGGTGGGGTGTAGGTGTCTGGTACATGTACGGTACTGGTACATATATGGTACTAGTACGGCACTTGTCCGTTGGTGTTCGTTTCATCCGGTTCTCGTCCGGTTCTCGTCCGGTACATATACGGTACTTGTCCGTTGGTGTTAGTTTCGTCCGGTTCTCATCCGGTTCTCGTCCGGTACATGTACGGTACTTGTCCGTTGGTGTTCGTTTCGTCTGGCGGTAGTTGACCCAATTACGCTCCATTTTGATACACTTCGATACATTTCGATACATTTTGTCAATGGACAGCACGGACTAGAAAATTCTTTGTCCGATTGTGTCCGGTACTCAATCCGGTGAGTTGTGACTAGCGCTTTACACATCCAACTGGACCAGTCATATCACAGGCCGGGACTACTTTTTGTATGTGTTTTTAACACATCCAACTGGCTTAGACCTGTGAGGTCGCAATTGTTTTTCTAGAGTTTTATTGTTATGTTTATTGTTATATTTCTTGTTAATGTTATGTTTATTGCTATATATTGTTTTATATAGCTGCTACTTTTTAGCCCTGTCTGATCGGAACTATTTGTTGTGTATGTACTTGTCATTTCCCAATTGATATGGTCTGTGTGGCCGGAACTACTTTGTGTATGTGTTTGTCATTTCTTAACTGATCCATTCCTGTGTGGTTGGAACTACTTTTTGTGTGTTTGTCATTTCCTAATTGATTCATTCTGAGTAGCCGGAACTATTTGTGCATATGGCTGCCACTCACTACAAGACCAACTCTCTCTGGCGGAATATTTTGATGATTTGACATAACACAGTTTCTGCTGTCGTTCTTACTGAATACCTTAAAGCTGCGTAGTCCGATGAAGCATCAAATCTTCAAGACCAAAACACTTATCTAAACTTGATTCTACATATCTAACTTAGATATTGATGCACTTATTAAACATTTGTTGCCATACACGAGGGAATACTTAGTCAATTTAATAGAACCTGTTAGTTCTGAAGCCTATGGTGTCAGAGTTTTGGCAAGACTTTTTTCTAGGTCGCACTCCTAATCTGAAGGTCGGTGGTTCGATTCCCCATGCCCACCTCTGCCAATTTGGATTTCCACTGCTGTGTATAACTTACAGCATCATCAAAGGCCCGTTGCTCTCATACCATGTCTATGTGGTGTAGGAGGTTAAAAATCCCTTTGGTCGGTAAAAGTGTAGGCTCTGCCTTTCTATCGATGATAGGCAGTACAAATCTTCAAGTAAAAGAAGAAAATGAAAGAAATAAGAAAAGCTTGCCAAAACTAATTAGACATATTTGAACTTAAAATATCTCAAAACTTAGCCAATTAAAATAAAAATTACTTCAAACCAAAGTAAGGTAGGCTATAAAAATCAATTTAATATATTTATCTCAGAAAAGTGGCAGAAACTATCAAACTGTACAACTGTAAGCATCTGGATATTTGCCCCAGAGTAGGATTTTGCTAGGACAGTTGCTAGGACTTTACTATGCTATTACAGTTGTTGATTGGGGGGTCTTCAAGTACAGACATTTAGTCTTCTCCTATTAGTCTGATCCTTACCTTATCCTAGATAAAAGATTCATCCTCCACCCAGAGTAGATGTGAACGACAACCTTGTCTAAATCCGAGTAAGAAGTGCTTTGATAGGAATCTACTGTAAATAAGTTATTGATGCCCTTGTTCCAGTGTGTAGTGTTTATCTATATTTGGCATAGTGTTGAGGAACCTGGAGAGAATGCAAAAATAAAACCAAGATGGCGGCCACAGAAAGCTCTCGATTTTACTTTAAAGTCAATTAATCTACATGATTTGATCAAATATCCACCCCAGAAGTAGCGTTCCAGGATAGATAAGTATGTGAACAATATATTTAGCAATATTAGATTGCAAAATCATGTAGGTATTTTCATAGCAACAATAATAATAACAAGGAAAGATTTTTGTAAATAATTAAGTGATAACAGACGTGATTAAATGACAACAGATGCGATGACCCAATGAGTTGAGCATTCGCCTCCCATTCTGGTAGGTCATGGGATTCGAACCCTGTCCGAGTCAAACCAATGACTTAACAATTGATACTTGTCGCTACCTAGCCTAGCGCTCGACATTATTAAGATAGGGCAAGGAGCAGTGGAATGGGTAAGACCAATTGTCTGTGATTGAAATTTCCCCTGCTTAATCAACTAATGTACCAAACAAATAAAATACACAGAAATATCACAGATAGTATCGGGATAGATGGTTAAATGACTTGAAAGCGTGATAATTGGCCATTTTGAAAGTGTGCTAATTGTCCACTATCTGTGGTTGCACTAACGAGTGCTACATGCATAGGTAAGACATGTAGTGGGCTTCTTAAGGGCTAAGAAAAGGGTGAACACTGCATTTTATCCAAAGAGACAATTTGTGTCTATACATACAACCCCATAATTTGCATAAATTATGCATATTAGCCCCAACAATATGCTATTTCCAACTTTTAAACCATTTCACCTAGAAACATGTGTCATTGGTTGAAATTGGGTGATGTTGGGGTCAAGAATCCATCTTTTACATTATTTTGACAATTGGTGGCAATTTTGACTCAAATCCAAGATGGCCACTGACCGCCATCTTGATTGTCCGCATACTTCACAACTTTTGCACTGCTTAAGCTACAAACTTGTGTAATATATCAATTTCTACTGATTTTGGGTTGAAAAACCAATTTCTGGTATTACTTTTGCAATAGGATATCGTTTCAAGGTGAATACCAAGATAGTTGCAGCTAGCCATACCATGGAAGATTGGTATACATTCAAGAAGTGAGGCAGTTGCACTATGGAATGCACTGATAACTTTGTTGGGGACCTTAGCAAGTCTACAATATACAAAAACAGCACATATATAATCATTGGTATTTATTATGTCATTGTCCATACAATACAAGTTTCAAAATGTCTCATAAGAATACACAGTTCTTGCTGTTTATTGCTCATGAGTTCACTGTATGTGAACATCCACCCTTACATCCACAGAGAGTTGTGCATGGCTGCTCATTGATGCAGTTTGCATTCATGAGAGCAACCACATATTGCAAGTTCCGGTAACTTCCTTGAAATGGTAGGAATTATGGTAAAAACTGGTACTGGGGTAGTGTTCAAATGTTCCTGTTTCCCTCCCCATGCAGTGGGAGGTACTGGCGGAGGATCTTTCTGTAGGGAATTTCCCCACATGTGTCCACTCTGAAACAGAAAACAAGTTTTATCATATGATCTCTACAGTAGCTGTGGGTGCAGATCGTTTACATCTTGTAACATAAATAAACAAATGAAGGACTCTAAATATTGTCATCACTGAGAACCTGTACCTGATATGTTGACCGGAGGATGTGCTGGTGTAATGCATCACTGCTGGGCAGGATATGGTCAAAGTCCCGACCCTTGTAGATGAATAGATGAGAGCATGCAGAATCCACTGATTTTATATCCCCATTCACAACTCCATAGAGTGTCATCACAAATCGGTGGAGAGCGGGGGTGTGCTGCTCAATCATCTCCAAGGTTGGGTTGGAACAGGACATCAGTTGGAGTGGGGGGGTAAGTTTGGGGACAGACTGCCATGCTGACCATGCAGACTTCTTGCCTTTGCCGTAAAATGCAGATGAAGTATCGCAGCCAGTGAATTCATGAAGTGCTGGCATAGCCAACGACTTGGAAGGCCCAAGATGGCATGCAATTTCATGAGGTGGGATGTATCTGTGGCCACACCACTGTTTGTTATGGTTGTGGCCCACCCACTGCATTCCAGGCACCCACCTGAAGTTGACCATAGCATCTTTACAATAAGCATTGCCCCAAGCATGACCAGGTATTTGTCTTCAGCAATGGATGTATCCGCAAACTTCCACTGCAGGCGCTTTGCAAGTGTGAACAGCAGCTGATCAGCCACCGCAACAGGCGTTTGTCCTGGGTTCAGGTACTCAGTGACACGGCTGATGGTATTCATGCAGTGCAGCATAGTGATTACACTGTTTGCTGATTCTGTCAACAGGGGAAGCATGTAGGAATTTGTCATGAATGAGAGAGGACTTGTACAGACAGGATGGTAGGCAGCCCATGAAATCCAGTTCTCCTTGTCCAAAGGGCCGTCAATATTGCTTGTCCAAAGGGCCGTCAATATATTCTAACCACTGATAACCATCTTGGAGGAACTGCTGCAGTGATCTAGATGCAGGGACTGGGTGGCTGTTGATGTCATTCAGAGCTGGAACATGAACAATCTCATCATTTGGTAAGGATACATCATCCATCGTTGTGTATGATACTGGGAGAGACGCACAGTTTTTTGGCCCATTTCTGCTGTGTTCAGGATGGCTTCCTTGCGTTTTTCCTTCTGATCCGATGAAAAATGTTGCAATATGCTGATGCCAGTTTCACGTAACACAGACTGAGATGAAGCAGTTGTAGATGATGGGTTGTAATCAATATTTTCAATGCCCCCTGTAGTGAAAAATCCCTTGGTGGCTTGTTAAGGAACAACATCCTCCTTTTCACAATGAGCAATGACAGAATTGGCAAGATCAGTGCTCAGCTGATGCAGCCAGTCATATGACACACAGAGGCCTCGTTCTAACAGCGTGTCAACTAGACTCCTTACCAGTCTTCATGTGAAGCTTCATAGCCAGCATCAGAGACAGTGGAGTCTCGCGTCTATGACGAGGAACTCTCTGGGGTTTCGATGACATTTTCCCAACAGAGTTGTACATGATTGTCTGGGACAGTGATAACACAACTTTCTCTGAATAAGCAGATGGGGTATTAACAACAATACCAGGACCATCTAGCAGTATATGTAGAAAAGATCTCAGTGTGGGAACAACAGACTCAGGTTTTGAGGTGCTTGAAAAAGAGCCTGAAATTACTTGCTTTTTCTCTAGGATATCTCGATGTAGAATCTTGGCTGCCTGTGCCAAAATGTTCATGTCTGTTGAGATAATGTTCTTCATCTCCTCAACTACCTGACTGAGGTCTTCATTAAATACCAGCTCCCAGCAGTCAGATGACCTTTCTATTTCCTTAATATCAGGGAGAATGCTGAAAATATCTTGTCGAAGTTGAGGTGTATGACCATGACTATGAGGACAACCAAGAAATGCATGACATTTATTATATAGAGCTGTCAAGTTAGCCATACTCATAACAGTACTAGATCCATGATGGTCCTCAATATAATCAATAAGCTCATAGAAAGCTCGAGCTTTTATTACTTTGACGGCATAGATTTCATTTGAGACATGATGTTTGTCATAAGTGAACTCAATTTTTAAAATGTACTCCATGCATCATGCATGATGCATGGAGTACATCTTAAAAATTGAGTTCATATATACAGCCAACATACAGCCAACATACAGATTGAAAATTACATTTAAGAAACCTTTTAAATGACCTTCTATCTCAAAGATAATACCAGAAATGAGTTTTCCAACCCACAATCAGTAGACATTGATATATTACACAAGTTTGTAGCTCAAATCGTGCTAAAGTTGTAAAGTATATGGATAATAATGACGGTCAGCAGCCACCTTGAATTTGAGGGTCTAAATTACCACCAATTGTCAAAATAATGCCATAATTCGATTCCTGACCCAAAAATCACCCAATTTCAACTAATCAGACATGTTTCTAGGTGAAATCTTTAAACAGCTACAATTAGCTTATTTGCTGGGCTAATTTGCATAATTTATGCAAATTAGCAGATTCTATGTATAGAGATAAATTGTCTCTTTGGATAAATTTCTTCCTTTGGTCCAAACAAACAATTATGCCAAGTGGGACCTTTGTACTATGAAATGCAGTGTTCACTTCCTTAACAAGCCTACTAATGGAAACAATGTCCACACTGACGTGCTTGCAGATACTGCCTTGAACCGGTGCCTCACTGATTTGTGTGCAGTTGTTGTGCCTGCCATCGTCATGTCTAGTCAACACAGCAACGAGGGCCTTGAATCTTGTTGAGGGCCTCAAGGTCGTCCCTATCATTGCTCATTATCACACTTCCAATATGGCTGCCATATTTACGGATTGCACGCTGGGAGTGCCTCAAACAGCTTGGCTTTGCCATCATTATATATAATATCCTTGGTAATATGGCCGGAAGATCCAATGCCTCGGGGACGACAAATGTATTATTTTGAAGAATACAAACTATTTACCAAAAAAAAATTATATATAAGAAAAACTTCATTGCTGACGTAAAATATTGTTGTTTCTTTAATTAAGGCCGCGAAGCTCCGCCATGGCGAACATCATGACCTCTGCCATGGAGGATGTGCACTACCGGAAGCACAACTTCAACTCTGACCCCGGGGAGGAGCGACATCCGCTGTGGATGACAGAGAAGCACTTCTGTTACCATCTCGCCAAGGACCATGTGGGACAGCTCGAGTGTATCAAGGACACGTGGGGTCAGCGCATCCGGTCCCCCAGGTGGGTGTCGGGTAGTGTGTGTGTGTGTGAGTGTGTGTGAGGGGGTGTGAGTGCGTGTGTAAGTGTGAGTGTGTGTGAGTGTGTGTGAGTGTGTGTGAGGGGGTGTGAGTGCGTGTGTGAGTGTGAGTGTGTGAGAGTGTGTGTGAGGGTGTGTGAGTGTGTGTGTGAGTGTGTGTGAGGGTGTGTGAGGGGGTGTGAGTGCGTGTGTAAGTGTGAGTGTGTGTGAGTGTGTGTCATGGTGTGTCAGGGTGTGTGTGAGTGTCTGTGAAGGTGTGTGTGAGGGTGTGTGTGAGTGTGAGGGTATGTGTGAATGTGTGTGAATGTGTGTGAGTGTGTGTATGAGTCTGTGTGAGTGTGTGAGTGAGGGTGTGTGAGGGTGTGTGAGGGTGTGTGTGTTAGTGTGTGAGTGTACGTGAGTGTGTGTGAGTGAGTGTGAGTGTGTGTGTGAGTGAGTGTAAGTGTGTGTGTATGAGTGTGTGAGGTTGTGTGTGTGTCAGCCAGTGCATTCAGGCCCCCATGTGGGTGCAGGAATGGTTATACCGCAGTCACACTACTGCTTGTGACTGGTTGCAACCACTTTGTGACCACAACAATAGGTTTGGTCGCAAAGACGTCATAAGTGGTCGCAAAATGGTCACACGTGGTCACAAAGTCTTCCTCAATGGTCGCCTACCTCCTTGTCCATCCGCGACAATTTTTATAGGTTTTTGGTGCAGCAGGTTCTTTGGTGGCAAAGTGGTCGCAAAGTGGTCGCAAAGTGGTCGTAGTGTGACTAGAGCTTCAAGGTATGTTTATGTGTGTGTGAGTGTGTGCATGTATATAAAAGATTAACCCCTATTCACATTACGCGTAAATGGCAACTATGTCTAAATCCGAGCAAAAGCTGCTTTGGTATTTAACATTCTTAATCTCAGAAACTAAATATATTGTTCAAATACTCATCTACCATACACATAAATTTACTTCCATCATAGCCTTTTAGATTTGAAGTGCATATTTTATGAAATCATGTAGATTAATAGACTTTATAAGTTGAACGGAAAGAATCCAGTGGCCGCCATGTTGGTTTTTGTCCATTCTCACCCAGTACATCAACTCTATGTCAATATACATAAACACTGAGCGCTGAATCCAGAACCTACCAAAGCAGTTTTTGCTCAGGTTTACTTAGACATGCCCGTCGTTCAGCCATACGGAGGGGCTAAATATTGTATCTAGGGTTATCAAAATTTTGAGTAAAATAGAGGTGTTTACATCCAAGCAAAGACTACTTTGGTATATATCCACTGTAAACAAACTATGGAGGTCCTAGTTCCAGTGAGCAATATTTATCTCTATTGGGCTTGAGTCATTGGACTGGGAGAGAATGCCACCATACCAAGATGGCGCCCACTGGATTCTCTCCATTCCACTTTTAAAGTCTATTAATCTACACGATATAATCATTTCTGCACTTCAAAAGTTGTGGGGTGTGATAGGTAGGTATTTGAACGAAATATTTAGTTTCTCAGCTTAAGAATCCATGATATATATATATGTATTTGAACAATACATTTAGCATATTAGATTGCAAAATCATGTGAGATTTGTTGTATATAACTCAGCCTTGGGAATTGTGTTTTGGCACTCTCTGCACCACTAGCAATCACCCCCCCCCCACTCCACCCTTCCTCCCCCCCCCCCCCCCCCCCAGGCTCATTCAACCTAAGGCCACATTTTTGTTGGTGATCGTCCTTTTGATCACACAAATCAGGGTCGGGCGGGCAGTTTTTATTTTCATTTTTTTGGCATATTACGTAGACGTAATACGCAAGCAGACTCAATGGGCAAATGAGTTGACCATCTGCCTCCCATTCTGGTAGGTCATGAGATTTGAATTCCTGAGTTCGATCCCTGGCTGAGTCAAACCAATGGCTTAAAAATTGATACTTGTCGCTACCTAGTGTCAGTTTTTTTTTAAAGAATTTGATGCTTGAGTAACGACATCATCATGCTGTCGGTCGCGATGTGACAAAGACTGCTTTCATTACTTGACTGTCGCTCTCCATTTAGCTCTCTGCTGTGAGAGTGATGTCCATGAGTCGGCCTTAATGTCTCTCAGCTTCAGGTTTCTCTTGATGGTATCCTTGAACTGGAGACGAGGGCACCCTCTCTTTCTGTAACCAGAAGACAGTTGAGAATAGAGGATCTGCTTTGGTAGCTGGTCTGATGACATCCTCATGAGGTGTCCAGTCCACCGGAGATTATTTTTGATCAGAAGATCTTCCATAGAGGGCAGCCCCGTCCGTTCGAGTATTTCCTTATTTGTCACTGTGTCCTTCTAGGTTAGCCTCACGATCAAACACAGATGTTGCATCATGAAGGCATGCAGCTTTTTCACCTGTCGTCTGTCCAGGCCTTGGCTCCGTTTTTGTGCGGTTGTCCATTTCATGAAAGCTGCCTGCAAAAGTGTTGAAGTGCTGCTGGCTTTTGCAAGTTATCAGCGGCACTCTGTCAGGGAGCAAATAGAGGTCTCACACTGGCAAGAACATGTCCAGACAGGCGCAAAACTATTTGTCCCTGCAGTGACTGGTCGGGAGATGTTGGGAGTTCCATACATCAACCACCCTTAATGCTGCCACAGTGACATGGTTTCCTGTGTATGGTTTGCTCCCTTAGCCTTCGGTTCTGTCAAGAACCTGTGCCACAAGGCAGTGGTTTACAACTCTGCAGGGCAGGGGCGTCAAACTCCCTGAGGTATTGCAATACCTGCATACCCGAGTAGAACACTGAGTGTATATAGTATGTTGATAACTACATGCACAGTACACAGCAAGCACTATGCAAGAGTGAGTCATTTACACACCGCGCACAAACACACACACCCTGTCCACCATCCACACTCAGTGTGCGAATTACTTTATTTACTGTTGAAATTGGTCGACACCCAGAGGCCTAGCTCGGAATGTTCAGGTGGTACGCATACTTTTTTCGTGATGGTATAAAATGCTATTGGAATAAATCAAATACGATGGAATATATGGAGTATAATGAATTGTGCTGATATAAAGCACGTAGAACGAATTTAATATTATTATCTGTTGATTGACTATTATTGAATATTGAATATTGCATTGAACATTGTGAATACAACTGAAAATTGAAGTCGCACGCTAACCGCGGTCTCCGATTTGGCAACTGACGCGCCACCACCGCTTGTTGCGGACACTAAATGCGCGGAGCAGTAGCTGCCCTTCTGCAATATTTTCCAAAAACATCATTTTTTTTCAATTTTAATATTTGTAATCTCAGGTAGTATGCAGCTAGGTACCTGCTTAAAGCCTAGGTCACAAATGCTGCGGGCGCCATATGGTGCTACGGTCTGCGGTGTGTCTTGCAGTTTATGCAAATGTTACGGCGTTACGGTCTGTGGTTTATCTCTTCACAAATCGTACGGTTTGTGTTGAATTTATACATATATTTAATATACAACAAAAGTCATAACTTTCTTAATATTGATCAGGCATACATGAATTGTGTACCATATTGATATGAATTTTACATCCTTTTGATTGATGTCAACAAAAGTGATCGTGGAGTCTGGATTGCCAGGATTGCGGCATGTGGTGTTGCGATTTGTCAAAGTTAAGATAACTCCAACTTTTAAAAAACGCAACCCTTGCAGCAAGCAAAAAACCGTATGGTGAGCATAACCCACCGTACGATCATCATACGGTCTGGCCGATGTGGCGACTTACAGTCGCCGCAAGCATGCCGTAACGCATTTGTGACCAAGGCATAAAGGGAAGCTACGCCTCCTGATACCCCACCCAGGTTATCGAGAAAAGTAGCCTTTTTCTTTATTTTGTCTGGTATTAAATGTCATCAGATTACGGTACCCGTCCTGATATGACCTTAGATGTTACCAGGATGTAAAACTCCAACAACCAACCAATCACAACAGCAAAAGTTCCATGCCCTTCTGTTCAAGTAGTCCTGATGTGACCTTTGATGTTGCCAGGATGTAAAACTCCAAAAAGCAACCAATCCCAACAGCAACGGTTGCATGCCCTTCTGTTCAAAGTAGTCCTGATATGACCATAGATGTTGCCAGGACGCAAAACTCCAACGACCAACCAACCTGTTCAAAGTAAATTTTGTTTGAAAGTGTAGGAATTGTTTGTGCAACGGGCCCAGACCGCCGAAGTCATACTTCCCGGAACCAGACAGAACTGAGTTCACATTTCCAGGCATCCAGGAATTTTTATTTTTTTTATTTTTTAGATTAGTTTTGGCATTTCAGACAACCGGGTTCAACTGGTGCTGAAGGTGGGAGTCAGTGAGGAGACCAGTGAAACAATAATAATCTCATATGTTTACACCAACTTGTGTTTATAGTCGAACCAAATATACACTGTGTTGTTTTATGTCCTAACAACATCTAAGGTCATATGAGGATGGGTGCCGACTTGTGACAGTGCACACTCATGGCTACTTTATGTGACTGTCCCACTGGAAGACCAGGCTGTCGCCACGATGACCGGATATCTCAATCAGTCACGTTATCCTGATACTGTGCAAACCAGTCCTTTTCCGATCCTATTAGTGCCAAGCACTAGGCTAGGTAGCGACAAGTATCAATTTTATTTATAAGTCGTAGGTTACATTTGCAGAACAAAAACATTCACATAGATTTGATCCTAAATATCCAACTTATTTTAGACTATATTATATATGTGAAGGCATGTAGCGTAATATGGCCGGAAGACCCGTGCCTCGGCGCTGAAAAGAAAATAGCTTTATTCGCTGAATAAAATGATCATTTAAAACAACAACAAAAGATAGTGATGCAGTCATCACACACGTTACTTGGTAACATGTTGCTATTATACCGCTCTGTGTCTGGTCTGGTCACCATCAAGCGAAACCTGAAGCTGAGAGACATTAAGACCGACTCATGGACATCACTCTCACAGCAGACAGGCTAAATGGAGAGCAGCAGTCAAGTAATGAAAGCAGTCTTTGTCGCATCGCGACCGACAGCATGATGATGATGATGTGTCGGGTCATGAATTAAGCATTCATTGCCACGATACGGGATGGCCAAATGAGTTAGAGCGTCCGTCTCCCGTGTTGGTAGATCGTGGGATCGTGTGTTCGAACCCTGGTCGAGTCAAACCAATGACTTAAAAATGTATACCTGTCACTTCCTATCCAAGCGCTCGGCATTATTAGGATAGGGCAAGGACTGGTTGGCTCAGTGTCAGGATGATGTGACTGAGTGGGATATCAGGTCATGGTGCTGGTGGCCTGGTCTCCCAGTGGAGGAGCACTATAAAGTTGTCATGAGCACGCACTGTCACAAGTCGGTACCCATCATGATATGACCTTAGATGTTGCTAGGGCATACAACAACAACAAACAATCAAGCATTAATTGCTACAGAGAGGGGAATATATACTATGTCATTGAAATAGAACTGAGAGCGCGACATAGCTCAGGCGGTAGAGTGTCCACCTGTGAAGGTTGTCGGTCATCTGATCGATCCTTCTTATTGGACACATTTGCAGTTTGGGCTATTTTCCGTTCCAACCAGTGGTCCACACCGGGTTCATCAAAGGCTGTGGTATGTGCTGTCCTGTCTGTGTGAAAGTGCACCCCTTGCTGCTTATTGGAAAGAGTAGCCTCTGTGGCAGCAGTAGGTTTCCTTCAAAGAAATATGTCAAATTGACCATATGTTTGACGTGCAATAGCCGATGATACTAAAATCAATGTGCTCTATAGGCATTCTTAAATAAAACAAGCTTTCCTTTTTCCTTTTGAAAAAGAACTTGCCTTTGCTCAAGCCTGTCGTGTCAAGCATTTCTGTGTGGATGCCCAAATTTATTTGAAATATTTTCACTTTAAATATTTCCAAAGTCAACCGGGTAAAATCAAATGACTTCAAACTAAAGTGACGTAGATTATTAGTGAGCAACCTAATACATTTATCTTTCAAAAAGAAATGCCTTGTTTGTTGTTGTCTTACGTCCTAGCAATATCTAATGTCATATCAGGTCGGGTACTAACTTGTGACAGTGTGCACTCAGGGCGACTTTATAGTGCTGCCCCACTGGAAGACCAGGCTGCCAGCAACTTGAGCTGATATCCCACTCATTCATATTATCGTGACACTGAGCCAACCAGTCCTTGCCCTATCCTAATAATGCCGAGCGCCAGGCTAGGAAGCAACGAGTATCATAATAATAATATATGTAGAATATGTAATAGATCTTTTCCATGGAGCTTATACACTGAACTGGTACCCATGACAATAGTTCTTTCACTGCCGCCAGAGGGCGGGTTGGTGGTGGAAATCATCTATTATCACTATGTAACTTATATTAAGAAGACTTGATGTGGTTGCCGTATTGGTAAGCGTGCAGGCCTCCTTTGCGGAAGGTCGGGAGTTCGATTTCCGGCCGAATCAAACCAATGACTAACACATTTGATACTTATCGCTACCTAGCCCGGCGCTCGACATTAATACGACAGGATAAGGACTGGTTAGTGCACTATCAGGATAATGTGACTGTGCGGGATATCAGCTCATGGTGCCGGCTACCTGGTCTCCCAGTGGGGCAGCACTATAAAGTCACCATGACTGTGAACTGTTGCACTCATGATTGGACCTTAGATGTTGCAATGATGTAAACCCCAAACAAACAAACAAAAACAATCTTAGTGGAAGTCACAAAGGGATTTTGGAGGATTTAGTTTCGCGGCCTCCCGCCGCGGCGCTGCGGACCGGAGTTATCTGAAACGACTGGTGGTTGTCCCATAAACCCGTCAGGGGGCAGCACTTGTCTGTAAGTGTTTGTCTACGTATAGATCCAACAAGCAGAAGCACGCGCAGAGAAGGGGGTAGTTGGGTAATTGTTGGAGTTTCACGTCCTGACAACATCTAAGGTCATATACGGGGTGCGCTGGCCGAATCGGTAGAGCACAGGCCTCGCGTGCGGGAGATCGGGAGTTCGGTTCCCGGTCGAGTCAATTCAATGACTTATCAAATTGATCCTTGCCACTTCCTAGCTTAGCGCTCAGCATTAATAGGTCAAGGATGGATTAGCTCAGTGTCAGGATAATGTGTCTGAGTGGGATATTGGGTCATGGTGCCAGTGGCCTGGTCTCCCAGTGGGGTAGCACTATAAAGTCACCATGAGTGTGCACTGTCACAAGTTGGTACCTGGCTGATATGACATTAGATGTTGTCAGGACGTAAAACTCCAACATCTAATAAGCAACCAACCCAGTGACTTCATCGTCAAACTAACCGCTTTCTGAGAGAAATACAACAATAAACGAATTGCTGAAGCGGCACCGTGTGTCAGCAAGTACGCTTTTAGCAGAGCACTCATGTCCAGTCGCCGATGAGTTGGGAGGAACAGGGGGAGGAGGGGAAGGTGGGATCTGCAGCAAGAAGGTGGAAAGCGAAACAGTGAATAAGGAAAAGGGTCCCACCCAAGCAAACAACTCCCTTGATTAGGGGGAGGAGTAAGCCCGGGAGAAAAAAGAAAGAAAGGGTAGTATAAAGGAAAGAGAAATGAGGAGAGTTGAGTCAAAGGGCTGTGCCTCCTTACCCTGTCGTGACCAGTCGGTGAACCGGACACACAGACAGAGTAAGAGATAGAAGGTGAAAAGCTGGCTCCCACTGCAGCAACTCTTTTCAGACATTACTCAAGGAGGAGTCCGGCAGCGGAGAGGTGATAGAAGAGGTGTGGACGAGGTGGAGTCCGGACAGCAAGTGTTGCAAGCACTTTAATTATATTTATTACCTTTATATCATTATATATGCCTATACAATTGTAGTCCTTTAAAATAGTTGTCTCCTTCATCTACGAGACTCTCCAACAGTAGCTACACACATGTCCAACGTGCCACCGCAGATTCCGAGCACAAATTGGACTCATCAGTCTTCGACGAGTTCACAACAAATGATGAGTTGCTGTCGTCGTCGCCACCAATGAACAACCAAGAAATAGCGAAATAGCAAATGGTAGACAGGCAACAACGGGCAATCAAAAGCATGGACCACTATAAAAGGTCCTTAAAGAAAACATAATACACAACCACCTACTGAAGAAACAATATCTCACTTGATCTTGGGCGCAGTCACTGCTTGCTGTGTTCTGGCACAAAAAGCAAAAGACCGGCCAAAAAAGATGGTAGATATTACAAATACGGAAACTAGCCCTACTAAGTACTAAGGAATTCAAAATGACTATCACCATAGGGCGCAGTCCGTCTGGGTATGTGTACTGGCACAAACCAAAGCAGAACCAGGCAGGCCACGGTCATGCATCCGAATCACCCTGAAATACGAAATGGCTAACCATACAACACAGCCATCCCACCTAGTCGCAGTCCTGAAGGGTCCAGGGGAGTTCTGGCACACTGGTGTACTATCTAAGGACAGGGCATGGGTAAAAGGATGCTGTAACAAACCACAATGGGATGGGATCCTCTCCCACAGGCCTGTATGTCATCTGCGTAGATGTACATAGTAGGCTAAGTTATCATATACAGGTTAGGAAAAAACTTGAAAATTAAAAAAAAACCGCAAAGGTTGGCCCGAGCAAGATCAGGTAAAGACTCCTGAGTGCGGGATCAGACCAATCCAGTACCACAGCTGTCCTGCGTTGAAAACAAGCACCCTCACGGGAGCTTATACGTTATGGGCAGAATAAAAAACTTGTCACAAAAAAAAAGAAGAAAAAAAACAAAAAAAGGTTGTCTCTCATTTTTGCTTGAGTGCAAGTAAATATGCAACACAAGGAATAATTAGTAGCATGTGGTGAATAAGGGGTCAAATTTCCCTGGATCATCAGCTCATGCTTTTTCTAATCTGTTCTTGAATGAATTTATTGACTCGGCATCAATAACATTTTGTGGGAGACTGTTCCATATATTTATGATCCTGTTTGAGAAACTGTGTTGCCTTAACTTTGAAATAGCTCTGGGATTTACTAGTTTGAGAGTGTGGCCCCGACTGCCTTCTCTTTTATTCAAGGTGAAAAATTGGTTCATATCTATTTCATCAAAACCTTTCATAATTTTAAATACTTCAATTATGTCACTTCTTTTCCTTCTGTAGGAAAGGGTAGGAAGTTTCAATTCCCTAAGCCTTTGTTCAGAGGGTAAGTCCTTTATAACTGCAACTAATTTCATTGCATGTCTCTGAAGAAGAAGAAGAAGAAGTTCTTTATAAAGTTATTTAACTACCCATCAAACTCCGGAATATGTATGCACTTAGTTGTTGCCAGGATGTAAAACTCCAACAAATAAGCAAACCAATTCGGCTGAGGTATGCAGGCAGTGAGTGACCAGCATGTGTTTATTTTATTTTTAATTTTTTTATTGATGGTTTATTTACCCTGTCCATAACATATAAGTTCATGATAGAAGTTGTTTTCAATGTTAAACAGCTTTAGTGATTAGTTTGTGGATTATCTTCCAGGTGTCTCTCTGCTATCTGTGTCTACAGCCTGGTGTGTAGTGATGCGAAGGTACTGCACCAGACAGACAACCAGTACTGGCCAAGCAACCTCTACCCGATCATGTTCACAGAGGCACTCTACCAACGGTTAGTTTGTGTTGTTGTTTGTTGTTGAGTTTATTTCATTTCTTACCCCACCAGACGCGGTGGCCGAATCAGAAGAGTGCAGGCATCGCGTGTGGGAGATCAGGAGTTTGGTTCCCAGTTGAGTCAAATTAATGACTTATAAAATGTATACCTGTCGCTTCCTAGCCTGGCGCTCGGCATTAATAGGATATGGCAAGGACTGGTTAGCTCGGAGTCAGGATAATGTTGGGTCATGGTGCTGGTGGTTTGATCTCTCAGTGGGGCAGCGCTATAAAGTCCCCATGAGTGTGCACTGTGACATGTTTGTACCTGTCCTAATATGACCTTAGATGTTGCCAAGGCGTAAAACTCCAATAACCAACCAATATGTTTGTTACTTTTGTTTTCATTATTAATATTAGGAGATAATAGACTATAATTGTTGTACATTGTCTTTGATGGTACAGCAGTCATGGTGGGCTAGGGAACCTGTCCCCTTGTTTCAATGGTACAGCAGTCAGGCTGGGCTAGGGGACCTGTCCAATTACCTTGTTTGCTGTATTTCACGGGAAAGCGCTGAGTGGCACTTCTTGTCGTACAGTCCTTGATAAAACAAAAAAAACTTCTTTTTTTAATTATGTTAATTTTTTTTTGTTTCAAACATTTATTACAGAGAGGCTCGCGCCGTTGATTGGCTGATATCGACGTGGCCGATGCGGTACATGCGCGTCATCGACCTTGTGCCCTTGGAGGATGACCTTGACCCTGAGTACCTGACCTTGCCGATAGATGGCAGTGAGGACAACTGCCTCATCGACTATATCATCCTGGGACTGCTGAAGATGAAACCAGAGAGTGGACTGAGAGTCATCGACTTCACCGGCTTTGATAAAGGTCATCGACTAGTCACTTCTTTTCAAATTTGTGTAAATATTTTGATTCATCTGAATACAATATTGTCTTGTCTTCAGCGCTGAGATGCTGGTCTTCGGGCGATGTTTAACTTCACTCATTTACACTATTTAAAGTGGCACAGTCCGCTGCCTGCATCAAAATTGCAAAACCAAAATAATTATCTAGATTTGAATCGACATATCTAACTTAGATACTGATGCACTTATTACACATTTATTGCCACATAGAAGGGAAAACTGAGTCAATTTAATAGAACCTGTTACTGCTGAACCTGATGGTGTCAGAGTTTTGGCATGTTTGGCAACATTATTTTGACATGTTTGCCATACAAATATGTCAAAATGTTTTCATTTAAGATAGAAGTTACTTCAAACTAAAATAAGATAGATAATAACAATCACCCTATTATATTCACCTATAAAACTGACAGATACTCAAAACCATCGGACTATGCCACTTTAATTACAAGAACAATTTAACGGTAATATAAGATTGTGATTACATTCAGTTAATTATGTCCACGTCAACCTATAGCACATAAAACCATCGGACTATGCCACTTTTATTAAAAGAACAATTTAACGGGAATAAAAGATTGTGATTACATTCAGTTAATTATGTCCACGACAACCTATAGCACATAAAACCATCGGACCATGCCACTTTTATTACAAGAACAATTTAACGGTAATAAAAGATTGTGATTACATTCAGCTAATTATGTCCACGACAACCTATAGCACATAAAACCATCGGACCATGCCACTTTTATTACAAGAACAATTTAACGGTAATAAAAGATTGTGATTACATTCAGTTAATTATGTCCACGACAACCCATAGGACATAAAACCATCGGACTCTGCCACTTTTATTACAAGAACAATTTAACGGGAATAAAAGATTGTGATTACATTCAACCTATATCACGTAGGCCTGTTCCTTTTTTTCTTCCCTTTTGTATATTTCTATTTTGAGTAAATTCCGCAAGTGCCACCGCTGAAATCCAGTATAATCTGTTCCAGACTCTTTGTACTAACCTTTGGTTTATGACTACCGCAATCACTTTTTTCTTTGGTTTTGTTCAAAATTCATATTCCATTTGAATAAAAATAATTCTCAGCACCGAGGCGTTGGTCTTCCGGCCGGAAATAGTGTAGTGCCTGTGAACTATTTATGTATGAGATGATGAGATGGTATGAACTAAATAGACAACAGCAGGTAATAATCAGGCTTTACACATAGGCCCTGTCACACTATGCCATATTGCATCAGCGTATGCCGACATATGCTGTCAGATGGCAGAATTTTGAACATGCTAAAAAATATGACTTATGCCAAACTTACCCATAACTTATCTCAGCGTACACCAGTGGGCTTTAACGAATACTACTTATGCCAAACGTACCCATAACATACCCATAACTTATCTCAGCATACACCAGTGGGCTTTAATGAATACTACTTATGCCAAACATACCCATAACATACCCATAACTTGTCTCAGCATACACCAGTGTACACTGGTCAGCATACACCAGCATATACCAGCATACACCAGCATACACCACGTGTTGGCACAAAATCACATACATCGGCATACACTGACACAATACGGCATAGTGTGACAGGGCCTTTACAGCGATCTTACCTGCGAGATTAATTGGTATGATTCGCTGTTACTGTCAGTAGTGGACTTGGGATTGTGCAAATAATGATTGCAGGATACATTTTTGCGCTTATGTTAGAGTTGGAATAAAAAGAAGCTGTTTCACCTTTTGATTTTGAACTGATACAAATTGAGCAATATGTTAATCACTCATGTGAATAAGAAAATTAAGCACACATACAGAACATTATTTTAACATACACAATAAATCCAAACAAGATTTCAATGATTACAGTTAAGCAAACAAGACTATGTCTTACAAGAAAAAGGTTTTTCTAAGTTTGGGTAAATGTATGGTGTTGATGTCTGAATTTTCGCAATTTCAATTTAGTACAAAATCATACAAACATATTTTTTATATATTTCGTGGATTATAAAGTCGCCATGAGTACACACTGTCACAAGTCGGTATCCGTCCTAATATGACCTTAGATGTTGCCAGGACGTAAAATTCCAACAACCAACCAACAACCAGATGGTTGTTCTCTGTGGCAGAGTGGTTAGAGTGTCTGACTTTTTTCTAGGTCGGACTCCTAATCTGAAGGGTGGTGGTTCGATTCCCCATGCCCCCACCTGCCAATTTGGATTTCCGCCGCTGTATATAACTTACAGCATCATCAAAGGCCAGTTGCTCTCATACCATGTCTATGTGATGTGGGAGACTAAAAATCCCTTGTGTCGGTAAAAGCGTATATTCGGGCTTTCTATCGACCAACTGTCTAATGGTGAAAACAAGTCTATTTAGACTTATCCATGATAGGCAGTATAACTCATCAAGAAAAAAATTAATATAATGAATAAACATTTTAACAACAACAAAGAGAAGGATAGCAATAAAGGTGTGTGTGTTGTGCCCTGATTACAGACCGGAAGTTGTGTCGAGAGCTGTGTCGTCTGCCTTATCTGTGGATGAAGCCATCAGAACGGACCGTAGAAGATATACATGACAAGATCACAGACATTATGGGTGAGCTTGGATTTGTTATGTTTATATATATATATATATATATATATATATAGATATATACATATATATATATACATATATCCACACATCTATACGGATAATGATAAGCCCTTTATGGGTAAGCTTTAATTTGCTATGTCTATATATATATATATATATATATATATATATGTATAGATATATATATATATATATATACAGATAGTGATAAACCCCTTAGGGTGAGCATTAATTTGCTATGTGTATATATATATATATATATATACATATATATATTTATATATATGTATATGACGAGTTCAGGTGCAAAACTATGTCAACGGCAATCCAAAAATAAAGATAAACATTGGAATCAAACCTTCAAAAAGTTAATTTGTTCATATTCCTACTCTTTTGTTCATTGCTTCATAACCATGTGATCATATGAAAAGTGGAATTGGTGAGAATTAAAATTATTTTCAGGTAAACATTATTTATTTAAGCTATATTTTTGGATTGGCATTTACGTGATTTTGTGCCTGAACTCTTCATATATATATATATATGTGATGTATAAAACTTATGCGAGTATAAAGGCGCGTAAGGGAATATCCCCTACTGGCCACCCTGATTCTGTGTACTACTCTATGGTGGCCCCTCCCCTGGGTGGGACAGGTGGCATATATATATATATATAAAGTTGGGCTACGGCAAAGAGAGAGACAAGAGGCGGTGATGGGTAGACGACTTTATTTGCGTCAGGGCAGCAAAATATAGGCTACCGGTAAAAAAAAAATATTTTCAGAAGCAGGAGAGAGACTGACTGCCCGGGCAAGTAGTGCCAGGAACCCACAGGTGGTGGCGCTGGGGTAGGCAAGGACCGGGGCAAAACCGGGCAAGTCAGCGATTGGTCAATAATAGTAGAAGAAATAACAGAGGAATAATCGTGATAATATTATAGATAAGCAGGGAGAGCTCCGCCCCTTTTATATACGTATAATACATTATACTCTCTATATATATATATATATGGATAGTGATAAACCCTTTATTACATTAATAAGCTTTGTAGTGTCCTTCCCCTCCCTCCACCCTGCTCCCCATGGTGTGGGGGGGGGGGGCGCGGGGGGTACCAACATGCACCACTCCAGCCCCACGCCCTGCGTGAGGCTTGACCCTCCACTTGCTCAGAGGGTTTTTTATATAAAGGAGTTGGCGTCTTTTACCGCCAACTTATATCGCACTACTTGTCTTCTATCTTTGCATAACGGAAGAATTATTATAGATAGGATAAGTACTTATCGATATATAAAGGGCGGAGCGGCCTATATGTGTAAAGTCGATGGCTGGCGGTTTGAGTGGTGTAGATAGGCTAATAAGAAATCACTACAGGCAAGGAAGGAAAGTAGATAAAGAGTGAAAGGTAGGAGAGTGAGACTCCCTCATTTATTGTGTATATAGTTTCAAGAAACAAGATGGTGGTGATCACATGATCCAGTCTTCCAATCACTAACAGGCATTCCTCTATCCACCAATGAGGGTTCAATATCCTTGTAACCAAGGCATGGTTAGATCTGGCTACAGTGCCCTGTTGTGTCTGGTGTGCAGTGATCCATAAATAACACTTGGAGGGGAGGGGATATGTGAGGCGACCTCCCAAAGACTGTCCCACCTGTCAAGAAGTGACCCTCTCTCAGGTCAAGAAGTGACCCTCTCTCTCTATCTATATTGATATACAATTTCTATCTTCAATTAGTAATGGATCACCAACTCCACATATACCTTATATGCCTTGGTTTTACATACCATTTACCATTTTATAGACAAGTTGCAATTTATAGTATAGTTCTCCATAGCCCATATCTCATATATCAGAAAGTTTTACATGTGGGTGCCCATAGTAATGTTGAATAATACTGAACTCAAGGAAACAGACAAATTTCAACCATGGAGGCAGGTGAGTTGTGAATATATATGGGATATGCCTAGACAGGACTTGAACCCAGATTTCTGCCATTCCCATACCAGACTAAATAATTGACTTCTGCGAAATAACTGCCCTGTGAGACCTAGTGGCACTACAGGTAAGAGAAATGTGACCTCCCTATACCACTCACTGTACACAATGTAATCTTGTCTATTCTCCCAGCCAAGACAACCATTCCCTTCCCTGTATGACGTCATGGAATTACTATTAATAGCCATAGGGTACGCAGAGTCCTGACCTGCCGGGTTCGAGCTCAAATTGTGCATTCTATGTGTGATCTTTCATTAAGATACATAGAATATTCATTGTACAGAATACATGGTCAAATCACGTGACCAGATCTTTAATATATTATTCAGATGTCTGCTTAATGGTAATAACACTGACATATTTATGTGCTCTATAATCTATTATGGGGATATAAACAAGGACACTACCACAGCTCAGTTCCCTTCTCTATACTATCCACTACTACAGGGGTTAATTACTACTTTGGCCACACTGGCGCCACCTGTGAGTGGCTCCTGGTCACCCTGAAAGCCATCTGCGTCTGGGATCAAAACCTGCGCTGATAGTCAGATTTTAAGTTTTAGGTGGGCAATTAATACATTCCCACCAGAGAATATATACTCTTTCTCAACAAAATCAGTCTTTCGTTATTATATTTACCGGGGGGCCAACTGTATATATGAGTCAGCCTCACGAAAACGGGCCAATCGTGGTCAATTGAAGATGTTGGGGTCGCAATTCTTAAAAGTGTAGTGCATTTCTTTGTTTCATATTAAATTATCCTAGAAACAAATACGGTTGTTGTATTTTCTCAACCTTTACATTCAGGATAAATTTAAAGACTGTCCAACACCTCTGTCAATGCTAAACTATAATTATACTGATCGACGCCGACATCCAATGATCGACGCCGGCAACTTTAACCGATGTCGGCGTCGCAATTCTTAAAGTCTCGTGCATTTCGTTGTTTTATATTAAATTATCCTAAAAATGAATATGTTTGTTGTATTTTCTCGACCTTTACATTAAGGATAAATTTAAGGACTTTCCAACACCTCTGTCAATGCTAAATTATAATTATACCGATCGACGCCGACATCCATGCTCGACGCTGACAACTTTCCCCAATTGGCCTCTTTTCATGATCCTGACCCATATATATATATATACATCACAAATACATCATTTATCCATTAATTGCAGAAGTATCCAAGGATAAGGTGCAACGTTTTCTGAATCGGATCAACACGGTCTACGCAAATATAGAGAAGGAATTCAAGCACAGAAATGAAATGAGTAAGTTGTACTTATTAATATGGCTAAATTGCTCTTCCGTAACCAACCTACGTCATATTAATATCGCATAATCCAATGGTTTCTGAATGTCTGCCATATAGTTTAGATAATAATATTAGGTTAATTATAATTACCTATTTTACTTTAGTTTGAAGTAATTTTGATCTTAAAGGGTTAATTTTGGAGATATTTATTGGGCGATGCTGGCGGCAATGGTATCCTAGCGGGGCAGCACTATAAAGTTACAATGTGAGCGCACCTGTCCAAATCAGGTACTTGTCCTGATAGGGAATGTAGATGTTGTTAGGACGTAAACCCTCCTGATAAACAAACAGATAACAGTAATTTCTATCGGGTTTACCCGTTGCCGTGGTTACAGAGAGGCGCATACCGGTCCCTTGTACTCTGGGAGAGTCAGGGGGGAGGGGAGGGGGGAGGGGAGGGGGGAGGGGGTAGAGAGGAGGGAGGATAGTTGAATGGACTGCCCTTGAACTTGACGTCTTAGTGTACTCGTACTTCCTGGAGTATACGCTAGAGGGCGTGTCGAACAGCTGGATGGTCGCCAGCAGCGAGTGCTGGCTTCTTGGGTGCGTGTGGTGAAGGTGGGGGGTGGAGGGAGGGAGGGGGCAGGAGGGGGAAAGGGGAGGAGGGGAAGAGGAGGGAGAGGAGGAAGGAGGGAGAAAGTGGTGGAGGAGGGGAAGGGGAAGGGGAAGGAGGGGGAGGAGGGAGGAGGTGGTGGAGGGGAGGGGGAGCGGAGGGGAGGAGGGGAGGGAGGGGGAAGAGGAGGGAATGAGGATGAGGGGGGAGATGAGGATGGAGGAGAGGGGGGAGGAGGAGAAGGGAGGGAGGGGGGGGGGGGAGGAGGGGAGGAGGAGTTCGAGGGGGGGGGGGGGGAGGAGGACGAGGAGGAAGGGAGGGGAAGGGGTGGGGGAAGGAGGGGAGGGGGGAGAGGATGGGAGGGGGAGATGAGGGGGGAGGGAGGGAAGGAGGGGGGGGGAGGGGAGGGGGGAGGGGGAGAGGGAGGAGGAGGAGGGGGGAGGAAGTGGTGGAGGAGGGAGAGGAGGAGGGTAGGGGGACGGGATGGGAGGAGGGGAAGGGGAGGAGGGGAGAGGGAGGAGGCGGGAGGAAAGGAGAAGGAGGGAGAAGGAGGAGAAGGAGAAGGAGGAGAAGGAGGAGAGGGGGAGGAGGTGGTGGAGGGGATGGGGGGGCGGAATGGAGGAGGGAAGGGAGGGGGAAGAGGAGGGGGAGGAAGAGGAGGGGAAGAGGCGAGGGAGGGGGAGGGGGGAGGGGAGGGGAGGAGTGAGGGGAGGAGGGAGGGGAGGGGGAATGGATGGTGAAGAGGAGGGGAGGAGGAGGGCGAGGGGGGAAGAGGAGGGGAAGGGTAGTGGGAGAAGGAGGGGAAGGAGGAGGGGGAGGAGGAGTGGGATGGGGAGGGAGGGGGAGGGGGAAGAGGAGGGGGTGGAGGAGGAAGTGGGGGGGGGGGGAGATGAGGGGTAGTGGGAGAAGGGGGAGGGGGAGGTGGAGGGGGTAGGGGAAGGAGGAGGGGGGATTCGAAGAGGAGGGGAGGAGGATGGGGGAGGGGAGATGAGAGGGTAGGGGAAGGAGCATGGGAGGGGGGAGGGGAAGGAGCAGGGGAGGAGGAGGAAACGAATCGGTAGAGTGCAGGCCTCCCATGTGGGAGATCGGGAGTTCGATTCCCAATCGAGTCAAACCAATGACTTACAAAATTGATACTTGGTTCTTCCTAACCTGGCGCCCGGCATGACTAGGATAGGGCAAGGACTGGCTAGCAAAGTGTCAGGATAATATGTCTGAGTGGGATATCGGGTCATGGTGTGGATGGCCTGATTTCCCAGTGGGGCAGCACTGTAAAGTCACCACGAGTGTGCACTGGCACAAATCAGTACCCGCCATGATATAACCTTAGATGTTGCCAGGATGTACAATTGCAAAAACCACCCATCTAACGTGAAATAGTCCATCACCATCTCTTGCAGGTACAATTGACATCATCTAACATTTCCTTGTGGGTTCAATTGACATCATCCTTCATCTTGTAGGTACAATTGTCATCCTCCTCCCATCTCATTGTGGGTACAATTGACATCATCCTCCATCTCCTTGTGGGTTCAATTGACATCATCCTCCATCTCATTGTGGGTACAATTGTCATCCTCCTCCATCTCATTGTGGGTACAATTGACATCATCCTCCCTCTCCTTGTGGGTTCAATTGACATCATCCTCCATCTCATTGTGGGTACAATTGTCATCCTCCTCCCATCTCATTGTGGGTACAATTGACATCATCCCCATCTCCTTGTGGGTACAATTGACATCATCCTTCATCTTGTTGGTACAATTGACATCATCCTCCATCTCCTTGAGGATACAATTGATATCATCCTCCATCTCCTTGTGGGTACAATTGACATAATCCATCTACTAGGTACAATTGACATCTTCCTCCACCTCCTTGCAGGTACAATTGACATCATCCTCGATCTGCAGATTATACTCGATGACGTGCCTTTCGGGCTGACACTCCAAAAGCACTCACCCTTCCACTTCCGGTGCAACAGGTTGTGGATGAGACACATTCCGGAAGTTGTGTTGCCGTTCGACAAACTTGACTGCACACTGGAGCTATCGGTATGTTATTTCTTTCCTTCTTTTTTTTTGGTACATGATCATTTTTATTCAGCGAATAAGGTTATTTTTTCAGCGCCGAGGCACTGGTCTTCTGGCCATATCATGTTACATTCATTCAGGTTTATAATAGAGTCTAAAATCAACTAGATTGAATTGAAAGCTTAAAGCTGCATAGTCCGATGGTTTTGATTTTTAGTCATTATTCTGAGATAAATATATTAGTTTGATCGCTATAATCTAGCTTACTTTAGCGTGAAGTAACTGTTATTCTAAATGGCTAGCTTTTGAGAGATTTGAAGTGCAAACATGTGAAATTAATTTTGTCAAGCACACCAAAACTCTGACACCATAGACTTCTGCAGTAACACACTCTATTAAATTGCCTCAGTATTCCCTTCTATATGGCGACAAATGTTTAATAAGTGCACCAGTATCTAAGTTAGCTACGTCAAATCAAATCTAGGTAAGTGTGTTGGTCGCCATGAGTGTGCGCTGTCATTAGTCGCTACCCATCCTGATATGACCTTAGATGTTGCCAGGACGGAAAGCTCCAACAACCAATCAACCACCATATTTAATTGTTTGTTTTACATACTCTAGACTAATGGTAACCCAGAGGATTTGTTTCTATTTTGTTAACAGAAAATCACGCACTTCGAGTTCAGTGATGCGCTACTCCCCCGCGATGAGGCGTTGTTCAGGGGCCTTTGCGCATGTCTGGGAACACTCACCAACCTGACCGCCTTCAGTGTGCCCAACTCCATTGATGTCGTCATCAATCAGGTTTGTCGTAGTTGATTTACGTCCTATCAACATCTAAGGGCATATTAGGATGGGTACCGACTTGTGACAGTGCATACACATGGTGACATTTTAGTGCTGCCCCACTGGGAGATCAGGCCCCCCGACACCATGACCCAAAATCCCACACAGTCACATTATCCTGACACTGTGCAAACCAGTCCTTGTCCTATCCTA
Organism: Branchipolynoe longqiensis; assembly: GCA_030323885.1. Taxonomy (NCBI): domain Eukaryota; kingdom Metazoa; phylum Annelida; class Polychaeta; order Phyllodocida; family Polynoidae; genus Branchipolynoe; species Branchipolynoe longqiensis. The sequence continues at coordinate 86,956,742 of CM059195.1, read as the reverse complement.
TTAATGCTGAGCGCCAGGCTATCTAGCGACAAGTATCAATTTTATAAGTCATTGGTTTGACTCGGATGGAATTCAAACTGATTTGGCCACCATGTCCAGTCAATCTGCCTCGTTTTGAGTCCGTGAAATTCCTGATCCTTGTGTGCTGAAACACTCCCGATTCACCGCATGGGAAAATGATGTTTGTCCATTTCTAGATAGATTACATCTTTGCTGTGCCAGGATAATATTACTACTAGCTAAAAGATTCACAGTATCAGGTAGATAAAAGATTCACCTCTTGTTTGTATCATAACCTGCTATTTTTTAGTGACAAATTTATTAAATAATGTAGATTAATATAATTTAAAACTGGAATCGAGAGCATTCTGGGGCCACCATGTTGTATGTTTGCATCCTCTGCCATTTCACCAACTCAACTCCAATATATTTAGATCAACGCTGCACCTTGGAACCACTACCTCAACAGTTAATTCCTATTTGAAGCAGTTTTTTCTCGGATTTAGACATAAAGTAGACCCTAGTTGTCATTCACCACTACTGCAAGTACATAGTGAATCTTTTATCTACAGAATGTGTCGAGGGGAGGGGAGAGGGGGGGAGGGGGAGGATGAGAGTGGCAGGGGGAGGAGGGAGAGGAAAGCACATTATGCGAGTATAAAGGCACGGAAGGTAACTGTTTCTTATTATGATTATCCATTATTCGACATTGAGCCTTGTCAGTACTTGGATGGGTGACCACCTGTGAACACGAGGTGCTGTAGACATCCTGATATAGGCCTGTGACCTGCCAACTCTCGGTAGTTGAAAAGTAAGAATGTAAAAAGGTACTGCCCTCTACCTTAGATAGATAAAAGATTAGATAAAAGATTCACCCCATATTTATAGTAGGAGTGAAAAACAACATAGTCTAATTACTGGCGAAATCTGCTTTAGTATGGAACAGGAAGTGGAATTCCTGGTTCCAGCATCAGATGGTTATATATCGGCTCAGAGTTGGTGATATGGAAGAGAATGAAAAAAGAAAAGATGCTGATGATTGAATGCCGTCGGTTCCACTTTTAAAGTTCATTAAACTACATGTTTTCTTACATTTTTCAACTTAAAAGTAGCAGATAAATATGGCGACGTATATAAACAATATATTTTGCATCTTAAATTAAGAATTTATCAGCTCAGTTTATTTTTTAAAAACTTGCCAACTTTTTTATAGGGTTGTTCTTCACCTGTGGCTACTGCAGCAGCATGGGGTGAATCTTTTATCTACAGAATTTGTAGCGTCACTCTGTAACCAGACGGGATGGCCGAATGAGTTAGAGAATCCGTCTCCCGTGTTGGTAGATCGTGGGTTCGAACCCTGGTCGAGTCAAACCAATGACTTAAAAATTGATAATTATCGCTTCCTAGCCGTCCGTGATTGAAATGTCCCCTGCCTAAACAATTAATGTACAACAACAATAAAAAAGTGTACATTTTGTAAGTCATTGGTTTGACTCGGTTGGAGTTCGAACCCACAACCTGCCATGCTGGAAACTAACCCGCATTCTTAGACAGATAGACAGATTTGGCTATTCCGTTCGGTCCTATTCATACGGGTTGAAGAATAACTGTTGGCCGTCTCAGTTACTCATCTTACTCATTGCTATTCAGGCGGATCCTGGCAACTGTCTGCCAGTCTCCACCTATCAAATACCATAAACAACTAATGAGAAAGAAAGGGAAGGCAAGTCACACAAGATTGACAGTGATAAGGTTGAGCTTTATTGCTACAACTCTTGTTCACCTACTACTAGTGACCTGCCACCCTGACTCACTTACAACCTGCTACACAGACCCACATGGTTCCTGCATGTTCAGTCAAATACATGCCTACATCCCATTGAACCTAAGTCCCATGGGTGTTACACACAGCTCAGTGGTGAACTGCTTCTTTTGGTATCTCTACAGTGAGTGTCTGGTCTGCATGGCAAGTAAGTGCAAGGAGTATAAGGTGACTGGTCTCACACAGCCAGCCAATCAGACACCCCCTGCAGCCTGGGAGGGGCACCATGCAAGAGGGGCACCTGTCACTCAACCCGAGTGCAGGTGGTGTCCATGAAAGACCGTATAGTTTTACAGTGTGTTAATTTGTTATTATCATTATTATTTATTTTCCCTCTTTGTGATAATGTCAATGTTTTCCTACGCAGGAAATGGCCGCCGCGCTGAACGCCACGCTGCGTACGCTGAGCAAACTGCAACGCGTCAACTTCAGCTACTGCAACCTGCGCAACCAGCTGCACCTGCTGCTCGCCGGTATGCGCCAGCGCATCCGCTACCTGAACCTGTGCGACTGCCGGCTCACAGCAGACGACATCTGCTTCCTGGTCGGGTGGCGCCCGCTGCGGGGACTGCGCGAACTAAACCTCAGTTGCAACATCCTGCAGGAGTGCGAGCAGCCGATCGTGCAGATGGTGCAGCAGATGGAACACATCAGCTGCTTGTCGCTACGCAACTGCCAGCTGAGCGTTCATTCGCTGGTTCTCATCGTGCGTGAGTGTAAGCAGTGCAGCAGCTGCTTGAAGGTGTTGTGCGTGCAGATGTACACGCCCCTGTCACGTGACGACACGTTGGAGGTGATCAGTACAGCTGCCCAGATTAGGAGTCTGCAGAAGGTGATAGTGTTTCCCGATGTCTACGCCTTCCCTGGTTTTAATCAGGATGAGAGAACGCTCAACAAGTACCACATGGTGCGGTTTTGTTATCGTTATCTTAGTATCAAGGGTAATACAGGGCTGCGGTTAGATTAACAGATTAACCCCCCCCCCCGAGACATCCTCCCACACACACATACACCAGCTCCACCACCACCCCACACTCACCCCTCTCCCCATAGATAAATAAACCCAACAGTCATAACGTCTAGGTCGAATTAACCCAAGCCAGGAGATTATGTATATAACTTATAGTTTCTCCCTATATCACTGATATATCACAGTCATATATCACTGATAAGTAATATACCACAGTCCTATATCACAGTCCTATATCACTGATATATCACCTTGTCCTATACCACTGATATAACACACTGCCCTATATCACTGATAATGATATATCACACTGCCCTATATAACTGATATATCACAGTCATATATCAATGATATATCACCTTGTCTATGCCACTGATATATCACACTGTCCTATATCACTGATAATGATATATCACACTGACCTATATAGCTGATATATCACAGTCATATATCACAGATATACCAGTCCTATACCACTAATATATCACAGTCCTATATCACTGATAAGTGATATACAACAGTCCTATATCACTGATAAGCGATATACCACAGTCATATATCACTGATAAGTGATATACCACAGTCCTATATCACTGATATATCACCTTGTCCTAAAGTATATACCACTGATATATCGCAATGTCCTTTATCACTGATAATGATATATCACACTGCCCTATATAACTGATAATGATATATCACACTGCCCTATATAACTGATAATGATATACCACACTGCCCTATATAACTGATATATCACCTTGTCTATACCACTGATATATCACACTGACCTATATAACTGATAATGACTTATCACAATATTGTCTATATTAGCCTGTGTCCCATATTTCATCAGTACCCCGTCCCCTATGTTTGGGGACAGGGCCGGCCCTAGGGTTGCTGGCGCCCCAGGAAAGCTAACCTTTAGCACCTTTACAAGTATAAATATTTTTAATTTAACACTGATGTGGCGCCCCCTAGCATGGGGCACCCCAGGCGACTGTCCGAGCTGCGGGTACCTTCAGCTGGCCCTTTTTAGGGAGGACATAGCTGCTCTTGAAGTGAAGATATTGTGTTGGGTTTGTGTGAGTGTGTGGAGATCTCATATGTACATCTCATATGTAATGGTTTCAAACATTGGGCATGAAACACATGCAAAGTCAGTCAGATGTATCCTGAAGCTGAGCCAACCAGTGCTTACCCTATCCTAGGAATGCATAATTGACCTTTATTTGTATTTTCTAAATGAAGAGTTCAGGCGCAAAACCATGTAAACCCCAATTCAAAAATGGAGAGAAACATTGGAATCAAACCTACAAAAAGCTCATATTTGTATATTCATACTCCTTTGTTTATTTGCTGTATAACCATGTGATCATATGAAAAGTGGAATTAGTGAGCTTTAAATTTGTTTTAAACTCAAAATTTGTTAATGGCGTTTACGTAGTTTTGCGCCTGAACTCTTCAAATGTCTACAACAACCATTATCCTACAATTTTCCCCACTATGTAGTATCATACGTTCAGGATAATGTTAACAATTCTGAATGATCTCTAAAGGACCATGTTTCACATTTCTGATTTGTGTGGCTGAAAGTTGTAATAGAAGCCAACTTTTACATATTGTAAAATACTTTTAAAAAATATATGGATATTAAAAAGTATATATGAATAGCATATTGCAACAAAAAGTATCATTTAACTCAAATTTATTTTTAAGAAAGAAATGCATAAATATAGCTATTGTAGTAGTCTGCATTGACCTCTCAGGTAAGGACCGTGCCACATAAACGGGTAGGCGTGGATAGGGTGATTGCAACAGGGACCCTAGATAGCCTAATGGTTAGGATGCTAGCCCCAGAATGGCAAGGAGCGTGGGTTCGAATCCTGCTCTAGTCATAATATGTCCCCTTTCCACCATCTCCACGACACAATCAATAGGGTGATGTTATTTATTTACTTGTTTGTTGGGGTTTAACGTCCTAGCAACATCGATATTCATATCAGGACGGGGGTATTTATAAATAACTGCAACAAGATCTGGTGGCCTGGTCCGCTGACGGTTTGTTTAAAACATCCGGGGAGATCCGGGGAATATAACAACCCGGGCTCAATCCGGCATCATCCAGCATCATCCGGGTGTAATCCGGGGGGGGGTCCGGGTAGTCCAGGTGTGCTCCAGGAGTAGTCTGTGTACCTTCTGGGGCAGTCCGGGGCAGTCCAGGTGTTTTTAAAACCGGATGAGCCACGTTTTAGCCACGGTTTAACCCGGACCAGCCCCGGACTTGCCCTGACTAGCCCCGACATAGCCATGGACCACTCCAGGACTGCCGGATAAGACCTGGACAAGCCGGATGAGCCTACGGAATTAAACCACGGAATCTGCCATGGATAATTAGCCTCCGGTTTTACACCACGCGATCCTAGGACAGCCCAGGATGAGCCCCGTTTTTGTGTATATATAGCAGGAGCAAGTCCGGGACTGATCCATGACTACTCAGTGGATACACCGGGTAGTCCGGGGGTGGTCAGGCTCAGTCTACGGCGATTCGGCATCTGGTCCATGGCTAGACCATGGCTCGTCCAGGTAGGTGTGACAGCGAGCCCCAAAACGACCAAAATAGCGATTTTATCCGGGACTGTCCGGGGTGGTCAGGGGGAGTGGTTTGGGGGTGGTCCGGCTAAAAATCCGGGCTCGTCCGGGTAGGTGTGACTTGGGTTATAGGCTATAGCAGTAATAGAGTATATTAAACTGTCCCAATATTTCCTTCTAGGTGGTGACAAATGTTTAATAAATGTACCAGTATCTAAGTTACATATGTAGAATCAAATCGAGATAATTGTTTTGGTTTTGAAACTTTTATGTTTTCATCGGACTATGCAGCATTAAATTCCACCAAAATATATGGTTAAATACACAAAGATCCATCTATGGTAGATTTTGAACATTGGAATAAATGCCAACATAATTTATGTGATTAATTGATAGTTATTTTTCGGTCGATTTTGTACTTGAATGCCAACATTTTATGGGAATTTGAGTGTTATTCATATAAAATCAGCTAAGCAGATATGAGAAAGATAGCTTTTAAGCAACTTTGATGAACAAATAATCATTAACTCTGACCTCCCCACAAGGTGAATTGGTATCTTGTACTTGGGCATCCTGATACTTCAGAAACGACAGCCATACTGTTTATTAAGCAACTATCCTGTTTATTACACAGCTATCCTGTTTATTAAGCAACTATCCTGTTGTTTATTAGGCAACTATTCTGTTGTTTATTAAGCAACTATTTTGTTGTTTATTAAGCAAACATGTTGTTTATTAAGTGACTATCATGTTGTTTATTGAGCAACTATCCTATTGTTTATCGAGTAGCTATGCTGTTGTTTATTAAGCAAATGTCATGTTGTTTATCAATCAACTATTGTGTTGTTTATCGAGCAACTATCCTGTTGTTTATTAAGCAACTATCCCATTGTTTATTAAACAACTAGCCTGTTTATAAAGCAATTATCCTATTGTTTATTAAGTAGCTATCCTGTTTATTAAGCAACTATGTTGTTGTTTATCGAGCAATTGTCATGTTGTTTATTAAGCAACTATCCTGTTGTTTATCAAGCAACTGCCCTGCTGTTTAGCAATCAACCATCCTGTAATTTATTAATCAACTAATCTGTTGTTTATTAAGCAAATCTGTTGTTTGTCTAGCAACTATCCTGCTGTTTATTAAGCAAATATGTTGTTGTTTGTCAAGCAACTATCCTATTGTTTATTAAACAACTATCCTGTCGTTTATTAAGCAACTATAATGTTGTTTATTAAGCAATTATCCTATTGTTTAGCGAGCAATTCAGCTGTTTATTAAGCAACTAGCCTGTGCATTAAGCATTCCAATCACACAAGTCATATGACCTCTTAAATTAAGAATTGATGTGCTCATTTCATATACCCAGCCTTTCTCCTCTTTTTCTAATGCGTTGTTCTTCACCCTTCCTCTCGGTTGGGGTGAATCTTTTACCTAGGGATCAGTCAGTTCAAAGTCAGTTAATCCAAGGTCAGTTCAACAGTTCAAGGTCAACTGAATGTCATTTGTTGTAGTGCTCATGTAAAGTTGATCAAGTCTCATCGATAATCGATGGTAACAGTTGGTTGATAATGCAGTAGATAAAGGTTACATTCGATCTCACCATGAATCGCACAATTACTTATACATGTACATGAGGATCTTTGCATGAATCAATTGACCTTGACCTTGATCTTTATTTATTTATTTATTTATGGACGATTATGTTATGTGTAGAAAGAAAACAAAGAGTTCAAAATCCTGAATGTGGAAACATTACAAACGTGTCCAAGGCCAACAAAAAAAGAAAAACTCAAGTCCTGTGATTGGTTTTGTTCCAAAACTTGATTCCTTTGTGTAGTCATTCCTCCTTTTGGATACTCTGGGTTCTTTGATGTCTTATAACTGAGGTATTCTTCTCTAAAAACAATACCTATGCCAATAACAGCCACACTGTGTGGTTGTATTGGATCGTGCATATTAGTAGACAACTTTATCTTTTAGTTTGTTGTTGTTTTTGAGGGTAATACCTCGATGGGTACAAACTAGCGACAACATTCACTCATGGTGACTTCATAGTGCTGTGCCAATGGGAGACTGGGGTGCCAGCATCATGACCCGCAATCCCACTCAGTCACATTATCCTGATACTGAGCAAACCATTCCTTGCCCTTATCCTATTAATGCCGAGCACGAGGCTAGGTAGCGACAAGTATCAGTTTTATAAGTCATTGATTTGACGCGGCCGGAGTTTGACCCATGACCTTTGTACAGGAAGCCAGCCAGCGCTCTCAGTGAGTCGGCCACCCTGTCCAGCTTCATCTATTTTCGCCTGTGCACATATCCCCAACAGTTGCCTGAATTAAATATTAGATTATATGTGCAGGGTTACCCTATTCATGTTTCCGTCTTTTTCTATTTTTTTATGTTATTGTACTAAACGTGGTGTCATGTGCTTCTGGATAAGGAACAGTTTCTTTGAAACTACAGAGAAATGCCCAATTATATGAAAAGAGATATAAAATATGTTTAATCAACCCCCAATATATGCTGTAGTGGTATTGTTCCATTAACTCAGGGGGGGAGAAGTGTGTGTGCCCCCTCCCTAAAAAATTAATGTGTCATTATTTCATTTCAAATATCTCCGAAGTTAGCCATGCATCATCACATTATTTTAAGCTCCCACAAAGAAGATAATAAAAATCGTTTGAAATAGCTTTACTTTTTTTTAAAAAGGTTGACTTTGGAGATATTTGAAGTGAAAACGTGCAAAATAATGTTGTCATGCATACCGAAATGTTGGACATATAGGCTTAGATTTATACTGCCTATCATGGATAAGTCTGAATAGACTTGTTTTCACCATTAGACAGTTTGTCGATAGAAAGCCCAAGCCTACACTTTTACCGACCCAAGGGATTTTTAACCTCCCACACCACATAGACATGGTATGAGAGCCATTGAGTTTGCCGATACACGTAGGGAAAATTTATATTATATTCAAAATAATAGAAATACATAACAATTTGGCATAAACATGGATGCACACATGCAATATAATGTTATAGTAAATATATTTAAGACAAAACTAACCAGCGTTCAGTATTTTGAGGTAAGAAACATACAATCTGACACAAAGAAATCCGTATGGCCATTGAGTTTGCCGATATGCATCGGGAAAAGCTTCAACTTTATTCAAAATGAATAGAAGTACGTAACAATGTGGCATAAACATGGATGCACACATGCACTATAAGGATCTGATGAATATATCTAAGACAAAATTAGCCTTAGTTAAACATTTTGAGTTAAGAAACATACAATTCTACACAAAACAATCAGTCATTTACTACACTGGCTATGGCTCTAACACTAGTCTGAGTGACCAGATTTGTTTAAATCTAAATGCAGATGGCATAAGATGTGCTGATTAGATTGATATAGATGCAATGCTGGATACAAGATTAACATCTAAATTTATAATATATATTTTGTTAGTTGGTATTCTATGTTTCAAACAAGAGCTGAAACTAGCAGATTTCATAGCAGCTGTCAGTGTCTTAGCATTAGCCATGTGCTTCGCGCGGGTTTGTTTTTCTTCCACTGTTGTTTTCCCGAGGTACAAGCCTCAGATAGTCTTGGGCTATGGAGAAGGAAGCACATACGGGTCCAGCAATCTTTACATACTTATTTTGGATAAAAAATGATCTCAAATTCTATGGATACTATTATGTTTTCGTTTCGGCACCAGCGAAAGTTATAGTCGTGACAGGGTTGGGTGGGCATGCCCTAGCCCGTGACTATCCGAGGCTTGTACCTTGGGAAAACAACAGTTATCCATCATCTGTCCCAGGTAAGATTCATATAACTATACTATTTTACCTCGGTACTAAGCCTCTGGCTACTCGTAGCCCAGGGAGACTTTTACGCAATCTCATTGTTTTATCCTTTACTATTCTTTAACAACAATGCCTTAGTAGCAAAATAAAACTTTGTGTTTCTCACCCGTCTTTTTAGTTGGTGAGTAACCGAGTCGCCATGCGGCTTGACTTTTCTAGTCATTTGTTGTAATGTTTTGCAAACAATCTAGCCGTCTTCCAGCCAGAATGTGCCAGGATCCTCTTCACTGAGATCCCTAACTGTCTTGCTTTAGAGACCATGGCCCCCCCCTCATTGAGTGGGATGCATAGCGTCCAGTGTTGATGCCTGCCTCCTTAAGCACCTTAGTGGTCCATTTTGCGAGTGTGTCTCTCGAGATAGCCTTATGCGGCCTAATAAAGTTTATCAAAAGCTGTCTGGAATTCCTTATTCCATGTGTCTTGGATATATACGCCCTAATGGCTGACACTACACAAATATGCCTATCATCAGGAAAGCTATTTACATGTAACATGGACACTGGATTCCCTAATGTATTTGAGGCGTACCTCTGAGTCCTGTAGTATTTTCTCCAATTTGTGGCATATTAGCCACAGGTGGGAGAAGTTTATTGGACAGAGAGTGTGGGCGAGTACCACTACACTGGTCCCCCCTACCCCTCGTTTGGTTTCAGTTTGGTTTGCCATACTGTTTACCTATGACTGACACTTTTTAAACGCATGCCTGTGTTAAAGTCGGTTTAAATACAAATTTAACACCACTAGATGCTTTTGGTAATAACTGAATTGTCGCTAGTCTTACATCCATGGTTATAGATTCCTAACCTTCTGGTTTTGGGTTTCTTACAGACCTGCAGCTATGGCTACGAAGCGCAGTAAGGTCAAGACACGGCTTGATCTCAGTGAGGATGACGGGCCGTCACCGCCGCCTACAGGGCAAAGGTCGCCACAACAATCTCCTGAGCCGGGCCCTGCTGACCTGGATGAACGGGTTGCGCGGTTGGTTCAGTTGAAGCTCGAGGAGTTGCTCCCGAGAAGCTGCGTCACGCTAGGCAGAAGCAGCCCGTTTTGTCGGAGGAATCCGATTGGGAGGATTTCTCAGACCAACAAAATTCGTCGGAAGATTAATCGGATGAAGCTGTGGCGCTGCCTGCATGTAAGCGGAAGCATAAGAAGAAGGCCATCTCAGAGGGCAATGACTTTACCCGGGCCCGTAAGTAGACTCCCGTAAGATGAAGCCACTGGTGAAGAAGGCCAAGAAGAAGAAGTGCAAGTCCAAGAATAAGTTTTCTTCTTCGGACTCTTCGTCCAACTCGACCACCACCGATTCAGAATCGGACACTGGGGGTAAGTATGCCAAAATGAGTGGCAAAGTGGCAAAGAAGATTAAAGTCCAAAAGAGGAAGAAGATCAACACCACCACAATGATGAGGAAGACCATTCAAGGTCATCTCCACACATTTAAGCCAGCCGAGGTGATAACCAAGCTGGCTGAGCGGTTCACAGGTATTAAAGGCATCCCTGAGTCAGCCATCAAAGAAATGGATGCCGACATGAATCTAAATGAGGACCGCAAAAAGTTTGAGGCCTGCCTGTACACATTGGACAAAGGGGTGCTTGTGGCTCTCTCGGCGATTACTCCGATTGCTCATCGGATGATGTCTGAGAACAAGTTCTTTTCACTGTGTGGAGAGATGGATGCAGGGATTGCGCTGCTTACTGGAACCAACAATTTCCTCTCTTATCGATGTTTCGAAAACGTCTTTAAGGCAGTTTGCACGAACGCCAGCAAGGAAGTCACGCGGTCAAAGAAGGTCATGGACAATGATGGAAGGGAATATATTCTATATCCTGGCCCCCAAACCGGTTAAAGGCAAGCCCTTGGATAAAACCAAGATGTTCGGGGGACAGTTGCAATACTTGTTCAAGCAAATTGAGACGGGGTCTAAATGTGGGAAACACATGAAGACAGAGAAAAAGAAGCGAACCGATGGGAATGCCACCCGCTTCAAGAAGACCCGCTAGGATTTTCGAAATCGTCGAACCAAACAGTGAGGAGGCCGGTTCAGGACCAACTGGAAGGGGTCAGGGGTCAGAGGTAGTTGTTCGGTTGGAATGATGGGAACAGACCCTTCAAGAGGGAGTTCACCCTGCAGAAGCCATTTCCCCACCCAGGCAACAAGTAGAGGTCGCAACACAAACTCCTGTAAGCGATTTTAAGGCTGGGAATATTAATAATTCCCTAAAGGAATGGATGAATATTACTAATAATCAGATTATCCTTAGCCTTAGTTGAAAGAGTTAGAATCCCATTAATAGAACAGCCAATACAACACGGTAAAGATTTTCCCTACTGGTTTGATTTGGACGAAAGGGAGGCTTTGAATGAGCAAGTCCTTAAATTTTGTGAAAAAGGCATTATTGAGCCAGTCGTTCATGTGACAGGCGAATTTATTTCAAATATTTTTCCACACCCAAACCAAATGGGGAGATTAGACTGATTTTGGACTTAACAAAGTTAAATAAATTAGTCGAGTATCAACATTTTAAAATGTTTTCGCTAGAAAGGGCTAGAGACTTGGTTACACAAGAGTCCTGGCTGGCTAGTGTGGACCTCAGGGATGCATGCTATACAGTGCCGATTTATAAACCTGATCGGAAATTTCTCAGGTTTTGTTGGAATGAAGAGCTTTATGAGTTTTCTTGTGTGCCGAATGGCTTAGCATGTGCCCCATGTTTGTTCACAAAGTTCCTCAAAGTTAAGTTATTATATATATATTTTTTTAGTTGGTATTCTATGTTTCAAACAAGAGCTGAGATGAGCTGAAACTAGCACATTTCATAGCTGCACCCAGTGTATTAGCATGTGCCATGTGCTTCTCGCGGCTTTGTTTTGCTCTGATGCATCCCACAATGCACCGCACCGCTGGAACCGTGATGTAGTCTATTTGACACACAGGGCAGACAGCATTATGTTACTAAGGATGCATAAGGCACCACCTATCAATTTATAACACAACAATTCTAATGGTCGCCGATCGACACACCTCCTAGTCTTGAAGACATTCACATATCCAAATGACTAACTAAGTCTTTAGCTTTCAAAACGACAACACCCATTTCTCTACGCTGCTTAATTTGCCAACCCACCCACCCCAGCTTTTATAGCTGCATAGTCCAATGAAGTATCACATTTTCAAAACCAAAACAATTATCTCAATCTGATTCTACATATCTGATTGATTGATTGATTGATTGATTGGTGGTTGCTTTACGCCGTGTCGGCAGCATAGGCCATATTCACGGCGAGAAATGTTTGTTTTTTGTTCAAACCATCGCTTTTACATGTAAAAGCAGACAATCAATTATGTGCCAATAGACACTCATTAAATGAGAAAGCTCACAATCATATATTTGTGGTCAAGGGAAACAAATTCCCATAGAAAAAGAAAAGTTTTAATAATAATTGATAGAATCTATTTAGTACACTATATGAGGTGGTACAGTCCAGCTGCCCTCAAAAAGGCTAGAATGTTTTCCTGTTTTACCTTAGTAAAAAGGTCATGCATACTGTCTGCAGTGTAGAACCGTTGGCGCAGGGCCAAAAAATCAACGCAACTTAGTAAAATGTGTTTGAGTGTCAGCAGGGACTGACACCCAATACATTCAGGGGGAGGTTCCCCCTTGAGCAGAAAAGCATGTATAAGCCATGAGTGGCCAATACGGCAGCGGCTAAGGACCACTTTGTCCCGGCGACCTCCCGCATGAGTCTGTGGTGGCTTTCCCACAGATGGTTCAATTCCTTTAAGTTTATTAATGTTTTCATCCCACTCATGTTGCCATTTGGATTTTATGTGGGTGGCTATTAGTGGTTTCAGATCAGAGTGAGGGATCAAACATGGTTCAAGATCACAGTTCAGGGCCTTCTTCGCAGCCCGATCAGCTCGTTCGTTTCCTTGTATGCCGACATGGCCAGGCACCCAGCACAGGTGGATGTCATACCCATCCATATCTAACTTAGATACTGATGCATTTATTAAACATTTGTTTCTGCGAAGAAGGGAACACTGAGTCAATTTAACAGAACATGTTACTGCAGAAGTCTATGGTGTCAGAGTTTTGGCATGCTTGCCAAAACTAATTTTACATATTTGCACTTCAAATATCTCAAAAGTTTACCATTTAAAATAAAAGTTACTTCACGCTAAAGTAATGTCAGTAATAATGATCAATCTAAAATATTTAACTCAGAAAAATGGCAGAAATCCAAAACCATCGGACTATGCAACTTTAAGACTAGATAGAGTAGGGCGAAGTGTCTTCGAACCATGACATATACTGACAACCTGTGGCGATAAATGAACAAATAAATGCCACTTTATACATACTTGTCTGTCTTGTGTTTTAATTAACCTTATTGGAGCATATCCCGCTCTAGGCGCCAGTGGCATTCTCTGTGGCGGAGTGGTTAGAGTGTCTGACTTTTTTCTAGGTCAGACTCCTAATCTGAGGGTCGGCGGTTCGATTCCCCATGCCCCCACCTCTGCAAATTTGGATTTCCACCGCTGTGTATAACTTACAGCGTCATCAAAAGCCGGTTGCTCTCATACGATGTCTATGTGGTGTGGAAGGTTAAAAATCCCTTGGGTCGGTAAAAGTGTAGGCTCGGGCTTTCTATCGACCAGCAATGGAGTGGGGAAGACCAGTCGTCTGTGGCTGGGATTTTCCCTGCTTGGGACAACTAATGTACCAACAACAAAAAAAAGAGAGACAAATAAGTGTTCACACTTCTTGTCTACCTATCGCTATATATCAATAACTAATAATCAAACAACAATTTGTATATAAGCATCCATCAACTTCTTTTTTATTTTTTTGTTTTCCAATAAATACATGCATGTTTATTTACATTGTGTGCACAGGGGAGGGGTGCTATTTATGTATCCTCCTAAGAGGTGAGAAAATAATATAAAGGAGAAAAGGTGAACACTGACAATGGAGTTCTCGTTGCCAGGATGTGTACGTCGGACTCTGCTTTGTCATACTTTGTATCTTGTCTCTGCATGCACTTTATACACAACAACATGAATGGCAAAGAAGGCTCCCTTCCCCAAGAACTGTATCTCTGTATATACTTTTTCAGACCCTTTACATGAAGCTTTCAGAACATTATGTGACAGTGAATGTCTACGGCTTTTTCTATATATATGAGCCTGTCTCAAAAGGTGATAACTCTTTTTTTTTTGTCCATTGTAACGATTGACACAAAAGAGCACAGAAACGGTTACACTGAAAGCACATGGACATTTGCTTCAAATCAATATGTATTCTATTGGGATTATGAAACACCATGTAAAAAACAAATCAGTTTATCCTGAGCAACTGCATAAGAGGATAGTATGTTGATTGTTACAATGGACAAAGTGTTGTCCCATATTGCCTAGCACCTTTTGAGACAGTCTCATATATCTATGTGTATATACATCCATAAGAGTGTATATACATCCATACATGTGTACATATACATATGTATGTATATATGCATATATACATAGTACATGTATATATATATTTATATATATAGACACACAACGTTGCTGATGGAGAGGGTCATTAATAGTCAATCAATTTACATCATAAATATAATACAGAACTACACCGGCAACGCCTCTTCTAATGACGGGAACACTATATCCTGCATTAACCCACTGCCTCCGGAGACCCGCCTCCGGGTGTAACTGACACAACTTTACTCAATCTTATCTACATATTTTCACGCAAATTTAGTGCGTCTGATCGCATCGTACATCATTGGAAAGAGACAAAAATACTCAAACGCAGCTATGAGTGTTCGATGCATAAAATAAGTCCCGACTACGCCTACGGGCGTATCCCGTCGCTAAAGGGTAACTATGCCTGGACGCGGTTCCAGGAGGCAATGTGGTAAAAGACAAGCACGTAAAATAACAATAATGAGTCATAATAATAATAATAATAAACATGCGCTGACGCTCCCTAACAGATAGCGGGAGGCTGGAATAAATATGATGACACCCAGGTGTCCATTTTGTCCCTTCCCACCCCCCTCCCCCCCCCCAACCTTTGTCTACCACATGAGGCTTGGTGTCTAACACTGAACATAAAACTGGTGACTTTTTCTAGACTAGATATACATTGCTAAACGGAACCAAGTTCCCTCAGAGTGTGTAGTTGTGTACAAAGCACCCATCTAGTCAACGGTGTGGTGGTGGGAAGCGTTGATAACCTCACAGCACCGCACACCCATACAACACTTGAAAGCATATGTGGTGCATTCGATATATCGATGAAGATGAGAATTGCCTAATCTAGAAGAAAAAAAAACACAAAAAAAACAACATAAAAGCTATCCCTACCCATGTGGTAATATATATGCTTGTTTATATATATATATATATATAAAATATAATATAATATTTATAATATATATATTATATATGTGTATATATATTATATATATATATTATATATATATTATATATATATACATATATACTTGTGTCTGTGCAGATTAATATATAATATATGCATGACATAATATCTTTTACATAAGATGTTTTTACATAATATATATATATATAACCCATAATATATTACAGATAATATATTGTCATAGATAATATATCATGAAGTACTTAATATAATATATTGCATATATAATGCTTTATATGTTATGTTATATATACAAGATATTACAAGCATTATATACGCAATATATTAACATGATATATTAAATACATAATATATGCAGTGTATATAATATCTAAATAGTAAATTGTATGTAACCATTCAAACTAGAGTAAAACCTCTCTAAATCGACCGACCATGAGACCGACTTTAAATGGTCCATTTAGGGAGGTGGTTGGTTTCGGGAGTTTCTTTTATCATTACAATGGTATTGTATGGGTGATCGATTGGGACCCAACTAAAGCGATCGATATAGGGGAGTGGTCGATCTGGAGGTGGTCGGTTAGAGAGGTTTTACTGTATATACACAATATCATACTATATAATATATGCGATATTCTAAACATTATATTGTATGTATAACATATTATATATATCATATATACAACATAATATATTAAATAGACATTACATATCATGCAATATACAGGAAAACCTCTCTAAATCGACTGACCATGGGACCGACTTTAAGTGGTCCATTTAGGGAGGTGGTGCGTTTAGATAGTTAGAATATCCTTACAATGGTATTGTTGGGACCGAAATAAAGCGATCGATATAGGGTGGGGGTCGATCTGAGGAGGGGTCGGTATAGAGAGGTTGTACTGTATATTATATATACAATATATAACAACTATATTATATGCATAATACACTGACGGACCACCCCCTAAGCTGATGCTTAAGATGAAGTCATCTATCTGTGCACATTTGTTTATAGAACACAATCAAGAGTTAATTGTAGAAATATAGTATGACTATTCATACTGCCATGGTATTTGCCACAAGGTCCAGCCATGTATGTACTCTCCAGTACCACGTGACGCAGTAAGCCTATATTTGGACCGTAGCATCAGTGTCATATTAGTTTATTACCGACTTGATCAATCAAGATCCCCCAGGCATATCCTTCAGATAAGAAACGACACGTGTATAGAGATCACGCACACGGATAGGTTAGCAGTATATATACGTATATTTGTATGCATGTGTGCATATATATGTGTGTTTGTCTGTGTGGTGTATAACGAATTATGCAAGTATAAAGATACATAACGGTTAATTATTATTATTATTTGTTATACTCCGTAAGACCAACACTGTACTGGTGGCTCCACCTTCCCTCCTCGCCTCCACCGGATGTAGACCAGTGTCAGTCACACCGAAGGATTTTTCTGATCTCTCTAGTATACAATGTGTGCATATTATATATGTTTATATATATATATACACACATTGTCTACCAGATAGATAATTTTTTATTTTTGTAACACGCAATTCTTTTTATGTCTAAAAACCCGTGGAAGCATACGAATAGGGAATTACCACTGGCGAAGTATATAACTAACCACTTAAGTGATTCTTCGACGTTAGGCCAAGCAAACAGAAATTTAAAAAAATAAACGTATGTAAGTATAGAGGTTGAAACCTGGTGCAGTGATTCAGGCATTGCGTCCATCCCTTAACTACCCCCCCCCACACACACACACACCAACACCTGCCCCCTCTCTCAACAGCTCAAGCTGTTATCTAAACGACGGTAATAAGCAGTAGATGTGGAATATTATTAAAGCTTACACAGTAGCGTATATATATAGGTCAAATCTAACTGTCTGGGTGCCAGCACCACCCCCCTATTCCAACATATGAATGTAAGGACCTATCACGCATCCTAATTGTACAAGCACATATCCAAACAGCCGAGAGAAAGGTCGGGGGAGGGGGGGGGGGTGGCTAGGGGTATTCCTTTTTTTTCTTCTTAAAAAAATGAAAAAGTTAGTAAACCTATATTAAACAAACACCCACCTCGGAAGATTCAACGCTACAGATCACACACATTACATTTGTTTAAATAATACAAATTATTGATTTGATTGATAAATTAGCCTACACACAACAAGCAAACAAAACCCTATCTACACACAATATCCATGGAAACATGCTTAAATTACACGAGAACATGTGAAAGAATTACTGATATAAAAAAGAAACATTTGTTGTTTTTGTTGTTTGGCCTAGTGATAAATAATAATATTAATATCGATATACTTTTACATGTTGGAAAACACAAGACACTAACCAATTATGAACAAGATTAATTATAGTAATTACAAAACAAACACAAAAAAATATTAAAAAAATTATAGTAATTACAAAACAAAATAAAAAATATATAGTAATTAAAAACAAACCAAAATAAAATAAAAGAATCAGTACACAGTACCACGTGTAGCCTCAACCACTAATTCTACATATGTGTGCCAATATCTGGAATGACTAGTTACAAAGGCAAGGCTATGTAGAAAAGTGGGGCTGTGTTAGCATTCCCCTGGGTTAGTTCACGTGCGAGTGTACATGAACTGACATAGTCCACTGACGTAGCGCATCTAAAAAAAAATACAGTCAAATATACGATTTCCGCGACTAGTACGACACCTGGTGATAGGCAATGACACTTGTGTTGTGGGTCGACTGTGTCACTGTGTTGTTTTACACTGACAATCAAGCATTTCAATTAATCAATCAATCAATCAATCAATAGGATACAGCTATAATTATCAAAAATGATTAAAAATTGGTAAGTATATTTTCTCTATAAATCCATATTTCTGCCGAAAAGACTGTCAGTTGCTCAATATGAAGCCAGTGTTAACAGAGCCTCAACTGCCTCTCCACAGATGCTGTGACCCACAAGTCCAGTCTGGATTACGCTCTGCGCATGCGTCGTGAAAATCGTGTATTCTGGCAAATACCGGGAGCAATTCTGTCCATGTAACTTGGGCTAGCACATTATTTGTTTGGTGGTGATTAATACATGAAAGACACCAATACAACAAAGGCAGCCCCCCCCCCCCCTCATTCCCTCAGTCTAGGCTAGGACGTGAAATTGTAGTTACTATAATGATTATTAGCATTTTATAATAATATTATCATGCCACCATATATATATATTTATATATATATATTTATATATATAATCTGTACGATGTATAATGTATATATATTTACTCTCCCAGAACCTACGTACAAGAACCTGTTGAACTGGGACTGTGATAAATGAGAGACCATCAGTTACCATAATAGACTATAGGGGGCACTCTGTTTGGAGCGACACCTGGCAGGGGTGAGCATAACTACACAGCTCTGTATTGTATTGATAATGCCCATAGGCTACTCTACTACTAGCACACTCATTCAAATAGCAAGCAGTCCCTGCATGTATCAAAGTAGAAAAAGGATCCATGGAAACCACGGCCATCAACGATTAGTGTCTGAATAAGTCTACTTACCGCTGCCCAATCTAGCGCTCCGTAGCCTGTGCGCCCCCATTGCTCAGAGAACTGCGGTGTTATTTAATGCGAAACAAGCAGGTTCGATAAGCGAAGCAAAACTTAACCACAGGCGGCGCGTAAAGAATATGTGCTGCTGGATATGTCTATGTTGAGGTAGCGGTCAACGATCTAACCTGCATTATAATCAACATAGATGTCTATGACACACAGGACACTGTGCCCTTACCGCACTCACCCCCAACACCCCTTGACACTATCTGAGGAATATATATATATATATATATCTTATATGTATACACAAATATATATGTATATATATACACATATATACATATATATGAGTGTGAGTATATTCATACATATATTACATGTAAATCATACTTCTTTTTGTCTACAGTCAACGCATAGATAATACTACTACAAATAATAATAACACTGGGATAATATCGCACTGACAATAATAGCTTATTGTGTATATATATATATATATGCATATATATATACATGTACATATATATACATACATTTATAATATATACGTATTATATACACACATATATATATGTACATACATATCGACATATACATATATATACATGTGCTGACCACGTTACGTCGGGTGATGACCACATGACTCAGGCTGCTGATCACGTGACGCAGGGTGATGACCACATGACTCAGGCTTCTGACCATGTGATGCAAAGTGCTGACCATGTGACGCAGGGTGCGGACCACGTGATGCAGGGTGTTGACCACATGACTCAGGCTGCTGATCACGTGACGCAACGTGCTGACCACATGATTCAGGCTGCTGACCACGTGACTCAGGCTGCTGATCACGTGACGCAACGTGCTGATCACGTGACGCAACGTGCTGACCACTTGACTCAGGCTGCTGATCACATGACGCAGGGTGCTGGCGGGTGCAAAGAACCAAGTGCTCAACATGCTAACGAGAACAGGGAGCGACTGAAGGCTTCCCTACACCGGTGGACAACAAAACATAATCAGATGCACGCAGACCACAAACAAACCAATCATGGCAAATCGGCCAAGCTTCATCACAACAAACCCTCCCAAATTTCACCCCTTCTCCTCCCAACCAGACGCTGTCTAACCTAGTTCTACTTCGATACAAGTTTAGCACGTGAGTATCCAGGCGAATTAATAATAATACTATATATATATATATATATATTGAAACATAGATATATCTGTATATAGATATATATATATACAGATATATCTATATATACAGATATATTTATAAACACATCTATATACACAAATATAACTATAAACAGATATATCTATAATATATACATAGATATATCTAACAATTATATATATATATATGTGTGTGTGTGTGATGTATAAGCATTATCCGAGTATAAAGGCGTAGAAGGGAGATTATTAATAATATTATTATTATAATAATGCTATTGATATATATTTTGGTGGGGAGCATCCCCACCCCAAGTGACCAGTGGCGCCACCGCCACCACCGATCCTAACTACGGACGCCAACTCTGTCATTATACATATATAATACACATATATATATACATATATAATATACATAAAGTAATTTTATGTTTTCATATTTTGGCGGTGATGGATGTTTTTTTAGGGGGTGCGTGATTTGTTTTGTAGACGATTATTGGTGAATCGCGAAAATTACATGTTTGTGCTGCAGTTGGGTACACTGGGGAGCTGAACTGAGAAGATACACTGTGTCTACCTGTTCTACAGGTATGCAATATGACGATGATACAAAGGTAGTAAGCAATTCTACAAACCAGTCAACCATACACCATTAGCCTACTCATATATGTAAACTATAAATCAATTTGTTAATAACAAACCAAAAAGCAAATAAATGCTTTCAACTGATTTCTCCTTTTTCTTGTTATATATATTTATATATATATATTTATATACACTGTATTCTCGCGGGTTAACACCTATGTGTGGTTTAACGCCCACCCCCGACATGGCGAATATTTTGTAAATGCCCACCCAGTAAATGCCCATGTGTGGGTAAACGCCCACCCCCCACTTCAGTGATTTGCCAATTTAAACGCCCAGGCCATTAACCCGCAATAATACGGTATATATATATGTAACCCAGATTTCTACTCGTCCTTCATATTGACCATAAGCGTACAGACATACACAAACAAAACAAACAATAACAAACAAACACGCAGTGTTTTCCACCACTGTAGAGAGATCAGAAATTGTACAAAAACAACAATCTTGACATAAATCAAAACTCCTCTACACAAAACTATATTTCTAAAAAAAACTAATTAAAGAATAAAAACTTTCCTTTAAAAACCACCACTATATCTATTTGCTTCATCAGCATCAAAACAAACTATCTTGCCGTTGGCTGGGTATATTTTGAGCGGCATTCTTGAACACGGTACTTTATATATTATTATTACTACCACTTTACTACGCTAAAAACACAAGATACCAATCAACTACTGACCAATCAATTATTGACCAATCAATCGGCCAATCTGCACTGCTAGCAGTCGGCCTAAAACCATCACCCACTCAACCTGTCATCACTCTAGGTTAGCGATAATAATATTTAAGCTATAAAATAACACCTAACACCACAGGGTTCATTCAAAGTCGCATAAAAATAATATTATGCAGGTCACAACATCATTATTTTTAGTTCCTTTTTTTCTTTTTCTAAAGTGCATTAAAATTAAATAAATTAAATCAAACAGTTTTTGTATATCCCTTTTCCCTTTTTGTTTATTTTGCTTCTTTTATTTAACAAATGAACTAATTATCTGACACGACACATGTGCAATTTAAAATGTCCCATTCCTGTTCCATTCTAAAAGCCCGTATTTAGACTACGTTGTCCTTCACCCCAATTGTAAGTACGAGATGAATCTTTTATCTACAACCACCCATCCATCCATCGACAGGGTCTAAACTCGCACTCAACGCCCCCCCCCTACACACACACACACACACACCACCACCACACACACAAACCTCTCAAACATTACAAGTTTTTTGCGTGACTAGCTTATGTACTTTCCTGGTGTTCTCAAATAAAATCTCTTCAGCCAATACAGGCATTCCCCAGTCCCGCTAGTCCGTGAGGAAGGATTGAAGCTGCGACTCAGCAGGACGCTGTGTCGCAGCTTCAGCTTACACACCGGAAGTCAGGGTGAGTGCACTCTGACCCCTATCCTTCACTTGAAACCCTACACTCGGCTTGCACCTGTAACCATGCGTCTCGTGTTAACCAAAATTGGTCGGGTTCTCGCCATACCTTTGTTTCTAATGTAGATTGCAGTGAAATTGTCCGAGCAAATATTTGTTTACTTTAGATAAAAAATACCACTTTGTGTATCATGGTGTACGTGGAATAACCCCCCCCCCCATCCCCCACCTTCCGCCGTGTGAGCCGTCGCTGTGACCCGCCCTGCTGGGTCACAGCTTCAGTCATTTCTGAAGGACCAGCGGAACTCGGAATACACACATTTCATACATTGACGGTTAATGAGTGATCGATTTGTGGGATTTTTTTTTGTGTGGAGAAATTATGAAGAATAAATAAATGTTTAAAAAAGTGCTCCACTTTCTCCTTTAATAAAATACAAATAATAACAGTGCGTAGTGAGACATTTCTCACTCCCTGTGCAAACTGTGCTTTAATTGCTGCAAATAGCCCTACAACTGTGTCACTATCATAATAATAATAATAATAATAATAATAATAATAATAATAATAATAATGATAATAATAAATATTCTACTAACGAGCAGTCTCTACTGTATCGAGCCACCACCACCAACCCATCAGCAGGATCGTTCAATAATTAAAGATATTTCATTAGTACAAAAATTAATATGTAGTTGGCTTTCTTTTCCTCTTTTTTTTTGCTGAGGTAAGCAAAATGTTGACAGTACTGTGTAGACTAGGTTAGTCTGTCATCACACCGACTACAAGACTACCGGCGTTCCCACACCTATCTGTGTCTGTCTCTATTCATATCTACACCTACCCACTAAATGTTAGTATTATTATTGATTAGTATCATCTGGTTATATAGGGGTAGTCTCCACCACTTCCTCCTCATAAGTCACATTTCATGACAGTCAAAATGGCCAATAGCCAGCTTTACAGAAGCTCACTCTCCTTTTCTCTGTAATCGCCAACTCTTATCATAATGATTTGAGTATTACATACGAGTCATCTCCACCACTTCCTCCTCATTAAGTCACATTTCACGACAGTCAAAATGGCCAATAGCCAGCTTTACAGAAGCTCACTCTCTTTTTCTCTGTAATCGCCAACTCTTATCATAATGATTTGAGTATTACATACGAGTAGTCACTACCAGTTCCTTCTCATAAGTCACATTTCACGACAATCAAAATGGCCAATAGCCAGCTTTACAGAAGCTCACTCTCCTTTTCTCTGTAATCGCCAACTCTTATCATAATGATTTGAGTATTACATACTAGTAGTCACCACCACTTCCTCCTCTTAAGTCACATTTTACGACAATCAAAATGGCCAATCTCTCTCTAATCGCCAACTCTCATCATCACCCCAAGAGAAAAACACACACACACACACCACAGACCTGTAAGCTGTATCTCAGCTCTCAGAATACGTGCACACTTCTGCGTAAATACACTACCAGTCAGGATCTACTATTGCGCATGCGCCAGCCAGTTCTATGCGCAGGCCATGGCAGTGGCGCAGTTCTAGGACAAAGTAAGCACGCCCTAATTTGGCTTATCTTCAACTTGGACATATAGCCGCAGAAATTGAAGTCCTGCAAGGGCTGCCATCTTATGCACCCTATAACAATAACCTCCCCCCCACCTCCCAGTCCAGCCTCCGCCCTGAAATTGTTGAATGATAAAATAATTATATTTCTCACCCATCCTTATAAGACTGGAATCGACTAATTTATGCAAATAACCCAGTATCTGCACATAACTGAGCGTTCTTTAATGACTGTGTGTATAGATAAATCAATATCAATTCATTTAATTGGTTAATACTTGGAATTAACCAATGCGCAATCAATAGAGCCGTACCCTTTTCCTTTCTATCTTCTTCTTTCTCTCTCTGGCCATTTTTTGTTTGTTTTTTAAATACACTGTTCTATACAATACACATATATTCTGCGAGAGTGCTTGGAAACTCAAGAAATATTATCGATTTGAAAATGATGTACTGCCAGCTACACTATTACATACCCAAACCATATATTGACATCAAGTGTACATGCGATTTGTGAGGTGGGAGGGGGGGAAGAATTATATATATATTTTAATTAATTTTTTTTAAAATTGTTTATACATATATATTTTTTAATTCATATTTTTTGTAATATTTATATATATATATTTTTTTTAAATTTATATTTAAAAAAAATATTTGTATATATATATATATTTTTTAAGTGAATGTAAACTAGTTGCACGATTATAAATACCACCCAACATCATTCGGGCTGGGGATATTTAGGGACTGCTCCATAGTACAGCAAGAAGCATTCAGCATCTGAAATAAGCTCTATAAAGTTTCCTAAACGGCGTGAATGACCGACCATCATGGCACGGTGTCTCCGGCACTTCGTGAGATGATGACGTCATTTGGGTTTCAACAATATTATGATTTCATTGGACTATGCAACTTTAATATTTTTGTTATTTAAAAAAAAAAAAAGATTTTTTAAAAGAAGTAAAAACATCTATGAGGAATGAATTATTTACATTTCCCATAATTTAATTTATAGAGGAAAACACACATTCAAGAACTGCCTACAAACTATCACAGAGACAGGTTGTGTTTGACTATGTGGATAGGAGACAGGGATATTACATATATATTATATATATATTTTTAATATATTTATATATATTTGTATTACATATATAATACATATATATAATACATATTATACATCTATATATATGTATATATATCAGTACAACCAACAAAGATGGCTACTACCATATTAGGTAAGAGACCAACAAAGCAAATGGACCGTTCTTAACTTAGGATTTACAAGAAACTGCACCTTTTTGATAATTAATCTTTCAGTGGAATCCCGTTCCACCAATCTTTGTGTCATTTAAACAAAACTAAAACTAAACCAGGCCAGCAATTCTCTTTAACTGCCAGCAACCCAAAGTGCGTACCGTATTCTCGCGGGTTAACACCCATGTGTGGGTTAACACTCACCCGCAACTTGGCTAACATTTCATAAACGCCCACCCCTTAAACACCCACGTGTGAGTAAATGCCCACCCACCCCCACTTCAGTGATTTGCCAATTTAAACACCCAGAGCGTTAACCCGCGAGAATACTGTCTTAATATGAATTAATTGGTAGGTAACAATACCAATCAATCATTATCATTCAGTATTTAAAAACTAAATCGATAATCCATTTGAATTATTATTTAACTTTATGCACTATTGGCTGAAAAATAAAATAAAATGTTCAATCTTGCTGGAAGTTTTGGCGGGAGTCCAGCCTAAAGTCATGTCCTCAGAAAGAGCAACTGGCAAGGTATTGATTGATTGATTGGTGGTTGCTTTACGCCGTGTCGGCAGCATAGGCCATATTCACGGCGAGAAATTTTGGTTTTTGTTCAAACCATTGCTTTTACATGTAAAAGCAGCCAATCAAGTATGTGCCAATAGACACTCATTAAATTAGAAAGCTCACAATCATATATTTGTGGCAAGGTAAGAACTGTCGCTGACCTGTCTGCTCGCACCAAAGGTCATCCTGTTTTGTTATTAGGCCAAATAAAAAAGAAATTAAGTTGGTGATCGTCCTTTGGCTCACACAAATCAGGGTCGGGCGGGCAGTTTTATTTTGAAAATCTTGTTGGCGTGTTACGTAATCGTATGGCCGAATGAGTTGAGCATCTGCCTCCCATTCTGGTTAGGTCATGGAATCAAACTCCTGGGTTCAAACCCTGGCCGGGTCAATCCAATGACTCACAAATTTATACTTGTCGCTACCCATTGTCAGCGTAACATTTTTTTTTTTTAAATGAAAAATCAAAATAAATCAATTTTTCAGGCACGGATGGGGACGATCACAAACTTTTGTTGTTGTTGCCTTATTGCCTCTTGGAAGGGTTCTTACCCTGTCGCGATGTGCTATATCACATCATGCAGGAACCAGACGCCATGAAGATCTTAATACTCTCAGATCTGTGTGTACACACATGAGACAGCCAGCCGGCAAATCGGGGGGGGGGGGGGGGGGGGGCGGGGAAACAGCTTTCTTAGGCTTTCTTTAACTTTTTTTTAAAGGGAGATGGAGGCGGGAGTAGGATTAATCTGAAGTAATCTTTGATAATAGTATTCGCTTTTTCCATAAAGTCACATACACTGGCCGAGGTCGTTAAACAGAGACATCTTGAACAACTCTGGGCAGTCATCTATCAATGTCATCAAAGTAATAGACACACACACAAACACATGTCCCCCCCCCCC
Source organism: Branchipolynoe longqiensis (assembly GCA_030323885.1). Lineage (NCBI taxonomy): Eukaryota > Metazoa > Annelida > Polychaeta > Phyllodocida > Polynoidae > Branchipolynoe > Branchipolynoe longqiensis. Next base: position 86,929,971 of record CM059195.1, on the reverse strand, counting down.
CTCCCTTTCCATTCACCTTTTCCTGAAGCCATTTTCATGACAACAATTGTCGATATTTTCCTACAAGTTTTTCCCTCCCAATTTTTCATTTTATATATATATATAGATATATATATAGTATCCTATATATGTATTATATATTATATGTATATATCATATAATATATATATTACATCATATATATATTATATATAATAATATATATATTACATATATTATATAAATAATATAATATATATAATATACATAATTTTTATATATTTATATATATTTATACTGTGCCCCCCTCTTTCATTTGTCTTCCTTTAACCTTTTCACATTTTAATCCTCTCCAAATTTCCTATAGGCGGTAACTAACAATGAACCGGCTTATTTTCCTTCTTTTTTTTTTACCAAGTAGGCAGCCATTAGGCAGGCAGCTGAGAGGATGAGAGCAGGCAGCGGCAGAGATTGCCCTTAAACAAACAAGAAAAAAACCCAAAACCTCATTCATTAGTGCTGTGCCTTCTGATGCTGCTGCTGCTGCTGCAACAGGAAGCGTTGGCGCAGCTGGAGTCTCTGCGCAGGCGCACCGGACGCCGCCGTCTCAGTGGCGCCCCCTTGCGCCGGCTGCTGCTGCTGCGCCACCTGGTGCGTTGGCTGGAACAGCTTGGTCAGAGTCACAGTGTGCGCCTCGGCCGGTGGTGGCGCCACCTGCCAGCCGCGTAGCTGCGTCCCCGTTCCAGTGCGCATGCCCATGCCCATACCCATCATGCCGCAGCCCCCGGCGGCGCCGAGCAGCATCTGCGTCTGCGTCTGCGTCTGCGTCTGCGCGCCAGTTGTACTTCCGGTTGACTTGCGCCGTGGGTGGAGCAGGTTGCACTGCATATCCACTGCAGGCGGATTGTCCTGCTGGTGCTGCTGGTGCTGGTGCTGCTGGTGGTGATGCTGCTGTTGTTGGTGATGTTGCTGCTGCTGTTGGTGACCGGCATCCCGGATTGTTCCTGAGTTGTCGTCACCGCCCCCGCCTGCGTGATGGTTGTCTTCATCGTCATCGTCGTCGTCAGTCGTCGTCCCAGCGACGTCGTCTGTGTGTCAGCTGGTGTAGGCGTGGACCAGCCCACCGCTCGTCAGGTTGTAGAGACGCTTCTCCACCGACTCCTTATCTGTGGGCGCCAACACCCAATGAGAGAAGGGGAACGCGTAAAGGGCGGTCATGTCAAAGTTTTCAACATTTTCATTGTAGTAGAGAGAGGACTACTTTTCCAGACCCCTCCCACCACCCGCCCTCGCCACCTGATCCTGGCCGCCCCACAAAATAGTACACATCAACAAATGAACGTCTTAAATATCCACATTATATTAAATGATAAAAGTTGCATTTTACTGACGCCCCCCTAACTCCTTCACCGTTGTATGCTTTGTTCGACCGTGAAAATGTTGAAAACTTTAGATGACCCCTAAGGTTGGTTGGTTATTGGAGCTTTACGTCCTGGCAACATCTAAGGTCATATCAGGACGGCTAACCAACTTGTGACAGTGTGCATTCATGGCGACTTTATAGCACTGCCCCACTGGGAGACCAGTCCACCGGTACCATGACCGTATATCCCACTCAGTCACATTATCCTGACACTGAGCCAACCACTCTTTGTTCTATCCTATTAATAATGCTAAATGCCTGGTTAGGAGGTGACAAGTATACATTTTTAAGTCATTGGTTTGACTCGACCAGGATTCGAACCCACGAGTTCGAATCCCACGATCTACCAAAACGGGAGACGGATGTTCACCTCATTCGGCCATGTCATTGACATGCAGCCAAGTCGAGGCTCTGTCACAGGGATGAAAGCCGTCTCCCACAAAAAAACACAGAAATTAGGCCGAGAACTAGGCGCCACCAAAGACCCTAAAATACTAAGACGGCTCACTCAGACTGTACTGTGTAATCAAAATGATCAAACCCACCACTTGGTGCGCTGGCTGTTCTCTTGGTTAAACAGGTGCTATATTATATGTATAAATGTATATATGAATGTGAAAGATGTGTAATGATGGTGATGATGATGATGATGCTGATGATGATGTGTATTTGTTCATAGCAATTTCATATTGATGTGTATTCATACTTACCTATCTCATGTATAATATAATTGTATGTGTTTACTTGTGAAACACCAACCAGCAGCCGGGCTGGTCAAACCCACCACAAGGTGGCACTGCAAAATTTACATATTCCCACAAAAAAAAGCGAGTTTTCTCCTATAGGATTAGCACTATCAGGGAATCGCACAAAAAATGCCTGTAGTCAGGTTTCAACTGCCCTTGTTGTGACTATATTATCGCCCATTCCTAACCCTTTCTTGTTTGGGTTTTATGTTCTAGCAACAGCTAAGGTCATATAAGAACGGGATTCAGACTAATCGACTGCTGTCATATATTAGCTATGTGCGAAAACCGCTGATCGCCGCGAAGCGGTTCGGCAACGACGATAACGCTAGCTCCATTCCGCTGCATGGAGCTGCTTTGCAGTAGGGGTTACCTTTCAGATTGCCAAAGGGGGGGGGGGGGGGGGGGGGGAGGTTTCTAGCTACAATTTAACTCTTGGTTTCATGACATAGATGATAGAGCACATATTTATCTACATCCTCATTTTTTAATTGTTTCAATTGGACCAGTATTATTTTCAAAAGTTGGTTGAATTTCAAGTTTTACTTTTCTCCACAAACTCTTCATCAAATCACTCAAAGGTGATTAAAATATCCTATCAAGCTATGCAAATATTGTTCCTTTATTACTTTTCTACACGTTGTGAAATTTTAAGGATGTTTGATAGATTGCCAAGAGAGTTATTTAATCCGCAGCACTTGCTTACAATTCTCACACAAATTGGCAGTTGGCATTCACGCCGCAGCCTTGCTCATAAAACGAGTAATATGGGTCACAACCTTTGGCTGGTTTACTATAGAAAAAGGGCCCATAATTAGGCATATTTTACTAGTTCAAATCGATGTAACTTTCTTGATATTTACATTTGAAAAATTATATGACTACTAAGTTTAAGGTCTCTTCAAGCCCTTTCCATTGGAATATGTTCCATTGAGATAAAATGCTTTTAAAATAAATATTCATGTAGCTACATATATATTGACATTCTGTGAACGCTAATCAGTGAATATCAACAATTGAAGTCTATTGTGTGCAGCATTTTAATGTGCATGCCAATATTAATTTAGCATCATTTCATTTCAAAAGTCGCAAAAGTTAGCCATTTATAATCAAAATTATTTCCAAGCTAGTACAGATCAACACGAATAACAGGATCAACTGTTACAGGATACGGCAAGAACGGGTGAGAATAATGCGATTGATCGAAATTGTTATGGTGCTGGTGGAACGGTCTTTCAATGGAGCAGCACTATGAGGTTTCCTTAAGTGTACACTGCCACACGCCAGATTGTTTGTTGTTGTTTTACGTCCTAGCAACACGTCCTAGCAACATACAAAGTCATATCAAGACAAGTACCAACTTGTGACAGTGCGCACTCATTGCGACTTTATAGTGCTGCCCCACTGGGAAATCAGGCTGCCAGCACCATGACCTGATATTCCACTCAGACACATTATCCTGACACTGAGCGAACCAGTGCTTGCCCTATCCTAGTAATGCCAAACGCCAGGCTAGGAAGCGACAAGTATACATTTTTAAGTCATTAGTTTGACTCAACCAGGGTTCGAGCCCACAAACACATGGGTTCGGATCCACCGATCTCCCAAAACAGGAGACGGACGCTCAAGTCATTCCACCCCGTCTGGTCCCACACGCCAGAACCAATTCTGATATTACCTTAGATGCTGGTAGGACGTAAAGCCCCAACAAACAAACCTTTTGCATCATCCCTTTAAAGATCAGTCTACTTACACATGCACTAAGGTTATTATATAAATCCTTATGGGAATATGAAAAGCATGACTTTCGAATATATTATGAAACAAGAGTTTAGGCAAAGACCCTGTAATACTAAGATGGCTCACTCAGCCTGTACTGTGTAATCAAAATGATCAAACCCACCACTTGGTGCGCTGGCTGTTCTCTTGGTTAAACAGGTGCTATATTATATGTATAAATGTATATATGAATGTGAAAGATGTGTGATGATGGCGATGCTGATGATGATGCGTATTTGTTCATAGCAATTACATATCGATGTGTATTCATACTTACCTATCTCATGTATAATATAATTGTATGTATTTACATGTGAAACACCAAACAGCAGCCGGGCTGATCAAACCCACCACAAGGTGGCACTGCAAAATTTACATTACCATTGGAGAGATAGGGAGTGAGCCGTCTTAGTATTATAGGGTCTTTGGCTTAGGTAAAGCTGCAAACTCCGATGAAGCCATCAATGTTTTTAGCCAAAACACTTAGGCCAAATACAACATTTATTTGGTGATCGTCCTTTTGAAATAAAAATCAGGGTGGGCCGGGCGGTTTTTATTTATTTATTATGTTTTAAAAGTAGATGTAATTCATGGCTAGACGTGGTGGCCGAATGAGTTGAGCGTCCGCTTCCCCTTCTGGTAGGTCGTGGGATTCGAACTCTTGGGTTCGAAACCTGGCCGAGTCAAACCAATGCTTAAAAATCGATACATAAGTTTTAATTGCTGCTAGCCCGACGCATTATTAGCAGTTTAAAAAATAATAATGAAAAGAATTAAAAAATTCAGGAGCGGGCGATTTTTCAGGCAAGGGCGGTGACGATGACCAATTCTTTAAATTTTATTTGGCCTTACCTGTATTTGATGATACATATCTAACTTAGACATTAGTGTGCTTATTAAAGCTGCATAGTCCGATGAAGCATCAAATTTTCAAAACCAAAATAATTATATAGATTTGACTCTACATATCTAACTTAGATATTGATGCACTTATTAAGCATTTGTTGCCACATAGAAAGGAACACTGAGACAATTTGATAGAACCTGTTACTGTTGAAGCCTATGTTGTCAGAGTTTTGGCGTGCTTGCCAAAACTAAGTTTGCATGTTTGAATTTCAAATATCTCAAAACTTATCCATTTAAAATCAAAGTTACTTTAACCTGAAATAAAGTAGATTATAAAGTTCAATTTAATATATTTATCTCAGAAAAATTACCAAAATGCAAAACCATCGGACTATGCAACTTTAAGCATTTTGTTGCTACATAGAATGAATACTACGTCACTTTAATAGAACCGGTCGCTGTTGAATCCTAGGCGTCCAGGATTTACACATGCGTCCCAAAATTAATTTGGTATGTTTTCATTCAAATATCTCCCAAATTAACATTACTTCAAGCGGATTATAATGATCAACCTAATAGTATAGTTATACGAGTCTTACCTTGGTACAGATGATGGATAACTGTTGTTTTACCGAGGTATAAGCCTCGGATAGATGTGGGCTAGGGAGAGAGGTAAGCACGTCCGGTACCAGCAATCTTAACCTACTTATTGAGGATAAAAATGACTTTCAAACAATGGATACTATTACTTTACCGAAAAGGTACACCAACGGAATAGATGTGGCAGGGTGGTGGCGGGAGGGCCCTAGCCCACATCTATCCGAGGCTTATACCTCGGTAAAACAACAGTTATCCATCATCTGTACCAAGGTAAGACTCGTATAACTATACTATTTTACCTCGGTAAACGCCAGCAGCCTCAGGCTAGCCTCAGGCTAGGGAGACCTTTACATAATTCATTTTTATCCTTAATATCATTCTTTCTTATTATTATAACATTCTAAATTTTTGTTCTCACCTATTCTTGTTAGTTGGCGAGAAGACGCTTTGCAACGCCGGTAGGCTTTTCTAGTCGTTTATTATAATGTTTTGCAAACGACTTAGCCGTCTTCCAGCCTGCATGCGCTAGTATTCTTTTCACAGAAATACCAAGCACCCGTGCCTTGGAGACCATGGCTCCTCTAGTTGAGTGGGAAGAGTATTTACTCGTATCCACTCCAGCCAATTTCAACACCGTAATTGTCCATCTGGCAAGTGTGTCTCGTGAAATCGCCTTATGTGGCTTTATAAAGCTCACTAATAGTTGTTGTGATGCACGTAAATCCTTTGTCTTGTATATATAAGCCCGTATGGCCGACACAACACATAATTTCCGATCATTCGGAAAACAGTCTAAGTGAACCGTTGATAAAGGGTCACCTAACGTGTTCGATTTAAGCAATTTTTCTAAATCAAACGTAGCTTGTTGCTTGTCTATTTCTAATCCAGTTAAGGATAAAGCAACAATCGTCTGTCCTCTGTGTCCGGTTACTAACAATAACAGGACCGCGACCTTAAAACCTAACTGTTTTATATCTAACCACGAGTTGTGAGGCCAAGCCTGAAACAACTTAAATACTATAGAAACATCCCAAAACCGACTATACTTTGGTTTTGGAGGATTCCTTTGATAAATTGAACGAAGTAAATAACAAATAACATGATGTTTTCCAACTGTTTCGCCATCAATTCTAGGTAATATAATTGATAACGCACACCTCGCCGCATTAATCGATCCAAAGGAAAGTCCTTCATCCTCTAGAGAACGAAGAAACCGAGCTACTTGTGAAATCTTTGGATTTGTTGGCTTAACTTTCATTAACAAACAATGTACACCCCATTTCTTTAAATAGGTTGTATACATTTTGACAGTTCCTGGCCTCCAGGCATCCGATACTATCCTATCCTCAGTAATTCTGTCCAATCCAAATTGCTGTAGCTGCTTCCTTAGAAAAGGAATGCCAATAGGGGCGTCGTTGACACGTCGCCGTGAACCACTAGCGGTCCGTGGTGCGTCAGATTCCCGAGTTTTCTTGGGAATCGTATACGATCTTTTGCCAGTTGTGAAACTGCTGGCAGCCAAGGTTGCGTGTCCCAATCGGGCACCACCAGTATCGCATGTGTCCCTTCCAAGCCGATTTTTCTCACTACTCGGCTGATAATGCTAAATGGTGGGAAAATATAAAAATAATTATCTTCCCAGGTAATAGCAAACGCATCTACTTTCCAAGCATCCGGTTCAGGATGCCAAGAAACATAACAGGGTAACTTGTTATTATTTCGTGATGCAAATAAGTCAACTTCAGGTGTACCCCATTTTTCACAAACGAAGTTAAACAAATGTGTAGAGAGAGACCACTCTAAATGGTCATGGAAATTTCTACTTTTATAATCTGCAAGTGTATTTTGTGACCCTGGAATATGCGCTACAGTCAGCCAGACTTGTTGAGCCTGTGCCCAGTTCCAAATCAGTTTAGATAACTGATTGCAAGACTTTGATTTGGTTCCACCCATGTTACGAATATATGCCATGGCAGTAGTATTATCAGTTAGTATTCTAACCTGTGATTTATTTATCTTTACTAAACTACGTAAGCCCAGATAAATAGCACGCAATTCTAGTGCATTAATATAGTCTGATTTTTCATCATCAAGCCATCTACCTCCTGTTGTGACCCCATCTCGATGAGCTCCCCAACCTTCTAACGAAGCATCAGTAGTAATTACTGTATTAGGTTCCGCCATGCGGATTGGATTTGGTGAACTTGCTATATGTTGCATCCACCATCCAATATCCTGTAACCCTTCTTGCGAAATAAACATCTTTCGCTCAAAATTGCCTTTAGTTCGTGTTAACGCTAAATTTTTATCTATTTCTAGCGACTTAATATGGGCCTTCCCATATAACACAGCAGGTGCATATGAGGTCATTATGCCAATAAGAACAGCAACCTGTCTAATTTTTGGCTTTGATAACTTAATAAGCTGAGTCGCTGTAGTCATAAACTTAATTAGTTTTTGTTCTGTTATCGACACTGTAAGGGACTGTGTATCCAGAATAAACCCTAAACATTTGAGTTGTTTTGTTGGTTTAAACACTGACTTTTGTTGATGTACATAAAACCCCAATTTAGTGAGTAATGCACATAAATCCAAAACTGCATTCACACAACCAATTTGTGTTGATGCTATAATAAAAGAATCATCTATGTATGGAAACATTATATGACCCTTCCTCGCCATTACCGAGAAAACAGGTTTAAGCAATTTAGTAAATAAACGTGGCGCACAAGCTAAGCCATTCGGCATACAGGTAAACTCATAGAGTTGGTTATCCCAAATAAATCGAAGAAATTTTCGGTATTGTTCCATTATGGGAAGCGTATAATATGCATCCTGTAAATCAACACTAGCCATCCACGCAGCTGGTGTAATCAGATCTCGTGCCGTATCTAGAGAGAACATTTTAAAATGTCGATATTCCACCCTTTTATTAAGGATTGTTAAATCCAGGATCATTCGAACATCACCATTAGGCTTCGGTCTCGAGAAAATGTTTGAAATAAACTGTCCTGAACAGTGTGTCACTTTTTGTATAATTCCTTTCTCAAAGAATTTATGTACCTGTTTAGTTAGTGCGTCTCGTTCAACTGGTTGAATGTTATATGGAAAAGGTATTATACTTTGTACAGGAATTTGTGTAAAAGGAATTTGAACACCCCTAACTATTTCTATAATTTCTTGGTCACTAGTAATTTGTGCCACTCAGAAATATGATTACTAATATTACCAGCCACAAAGTTGCTTACAGTTTGTGTGTTTTTAGAGGCTGCAGGGACTTGTAAAGTTTGTGTTTGGACCTCTACTTGGACCCGCCCCTGGGGAAAGGTCTCGACGAGTTGAACCCTCGACCTATTGGCCGTGCGGTGTTGTCGGTCCAGCCTGGGCGAGCGCCCCGGCCCCGAAACCCTTGACCGAAGTTTGAACTCGGTCTGGTTCCTCTGGTGAACCGTCGTGGACGAAAATCCCCTCGTGACTTTTTGAAACGAGGAACTTCCTGTTTCTTCTTGCCATCCATGTTTTTGCCACTCTTGGCTGCAGTCTCTACCTCTTTATAGAGGTATTGTAGTTGACCGCCAAACATCTTGGTATTATCTAAAGGTTTCCCTTTAATCGGCTCTGGAGCAAGATAGAGCGTAAACTCCTTCCCCTCATTATCGGTAACCTTCTTAGAGCGAGCCACTTCTTTGCCAGCATCTGTGCAAACTGACTTGAAGACATTTTCATATCTTCGAAACGACAGGTAATTACCTGCCGCCGCTAGTACTGCAATGCCTTTGTCCATTGTCTTAGCCAAAGACGAGAACTTATTTTCACTCTGCATCCTATTAGCCACAGGAACAATAGCTGTTAGGGTAGCCAACACTGCCTTATGCACTGTGTGCAACACATCCTCAAACTTCTTACGGTCATCCGTCATATTGACATCCCGATCCATTTCTTTAATGATGGAGTTGGGAACACCCTTTATGCCTGTTAACTCATCTCCTAACTTGGAGATAACCTCCGCCGGTTTGAACGTGCGAAAATGACCATTCACGGTCTCGCGCATAAGCGTAGTGGTTTTAACCCGCTTAGCCTTTGGCTTCTCCACCTTCTTAGCCACTTTAGTGCCAATGTCCGCATAGACCCCTTCATATACGGTGTCTGAGTCTGATTCCGTAGAAGTAGACTCAGTGGACGACTCAGAAGAAGAATATTTCCTCTTCCTCTTCTTCTTTTTGGACTTAGTCTTCCGCTTTTTGCGCAAACCAGACTCTGCCCGCTCCTTGGTGAATTCATCACCCGAAGAAATCACCTGTTTCTTCTTCTTCCTCCGTTTAGGAGAAGGAGGAGGAGGAGCCTTAAGCTCCACCGCCGAGTCTGTGTCCAAGAAATCCTCAAATGAATCCTCTTGGACACTCGGCCTACGCCGCTTCCGAGACACAGGCGATTTGGCAGTCAAGATGTGGCTTTCCAATCTTGCAAAGCGAGCCTCCCAATCTGGAGGCGCAGGCACATCAGGCACTGCGTCCTCGTCCGGGTCGGAGAGGATATGCGCCCGGGGCTGTGTCGACGGCCCTGCCGACAACACGGGTGAGGAGTCGTACTCCTCGTCCACTCCACTCGGAACACGCCCCTCGGCTGCTGCTGCACCGCGCTTACTCCGCTTCGTGGCCATCGGGAACTGAAACAAACATTTTTGATCAGTCCCGGTATATATATATGTCACAATATGGTTGTTTCAAACTCATTTGGACATCTATTGGTGTTAAAGAACGTGTTTATACCGTTATAACACAGGCGTAATAAGCTAAATTTGTGCGTGGGTTGTGGGTCAAGCCCAAACCTTACGCGGGGTCGGGACCAGTGTATCGGCCCGCCCATCCCTCTGTTCCGCACACTTCTCCCACCTGTGACTACTACGTCAACAAGTTGGAGAAAATGCTACGAAACTCGGAGAAACGCCTGAAAAAGTTTTGTCTAGGGGAGTCTATAAAAGAAACCCAGGAGCATCTCCAACATTACTCTCTATTAGAGTACGAGAGAATTTCCACATGAGATAGGGCGAAACCCACATCTCTACCCATAGTCACACGGTGACCCGGGTGTTGACATAACCGCTAATGACCGGTTTGGTTCCTTCGCGAAACCCACTCGAGTGTTCTATCCTTGGTTGTTTATAACCAAATAACTCGTCCAAATTGGACCAACGAAAGTCTAAACTTTCCATATTGATGCTCTAATGCATCATAATTAAGCTAACCACAGTTTTTATTATACTTACTGCGTATTTGCTTGTATGTAGACTAATTTTGCCGGAGCAACCCAACGACACGTTATCCAGTCGTGAGTTGTATATGCTAATTGCTGGTACCGGACGTGCTTACCTCTCTCCCTAGCCTGAGGCTAGCCTGAGGCTGTTTACCGAGGTAAAATATGTATATATATATATCACTTTTCTTTGATACATTAGATAATTAAGCCAGGGAAATTTTAATCAGGGACAATTGGTCTTCCATATTCCACTACTCCTTGCCCTACCATAGCAATGCCAAATGCCAGGCTAGGGTAGCGTCAAGTATAAATTTGTAACTTATTGGTTTGACTCGGCCATGGTTGGAATCACACGACCTACCAAAACAAGCAGTGGGCGCTCAACTCATTTGGCCATCCCGTCTCGATAAATATGGCGGAAACCCTAAAGATCATCGGACTATATGTACAGCATTAGATGAAACTCACATTTGTTGATGAGGTCCCTGTCACGGGTGTTATGCGCCTGTTGGGCCAGGCTATGCAACAGGATCTGCGCACTCCGGTACCGCCGGAAGCACTGTGGGCCAAGCGGGAAACAGTCAGACAGGGTGGCGCCACCTGGGTGAGCCGTCAACTAACAAACAACGCCACCTAACGGGACGTACAGCTTCCTGCCAAACTAAACTGGTGACAAATGTCAATCAGGGTTCCCACTCTTTTTCAGGCTTCTTTTTTTTAATGACTGTTTAAGTATTTTTTAGACCATTAAAACTAATTTTTAAAGGACCAAAATGAAGAAATTCCACAGCTTTTTCAGCATGCAATAACTCCAGGTTCCAAGTATACTCCACTAGTGAATAAGATAAAGGAATTCACATCGACCCGGTCATTGATGAAGAATGCTCTATATATCAAATTTCTTTAAAATAATTAAAAAAAAAAAAATTTAAACAAAATATAGATCCATTTCAGAAAAAAGACAAACATTTTGAAAACATTTTTCCAATATATTTACATCCATAATCTTTAATGACTTAAACTACTTGGTGTATAATTGTAGGATTTTTCAGTACTTAATTTTTGCATTTTCAAAAGTTTGTACTTTTTAGTTTTTTTTATGACCAGTACAAACCCTGTCAATGGTTAGTACAATGTTAGGATGAGGTTTCTCTCCCCCCCCCCTCCCCCTCCCTCCCACTCCTCCATCTGCCTCCCCTAATCCTAACGGAAAAACATCGATGAAATAGAAACCCACACATGGCTTTTTTAGCGCCTCCTCATCCTTCCGCTACTTCCAAACATTGTTTAGATTGTGAAGGACATCGATATTTACAAAGCGTCTCTTAGTAAATGCACAGAGCTAGTTGAGCTTGTGGGTGTAACTTGTGTTTTGTTTAGGATCATCTGTTTAGAAAGGGAAATCACAAATTAAATAGGACTTCTCCGAGCTAGTTGAACTGGTGCGTGTAACTTGTGTTTTGTTTAGGATTACCCATTTAGAAAGGGAAAATCAAATATGAATTATCAGAGCTAGTTGAATTAGTGCGTGTAACTTGTGTTTTGTTAGGATTACCCATTTAGCGAATTAAATATGAATTCTAATTCAGCTAATATATTAAATACAACAACAAAAGGATAGGAAAATGTATAAATCAATTGAAAAGGCCCAAGTTCCCATTTATTTCACAAAGGGTCTCACTTACGTCTTGAGGGTTGCCAAATATTTCGTCAAGAGCCGCCGTTTGACACTGAAAGAGAGCATACAACCAAAGGTTATCATATCTACCGTACCCATAATAGCAGCACAGTTTTTGCAACGACCCATCATCTTAGCCCATAATACTGAACGTATTATGGCTAACCCACTAACACGCTAACCTCCTTATTAAACTACTAATATGCCCTATCTAAGTAACCGCTGATCAACCTATTTACAATGTAATGTAAACGGCCGCAAGACCAGTACCTCTGTAATGAAAAAATGCATGTTCTAATGAATAAACTGTTTTACCAACAGAAAAAGGCACTGCTATTGTACTGACAGGGTTCATACAGCTATTCAGCGACCAATTTAAGGCCCTTTTAGTGCCTTTTCAGGTAAGAAATTCATTTCTTAAGGCCGAAAAAAAAGAGACATTTTAATGATCAGGGATGAAAGTGGTCTCCGGGAAAAAAAGCGGAAATGCTGATATTCTCCCATAGGCTTAGCATTGTCAGGGAATCGCTGAACATTCCCGGAAGTCGGGTTTCATACATATTGGTATACGCTGATAGTGCTGCGCCGTTTGAAGCACGTATTAGTAGTATACGCTGCTAGTGCTACGGCGGTAGAAGCACATATTAGTAGTATACGCTGATAGTGCTGCGTCGTGAAGGCATTAGTAGTATACGCTGCCAGTGCTGTGGCATTTGTACCACATATTAGTATACGCTGATGGTGCTGCAGCGTGAAACAACGTATTGGTTGGTTGGTTGTTGGAGTTTTATGTCCTGGCAACATCTAAGGTCATATCAGGATGGGCGCAACTTATTAGTATACACATATACATGTCAACTATTTATAATCTTGCATCCCCAGGTTTCTGTACATTTTATTTTATAAATCAAAAGAAGTAACTAGAGAATTAACATCTTTATTATACTTAACAATTGTCCTAGATTAGTTGATAAGCCACACACCTAACCATTCAAAACACTGTTACCAGTCAAATTTGCCCGTTCTCCTCCATCACAAATTCTAAAATTCTAAAAATTCAAGTATTTTTTTTGGCATTTGCTCAATTTTCAAGGCCTTTTGAAGGTATTTTTAAATTCAAGTCCTTTTCAAGAGACACCTTCAAATTCAAGCCCTTTTCAAGATTGCGCAAACCCTGAGTGAAGTACACCGACCTCCACAGCTGAAATGCCACATACACAGGTGGGTGCGAGTAGCGGGGATTGCATCAGGAAGCCTTGATAGTCTAAAGGTTAGGACACTCGCCCCGGAATGGCAAAATGTTTGGGTTTCGAGTCCAGCTCTAGGTATCATGTTCCCGTTTGTTACAACATGCCAATGACACTGGTGCCATGACCAGGATTCTGTACATGGTGAAAATGTTACGCCTCATTGGATTACGCAGCTTTAATTGGCTGTCTCAATTCACCAGTCTGATTGACTCACCATCTCTATAGCGTAACTGTAGATGAGCTTGTCGGCTGTAATGGCCGCTGACTGTGGATTGTGCTAAATTAATTGCTATTTTAATTGACTGTCTGATTGACTCACTCTCAATTCACCAGTCTGATTGACTCACCATCTCTATAGCGTAACTCTAGATGAGCTTGTCGGCTGTAATGGTCGCTGACTGCGGGTTGTGCTAAATTAATTGGCTATTTTAATTGACTGTCTGATTGACTCACCATCTCTATAACATAACTGTAGATGAGCTTGTCGGCTGTAATGGTCGCTGACTTCGGATTGTGCTAAATTAATTGGCTATTTTAATTGAGTGTCTGATTGACTCACCATCTCTATAGCGTAACTGTAGATGAGCTTGTGGGCTGTAATGGCTGCTGACTGCAGGTTCTGCTAAATTAATTGGCTATTTTAATTGACTGTCTGATTGACTCACCATCTCTATAGCGTAACTGTAGATGAGCTTGTCGGCTGTAATGGCCGCTGACTGCGGATTGTGCTAAATTAATTGGCTATTTTAATTGACTGTCTGATTGACTCACCATCTCTATAGCGTAACTGTAGATGAGCTTGTCAGCTGTAATGGCCGCTGACTGCGGGTTCACATCTGGTCCCAGACCGACTCCCTTCGTGTGCAGATGGCGACACACAGACAGACACTGGTGGTAGTAGTTGTTCATCTCCTTTACAACTGTAAGCAAACAGGGGCATTGTGAGTACACAGACTGAGTTGGGTGAGATGGCCGTGTGTTGACATTGTTAAGAGCAAAGTCGGCTAAGCATTTCGGTAATAACAGGTTTAACTATCTAAATTATGTCTGACTATTGAATTTGATTTATTGAATTTGATTTATTGGATTTGATTATTGGATTTGATTATTGGATTTGACTATTGGATTTGACTATTGGGTTTGACTATTGGATGTGACTATTGGATGTGACTATTGGGTTTGACTATTGGATGTGACTATTGGATGTGACTATTGGAGGTGACTATTGGACTTGACTACTGGATTTGACTATTGGGACTTCACTATTGGATTTGACTATTGGATTTGACTATTGATGTGACTATTGGATTTGGCTATGGAATTTGACTATTGGACTTCACTACTGGATTTGACTATTGGACCTGACTATTGTATTTGACTATTGGGTTTGACAACTGGATTTGAATATTGGACTTGACTATTGTACCTCACTATTGGATTTGACTATGGGATTTGACTATTGAATCTGACTATTGGATCTGACTATTGGATTTGAATATGGGACTTGACTACTGGATTTGACTATTGCACCTGACTATTGGATTTGACTATTGGACTTGACTATTGTACCTGGCTATTGGATTTGACTACTGGATTTGACTATTGAATTTGACTATTGGACCTGACTATTGGACCTGACTATTTGATTTGACTATTGGATTTGACTATTGGACTTGACTATTGTACCTGGCTATTGGATTTGACTACTGGATTTGACTATTGGATTTGACTATTGGACCTGACTATTGGACCTGACTATTTGATTTGACTATTGAATCTGACTATTGGACCTGACTATTGGACCTGACTATTAGACCTGACTACTGGACCTGACTATTGGACTTGCCTATTAGATTTGAATATTGGATTTGACTTATTTGAACTGACTATTGGACCTGACTAATTGACTGATGCCATACAAACACTGGGAAAGACCTACTTGTCTTGACATTGTTGGAAGGCTGGAGCCGCATGCCTTTCACCTCCTCACGCGCAAGCTCGATGCTCGAGCTGAGTAGTTGAAGAGCGCGAACGTACAACACGAGCTGCTCCAACTGCCTCTGCCCCTCAGACACGAACGACGTGCGGTCAAGGCGGAAGGTGTTGCCTTGCTGCTGGTCGACCGTCTCTGTGATGGGTGAACTACGAGATTGAGCCAACTCGACTATCGACTCAACAAGCGCGAGTACAAAACCTAACTTGGCCACAGTCTCATTGTGCTCCTTCTGCAAAACAGAAAATAAGCAAGAATTTTATTTATTAATTTTTTTGGTAAACAGTTTATTCATCAGAAAATACTTTTATTTTCAGCGCAGAGGTACTGGTCTTCCAGTCGATTATATTACATTATAGATAGGCAGCTCTGTGGGTATCTAGGTAGAGCTTATTAGTAGATTAAGACGGAGGTTAGTGGGCTAGCTAAAGTAAGTTCAGTATTATGGGCTAAGGTGGCGGGTTGCTGTATAAATGGTGCTGTTTTTATGGCTGTGGTGTATGCAAGGGGGTCTACCGAACCAGACGAAATGGCCAAGTGGTAAAGTGTCTATTTCCTGTACGGAAGGTCGTGAGTCAAACGGAAGACTTACGAACAAATTGGCACTAGTCGCTACCTCGCCTCACACTCGGAGTTAGTAGGATAGAAGAATGACGGGTTAACTCAGTATCAGGATAATGTAACTGGGTGAGATATAATACCAGTGTACCAGTGCTGCAGCGCTATAAAACCACCACCATGGTGCATTGTCACAGATCAATATCCATCCAACTGTGATGACGTTGCATTTTCCTAGTATCCACATCCCCAATAACTCACTCTATTTTTTTTTTTGGTAAATATTTTTATTCATCTGAATACATATTTTGTCAGCGCCGGGGCACTGGTCTTCCAGCCGTCGGAGTGGTCGCATTTCATCTGTACATAGTGGAAGTGGAATGTGTTGCATTGTGTGCAGCACAACCCATTCTGAACATAAAAGAAAGTGGGGGAGCAGCCTATGCTGCATAGTGTACAGCATATGTACTGAACATAGTGCAAAGTATCTATATGCATCAAGATAGAGTGTGCAGTAATGTACACTAGTGGTTAAATCATATGCTGTGTGTGTATATCAGTTAGATTTGGTTTTAATAACGGTTAGTCTTTAAATAGTGCCATGTTGTGCATGTATAGTGGTTTATATTGTGTGCATTGCTGGTTGAAGATGTAGTTATGTAGTGGTGGTAATGGGTCTAAAGATGGGGTAGTGATTCTCGAGTCATTGAGTTATAATAGTTGTTTTGTCAAATGTGGATGGGGGGGGAGGGGTTCATGGGTAGGGGGCGCGGACACGCAGGGAGAGAGCAGGCATGAGAGAGGGCGAAGTCAATGGGTCGTTCAGCAGGTCGTATTATATATTTGCAGTGCCAGGTTTTGGGCCTGAATAACCAGGTGAGCTCTGTATGCATTTTTAAAGGCAAGGATCGAACCCGCTTCTCTGGTTTTGGTTGGGAGCTCATTCCACATGACACTTCCTTTGTAAATCGGAGCTCTCATTAACTTATTTGTATTAGGGTTGGGCACCCCAAGCAGAGTCGATGTCCCCCTTCTCGTTACCCTGGTTGTGCGATCTATGTATTTGTCATCACTCGCACGTTTATACATCAACGTCATTAGGTGTAGGTTCCTACGTACATCCAGAGTGTCCAGCCCTGCTCTGCTATGCATTTCAACCACACTTAGTATCTTGCCTTTGAATACTGTTCTGAGGGCTCTGTTTTGCGTTCTTTGTAATTTGGTCTCTTGCTGCTTCGTTAGTAATCCATAGATGATATCATTGTAGTCTATAATTGGTAATATTGTTGACTTGTACAGCTGCAGCGCAGTATTCTCACTTACATATGTCCTTATTTTTCTGAATGTGTTCATTTTTAGTGCCAGTGTTTGGTTAAGTCTTGCCAGCTGTTGGGTACCAGTTAGAGTCGCATCGAGAGTTGTGCCTAGGTACTTATAGGAGTTCACTTCACGGAGCACTAAGCCACCCATCTGCAGTTGTATTGGCCGGGCCCTCACCTTCCTGGCTTTGGTTCCATAGATTATGTATTCAGTTTTAGTGCCATTTAGCGTTAGTTTATTCTCATGGCACCATGTGTTCACTCCATCCAGCGCCATTCCAGCCTCGGTTGCGGCTATGGCAAGGTCATTGTTATGTATTGTTAGTGCTGCATCATCGGCAAATAATGTGAAAGATGCTTTGTTGGAAACTAGAGGTAGGTCATTTATAAATATTAGAAACAGTAGGGGTCCCAGAGTGGAGCCCTGTGGAACTCCTGTTTTTATTTCTCGAGTGGTTGAGCTGGTGTCACTTAGTTTTGTGTATTGTTTCCTATTGCTGAGGTAATTTGTGAGGAAGCTATGTGCTCTATTGCCTAGCCCAGCTCGTTCTATTTTATGCATGAGGATTTTGTGGTCGATCGTATCAAATGCCTTCTTGAAATCAAGGAAGACTGCGATAGTAAGATCACCCTTGTCTATGTTTGACAAAAGTTCATCCAGTAGAGACGCCAGTGCCCCGGTGGTGGACCTATTTTTCCTGAAGCCATTTTGCTGGTAGGTCAAATAGTTAGAGGACTCAAGGAATGTCTTAATTTGGTCATGTATTATTTGTTCTATAATCTTGCCAGGCAGTGGGAGGATCGATATTGGGCGTAGTTCACTACAGGTTTGCGGGATGTTGACTTTAGGTATGGGTGTCACTGTGGCCACTTTCCAGTCATCAGGGAAGATGCCTGTACTGATTATTAGGTTATATAAATGTGTAAATTCTGCACTCAGTGTTGTGATCGCACTTTTTATCAAAGTGGTACTGATGTCCTTCATTCCTGATGATTTGTAGATAGATATTTTGTTAGTTCTATCAAGGATTTCATCCTGGGTGGTTTCCAGAAGGTCATACTTTTCTTTATTTAGTTTGGCATGGAAGGTTTTGTGTTGATCATCCTTCTGTTTGAATTTATTGGCTAGTTTCTCACCTATATCTATGAAATAGTTATTGATTTCCTCTGCTAGTAATTCATCTGGGATTTTAATACCAGTCTCTTCACTTGCAAGGCCACTGATTCTTGTCTCTTTTTTAGGTTCGATTTGGTTTATTTCATACCAACATTTTCTGGCATTCTGTTTATATTTGTCTATCTGGACTTGATAATACCTTGCTTTGGCTTTCCTTACTTCACTCCTAGCCTTTCTGACCATACATTTAGCTATGAATTCATCCCCTGGATCTTTTGTTTTCTCAAACTTTTGGATAAAGTAATCTCTATCCTTTTGAAGCTCTAGTAGTTCATCATTAAGGTAACCTCCCATGGTGATTCTGGTGGTGATCTCGGTTAGGGGACAGTGCCTGTCAGCTGCAATAGTGATTGTTGCATTTAGCATATCCCAACATAGGTTGGGGTCTCTCATATCCGGAAATTCAGCACTGTTTATTTCTTTGAGTGTGCCAGCCAATCCAATAATTCTCTATAAAATCTTTTTTTTAAAGAAAAGAAACGATTGTAGAAATAAGATTAAATAAAAATAAATAATGAACATATTATATATAACAATGTCACATGAGAAACACTGGTTCTTGTCTGATCACGTGAGTTAAGGAACATTGAGCCTCGTCAATACGCGAGTGCATGACCACCTGGGAATACAAGGTGCCGTAGACATCCTGATACCGGCTTATAGACTGCCAAATCAGTAGCGGATAAATAATATTAAAATACTACTTACGTCCATAAGGATCTCTTCAGCCAGCTCAGGGGCCACAAAGCTGATCGGGCCTTCCATGTTGGGTGGCGACTGGCAATAGGCCCGGTTCGTTGGGGACTCCACCTCGTATGGCGAGCTTCTTCGAGCCGTCTTGTCGCTGAACGAACTGGTGCGGTCTTTGAACGAGGTGTTCCTGTCACGCGCATTCAGGGCTGCATTCACCGGTGAAGGGTCTCGGGGAAGTGAGTTCGGGGAGCTGCCATAGGGCACAACCATTCCAACCCCGGGACTGCTGGAGAGGCACGCTGGGAAGCCTGTGTTGTAGGGATGGGGGGGCGGGGGGGAGGAAGAGACAGCGAGCTGCATCATCATTACATTAACAATATCTTCCACATACAGAAAGCCCCACTCGCTACATCAACAATATCTTCCACATACAGAAAGCCCCACTCACTACATCAACAATATCTTCCACATACAGAAAGCCCCACTCGCTACATCAACAATATCTTCCACATACAGAAAGCCCCACTCGCTAAATCAACAATACCATCACACATACAAAAAGCCCCACTCGCTACATCAACAATATCTCCCACATACAGAGAGCCCCACTCGCTACATCAACAATATCTTCCACATACAGAAAGCCCCACTCGCTACATCAACAATATCTTCCACATACAGAAAGCTCTACTCACTACATCAACAATATCTTCCACATACAGAAAGCCCCACTCGCTACATCAACAATATCTTCCACATACAGAAAGCACCACATGCTACATCAACAATACGATCACACATACAGAAAGCCCTACTCGCTACATCAACAATATCTTCCACATACAGAGAGCCCCACTCGCTACATCAACAATATCTTCCACATACAGAAAGCTCCACTCACTACAACAATATCTTCCACATACAGAAAGCCCTACTCGCCACATCAACAATATCTTCCACATACAGAAAGCCCCACTCGCCACATCAACAATATCATCCACATAGAGAGCCCCACTCACTACATCAACAAAATCTTCCACATACAGAAAGCCCCACTCGTTACATCAACAAAATCTTCCACATACAGAAAGCCCCACTCACTACATCAACAATATCTTCCACATAGAGCGAGCCCCACTAGCTACATCAACAATATCTTCCACATACAGAAATCCCCACTCGTTACATCAACAATATCTTCCACATACAGAAAGCCCCACTCACTACATCAACAATATCTTCCACATAGAGCGAGCCCCACTAGCTACATCAACAAAATCTTCCACATACAAAAAGCCCCACTCACTACATCAACAATATCTTCCACATACAGAGAGCCCCACTCACTACATCAACAATATCTTCCACATACAGAGAGCCCCACTCACTACATCAACAATATCTTCCACATAGAGAGAGCCCCACTAGCTACATCAACAATATCTTCCACATAGAGAGAGCCCCACTCGTTACATCAACAATATCTTCCACATACAGAAAGCCCCACTCACTACATCAACAATATCTTCCACATAGAGCGAGCCCCACTAGCTACATCAACAAAATCTTCCACATACAAAAAGCCCCACTTGTTACATCAACAATATCTTCCACATACAGAAAGCTCCACTCAATACAACAATATCTTCCACATACAGAAATCCCCACTCGTTACATCAACAATATCTTTCACATACAGAAAGCCCCACTCGTTACATCAACAATATCTTCCACATACAGAAAGCCCCACTCGCTACATCAACAATATCTTCCACATACAGAAAGCCCCACTCGTTACATCAACAATATCTTCCACATACAGAGAGCCCCACTCGTTACATCAACAATATCTTCCACATACAGAAAGCCCCACTCGCTACATCAACAATATCTTCCACATACAGAAAGCCCCACTCGTTACATCAACAATATCTTTCACATACAGAAAGCCCCACTCGCTACATCAACAATATCTTCCACATACAGAAAGCCCCACTCACTACATCAACAATATCTTCCACATACAGAAAGCCCCACTCGCTACATCAACAATATCTTCCACATACAGAAAGCTCCACTCGCTACATCAACAATATCTTCCACATAGAGCGAGCCCCACTAGCTACATCAACAATATCTTCCACATACAGAAATCCCCACTCGCTCGCGCTTCATCAACAATATCTTCCACATATAGAAAGCCCCAGTCACCACATCAACAATACCATCACACATATAGATTTGTGTTCACTAACCGGGGTTGGTATTTGTCGGTGAAATCTGGCCTCCGAAGGCAGCGCGCCACAGTTGATCGGACAACTTTCCACTTGAGTTGCGCCTCAGTCTGTCAGACAGTGACTCCGGCTCGGTGGAACAGCGCACTGCTACCATCTTATTAGTGTCTGCAACCATCAAGCGCAAACACGCTGAAATCACTAATTAACGCTTTCATAATGCTATTGAGGACTATCCGCAAAGGACAGTCAGTGGGGTTCACATGTACAGATAGTTAGTGTAGTTCTACATGCATGACTTGTAAATTACACAAACTGGACTATTGTTCAATAGCGATGAAAAAAAAAGGCCAGTCTGAGTTGTTTTTGTGATAAGCAAATATAACAGTACACACCCACATGCGCACGTGCACGCGCACATGCACACACACACACACTCTCTCTGACACTGACACTCTCTGACACACACTCACTCTCTCTGTCACACACTCACTGTTCTCTGTGCGGAGTGGTTAGAGTGTCTGACTTTTTTCTAGGTCGGACTCCTAATCTGAAGGTCGGTGGTTCGATTCCCCGTGCCCCCAGCTCTGCCAATTTGGATTTCCACCGCTGTGTAGAACTTACAGCGACATCAAAGGCCAGTTGCTCTCATACCATGTCTATGTGGTCTGGGAGGTTAAAAATCCCTTGGGTCGGTAAAAGTGTAGGCTCGGGCTTTCTATCGACAAACTGTCTAATGGTGAAAACAAGCCTATTTCAGGCTTATCCATGATAGGCAGTATAAATCTTCAACAACAAATCTTCAACAACAACTCTCTCACACACACTCACTCTCTCACACACACTCACTCTCTCTGACATACTCTTTGACACACACAGTCACTCTCTCTGACACTCCCTGACACACACGCACTCTCACTGACACTCTCACACACACTCTATCTCTATCTCTCTCTATCTCTTGCTCTCTCACTCACACTTTTACAAACCCACAACTTTTACCAGTTTTATTTCAAATTCATGTGAGCAAACGCTGTTTTATAGAAAAGAAAGTTCTTCATTATAAAAGAATATTTTCAATCGAAAATAAACAGCTAATTTTTTTAACAAAGATGAAGAGGTTTATTTTTTTAAATTTTAAATATTAGAACACAAAACAAATTGTTGGAAATTAGTTATCAGATTATTTCCACATCAACATTTCAAACTGGCATAATAACCAAACACAACCAAATAAGCAACATTGAGGTCGCAAAAATAACAAAATTACTATTGAAAAAATACACATACAAATAAATATACTGTATTCTCGCAGGTTAACGCCCATGTGTGGGTTAACGCCAACAACCCACCTGGCCAATATTTTGTAAACGTTCACCCCTTAAATGCCCATGTGTGGGTAAACGCCCACCCCCCACGTCAGTGATTTGCCAATTTAAACACTGAGCGTGTTAACCCGCAAGAATACGGTAAATGAAAGAAAAACGAGGCTTTCTTCTCTATATGTTATCAAATAACAAAATTAACCCAAACAATGCCATTCGATTACATGATGTGAATAATTCCATATGCAAATTTTAAAATGACACGAAGTTGCACACACAAATTTATATCAAATGATATTTTAAAAAAGAAAATACATTTAAAATCACAATTTCAAGCATCAACATGCAATTCAGACTTTATCCTACAAATAAAAACTACAATAAAAAAACTATAACAAAAATCTCAACTGAAGATGTCAATTTGTTAACAAAGCCAACAAAGAAACAAATAGAGATAACAAAAAAAGCAATGAGAAAAAATGTAGCACAAAGAAACCCGCCAAAATAAGCCAATAAACACTGCAAAAAAGGAAACCAACAGAGACAGTAAAGAGCAATGAAAAAAATAAAGCAAAAAAAATAAGCCAATGAACACAACAATTCAGAATTGGTAGCGGTAATATAGTAGTAACTAACACCAGTAGCCTTAGACCATCTGTGGAGTACTTACTGCCTGGTGTGAAACCGACAGCAGCAAAATTATCGGGGCAAGTTTTTGTGCGAATCGTACCAAATGGGGTCTGCAGGGGCGGTGACGTGGGCGAGCCATCCCGAGCCGCATCCATGATGGGGAACTGGAAGCCGGTCGTCACCTTGGTGGGCGAGCCCACAATGGTGGGCAGGGACGACGGGCCTGTAATGGTGAAGGTAGAGAGACGGGGGCATTGTCAGTTTGGTGGGTGGTGCGCATCAAATAACGGTGGCGTGTAGCAGCAGGCAATGCTAGCATGCAGCAGCAGGCAATGGTAGACGACAATAGACGATGGTAACAGATGGTGACAGGCAATGGTAGCAGGCAATAAACAATGATAATGGACAGCAGGCAGTGGTAGCATGCAGAAGCAGGCAATGGTAGTAGGCAATAGACAATGGATACAGACGGCAGCAGTCAATGGTAGCAGGCAATAGACAATGGTAATGGACAGCAGGCAGTGGTAGCATGCAGCAGGCAATGGTAGCAGGCAATAGACAATGGTAATGGACGGCAGCAAGCAATAGTAGCAGGCAATAGACAATGGTAACGGACAGCAGGCAGTGGTAGCATGCAGCAGGCAAGGGTAACATGGCAACAAACAATGGTACCATGTAGCAACAGATAATGGTGACACATTGCAACAGACAAAAGGAGCACACAACAACAGACAACGGTAACACAGCAACAGACAATTGTAACACAGAAACAGACATGCCTATATCGGACACTTCCTGTCCACGCCACCAATCTGTTGCACATGAACACAACCTCATCAGAATTGAGAGAAAATCCTAAAGTTGTGTTGAGCAGCAATGAACGCGAGTAACAAGCATGCACAGAAGAATGGAACATGTGTTTTTTACCCTAAATCAACAAAGTTATATAATGCATATATATATATATATACGTAAACACAATTGTATATTTACATACTTATTCAAGGATCAAATCGCCTAGGCAAACTGGCCACAGCATTTTGATTCCAAAAAGATAAATGTTATAAAGCTAAGCCATTATAAATTACAATTACATCTAGGATATTATTAGCAATTATTCAGTTAAAAAAAAAAGAAATTCTACATAAATTAAAAAAACAAACTGATCAGTTAGAAAGTACACTATGTTTTGAGCACAAAAGCAACAAATGAAAAAAAAAGGAAAGTTTGTTTTATTTAACGACACCTGTAGAGCACATTGATTTTTATCATTGGCTATTGAACGTCAAACATATGGTCATTCTGACATATTTCTTTGGCGGAAACCCACTGCGCCACATGGGATACTCTTTCCGATAAGCAGCAAGGGGGCTTTTATATGCACTTTCCCACAGACAGGACAGCACATACCACAGCCTTTGATGAACCAGTTGTGGACCACTGGTTAAAACCAACAAATGTGACAGCATGCCAAGCAACATGAAGAGCTAGTAGTGCGGATGTATCTTTACTACATAGATCACGTGAAGGGATAAGCAAGCGACAACAAAAAACGAAGATCCACTCTGCAATTTGTCCTCTTGCAAACGTTGCATTCAACTACCTGCCGCTTGGCTCGCAATTTCCTTGCGGCTCTTGGAAGGAAACAGTTTTGCTCCATGACAAGTCAGAAATATTTGTGCAAGGTTTGCGTAGAAGAATTAATGTTATAGCCTTAAGGCGAGTGTACAAATTTCCTTGCGCTTTGGCTTTTCTTTTGTATTGATGAGACAAAGCCGAAGCGGAAGCATTGCGATCGATCAATACAATCACAAGGCAATAGTATTAAAACTGCTGTGCTAATAAGCTATTTTAAGCTTATGCTGATAAGCTTCAAGCTTATGCTGATAAGCTAGTTCAATCTTATCCTGATAAGCTAGTTCAAGCCGATGCTGATAAGGTAGTTCAAGCTTATGCTGATAAGCTAGTTAAAGCTTATACTGATAAGCTCACTCAAGCTTATACTGATGAACCCAAATAAGTTTATACTAATAAGCTTATTCAAACGTGTGCTAATAAGCCAGTTCAAGCTTATTAGCTAAGCTTATACTGATAAGCTTATGCTGATAAACTCATTCAAGCTTACACTGATAAGCCCAATTAAGCTTATACGGTTAAGCTTATTCGAGCTAATAAAGATAAGCGCATTCGCCTATTGCTTTGTGAACTGTTAGCTTTCTCGCATAGTCTTGTGACTTGATTGCATGGTGGATCTTAGGTTTTTGGGGTGGTTTCACAGTCGTTGAGCAGGTCGTACCTGACCGTCTAAGAGGTGAGCTGGAGTTGCTTGGGGGCGTCATACTTTGTCGGCCGCTTGGGGGCGTGCCAAAGCTATTCTTCCGGCCCCACCCACTACTAGGGGGCGTTCCAATCGTAAAATGAACTGTAAACAGTGCAACAGGGAACGTCTTAACAAGTGAATGCGCGTCTGTACGCAAGGAACATAAAAATGCTGTTTTAAAACACCTGGGTGAGTTCTTATGACATAGGGTTAGGGAGGAGTCCTAGCTATATATCTTTATATATATACACACACATAAACACACATATGTGCAAATACACACACACATATATATATATATCTATATATATCTATATATATATATATGGATAGTGATAAGCCCGTTATCGCATGTAATAAAACCTGGTTGGGGGGTGGGTACCAGCATGCACCTCTCTGCCTCCTGCGGGGAGCCTCTCCTCCACTTGCTCGGAGGAATTTATATATATATATATATAAATATATATATATATATATATATATGTAAACTAAACCTATTTAATTAGCAAAATGTCAGTTCTTAACTAGCAAAATCAAATATTTTAACATTAAAATCTTTACTGACACAAGAATTCCTTTTCTTAAAAGAAATTATGTAAGCTGTTTAAAAAGCATCTTAATTATTATTCATTTTTGCTAGAAAGAGAAAATTATCTCCAAAGCATACTCAGGTTAGTCTAATGGGTTTTGCGTATTCTTTGCTCGCAAAAGTATTGCAATGTCTTCGATGACATACTTAGGTGCATACTGTTACAAGTTAGGTACAGAAAATGTTTGTGTGAGGTGGACTTTGTGGATGGCGAGAAAGAGGGTGGGGTGCAGATTGGAAGGGAAAGGGAGTATTATATATAAAAGGACACCCAAGAGTTTCTACAACAAAATTGCCTGCTAAAAAAAACACAATATCCAAATTAAAAACATAATGCAAGTATTGCAAAGCACCACTGTTAAGTGGCAATTCTTTCTACTTTTCAAGGTACCAACAAAACCCTTTTTTTTTTAAATACAAAATTCAAGATCCCCAGGGGAAGAGGGGCAATGTTGTTTTAAAGCTTTTTGGGGGGGGGGGGGGAGGTTGGGGGTGTGAATGGAATTATGGGGGCAGGTACTCCCTTGGGTTCTGGTTTTTCCCACACTTCAAGCTTTTCCCCTGCTGCAAGACCCCTTCGCCTCCTCCCCCCAGGGATGAAAGTGGTCTCCGGGGAAAAAAGCGGAAATGCTTATATTGTCAGGGAATCGCGGAAAATTCCTGGAAGTCGGGTTTCATATATATTGGTATACGCTGATAGTGCTGCACCGTTTGAAGCATGTATTAGTAGTGTATGCTGATAGGGCTGCGGCGCTTGGAGCATTTATTAGTAGTATACGCTGATAGTGCTGAGGAGTCTGCACCACATATTAGTATACGCTGATGGTGCTGCGGGATTGACAAATCCCGGAAATCCGCGGAACCGCAGAGATCTTTCATCCCTGCCCCCCCCCCCCACACACCCACCCAACCACCTAATTCCCCCAGTTTCCAGGTCCCCACACACCCTGAATTGTTCTCAAGGTTTTGCAATATTGACCCAGTTTCCGAGGGTTCACTGACCCCGGCCTGCAGCGCGGCCCTTACAAGTAAGCGGCCTTGCGCGACTTACCAGAGGGCGGCGACATGGAGCCCACATCGGGCAGCGCTGCGGACGAGGCTGAGGCCCTGCGCTGCGGGATGGGCATGCCCTGCACCCCGGTCTGGGGGCACAACTGGGGGCTCGTGTGAGCATGCTGCAAGCAGAGGTCATGGCTTTCCTGAGTACTTTCCACAATGAAATTACCTCTCGCTTATCTGCTTGTTTGGGGTTTTACATCTTGCAAACATCTAAGGTTATATCAGAAAGTATTACACATTAATATTTGATCAGAAAACATCAACAGTATTTCCACATCCCACCCACTTTTAAAAATTATTTTATAAACATGATACCCGCATACCACCCCCACTTTTTTACTGCTAATTTGTAAACATGGTACCTACATGCCGCCCACTTTTATCTGTGGCTAATTTGAAAACATGGTACGCACATACCACCCACTTTTTGTTCATTGCTAATTTGTAAACATGGTACCTGGATACCACCTATTTTTGTACTGCTAATATGTAAACATGATACCTGCATACCATCCACTTTCTATGCTCATTTGTAAACATAGTACCCACATATCACCCACTTTATTATGCTAATTTGTAAATATGATACCATCCACTTTCTATGCTGATTTGTAAACATAGTACCCAAATATCACCCACTTTTTTATGCTAATTTGTAAATATGATACCATCCACTTTCTATGCTCATTTGTAAACATAGTACCCACATACCACCCACTTTTTTAGGCTAATTTGTAAACAGGGTACCTGCATAACACCAACTTTTTATATGCTAATTTTTAAACATGATACCTGCATGCCACCCACTCTTTCTTCACGGCGAATTTGCAAAACACGGTACCTGCATGCTGCTATTGGAGCAGAGTGAGCGGCCAGAGCTCGCAGAGCCAGGGCTGGCGGAGCGCTGCATCTGCTCGAATGCCTTAACCTGCGTTGGCACGGGGATGGGCGCCGACGTGGGCGCTGAGGAGGGCGGAGACGAGACAGGGCTGGAGACGGGCAAGGTGCTGGGCCGGCTGGGGCTCTGTGCACCACTGTCGGGGCTCACATCCGACCCGCGCCGGGGCAGCGACACAGGCACAGGGCGCCGGGACGTCTGTCGCACCAAGTCAGGGTGAACATCGCTGTCAAAAGGGAGACAAAAGGGGAAATAGCAGCATTTTTCTTTTTCAATAATATTTTGGTTTAATTTATAGAATAGAGAATATACTCTTTCACAACCATTCCAGTATTTTGTTATTCTATTTACCAGATACCAACTGTTTATACATATATATAAAAAGATAAGTATATTTTTCAGCGGTACAGTGAGTGGCGGTTACAGTGTGAAGGGGTGAGATGGGGAGGCTGGAGTAGAACTCAGTAGTAGTAGATGACTATGAGAGATTCCCCCAGTCCATAGAGCTGAGTGAATGATGAGGGAGAGGAGCGATATCCCGGGTTATTATACTCGTATAATTCTTATACAGCATATATATATATATATATAATAAATATATATATTACACACTTATGTATACACATATACAGAGAGAGAGAGAGAGAGGGGGGACAGACATTCAGAGAGCGAGACAGAGAAGTGTGTGTATATATATATATATATATATATATATATATATATATATATATATATATATACACTTATATGTATATATACATATACAGAGAGAGAGCGAGAGAGAAAGCGAGCGTGAGATAGAAAGCGAGCATGAGAGAAAGCGAGCGTGAGAGAAAGCGAGCAGGAGAGAGAAAGCAAGCGAGAGAAAGCGAGAGAGAGAGAGAAAGCAAGCAAGAGAGAGAAGGCGAGCGAGACAGAGCGAGGAAGAGAAAGAGTGAGAGAGAGAAAGAGAGAGAGAGACACACACACACACATAACCAGAGAGCCAGACAGAGAGATATTTAAGTGTGGAAACAGTCAAATATACCTAATGTTTCACAGCACAAGCGCAATCGCTTAATCAAAGACAGAAAAAATAGCAACTACTTCACAGAAATCGCAAAGACTTTATTCAACTCACGTGAAGATGGCGTTGAGGTCGACTGAGTTGGGAGGCCGGTGCGCCGCGCCCCCCGCCCCTCCCCCCGCGCCTCCTCCCCCAGCCCCGGCCCCGCCCGCCCCGTCCGGAGGCAGGTTCTCAGCCTGCACCATGACAAAGTCCTCGGGGGCTGGGCTGGCCGACCGCAGCCCACAGTGGCCCCCCATGGCCCCCGCCAGCCGCTGGGCGTGTGGGGTCGCCACCATCGCCGCCGCCGCGCCACCTACCGCGCCCGGCTCGCACTGCTTGGCCGGTGGCGCCACCTTGTGCGGAGAGCTTGCGCCGTCGTGCTGGTGCTGGTGCTGAGTGTGTGGCGTGTGGTGTGGCGTGTGGTGTGCCGTTTGGCCGCCGCTGCTGCTGCCGCTGCTTCCGCCACAGTCCATCGGTTCCGGGCAGACATTGCGCACGCGCTGAACGGCCGGATTTCGCAGCGGGATGGACTGGAGATGGAAGAATTGATTGATTGATTGAATGACTTCGTTGTTTGTTTTTTTAGTATATTAGTTGATTGACCCTTTCAGCCCTAGAGCGGGATGGACTGGAGATGGAAGAGAATTGATTGATTGATTGATTGATTGAATGACTTTGTTGTTTGTTTTTTTAGTATATTAGTTGATTGACCCTTTCAGCCCTAGAGCGGGATGGACTGCAGATGGAAGAATTGATTGATTGATTGATTGAATGACTTCGTTTAGTTTTTTTTAAGTATATTAGTTCATTGACCCTTTCAGCCCTAGAGCGGGATGGACTGGAGATGGAAGAATTGATTGATTGATTGAATGACTTCGTTGGTGTTTTTTTTAGTATATTAGTTGATTGACCCTTTCAGCCCTAGAGCGGGATGGACTGCAGATGGAAGAATTGATTGATTGATTGAATGACTTCGTTGTTTGTTATTTAGTATATTAGTTGATTGACCCTTTCAGCCCTAGAGTGGGATGGACTGCAGATGGAAGAATTGATTGATTGATTGAATGACTTCGTTGGTGTTTTTTTTAGTATATTAGTTGATTGACCCTTTCAGCCCTAGAGCGGTTTGGACTGCAGATGGCACAATTGATTGATTGATTGACTTTGTTGTTTGTTATTTAGTATATTAGTTGATTGACCCTTTCAGCCCTAGAGCGGGATGGACTGCAGATGGAAGAATTGATTGATTGATTGAATGAATGACTTTGTTGTTTGTTTTTTTAGTATATTAGTTGATTGACCCTTTCAGCCCTAGAGCGGGATGGACTGCAGATGGAAGAATTGATTGATTGATTGAATGACTTTGTTTTTTGTTTTTTTAGTATATTAGTTGATTGACCCTTTCAGCCCTAGAGCGGGATGGACTGCAGATGGAAGAATTGATTGATTGATTGAATGACTTTGTTGTTTGTTATTTAGTATATTAGTTGATTGACCCTTTCAGCCCTAGAGCGGGATGGACTGCAGATGGAAGAATTGATTGATTGATTGAATGACTTCGTTGTTTGTTTTTTTAGTATATTAGTTGATTGACCCTTTCAGCCCTAGAGCGGGATGGACTGCAGATGGAAGAATTGATTGATTGATTGAATGACTTCGTTGTTTGTTTTTTTAGTATATTAGTTGATTGACCCTTTCAGCTCTAGAGCGGGATGGACTGGATATGGAAGAATTAATTGATTGATTGATTTTGTTGTTTGTTTTTTGGTATACAGTCAAACCTCTCTAAATCGACCGACCATGGGACCGACTTTAAATGGTCCATAAATTTAGGGAAGTGGTCGGTTTAAGGAGTTTTTCATTTCGTTACAATGCTTTTGTATGGGCAATCATTTGGGACCCAAATAAAGCGATCGATATAGGGGAGTGGTCGATCTGTGGAGGTGGTCGGTTAGAGAAGTTTTACTGTAGAAGTTGATTAAACCATTTCAGTCCTGGAGCGGGATTGACTGGAGACGGAAGTATCAATTAATTGATTGATTGATTGACCTATTTTGTTGCATGTTTTTTGGACCCTTGGTTGATTAACCTTTTCAGCCCTGAAGAGATTTCAATTGTTAAGTCCCTGAATTGTTGAAAAATCTGAATATGTGACGTTAGTGTAATTAAATTGATATATCTAAACAGAACACGTTGAAAATCATGTTGATTTGACATGGAAGTGATTGATTTCTCTTTTAAATGATACCAAATTTAGCCTACTATGTATTACTGGTTATGAGATATGAGATGAGATATGATATGATATGTGATATAACATATGATCTGAGCTGTGGTCTGAGCTATGATATGAGCTATGATATGAGCTACGGGATAGGGTATGATATGAACTAGATATGAGATGTGATACGATATGTGATATGATATGATGAGATATGATACAATACGATATGATACAAGATATGAGATGATACCTGAGATGAGATATGATACATGATGAGATGATATGAGCTATGATACGAGATCTAATATGAGATGTGATATATGATATGGTATAAGATATTATATATAATATGAGCTATCATATGTGAAGATATGATATGAGATGATATATATGATATGACATAATATATTATATATGATATGAGTTATGATATGAGATATATAATATGATATGACATGATACGAGGTATGGTATGAGCTATGATATGAGATAATATGAGATGATCTATGATATGAGATATGATATAATATGTGACATGATACAAGGTATGGTATGATCTATGAGATTAGATATACTATGAGATGAGCTATGATATGAGCTATGACATGAGATATGCCATGAGCTATCACATGAGCTATAGCATGAACTGTGACATGAGCCATGACATGAACTATGATATGAGCTATGCCATGAGCTATACCATGAGCTATACCATGAGCTATATCGTCTACTATGACATGAGCTATGACATGAACTATGATATGAGCTATGATATGAGCTATGACATGAGCTATGCCATGAGCTCAAGGATGAACTATGACATGAACTATGATATGAGATATGCCATGATCTATGCCATGAGCTATGCCATGAGCTATGCCATGAGATGTGACATGAGCTATGCCATGAGATATGCCATGATCTATGCCATGAGATGTGACATGAGCTATGCCATGAGCTATGCCATGAGATGTGACATGAGCTATGACATGAACTATGATATGAGCTATGCCATGAGTTGTGACATGAGATATATGACATGAGATATGGCGGGTGCATTGAGACGGAGCTAAGTGAGCCGTGTGTACTTGACACAGGCACCAGACAGAGAACACATGTCACTCACAGTGCCGGGTGAGACTGAGGGGTCCTTTCCAGACAGGGGCGAGGACTCGGTGCTGGAGGTGCTGCGTGACCGCGGTGCCCGGGGCACGGGCACGGGCGAGGCTGCAACACAACACGCAGTTAAACAATTACACCAATTGCCTCCGCCCCCCTCCTCATTGCTTTTCTTTTTTTTTTGCTGTGGGGGGGGGGGGTTATTTTATTTAATATTTTGTTAAATTAACTGGTTTCTTGTGAAGCTGCATAGTCCCTATGTATACTTTTTGTACTGGGGGGGGGGGGGGGGGGGGGGGTCGTTAAAAAAAAAAGAATGAAAAAAAAAGAAGAAAAATGTACTGTCGTGGGGGGGTGATGAAAATAGGAAATATTGCGCCTAGAGCGGGACTCGAAACCCCATCTCTTTTCATTCCGAGCCAGTGTGCTAACCATTACACCACCTAGGCTCCCTGATGTCACCACACTACCCACGCCTACCTGTCTATGCGGCTCCTTGCCTGAGAGGTCAGTGAAGACTACTACAGTACCAATGAAACATCAAATTTTCAAAACCAAAGCAATTATATAGATTTGATTCTACATATCTAACTTAGATACCGATCCACTTATTAACCATGTGTTGCCACACAGAAGGGAACACTGAGGCAATTGAATAGAACCTGTTACTGCAGAAGCCTATGGCGTCAGAGATTTGGCAAGCTTGCCAAAATTAATTTTCCATGCTTGCACTTCAAATATCTCAACGGTTAGCTATTTTAAATAAAAGTTACTTCAAACTAAAGTACGCGAGATTATAACAATCAATTTAATATAATTATCTCAGATAAATGACAGTAACTCAAAATTATCGGACTATGTAACTTTAAAGTTGCATAGTGCGATGGTTTTGAGTTTGCGTTTTAATTTTTTAATACTTACACATCTTGACTGCAGCTGACCGGGGTTGCAGGAAGGGATGGTTGAAGAAGTCTTCTACAAACAGAATAAACCACATCAGTAAATAACTAAAGAGAACACAATAAAGCACACGAGTAAATAAACAACAAACACACTAATTAACTGTTTGTTTGTTGTTATTTGTACGTCCTAGCAACATCTAAGGTCATATCAAGACGGGTACCGACTTGTGACAGTGCACATTCATGGTGACTTTATAGTGCTGCCCCACTGAGAGACCAGGCTGCCAGCACCATGAGCCGATATCCCACTCAGTCACATTATCCTCACACTGAGCCAACCAGTCCTTGCCCTATCCTAATAATGCCGAGCGCCAGGCTAGGAAGGGACAAGTATCAATTTTGAAGTCATTGCTTTGACTACACCCGGGTTCGAAACTGCAGATTCGAATCCCACGATCTGCTATGGGAGACGGATGCTCAAAACATTTGGCCATCCCATCTGGTAGGCTCACACGTGTAATGACCAAAACTGAGATTTGACAACAATACTCTTGTGTTGCTGTGACATTCCTTCATTTAAATAGACAGTGAACAGTTCATTACCAAAGTCCATGCGGTCGCGTGCATTGCGTTTGAGAAGTTTCATCAAGAGATCTCTCAGCTCGGGAGAGGTTCCGCCTTGGATTCTGAAAATAAAAATGATTTATATTTCAAGCAGGGTCCGTACACATGTGAAGATATGGAATTCAAGGCTATTTGAAGGCTTTTCAAGGCTGTTTTTTTAATACGAATTCAAGACTATTTCCATTTGGATTTCAGGAGGGGGAAGGCGAATGGCGATTTTGGACTAATGTACATCAGCGGGGACAGTGTAATTCAAGGCTTTTCAAGACTAATTACCCAAAATAGGTTAAATTCAAGGCTTATAAAGATCTTTAAATGGGTCATATGAAGTTCAAGACTTTTCAAGACAATCCAGGCCCCGTACGGACCTTGTATTTGAATCAGATATTTTTTTTGCATACAATAATTGGAGAGCATCCAATGGCCTATCATTTTGGGTATTTTGCATTCTCTCCCAGTTCATCAACTCTTATGCCAATATAGATAAGCACTTCCCGCTGGAACCAGCGCCACTACAGGTTGTTTATAGTTGATTCACACCGAAGCAGTTTTTGTTCAGATTTAGACAGTCATCATTCAGCCGTAGTCTGGGGGTGGGGGGTGGGGGGGTGGGGGGTGTGGGGGGGGGGTGAATATTTTATCTAGGTTTTGTTTTGTTTTTTTGTGATGGTTTATTTATCCTGTCCATAACGAGTATGCAGGTATTGCAATACCTCAGGGAGTTTGACGCCCTTTCCCTGCAGAGTTGTAAACCACTGCCTTGTGGTACAGGTTCTTGACAGAACCGAAGGCTAAGGGAGCAAACCCTAAACAGAAAACCATGTCACTGTGGCAGCATTAAGGGCGGTTGATGTATGGAACTCCCAACATCTCCCGACTAGCCACTGCAGGGACAAATAGTTTTGCGCCTGTCTGGACATGTTCTTGCCGGTGTGAAACCTCTATTTTCTCCCCGAGAGAGTGCTGCTGGTAACTTTCAAAAGCCAGCAGCACTTCAACACTTTTGCAGGCAGCTTTCATGAAATGTACAGCTTTCATGAAATGTACAACCATAACGAGTAAGTCGCATCGCGGTTTGTTTTCATCGCTGAACAGCAATAGTCTCAATTTGGTAGTAGCCTTGTCATCTTAGCTGTTAGTAGTTATGTTAGTTTTTTTGGTACCACATTTGGAACTGTGCTAGTGTTAGTAGGGATACTCAGTAAACGCTGTGACTTTGTGAGGTCGGGGTATGAGGTCATGAGTTAATAATTTATTGACGGTGATCTTATGCTGTGTCAGCAACAAAGGCCATATTCACGCTGAAAAGTGAATAGAATTTATTTTGTCATTGTTTTTTTTTTCTAGAACTTAATATGTGTAAAAAGACAGTAAAATTGATGTACAAAAAAATAGGTAACAACAGCTACAAGAGGTTATACCGTTCAGCTGTCCTCAAGAATTCTAAAATGTGTTCATGCGTTACATTTGCAAGTGTGAAAGTGGTCTCAGGCAAAAAACGCGGAAATCAAGCCGAGAATATTACACTGACGGCGAATTTCCGTGAAAAAGCAGATTTCCCCCCATAGAATTAGCACTGTCAGGTAATCGCGAAAAAATGCCGGAAGTCAGGTTTCAACTGTCCTTCTTCTGCCTATATTATCACCCATACCTAACTCATTCTTGTTAGGGTTTTATGTTCTAGCAACATCTAAGGTGATATACGATGGATTCAAACTAACCAATTATCATATTCATCCCGATTCCTTGACATTTTGATTAACGTTAATCTGCAAATATTTGTTAAAATCACGGAAATGCGCGAAAACGTGGAGATCTTTCATCCCTGCATTTGTAAACAAGTCTCACATCCTACATCCATTTAAAAAGTGTTTGTGTAAGGTCAGAAAATCTAAACAATCAGGCAAAATGCGTGAGTGTCAGTGGGTGCTGGCACCCAATCTACCCTAATTTGGGGAGTGGTACGCCCTTTAGTAAGAAACTTAGCCAACAGGGGTCAGGGCGGCAGCAGGTGAGTACAACTTGGTTTCACCGACAGTTTGCATGACTCTGTGGCAGCAACGGTCATTTATAAAATGAACCAACTGGCAACGGATGGGCATGACATCCACCTGTGCTGGGTGCCTGGCCATGCCGGCATAAAAGGAAACGAACGAGCTGATCGGGCTGCGAAGAAGGCCCTGAACTGTGATCTTGAACCGTGTCTGATCCCTCACTCTGATCTGAAACCACTAATAGCCACCCACATAAAATCCAAATGGCAACATGAGTGGGATGAAAACATTAATAAACTTAAAGAAATTGAACCATCTGTGGGAAAACCTCCACAGACTCATGCGGGAGGTCGGCGGGACCAAGTGGTCCTTAGCCGCTGCCATATTGGCCACTCGTGGCTTACACATGCTTTTCTGCTCAAGGGGGAAGCTCCCCCTGAATGTATTGGGTGTCAGTCCCCGCTGACACTCAAACACATTTTACTAAGTTGCGTTGATTGTTTGGCCCTGCGCCAACAATTCTACACTGCAGATAGTATGCATGACCTTTTTACTAAAGTAAACAAGAAAACATTTGAGCCTTTTTGAGGGCAGCTGGACTGTACCACCTCATATAGTTCACCAAATAAATTCTATCAATTATTAATCAAACTTTTCCTTTTCTATGGGAATTTGTTTCCCTTGACCACAAATATATGATTGTGAGCTTTCTAATTTAATGAGTGTCTATTGGCACATAATTGATTGTCTGCTTTTACATGTAAAAGCGATGGTTTGAACAAAAAACAAACATTTCTCGCCATGAATATGGCCTATGCTGCTGACACGGCGTAAAGCAACCACCAATCAATCAATCAATCTCTGTGGCAGTTCTTCTACAAATGGGATTATGTCACGCAACTTATTGTCTGGATGCTCACTCCATTCATGTTGCCATTTAGGTGTCATACATTTAAGAATGAGGAGCGGGGCGGATGGGGGGTGGGGGGGAAGGTATCTCAAGATTTTTGGTACCACATTTGGTGAGATGTCCGAATGAGTTAAAGTGTCCGTCTCCTGTGTTTCGTAGATCGTGGGGGTCGAACCCTGGTCGAGTCAAACCAATGACTTACAAATTTATACTTGTCGCTTCCTAGGCAGGCGCTCAGCATTTTTAGGATAGGGCAAGAAGCAGTGGAATGAGGAAGACCAATCATCTGCGATTGAAATTTCCCCTGCTTAAACAACTAATGTACAAAAAAAATTAAATTAAATAAAGATTACGCGTATTGCACAATCGAAGCGTCATTTATGAGTCGAAAGTCAAATGGTGGCCATGAGTTCTATAATCGTCTAAGACTCCGGTGCCAGGTGCATTATGATCTACTGTTGTGTGTTGTTTTACATCCTATCAACATCTAAGGTCATATCAGGATAGGTACCGACTTGTGCCAGTGTGCACTCATGGCGACTTTATAGTGCTGCCTCACTGGGAGACCAGGCTGCCGGCACCATGACCCAATACCCCACACAGTCACATTATTCTGACACTGTGCTAACCAGTCCTTGTCCTATCCTATTAATGCCAAGCCAGGGATGATAGTGGTTTCTGGCCAAAAAAAAGCGGAAATCAAGCCTAGATTATTTTCCCAAGGGCAAATTTCCATTTACACCTATATCAAAAATGCCCCAAGGCTGTGAAAAAACCCCGGAAATCCGCTTAAAAACGGAAAAATATCATCCCTGCGAGCGTCAGGAAGCGACAAGCATCAATTAGCGACAAGCATCAATTTTATCATTGCTTTGAATTCGACTGGGATTCGAACTCCCGAACTTCCGCAGGGGAAGCCTGTGCTCTACCTATTCAACCACCGCGTCCGGCTTGTGAGGTACTCACAGTGGGGCGAGGTTGGCGTTTTTCTCGTAGAACTGTTTGAGCTGCTGCGGGGTCTGCGCCTGGAAGGGTGCCTTTCCTGTCAGGCACTGGTACACGATGGTTCCCACGGACCACAGGTCCGCCTTAGCGTCGTACTGCAGCGACATGATCACCTCTGGGGCCTGTCCGTATGAGAGACGGAAACACGATTAAGGGATAGAAACTCTGTAAGACATAACAAAAAAGGAAAGCTTGTTTTATTTAACAACGCCTCTAGAGCGCATTGATTTTTATCATCGGCTATTGGATGTCAAACATATTGTAATATGTCAGGACTCGGCCCTCTGAACCCCAAACATTACTATGCTCCACAGGTGTGTTCTGAGAACTGTCTGTCAGTCCCCCCCCTGTGATTACTCTCAACAACTCATAAGGAAGAAAGGAAGACAAGTCACACAGGATTGACAGTGAAGAGGTTGTGCTTTATTGGCATCAACTCCTGTTCATCTACTAGCGACCTATCACTCTCACTCCCTACCAACTGCCCACACAGATCCTCATGACTCTTGCTGGTGTATATAAGAATCAGTGCCTACAGCCCATTGAACCGGAGTCCAATGGTTGTTGCACACAGCACAGTGTCTTTGGAATAGATTTTGCTAGTTTGAGTGTAGAAAGTGGAGTCTCCTCCAAGAGTGCTTCATGTGGGGTCTGTGTGTCAGGTATAAGGAATGCAGGTGACTGGACTCACACAGCCAGCCAATCAGACACACTCTACAGCCTGGGTGGGTGACGCCCTAATAGGGGGCAGCTGCCATTCAACCCCGACTGCATGTGGTGTCCCTAATATATGCAGAAGGGCTAGGTGTGCTTGTCCAGCAGCCCCGTGGTAACAAGTAGTCATCAACAGTTACAACAAACATATATCAATGCTTCTTTCCTTCAATTGCACTCTTTCTGGGGCGTGAAGGGAACATTTAAATAATTATTAACTGTCTCTTAAGTATGAACAACACATCACAATCACGGTCGATATGTGTTATCACATTTCCACATAGTCGCTTATGTCACAAAGCGAGTGGGAACCCATTGCTTATATGTTACATAACAGCGGTACCCAACTCTGTCGCCCGAGAATAATAATGTTCTTTGCCAATATATAAACTGAAACCGAAAATCCGTATATTTTTACAATATGGTCATTCTGACATATTTCCTTGCAGGAACCCACGGCCGCCACCTAGGGTAGTGTTTCCGATAAGCAGCAGAGGGTCTTTTATATGCACTTTCCAACAGACAGGACAGCACATACCACCGCGTTTGATGAACCAGTTGTGGACCACTTGTTGGAATGGAAAATAGCCCAAACTGCAAATGGGTCCACTGAGCAGGATCGATAGGTTGACCAACACCTTCACATGTGGACACTCAACCGCCTGAGCTACGTTTCGCTCCCATAGTTGTGCTCATGCTAATTCAGTGGCGACTCGCAGTGGGTTTGCTTAACTGCGCGCAAACCTAAGTCGCCCAGGCTGCTGTAATGTCAGCGGAACTGGGTGAATGTAGCATTAGCAGGGTGCCATGTTAACAGTACTCTGCTAAATAATATTAATATAATTTATTTATATAGCACGATATCAAAGCTGCATATATATACAAAAAGAATTTCAAAATTTCAAAACCAAAACATTTACCTAAATTAAATCCTACATATGCAATTCAGATACTGGTGCCCCCACTCAGTGAACATTTACTGCTGCATAGGAGGACTACTAGGTCAATTTAGTAGAACCGGTAACTGTTGAAAACTATGATGTGCGGTCTTTAGATGTGCACGGCAAAAGAATTTTGTTTGTTTCACTTCAAATATCCCCAAGGTTAATCCTTTTAAAAAATGACTCTAAACTTAAAGCTATATAGTCCGATGAAAACATCAAATGTCCAAAACCAAAACGAATATCTAGACTTGATTGTAAATATCTAACTTAGATAATGGTGCACTTATTAAATATTTGTCACCACATAGAAGGGCATATTGGGGCAATTTAATAGAACGTGTTCCTCCAGAAACCTATGGATTCAGACTTTTGGCGTGCTTGCCAAAATTAATTGTGCATTGTTGCACTTCAAATATCTCCAAAGCTGGCCATTTAAAATAAAAGTTAATTCAAACTAAAGTAAGGTAGATCATAACGATCACCCTAATATGTTTATCTCAGAAGATTACAGAAACTCAAAACCTATCGGACTATGCAACTTTAAGTGAAGGTATTAATAATATTAGTGAAATTAGTGATGTTAATATTAATGTCCATACTAGGGTCAACACTAAATGTCAATATATTTCAATATACAGATTCTGACACTTTACCTTTCAATGATTCGCAAAATTTTATTTTTATTCGAAACAATTTGTTAATCAATTATTAAAAGTGATCACATGTAATTTATATTAAAAAAATGTAATAAAAAAAGTGTGAAATATCATGCCACCTCAGAATTGAAACGGCAAAGAATTGTCCCGCGCACTTTACATATATATCTGACCTGTCATATCTATGGGAGCACACACGAAGGCAGGTCTCCTTCTTTTGGGGTGGTTCGTAACCTTACGATGGTTACCGGCTGCAGAACTGCAGCAATATAGAAAGGCACTGATAGATCGCTCCAATCTTTGGATTGAAGATTAAACTTCCGGGGGGA
This sequence comes from Branchipolynoe longqiensis, assembly GCA_030323885.1. Lineage (NCBI taxonomy): Eukaryota > Metazoa > Annelida > Polychaeta > Phyllodocida > Polynoidae > Branchipolynoe > Branchipolynoe longqiensis. Next base: position 86,889,150 of record CM059195.1, on the reverse strand, counting down.
CTGTTGTAGAAGAGGAGGGGGGGGGGGGACTTTACAACAATTTAACGAAGAGTCAATGGGATGGACCTGGATTACTCCGGTCCGGCGGTAGCAATGCACTCGTATCCAGCAGCTGGGGGTTCAGAAGGAGGGGACGGGTTCTGCAGCAAGAAGAAAGCGAGACAGCGAAAAAGGAAAAGGGCCCCACCCAAGCAAACAACTCCCTTGATCAGGGGGAGGAGAAAACCCGGGAGAGAAAAAAAGATAGGGTAGTAGAGAGGAAAGAGAAACGAGGAGAGTTCAGTCAAAGGGCTGTGTCTCCAACGTGTAGCCACACACAAAAGGTAGGACGGAAACCAATGTCCTTAAATGGAAAACAGTTTAGTTTACGTACCATATACATGGGGGAGCCACAGAGCGTCGCCGCCATGACGCCATCTTGTAGGAAGCGTGCGAACCCAAAGTCAGCTGTGGGAGGAGTGGGGCAAACAAGAAAAGAAACAGTCATCCTGATTGACATTCCGTGAAATCAGTTTCCACAGACACTCATGGGAAATAAGAAAAAAATAAACAGAGTCCACGTAAATGTGTGAAGATATGGAATTTAAGGCTATTTCAAAGCTGTTTTTGATAGGAATTAAAGACTATTTTCATTTGGATTTCAGAGGAAAAAGAACACAATGCCAAATGTCGATTTCAGACTAATTTAGATCAGTGGGGATATTTTAATGGGATTTAAGGCTTTTCAAGACTAATTACCCAAAATAGGTTAAATTCAAGAATTGTCAATGCCTTGAAATGGGGCAAATGAAGACCTTTCAAGACTTTCCCGGCCCCGTACGGTTCCTGAGAGTGACCTTGCCTGACATTCCATGAGATTAGTTTCAACACACACGCACGTGTGCATGTAAAAAAGATGTAAAGGAGAAGACCTGCTGGACACCACTTGCCATAAGGCCAAATACCAAAAAAAAGTTGGGTCATCGTCCTTTTGATCACGCAAATCAGAGTCGGGTGGGCGGTTTTAATTGTTTTAATTTTTTTTAATTCAATATATTTTGGGGGAAAATATTAGACCACCCTAGACTGATAAAGGATTACATGTCACGCATGTACGCACCACAATGTTTTCAGTCAAACAATGAGCACTGCATTCTCATTTAGAAATGTATTATATCGTACAGTTCTTGAAGTTTCAATTGTGTGCTTATGAAAGTTGAATTGCTGCTAGCCCGACACATTTTAAAGTTTTTAAACAAATAACAAAAAATATTTAATCAGTGGCGGGCGATTTTTCAGGCACGGGCGGGGACGAACAACAATTTTAGTTTGTATTTGGTCTAACAGGTACAGACAGGTGGTAAACTTCACTAAATGTGAAATCTGCATTGACCTCTCAGCCAAGGAGCCACATAGGCAGGTACGCGTGGAGAGTGTGATGACATAAGGGAGCATGGGTGGTGTACCGGTTAACACACTAGCAAGGAATGCAAGAGGTGTGGGTTCGAAAACGTGATCTAGGCATAATAGTTGTAATTTTCATCATCCCCCCCACCAACATTATTAATCCTTGGGGAATATTAGGATTAAGATTGATATATTTCCACATGATCATTGTACATACAAGCTGATATTTATGTATCATGTATCATTTATGTAATGTTTCGCCTGAAAAAAACTAAACCAAAAAGTAAAATATAAATGTTTTCTTTTTTTTTTCCATTTCACAGTTTTGATTAAATTGTGATCATAATGAAAAGTTGATGCTTCATCAGACTATGCAGCATTAAAAAATAATTAATTACTGAAAAAATTAGTGTCATTTTAAAAATAAAATTGATTCCAGCCAAGCAGTGACCAAGCAACTTACCTATCTTGAGGCACATTTCCTTTGGGTGCGGGTTGGACTTGATGCCGCTATGACACAGCAGGATGTTTTGGGGTTTCAGGTCACGGTGAACAATACCCTTGGCATTAAGGGCCCTCATAGCAGCGGCTGAAAAAAAGGCGAAGTTAGTCTGTGAGTGTTACCGCACCTCATTCATTGTCTGTAATGCTTGCAACATGGGTAATTGGGTGTGTGGACTCACTGCATCCGAGACTTTCAAGTAACTAAGGACGGACATCGTTGGTGCCGACTATCGGCCAACCCCACATTAACTTTAGACTCACACACCTAACGCTGCCTAGCAGGTTTTCTGGCATCACCGCTTAGCTACAGCCACCAAAGTAACCATGGGGGCTACACATCGCCACCTGTCACACTAATATTAAACTAGATTCCCCACACCCATCTTGGGTGCGTGGAGTCAATGCATCCGAGACTTTCAAGTAACTAAGGACGGACATCGTTGGTGCCGACTATCGGCCAACCCCACATTAACTTTAGACTCACACACCTAACGCTGCCTAGCAGGTTTTCTGGCATCACCGCTTAGCTACAGCCACCAAAGTAACCATGGGGGCTACACATCGCCACCTGTCACACTAATATTAAACTAGATTCCCCACACCCATCTTGGGTGCGTGGACTCAATGCATCTGAGACTTTCAAGTAACTAAGGACGGACATCGTTGGTGCCGACTATCGGCCAACCCCACATTAACTTTAGACTCACACACCTAACACCGCCTAGCAGGTTTTCTGGCATCACCACTTAGCTACAGCCACCAAAGTAACCATGGGCGCTACACATCGCCACCTGTCACACTAATATTAAACTAGTATCTCCATCGCCATCTAGTGGAACTTCGTTAATTTACTATATAAGAGCCTGCCCGGCTGCGGTCACGTTACTTCGCCATGAGCACCAGAAGTATGACAGCACTACTAGATGAAAATTGCCACCCCTCCCACCCTAATAATAAGATAAAACATAAGACAGATTGGGTTAAGGTTTTCTAGCCTCACTCATAGACATTCAAAAACAATTGACAATGTTATAAGAAAGATCTGTAATAAATGCCAAAACATATAGTATGTGTTGTGTTCGCGTTGCTTAATTATTAATTTACATATTAACTTACAGATCCTCTTCTAGCTGATCTAGGCCCTATTGGGCCTCTAAGGTCAGCTGGGTATGGTAAATAATAACTATGTTTTTTGCACACATATAGAGGTCAACAGAGCCCTGAAGTCATATAATTGTTGCCACTCGGGTTCCATGCCCACAACGCAAAACCTCAAGGATGCTCAGAACCTGACAACACTGAATGCAATGCATCTGGCTGAAAGATCAGTGCCTGAGCACTGACAAATTGTATATATTCTAATGCCCATGCTACTACTCCTGGCAAAGACGATACTTACCAATTTGTCGGAGGAAGGATGCAATCGTATCTTCACTGAGCGTTCCCTTTGCTGGAGTGCAAATGAATTTGAAACAATTAATATAACTATTTATTGTAAATGGCCAGCTTTCGAGATATATATGAAGTGAAAGATGCAAAATTAGTTTTGGCATGCACACCGAAAATCTGGACACCATAGTGACAGGTTCCGTTAATTTGACTTAGTTTTTATTCCTTTCTAGGCCGCTATGTTTAATGACTGCACCAGTATCTAAGCTGAATTTTTATTTGTTTGTTGTTTTATTTCCAAGCAACATCTAAGGTCATATCATGACGGGTACCAACTTGTAACAGTGCACACTCATAGCGATTTTATAATGCTTCCCCACTGAGAGACCAGGCCACCGGCACCATGACCAAATATCCCATACAGTCACATTATCCTGTCCTTGTCCTATCCTAACCAGTCCTTGTCCTATCCTAATAATGCTGAGTGGCAGGGTAGGTAGCGACAAGTATCAATTTGATGAGCTATTGGTTTGACTCGGCTGGGATTCAAACTCCCAACTTTCCACACGTGAAGCCTGCGCTCTACCGATTGGATCACTGTGTCCGGAATTTTAAGTTGGATGTGTCAGATCAAATCTAGGATAAGTGTTTAGTTTTCGACAATTTGATGCTTTCAACATTTCATTGGACTATGCAGCTTTAATATTGAAGTACAGTAAAACCTCTCTAAACCGACCGACCATGACACCGACTTTAAATGGTCCATTTAGGGAGGTGGTCGGTTTAGGGAGTTCTCTGACACCATAGCCTTCTGCAGTAATATGTTCTCTGTGGTGTTCTCTGTGGCGGAGTGGTTAGAGTGTCTGACTTTTTTCTAGGTCGGACTCCTAATCTGAAGGTCGGTGGTTCAATTCCCCCGTGTCCCCACCTCTGCCAATTTGGATTTCCACCGCTGTGTATAACGTACAGCGTCATCAAAGGCTAGTTGCTCTCATACCATATCTATGTGGTGTGGGAGGTTAAAAATCCCTTGGGTCGGTAAAAGTGTAGGCTCGGGCTTTCTATCGACAAACTGTCTAATGGTGAAAACAAGTCTATTCAGACGTATCCATGAGAGGCAGTATAAACCTTCAAGGAAAAAAAAAAACATATTCTATTAAATTGCTTCAATATTGCCTTATATGTGGCGACAAATGTTTAATAAGAGCACTAGTACCTAAGTTAAATATGTAAAATCAAATCTAGATACAATTGTTTTGGTTTTGAAAATGTGCAGCTTTAAGATAAACTACAGAACTCAGGGATTAAAGTGGTCAATGGGGAAAAAAGCGGAAATGCCGATATTCTCCCATAGGTTTAGCATTGTCAGGGAATCGCGGAAAGTTTCCGGAAGTCGGGTTTCATATATATAGGTATACGCTGCGCCGTTTGAAGCATGTATTCGTAGTATACGCTGATAGTGCTGCGGGGTCTGCACCACATATTAGCATACACTGATGTAGGTACAAGATTCACCCCGTACTGCTGCAGTAGGGGTGCAAACCAGCCTTATGTAAAAGGTGGCGAAAAAACGGGTCAAAGAATTGGGAGCCTAATTTAACAATCTAAGAAGCAACAATTATTCTTATACATATGTTTTATTATTTACACCCCTCCGCTACCTTTGAGTTGAAAAATATAATATAATATATAGTTTAATAAGATTTAATAAGTGAAATCGACGCCGTTTCTGCGGCCGCCATCTTGTCTTTTTGCATTCTCTCCCATTTCACCAACTCTGTGCCTTAGAAGTATCCATTTCATACTGGAGCAACATACTGGAGCCTCACTTCCATACTGGAGCCTCACTTCCATACTGACTGTATTTTCGCCCGTATTTACATAAGGCTGGTCTTCACCCGTGTACTACAACGGGTGAATCTTTTATCTAACACTGATGATGCTGCGGGATTGAAAAATCCCGGAAATCCGTGAAATCGCGGAGATCTTTCATCCCTGAGAACTAAGTTGTATTCCAATGACACACATAACTAAATGTTACTCCAGCAACACACATAACTTCTGATACAAACAACACCAACATACCTTGTAGAAAATCGGCCAGGTCTCCGCCATTGCAATACTGAAAGACAGTCAAGATGATCGCGAGAATCAGCTTCAAATAACATCACACAAAATCGCAAAGCCAGACTCAAGAGGCACTGAAACATTGCTAGGTAGGACTGAATGAGCAGGGACGTTAAATAATATTAATATATATATATATATAGCACAATTGATTAGATTCAAATAATAGCAATAATAATAATAATAACTAGAGAATCTCCTGGCTTGAAACAATATCTTTCTCCATAAATAAAAATTGATTGATTGATTGGTGGTTTCTTGTCGGCAGCATAGGCCATAATCACGGAGGGAATATTTGTATGTTTTTTTATTCAACCATCACCTTTACATATAATCAAAGACCCTATGGCTCACTCCCTATCTCTCCAATGGTAATGTAAATTTCGCAGTGCCACCTTGTGGTGGGTTTGATCAGCTCGCCTGCTGGTTGGTGTTTCACATGTAAACACATACAATTATATTATACATGAGATAGGTAAGTATGAATACACATCAATATGAAATTGCTATGAACAAATACCATCATCATCAGCATCTCATCTCATCGCCATCATCACACATCTTTCACATTCATATATACATTTATACGTATAATATAGCACCTGTTTAACCAAGAGAACAGCCAGCGCACCAAGTGGTGGGTTTGATCATTTTGATTACACAGTACAGGCTGAGTGAGTCGTCTTAGTATTATAGGGTCTTTGATATAATGTAAAAGCATATAACCAACTATGTGTCAATAGATACTTATGAATTTTAAAAACTCACAACCATAGATAAAATATTTACCCCTACCCACTCTAACGGTGAATGACAACCATAACTAAATTCGAGCAAAAATTGCTTTGTTATGAATGAACCATAAACAAGAGGTGAAACCACTAGTTTCAGCATCATGTGTTTACCTATATTGAAGTAGAGTTGATGAAATAGGAGAGCAAAAAAACACACCCCAAAACAAGATGGTGGCCACTGAATGATCTCGATTCGACTTTGAAAGTCTATTAGTATTGATCCATCTACTTGACTTCATAAGTTAGCAGGCTATGATAGATAAGTATTTGAAACAAACCATTCTACTAACACTCCATCTCAAAATGTTATCTCCAACAACATTATAATTATGCAAATCACAACACAGTAGGCATACACACCTATGAAGGGAAACTATGCACCTAACCACTCCGTAATAATGTGTAAGGATCTAAATCAATACATTGAGTATGTATTTAAGTACGTATGAATATAGCATATAACTACTATGTGTATATGTGAATTGTCAAACATATTACCTTATTATGTAAGTCTTAATGATTAATATTGTTATGTTCAGGCTTGACTTGAGCTAGCGGCTGATGACAATATCAGACTACATATATATGTATTGTAAATAACTGTATTGTCACATGGCTGGAAGACCAGTGCCACGGTGCTGACAACAGATTTTTTTCAATGAATAAACTATATTTACGACAACAACAAAAACCAATATATTTAGCATATTACATATTTCAAATTCATACAGCTATGTCCAGAACCCAGGTTCACAACACTTTTTCTATAGGGTTCTTTAGCAGCTGTCACAGCTGTGGGAGTAATTACCACTGGTTATACAGTGGTGGTGGTGTATAATGTATAACTGTTCATAATACATTGTAATATGAATAGTATTGTATTTTGAAGAGTAATACAATACATTGTATTATGAATAGTATTGTATTATGAATAGTAATATAATACATTGTATTATGAATAGTATAGTATTCTGAATAGTAATATAATACTGTCATGGAGGTGATGAAAATGGGAAATATTGCGCCTAGAGCGGGACTCGAACCCACATCTCTTTGCATTCCGGGCCAGTGTTCTAACCATTACACCACTTAGGCTCCCTGATATCAGCACACTACCCACGCTTACCTGTCTACGTGGTTACTTGCCTGAGAGGTCAGTGAAGACTACTACAATAGTATTGTATTTTGAAGAGTAATATAATACATTGTATTATGAATAGTAATATAATACATTGTATTATGAATAGTAAGACAATACATTGTATTATGAATAGTATTGCATTATGAATAGTAATACAATACATTGTATTATGAATAGTATTGTATTATGAATAGTAATATAATACACTATATTATGAATAGCATTGTATTTTAAATAATAATACAATACATTGTAATATGAATAGTATTGCATTATGAATAGTAATACAATACATTGTAATATGAATAGTATTGTATTTTGAATAGTAATTTAAAACAGTGTATTATGAATAGTATTGCATTATGGATAGTAATTTAAAACATTGTATTATGAATAGTATTGCATTATGAATAGTAATACAATACATTGTATTATGAATAATATTGTATTATGAATAGTAATATAATACACTATATTATGAATAGCATTGTATTTTAAATAATAATACAATACATTGTAATATGAATAGTATTGCATTATGAATAGTAATACAATACATTGTAATATGAATAGTATTGTATTTTGAATAGTAATTTAAAACAGTGTATTATGAATAGTATTGCATTATGAATAGTAATACAATACATTGTATTATGAATTACCAAACTTAGCCATGCACATATAACCAGACATTTTCGGTGATCAGCATTTTCTACGAGGGACAAACATAAATGAAGATTCTTTGGTTTATTGCATAATAATCTGAACATGTTATTGTGTGGCACCCATAATTGTCTAATTGGTTCAGATTTGTAATTACACCATAAGGCAAACACTTTTTTTTTTAATTGGTGATCGTCCCCTCCCGTGCCTGAAAAATTGCCCGCACCTGAATTTTTATTTATTTTGGTAAAAACTGTTAGAAATACGTCGGGCTAGCAGCAATTGAACTTTTGTATTAATTTTTAAGTCATTGGTTTGAACCGATCATGGTTCGAACCCAGGAGTTCGAATCCCACGACCACCTACCAGAATGGGAGGCGGACACTCAACTCATTCGGCCATTGCGTCTGGCTACATATTACGTATATATATGTAAAACATACAAAATAAAAACCGCCCGCCCGACCCTGATTTTTATTTCAAAAGGAAGATCACCAATTTTTATCTTTTTTGTTTGGGGGGGGGGGGGGGGGGGGGGGGGGGGGGTTAACTGACATGTACATAATTAAGTACAGTATGCTTTGAATAAAGTGAATTACAAATATTCTGAACATATTATTTTCGCCTCTACTAGTTCTAGACATTACTCACACTCCCTTTACCCGCACGCGCACGCGCACCATCATGCAAGGGGTGGTTGGGGAGTTGGGCGGGGGGGGGGGTGGGAGTGGAAAGGCTACCTTGCCCACACCTTTCTTCATAGTCCACCACTGGATTGGATGGCTGAGACTGAGAGGGGCGGGCGGGCGTCTGCTCCCTGTGAGCAGTGTTTTTTCATCATCATCATCATCATCATCATCATCATCATCATCATCATGCTGTCGGTCGCGATGCGACAAAGACTGCTTTCATTACTTGACTGCCGCTTGCGGTTGTACATTTCATGAAAGCTGACTGCAAAAGTGTTGAAGTGCTGCTGGCTTTTGCAAGTTACCAGCGGCACTCTCTCGGGGAGCAAATAGAGGTTTCACACCGGCAAGAACATCTCAAGACAGGCGGAAAACTATTTATCCCTGCAGTGGCTGGTCGCGAGATGTTGGGTTAATGCTGCCACAGTGACATGGCTTTTCTGCTTAGGGTTTGCTCCCTTAGCCTTCGGTTCTGTCAAGAACCTGTACCACAAGGCAGTGGTGTACAACTCTGCAGGGCAGGGGCATCAAACTCGCTGAGGTATTGCTATACCTGCATACAGTGTTTTTTACCAGAGGGTAAAATGGGTAAAATTTTGCACTCTTAAATTTTCTGAGGATACGACTCTGTACCCTCAAATTGTTGGGATAATTTTAGTTTTTTAAGGTTCTTCAAGGAGCCAGAGACAATAAAGCATCCAGATCCCCCTCACCTCCCACCTCACGCCTCCATCATTCTGCATACCCTCAAATTATTTTCTGGCGGAAACCCTGGTGGGGGAGTTCAATCCCAGGCTGAGTCCAACCAAAGACTTACAACCTTGATATTTGTCGCTACGTACCTGGCGACAGGTAGGAATTACTAGCGCTGTGCAGTGTCATGAGACTGAGAGGGGATGCAAATAAAGGGAACACTGCGCCTACATCAGGATTCAAATCCACACCTCTTGACATTCTGGGCCATTATCCTAATCTAGGCTCCCTGATGCAATCACCTTATCCACACCCACCTGTCTATGTAGCTCCTTGCCTGAGAGGTCAATGCAGATTACCACTACACTCAACTCCGTCAAATTAATACATCCTTTAAATGGTTTATGTCCATAGGAGATTTAATACTTATGATTACACACACACAATCAATGCGCTTACATATACATACATGGGGTAGGTTCACCAATCATACAGCATGACCTGAACAGGATCCTGGTTTTGTATTTATTTTTTATTTTTTATTAACAATGTATTTATTTACTCTGCCCATAAGGTATAAGCTCCTGTGAGGGTGATTGTTTTCAACGCTGGACAGCTGTGGTGCTGTCTTGATCTGTTCCTTTGCCCAGGAGTGTTTATGTGTGTCTGCTCATGTCAGCCTTCTGCAATTTTGGTTGTTAGTAATAGCCTATGTTAGTTCTTTTGTAATTTTCCAGTTTTTTGTCTAGTCTGAGTATGACACCTTAGCCTACTATGTACATCTACTTGGGGGACATGAGGCTTGCTGGAGAGGATCCCATCCAATTCAGATTTTTGTTATTTTGTTATTTGTTACAGCATCCTTTCACCTAAACCCTGTCCTTAGATAGTGCACCCATGTGCTAGAACACACTCGAACCCTTTAGGACTGCGGCCAGATGGGATGGCTGTGTTGTTTTCCTTGCAATTTTGTATTTCAGGGTGGATCAGTTGCATGACCGTGGCCTGTCCATTTCTGTGTTGGTTTGTGCCATTACAGCAAGCAGTGACTGCGCTCAGGGGCAGGTGTGGTTTTGTTGTGTCAGTAAGTAATTGTTTTCTTTAGAATTTTTTTGTAGTGGTCAGGGTTACAAATTGCCTGTAGTTTTACGTTTTGTTTATTCCAGGCGTGTGCTGCCATGATTAGTACACTTCTCTCATATATTTTTGTGTTGCTTCTTTCCATTAAGAGTATTGAGGCCGCCATGTGTCTAGTTTCCCTGCGGGGGGAGGTTGGGGGCTACTGTGTAACCCGGTTTCGTGGTGTAGTGGTGTGCTAGTCCTGGTCACGGCACCAGTGTCATGAGGGTGATGCAAACAAAGGGAACATTGCACCTAGAGCAAAAACAGGGCTATTAGTATTAGAAAGGCTAACGGATAAGATATTAGTAATATCTATTAATAAAGAATTTTTATTTATGTTTGTCCCTCATAGAAAATGCTGGTCAGGAAAAATGTCTTTGGTTTTATGTGCATAGCTAAGTTGATCAATTCATAATACAATGTATTGTCATGGAGGTGATGAAAATGGGAAATATTGTGCCTAGAGCGGGACTCGAACATACATCTCTTTGCATTCCATGTGAGTGTGCTAACCATTACACCACCTAGGCTCCCTGATATCACCACACTACCCACGCCTACCTGTCTATGTGGTTACTTGTCCGAGAGGTCAGTGCAGACTACTACACTTGTCCCCTTGGAATTGTAAGTCTTTTAATGCTTACAATTACATACATACAGGCAATGCACTAACACATACATACACAGGGTAGGTTCAACAACCATACAACGCGTAGCTTGTACAGGATCATGGTCATGGCACCAGTGTCATGGAGGTGATGAAAATGGGAAATATTGTGCCTAGAGCGGGACTCGAACATACATCTCTTTGCATTCCATGTGAGTGTGCTAACCATTACACCACCTAGGCTCCCTGATATCACCACACTACCCACGCCTACCTGTCTATGTGGTTACTTGCCCGAGAGGTCAGTGCAGACTACTACACGTGTCCCCTTGGAATTGTAAGTCTTTTAATGCTTACAATTACATACATACATACAGGCAATGCACTAACACATACATACACAGGGTAGGTTCAACAACCATACAACGCGTAGCTTGTACAGGATCATGGTCATGGCACCAGTGTCATGGAGGTGATGAAAATGGGAAATATTGCACCTGGAGCGGGACTCGAACCCACATCCCTTCGCATTCTAGGCCAGTGTGCTAACCTTCACACCACCTAGGCTCCCTGATATCACCCCACTACCCACGCCTACCTGTCTATGTGGTTACTTGTCCGAGAGGTCAGTGCAGACTACTACACTTGTCCCCTTGGAATTGTAAGTCTTTTAATGCTTACAATTACATACATACAGGCAATGCACTAACACATACATACACAGGGTAGGTTCAACAACCATACAGCGCAAAGCTTGTACAGGATCATGGTCATGGCACCAGTGTCATGGAGGTGATGAAAATGGGAAATATTGCACCTGGAGTGGGACTCGAACCCACATCCCTTCGCATTCTAGGCCAGTGTGCTAACCTTTACACCACCTAGGCTCCCTGATATCACCACACTACCCACGCCTACCTGTCTATGTGGTTACTTGCCCGAGAGGTCAGTGCAGACCACTACAGTATTATATTACTATTCATAATACTACATTAGGCTAGGGAAAGGACAGGAAGAAAACACTCCAATCACTCAGCTATCCAATTAGTGTAACAGCAGCAAGTTTATCTAACGACTGACATTTACCTCGCTCGTTGTCCAATGACAGATTTATTTCTTAATCAGATTGTTCGCCATAGACGTTTTTAAGTAATGAGATATCTCTAACCATGTTTGTTTGTTGTTTGTTGTTGTTTGTTTGTTGTTGTTTTACGTCCTAGCAACATCTAAGGTCATATCAGGACGGGTACCGACTTGTAACAGTGCGCACTCCTGGCGACTTTATAGTGCTGTCCCACTGGGAAACCAGGCCGCCGGCACCATGACCTGGTATCCCACTCAGTCACATTATCCTGACACTGAGCACACACAGTCCTTGCCCTATCCTAATAATGCCGAGCGCCTGGCTAGGAAGTGACAAGTATCAATTTTAAAGTCATTGGTTTGACTCGACCGGGACTCGAACCCACGACCTACCAGCACGGGAGACGGACGCTCTAACTCATTCAGCCATCCCGTCTGGTCTCTCTAACCATGCATCTGTTTGTTTGTTTGTTTGTTTGTTTGTTTGGGTTTCACATCATGGTGACAACATAGGACCGGTACCTACTTCTGACACCATTCACTCATGGCAACTTAATAGTGCTGCCTTACTGGGAGACGAAGTCATCACTGGCACCATGACCCAATATCCCACTGAGTCACATTATCCTGACAGCGAGCGAACCAGACTTGCCCTATCCTATCACCGGGGTCCCAATGACAAACATTTAAATTCCCTTAAAAACTAGGGGGCGGGGGCGGGGCATCAGGGGGCTTGACCACCTTGGAAATTGTTTTTAATCTACAACTGAAATGGTGCAATCTGGCACCTACTTGGACAAATTTTGACCTTGAAATTCCAACTGTACTATATTTAAGACTAACAAATAATTAAAAGTGTTGTTTTATTTAGGACAGGATTTCATCCCCCCCCCCCCACCCCCACCCCTGGCGCTGATTTAGAAACTCAGTTTACGCTGAAATCAGCGATTTCGTTGAGAAATGGGATTAATGTCAAGAATCGAGACTAGGTAACGACAAGTATAAAGTCATTCGTTGACCTAGTCAGGCTTCAAACCCTGACTTCTCACATGTAAAGGCAGCCAAAGCTTTTAATCAAACAGATACATACGGGGCGGGGTGGTCGAATCAGTAGAGCGCAGGCCTTGCGTGCGGGAGATCGGGAGTTTGGTACCCATTCGAGTCAAACTGATGACTTCTCAAATTGATACTTGTCGCTTCTTAGCCTGGTGCTCAGCATTAATAAGATAGGGCAAGGACCTGTTAGCTCAGTGTCAGGATAATGTGACTGAGGGGGATATTGGGTGATGGTGCCAGTGGGCAGCACTATAAAGTTGCCACGAGTGCATACTGTCACAAGTCAGTACCCATCCTGATATGACCTTAGATGTGGCGAGAATGTAAAACTCCAACAACCGACCAACCATAACACAAACTGCATCACTTCTCCAAGCACATGCTCTATCTAGATCCACACACATGTTTAAAGCTAGGATTCCTTACACACGGTATGCGGCATGTGAATGCGAATGCGGCATGCAGCATGCGAACGGGTTGGGTCCTTTCACCCACACCCACACATAGTGTCAGGTTTCTCTAACACTGTTTCCTATGGCAAATGCAGCAGCATTCGCATTCGCATGCCGCACCGATGGCTACATGGACCGATTCAGTTGCCGCATTTGCATTTGCATTTGCATTTGGACGCATGGAATCACCCCCATTGACTTAGATGCTTTTCGATTTTTTGCCGCATTCGCATGCCGCATACCGCGTGTAAGGAATGTAACCTTTAGTCTCCAAACATTTATTGCATATATATGGTCTCAAACAATTAGGTTCTTTGGTGGTTTTTGCTTATAACAGATTATTTGTAAACACATATATAGCTAAATTCTGCTGAGTCATTCGGGAAGTCACTTACCTCCATAACGAGGTAGACGTGATGGGCGGTTTCCTGTGAGAAGAAAATAAAGAAGAGGTTATTACCACAAACCAGCAAATCTTTATGTAATGAAAATTGTGGGCTGAAAAACATGTACTTCATGATTATGTTCGCTTTCCGTTGTCATCTTTAAATATAATTTACATATGCATAGATATACATACATGATATAGACAGATATACACACACATAATATATAATACATAATATATAATACACATATATAATTCTTTGCATATAATACAGATATTACATATATACAGTAAAACCTCTCTAACCGACCACCTCCACAGATCGACCACTCCCCTATATCGATCGCTTTATTTGGGTCCCAAACTGATCGCACAAAAAAGTCTTAAATGACATTTATTTTTGTTGTTTTAAATATAGTTTCAAACTGATCGCACAAAAAGTCTTAAATGACATTGATTTTTGTTGTTGTAAATATAGTTTATTCATTGAATTTTGTCAGTGCCGTGGCAATGGTCTTCCAGCCATGTGACAATACAGTAATTTACAATATGTGTAGGTAGTCTGATATTGTCATCAGCAGCTAGCTCAAGTCGGCTGAAATAACAATATTAATCATTCCAAGACTTACATATGGTATAATGATTGGTACTATGATGATCAAAGTGATGGTGATAGTTATTTTTTTCTTTACTCCAATAAATTAGTTAATTAAAATTATTTTTATATTACTATTAGTCTAAACCCTTAGTTATATGGGCCGAAGCCCTCCCCCCCCCCCCCCCCCCCCCCCCCAGTAGCCATCCACAGGCAAGACCAACCTCTAGTAGCCGTGCTACTGACACCACGAAACCAATATCCCACTCAGTCACCTTATCATGGTACTGAGCCAACCACCCTGAGATTGCGTGGTGGGAGGAGTTTTTGTTGAACATCCCATGTGACCGACCAGACGCTGCCTTCACCTTCACCTTCACCTTCGACTGCTCAACTGGAAGTTTTCCTCCTTTCTTGGCAGTGAAGGTTACACATGCGCAGTCTGGGAGGTTCACCAGTTAGGTTGTTTGGTTGGTTGTTTGGTTGGTTGTTTGGTTGGTTGTTTGGTTGTTTGTTTGGTTGGTTGGTTGTTTGTTTGGTTGTTTGTTTGTTTGGTTGTTTGTTTGTTTGGTTGTTTGTTTGATTGGCTGTTTGGTTGGCTGTTTGTTAGGTTGTTTGGTTGGTTGTTTGGTTGGTTGTTTGGATGTTTGTTTGGCTGGTTGTTTGGTTGGATGGTTGGTTGTTTGGATGTTTGTTTGGTTGTATGATTGTGTGTTTGGTTGTTTGTTTGTGTGGTTGTTTGTTTGTTTGGTTGGTTGTTTGGTTGGTTGTTTGATTGGTTGTTGGGTTGGTTGTTTGGTTGGTTGTTTGTTTGGATGGTGGTTTGTTGGGATGGATGGTTGTTTGTTTGGATGGTTGGTTGTTTGGCTGTTTGTTTGGTGTGTTTTGTTGGTTGTTTGGTGGTTTGTTTTGTTTGGTTGGTTGTTTGGATGGTTGTTTGTTTGGATGGTTGGTTGGATGGTTGTTTCGTTGGTTGTTTGGATGGTTGGTTGTTTGGATGGTTGGTTGGACGGTTGGTTGTTTGGCTGTTTGTTTGGATGGTTGTTTGGTTGGTTGTTTGGTTGGTTGCTGGGTCGTTTGTTTGGATGGTTGTTTGTTTGGTTGTGTGTTTGGTTGTTTGTGTGGTTGTTTTGATGGTTGTTTGTTTGGTTGTTTGGATGGTTGTTTGTTTGGTTGTTTGGATGGTTGTTTGTTTGTTTGGTTGTTTGGTTGGTTGTTTGGTTGGTTGTTTGGATGGTGGTTTGTTGGGATGGATTGTTGGTTGTTTGGATGGTTGTTTGTTTGGATGGTTGGTTGTTTGGTTGGTTGTTTGGTGGTTTGTTTTGTTTGGTTGGTTGTTTGGATGGTTGTTTGTTTGGATGGTTGGTTGGATGGTTGTTTCGTTGGTTGTTTGGATGGTTGGTTGTTTGGATGGTTGGTTGGACGGTTGGTTGTTTGTTTGTTTGGTTGTTTGGTTGGTTGTTTGGTTGGTGGGTCGTTTGTTTGGATGGTTGTTTGTTTGGTTGTTTGGATGGTTGGTTGTTTGGTTGGTTGTTTGTATGGTTGTTTGTTTGGTTGGTTGTAGTTTGTTTGTTTTGGTTTGTTGTTTGGATGGTTGTTTGGATGGTTGTTTGTTTGGATGGTTGTTTGTTTGGATGATTGTTTGTTTGGATGGTTGTTTGTTTGGATGGTTGTTTGTTTGGATGGTTGTTTGTTTGGACGGTTGTTTGTTTGGTTGGTTGTTTGCTTGTATGGTTGTTTGTTTGGTTGTTTGTATGGTTCGTTGTATGGGTGTTTGTTTGTTTGGCTGTTTGTTTGTTTGGTTGTTTGTTTGGTTGGTTGTTGAGAGGTGTACGTCCTGGCAACATCTAAAGTCACATTAGGACAGGTACCAACTTGTGAGACTGTGCACTCATAGCGACTTTATAGTGTTGCCCACTCCATGACTTGATATCCCACATTGTCCTGACACTGAGCTAACCAGTCCTTGTCCTATCCTATTAATGCTGAGCGCCAGGCTACGAATCGACAGGTATCAATTTCGCAAGTCATTGGTTTGACTCGACTGGGAATCGAACTCCCTAGCTTCTGCACAGGAAGCCTGCGCACTACCGATTCTGCTACCATGTCCAGTCAGATTCTACACCACCCACCACCCACCAATGTACTATACACACCCCTCCCCCCAACACCATGTTCTTGATTTAAGGACATTTAATTGTAAAAGTGTAATACTCACTAAATACAATCCAATTTTACTGATGGCAGTTTTACTGTAATACACCTTCTATTAGTGGCTCAGTTACGCCGTTTAAATATCAATCAATCAATCAATCAATAGTTCCATCCTCTAGTCGAGGGTTGGATGCAATGGTTCTCCACTTGTCCCGATGTTGTGCTGTTCTGATAGACTGTGAATAATTCAAGCCTGTCCACTGTGAAATATTTGTAAACCATGATGTTCTTGGTCTCCCTCTCCCTCTGCTGCCATTCACCTTCCCTTCCAACAATGTACGGTATATTGAACTCTGACGAATGATGTGGCCAAAATAAATAAGTTTCTTTGTCTGTATAGTGGCAAACAAGCTTTTCTTATTTTTAATTTTTCTGAGAACTTCTTTGTTGGTGATCTTCTTTGTCCATGATATTTTCATCATCCTTCGATAAGTCCACATCTCAAATGCTGCTAAACGTTTGTACATTTTCTTAGAGATTGTCCATGTCTCTGCCCCATACATTAGAGTAGACCACACATAACACTGAAGAATATATATATATATATATAAATATATATATATATAAATAAATAAATGGTTGCCTGAAGGTCGGCGACCATTTTCATAGGTTGATTTGGTCGCAAGGAGGTTTTTAGTGCAGCAGGTTTGTTGGTCCAAACTGGTGCCAAAGTGGTCGCAAGCCAGTGTGACTGGCGCTTAATCGAGGATAATCAGACATAGCGGAAATCCTGGAAATCGCGGAGATCTTTCATCCCTGATATTAATAAATATATTATAAATATTATATCACTCTCTGACATCAGCTACACACACACATGTCCAAAGTTCCACCGCACATTCCGAACACAAATTGGGCTCATCAGTCATCGACGAGTTCACAACAAATGATGAGTTGCTGTCGTCGTCACCACCGATGGACAACCAAGAAGATATATTATCAGAGAAACATGGCATAAGCTCATTTTTGTTGTTGCTAAAGCGCCTGTCACACCTTACCGGATTGAGCAACGGACATAAACCGGACAAAGAATTGTCTAGTCCGGTGGTGTTCGGTATAAAAATGTATCGAAATGTTGCATTATCGGGTGAATGGACGCTGGACGAACGGACATGAAACGGACATGAACGGATAGCCACCGGACGATAACCGGACAACATCCAAATGTTAAATGGACGAATCAGACATGTACCAGACATGTACCGGATGTAAGATATGTAAAAGGAACAAGACCTTGACAGCTGTGTCTCATGACAGCAAGTGAAGTTTATTGGAACCCACTGTTTACCTTGTTACCTTGTCACATGACCTGTTGCTGGTTCCCGGCTTCCACACATAGACCGGTGTGTCTATACATCACACCGGACACATACCGGACTGTCACGGACGCGCCGGAAACATATACTGACCGAATTCCCGCAAAACCATCAATGGACTCTGCAGGAAGCAACCGGATGTGTAACGGATGGGTAACGGACATGAACCGGACAAAACGGACTAAACGGGCTTAAAATAGACACCAACCGTACACGTCAGTCCAGTGGTGTCCGGTAAAAGTTTTGTGCATGTTCAAAACTTGCCACCGTACACACCGGACAGATAATGGACACGCTGGATGCGTACCGTATATAAAACGGACATTGACAAATTTCACCGGGCAGTGTCCATTTTCTATCCATTTCCCCAGTCCAGTAAGATGTGGCTTAGCCTTTAACCAATAACAAACTACATATAGTACAGCTACTATAAGGAGCCTATTCAGCAAACACCCTGGGTTAAACATCTCTGTTCAGGTACACCCGGCTTGCGTAAGTACAGGTCAGGAGTGAAGTAAATTCTGCTATGTTCACATTTGTTAGTTGGTTGTTAGAGTTGTAGGTCCTGCCAACATCTAAGGTCATATCAGTGCGAGTACTGATTTGTGACATTGCGCAATCATGGCAACTGCCCCACTGGGAAATCAGGCCATTGGAACCATGAAACGATATTAATAGGATAGGACAAGGACTGGTTAGCTCAGTGTCAGGATAGTTTGAATGAGTGGGATATCTGGTCATGGTGCCAGCAGCCTGATTTCCCAGTGGGGCAGCACTATAAAGTCACCATGAGTGTACACTGTCATAAGTCAGTACCTGTCCTGATATGACCTTAGATGTTACCAGGATGTAAAACTCCAACAACCAACCTTATCTTGTGTAATGTGGGGACAAATGCATTTTGTGGAATTGTGATATTATTAAGGGGGTGGGGGGTTGGGGGTTTCAGGGAGGATTACCGACCTAGTAACACCTGAGGTCATATAAGGACGGAAATTGTGGTTATAGTTAGTATTTGTGTGTTCTAGTGTGGAACACCCCCCCCCCCCTCCTCACACACACACACACACACACACACCCTCCCCCCCCCACCACCTGGGCCGCGTTCAGGGTGGGTCTCGGAGGCGCTGCGGAGACATCTCAGCGATGCCTTTTGGCCTATTTGCGTTCAGAGTGCGTCTCGGCGACGTCTCGGAGACGCCTCCCATTTCAGACTTGAGATGAAAAGCGCCTCGAAAATGGCCGCCACATTCAGTGGTTTCAGCCAATCACAGCACAGCTTTTCCATTGGAAATGGCCGCCGCCTATGGGGGGTGGCCATTTTCGAGACAACAAACTGCCTTTGCAGTTCAAACCAGCGTGACGTCACGGCCATCTCTGAGGCGCCTCCGAGACAGACCCTGAACGCGGCCCTGGTAAGAGTTGTGGGAGTGGCCAGCACAGTCCCAGTGCAACATGACATGTGTGTGTGTGAGGGGGGGGGGGGGGTGATATTTGTTGTCTAGAGACTGTTGTTAGGTTAGTGTGAGTTTGGGCTGAGAGCGTCTGTGTGCGCGTGTGGGTGTTTGAGTGTGGGTGTCTGTGAGGTCGCACGCGTGTGTACGTTTTTGTGTATGTTTGTTGGGGTTTTACGTCCTAGCAACATATATGGTCATATCAGGACACTTACCGACTTCTGATAGTGCGCACTCATGGTGACTTTGTGTATGTGAACATGTGTCTGTGTGTACGTGTGTGTATGGGTCTATGTGTACGGGTGTATGTGTACGGGTGTATGTGTACGGGTGTATGTGTGTGTGTGTGTATGTGGGAACGGAACGTAGCTCACGCAGTAGAATGTCCACCTGTTCGATCCTGCTCAGTGGACACATTTGCAGTTTGGGCTATTTTCCATTCCAACCAGTGGTCCACAACTGGTTCATCAAAGGCTGTGGAATGTGCTCTCGTGTCTGTTGGAAAATGCATACAAAAGACCCCTTGCTGCTTATCGGAAAGAGTAGCCTATGTGGCGGCAGCAGGTTTCCTCCAAAGAAATATGTCAGAATGACCATATGTTTGACATCCAATAGCCGATGATAAAAAATCCATGTGCTCTAGGGGCGTTGTTAAATAAAACAAACTTTTCTTTTTGATCTTGGATGTTGCCAGGATGCAAAACTCCAACAGACAAACAAACAAAGAACGCCTCTCACGGTATCTATATTCTCTTCTTTACCTGCCCATAAATACTGGTGTCTATAAGCCGTGTTCACACGTACAACATTAGGCCGACTTACATGAGGCGAACTAACTGAGTCGAACTAGCGGTGCGTTCACACATACCGAGTTTTGAAAGTGTCGTGTTCACACACGGAAAGTGTTGTGTTCACACATTGACCGCCCCTTTGTAGTTTCATACATACATATATCTGAATACATACCTACATATAAACAAGCATGCATGCATCAAACAAACATACATACAAATCTACCTACATAAACACAGACACACATACAAACCTACATACATACAAACAAACATCCATACACATACACATGCACACATACTACAAACATACATACAAACAACCATACAAACAAACATCCATACATCAAACAAACATACATACAAATCTACCTACATAAACACATAGATACACACATGCAAACAAACATACATATGCACCTACATATATACACACATGCATACACACAAACATACATACACAAACATACATGCACACATGCATACTTACACACATACACACACACATACATACATACATACGTACACACATACATACTTACCTACATCGACATGATTAATTCGCCTCAACTAAACCACTTGCGTTCACACATGCAACTTAGGCCGACTGAGGCTAAGTCGCCTTATCTAATCTACCTTGCAAAACGGTCTACATGAGGTGAACTAGTTGAGTCGACTCAGCCCTAATTCGCTGGAGAGGAGCGTTCACACACGCGATCTGAGTCAACTTAGATGGACCGAACTAGTTGAGGCGACTTAAGGCATATGTGTGAACGGGGCTTATAACCAGTGCACTTCTTATGCCTGCTTGTAGCGGCCGTTCTATATACAGTAAAACCTCTCTAAACGACCCCTCCACAGAGCGATCACTCCCCTATATCCACGCTTTATTTGGGTACCAACGATACCATTATAACCATATTCTCACTCCTTAAACCGACCACCTCCTAATGGACCACTAGTCAGTCCGGGTCGGTGATTTGATAGTTTACTGACCAATACAACCTCTCTATCCGACCTCCTCAACACATCGACCACTCCCCTATATCGATCGCTTTATTTGGGTACCAACAATACCATTATAACCATATTCTAACTCCCTAAACCGACCACCTCCCTAAATGGACCACATAAATTCGGTCCCGAGGTTGGTTGACTTAGAGGTTTTACTGTATATTGTACAGTAAAACCTCCCTAACCGACCACCTCAACAGACCGACCACTCCCCTATATCGATCGCTTTATTTGGGTACCAACAATACCATTATAACCATATTCTAACTCCCTAAACCGACCACCTCTCTAAATGGACAACTTACGTTAAAGTTTTTTTGTCATTTTTCTGAGATAAATACGTTAAATTGATTGTTACAATCTACCTTACTTTAGTCTGAAGTAACTTTTATATTAGATGGTAAACTTTTGAGATATTTGAAGCACAGGCATGTAAAATTAGTTTTAGCAAGCACGCCAAAACTCTGACACCATAGGCTTCAGCAGTAACAGTTTCTATAAAATTAACTTGTTATTTATTCCCTTCTGATGGTTTGGTGTTCTCTGTGGCGGAGTGGTTAGAGTGTCTGACTTTTTTTCTAGGTCGGACTCCTAATCTGAAGGTCAGTGGTTCGATTCCCTGTGGCCCCACCTCTGCCAATTTGGATTTCCACCGCTGTGTATAACTTACAGCGTCATCAAAGGCCAGTTGCTCTCATACCATGTCTATGTGATGTGGGAGGTTAAAAATCCCTTGGGTCGGTAAAAGTGTAGGCTCGGGCTTTCTATCGACAAACTGTCTAATGGTGAAAACAAGCCTAGTCAGGCTTATCCATGATAGGCAGTGTAAATCTTCAAGAAAAACAAATGCTTAATAAGTGCCTGAGTATCTAAGTTAGATATGTAGAATAAATTATGGAAAATTGTTTTGGTTTTGAAAATTTGATACGTCATCGGACTATGCAGCTTTAAAGTCGGTCTCAAGGTGGGTCGATTTACAGAGGTTTTACTGTACATACACAAATAGCATCACCTCCTCCACCCCCGCCCCCTGCAGTGTCCATTAAAACTCAAAAAGGCACGCCCAAATTCGTCAACCAAATGGCCGATTCCATTTACATTTATATTAGCATCTACTAACTACGTGTAGTCCATTGCAAAAAAGAAATGGTTAGAACACGTTTCCCTCCCCCCCCCCTTTTTTTATATATATTTTTTTTATTGAGGCTGTATTTATACTGTCCATAGCAGTTTTATTGAGGCTGTATTTATACTGTCCATAGCATATCCCCCCCCCCCCCCCATCCCACCACTGCTAAATATACAGCAAAACCTCTCTATACCGAGCCCCTCCACAGATGGACCGCTCCCCTATATTTTTTGTTGGTGGTAAATATGTTTATTCTGCTGAATAAGTCTTTTGTCAGTGCCGAAGCACTGGTCTTCCAGCCATTTTTTCAATTTGGGGTTATTTACACAAAAGGTATATAGAATAAGAGTATACAATAACTGTTGAATACACAATTTGCAGCATGTAACACAATGAAATATCGATCGCTTTATTTGGGTCCCAACAATACCATTGTAAGGATATTCTAACTCTCTAAACCGACCACCTCCCTAAATGGACCACTTAAAGACGGTCCCATTGTCGGTCGATTTAGAGAGGTTTGACTGTAGTTTGCTCGATTCTTGAATAGTGTCTTTTGTCAGCGCCAGAGCACCTAAAAATTGATACTTGTCACTTCCTAGCCAGGCGCTCAGCATCATTAGGATAGGGCAAGGACTGGTTGGCTCAGTGTCAGGATAACGTGACTGAGTTGGATATCAGGCCTTAGATGTTGTTAGGACGTAAAACAACAATAAACAAACAAACAAAACGTTATAAGCTAATCACTGACATTAGCTAGCAATGTAAAGTTAATTAGTTATTGTTTCGATTCTTACTGCACAGCACAATTCATTCAAATTGACAGAAAAGCCTCCATTGTTTGTTTGTTTGTTTGTTGTCGTTTTACATCCTAGCAACATCTAAGGTGATATCAGGACAGGTACCGGCTTGTGACAGTACACACTCATGTTGATATTATAGTGCTGTCCCACTGGGAAATCAGGCCGCCAGCACAATGACCCGATATCCCACTCAGTCACATTATCCTGACACCAAGCTAACCAGCCCTTGCCCTATCCTAATAATGCCGATCACCAGGCTAGGAAGCAACAAGTATAAATTTTTAAGTCATTGGTTTGACTCGACCGGGAACCGAACTCGCGATCCTCCGCACGGGAGGCATGTGCTCTACCGATTCGGCTACCGCGACCGGTGCCTCCATTGTTGTTGATGACTTGACTGCTCAAAGTTGTGGAAAATGATTATAGTCAGTTGGTGGTATCCTTGATTGTACTCAACCGGTGAAGGACCTGGTTGCTTTATCAGCGGACTAGAGAACCTTGGCGCTCATCTCATCAAATGTCCTAAATCTGGGGCGAAATGGGCAGGTAACTGGTGTCGCAGTTTCCGCCGTCCGCCAGTTTCCACGGTACGCATACACTCAAATGCATTGTCAATGGCCGTAAGCAATCTTCATACAGAAAAAGTTAAATATCTATAAAACCACACCACCTAGAAACAAATCGCTTGGTACACATATAGAAAACATCTTTACCAAAAAGATTATATTAAATTTATATGGTTAGGGTTCTTGATTTCTATTAATTATGAATAAAACTAATGTTTTGCACTGCGCGTACCGTCAAACTCAAGGCATTGTCACTGGTCGTGAGCAATCTTCATACAGAAAATACAGAAAAAGTGAAATATCTCTAAAACCACACCACCTAGAAACAAATCGCTTGGTACACATATAGAAAACATTTTTACCAAAAACATTATATTAAATTTATAAGGTTAGTGACGATGCTGTTCGATTTTGACGCATGCGCAGAAGCGATGCGGACGGCGGAAACTGCGACACCGGAAACTGCGACACCGGGAACCGACACGCCACCTGGAGGGAAAGAGGGGAAGGAGCTGCTTAGGAGCAGACCTCCAGCCCTCCAGGCAGCACACCAACCTCCACTAACCCAAGTTTTTGTTTGTTGTTGTTTGTTGTTGTTTGTTTGTTGTTGTTTGTTGTTGTTTGTTTGTTGTTGTTTTAAGTGCTAGCACCATCTAAGGTCATATCAGGACGAGTACCGACTTGTGACAGTGAGCACTGATGGTGACTTGATAGTGCTGCCCCACTGGGAGACCAGGCCGCCAACACCATGGCCTGATATCCCACTCAGTATCATTATCCTGAGACTGAGCCAACCAGCCCTCACCCTATCCTAATAATGCCATGCGCCTGGCTAGGATTCATAGGAAGCGACAAGTATCAGTTTTTAAGTCATTGGTAGTAACCCAAGCAACAAGGAGCATATCACAGTATGGTTACACGAGTAAAGGTGACAATAACAATAGATACAGGATAATTACATACATAACAATATTCGTATAAGTACTTTATATATTTGTTTGTTGTTGGGGTTTTACATCCTAGTAACATCTGTCATTGTGCATGCATATAGTTTGTATATTTGTTTCTTATTGGGGTTTTGCATCCTAGTAACATCTGTCATGCATGCATATAGTTTGTATATTTGCTTGTTGTTGGGGTTTTATAACCTAGCAACATCTGTCATATCAGGATGATATGCTTACATAAATACCTACCTACAAACATACATACTACATACCACTCACTCACTGACACACACACACACACACACA